>JBAMBO010001662.1:0-631930 GCA_037044535.1 Lordiphosa magnipectinata | reverse complement strand
ACTGCACTCAGATATTTATTTTTCTATGTTTCAGGATATGTATAACTAAAAACCGAGAAGGCCAAGCTAACTTCGTCTGTGCCGAAGTTGTTATACCCTTGCAAATGCTGTTTTTGAAATGTCAGAGTTTATTTATTTATTTATTTATTTAGAGTCGACAAACAAAGGCTGTCAACAAAAGTATAAATACGTTCCAAAAAAAGTTTTATGAGCTAAGGAAGCTTATCAAAGAAAATCTAATAAAATTACAAAATAAACTAATAACGACTCCGACACGGTGGGGGTATTTTATTTGCCCGTCCGGCCAGCTATGCCCCTATTCACAGCCGATTGTAGTCAGAGACGTTATTAGAGCTAACAAAAACTTTAATAATAAAAGGGTCCCAATTTAAGCCACGTAGGGCAAAAAGCAAGAATTGCTTTTGAACTGATTCAATTCGATCGATATACTTTTTATATTGCGGACACCAGACGGACGAGCAGTATTCAAGTAAAGGACGAACTAGTGCAGTATACAGAAGCTTTGTGGTGTATGGATCATTAAATTCCTTCGACCAACGTTTAATGAATCCAAGTACACCCTTCGCCCTATTAACAATAGAGGAGATATAAGGATTAAAACTCAATTTTGGGTCAAAAAGAACTCCAAGATCAACGACTGTAGATATTCGTTCCAAGGGTTCATTGCCAATCGTATAGGTAGCCAGCCAAGGTTTGCAACGATGGAAAGTCGTAAACATGCACTTGGAGCAATTAAGGTGTAATTGATTAATCAAGCACCAGGACTGCAAGGAGTTTAAATCATCTTGCAGTCTGATGGAATGCGTCGGGTCGTTGAAAGATAAAATAAGTCTTACATCATCGGCGTACATAAGTATCCGAGAGTAAGACAATATTGTGGGGAGATCATTAATAAAAAGAGTAAAAAACAAAGGGCCGTGGTGGCTGCCTTGTGGCACACCAGAAGTGACAAAGACAGGCTTTGAAGTATTAGAGCGAAGCAGAACTTTTTGAGTTATATCTTTTAAATAGGACGAAATCCAAAGCAGAAAAGAGGAAGGAATTCCTAAACGATCAAGCTTAAAGAGGAGAATATCGTGGTTCACAGAATCAAATGCTTTACTGAAGTCGGTGTAGATGACATCAGTTTGATTTTTTAAAAGGAATCCATCGTTAACCATTGAGGTAAATTCAAGCAAATTGGTCGTAGTTGACCGACGCTTTGTAAATCCATGCAGGATAGGTGATAAAATCGATTTACAATAGTGCTGTAAGGATGAGGTTAGAATCTGTTCAAATAATTTTGGAATAGCGGAAAGCTTGGCTATACCCCTATAATTGGATATATCAGATTTTCCTCCCTTTTTGTGAAGAGGAATGATATAAGATTCTTTCCAAAGATTCGGAAACACAGCAGATTCTAGAGATAGATTAAAAAGCTTAAGCAAAGGATTGCATAAGGAAAAACAACAATCTTTAAGCACGCAACTGGGAATGTTGTCAGGCCCAGGGGAGTATGAGGATTTAAATGATTTCAAATATGAAAGCAAGGAGCTTTCTGAAATTGGGGGAGCACATATCGAGTTGGAAGAAGGAATGTTATAAGGATAAGAAGTATTGGTAAAACGGGCAGAGGAATAAGTTGATTGGAAGAAGTCATCGTTAGCCTTTTGGTCACCAAGAAAAAAAGAAGAAGGTAAGAAAGCTTACATAAAAATCAAAAATGTTTTTAACTAAAATCCATTTTCCGACAAATAAACAGCTGATTTCAAACTTATCAAATTAACAATCGCCGAGCTGAAGAACAATAAAATTGAAAACTAAAAAGTTTTTCTCACTAAGACTGATGTTCCGACCGATCATCCGATTTCGAACAAATTTTGCGATTTTTGACCGATGGTTCCTATGGCAGCTGTAAGATATAGTCATCCGATCCGGTCGGTTTCGACATATTAGCAGCGTGCAGTAAAAAGAAGACTCTGTGCGAAATTTCAGCTCGATAGCTTTAAAACTGAGAGACTAGATTGCGTAGAAACAGACAGACAGACGGACAGACGGACGGACAAAGCTCACTCGACTTAGCTCGTCGCCCTGATCAAGAATATATAAAGTTTATGCGGTCGAAAATGAATATTTCTATGCGTTGCAAACTTCTGGGCAAAATTATAATACCCTTTGCAAGGGTATAACAACTGCCATGTTAAAATTCTGAAAAGCTATTGTGTGTGTCCCAGAAATTTCTGGAGATTTTCGTAGAAACGTTAGCATTTCAAATTAAAGCTGTTATATAGAGTCACTATACATATGTGAAGGGGCACAAAGATGCCCAGCTACTAGATTAGACGACTACAGTTGAGCGATTTCAAACCACCTGCTCAAAGCCAAGTAGATTTAAGGAGTACGGTTTCCTTCCGTATGATCTAGTAGCCGTGATTTTTCACACAGTCACTTCACATATAAAGTTGTAAGGAAGCTCCTAGGCCGGGTTGTATATCTCAGTCGCGCCTAGGGTCTTTTACAAGTAAATTTGTAAAGAAAGTCTGAACAGCGCGGGAGGGAGTTCTCGTCTCCGTCTAGCTGACTACACGCAAAAATGTTTAACTAATGGCTGACGAAAGAGCGGTAAGGAATCCACGTCTCTGTTTAGCTAACTACGGGCGAAAGGTACCTTAGCCAAGGAGGTACCTTAACCAATTGTACGATTGAAGTAAATTTTTTATATTGCGTTCCCAATGACCATGTCCGTATTTGCTGATTTTTATCTTGTCTGTCGCAAGTGCAAAAGTACCCATAAAACGCGAATCGAGGCATTATTTGAAAAACTGGGTATGAGGTGATGCTTACAGAGGTCCGTTTTATTATAATTTAAGGGTCTAATGCCGGGCTTTTTTTTTGAGGTGGTACCGTGTAAAAGGTAACACTGCATATGAGTAATTCACAAAAACTTTAGAGACTATGCTCGCCAGTCAAAACTCGCCATTTTTTACTTTTGGTTTTTTTCCATGCTCATTACACCGTGCAACACTAAAAAGTTGATCGAGTCGAGACCAAAAATTTCTGAAAGTGTATGATGGTAGTACAAAAACCATCGCTGGGTTTGGTCTGGTTAGCTGCCGTTTTCTTTTTATTGAACTTTGAAGGGTTCAGCTTCTGATTGGGACTTGCAACTCCATATCTCGTCTCAAATCTTTCGTAAAATCATCATGTTTTTCCTCATTTTGTACTGTTTTTCAACTTTGTCTTGAAAACTGTTTCGAATTTGACCAAGCAATGCAGGACAAAAACGTAGCTTGGACTTAAATAAACAAACAATTGGAACATACCAACTTCATTCGATTGGTCCCTCGTATAGTTACGGGCCCTTAAGCATGTAGCCATAATATATTCTTTATAATAATCTAAGCTCAAGAATCAGAATTTTTGTAAATTTCGCCACTTTTATACATTTTTTATACAATTGCATATTTTGCATATTTGTTTGCATTTTTTGCATATGCAAAATTTGCATATATTGAATATGCAGTTTTCAATGTAAAGTGGGTTATTTAATTAGAATAAGTCCAAATATTTACCTCAATCAACCTTCATTCATTATTATCCACCAAAAAGCAACAGGTGGTCTCTCTTAAAAATTTCATACTCAGGAGGTCGAATTTTATGTACACTGTACATTGTGCAGTTGTTGCAAAGTAAACTTGTTGAATTTGGAGATAGCCCTTACGAGGATAATTGGACTTTTTAACGAAGTCAACGCTTGGGGCGTTGCCTGCACTACAAAGGTTTTTCTGTCATCCAGACACATTCCGGTCTTGGATTGGCTTGCGATTATCCTGGACTTAAACCCTTTTGAGGATCTCTGGGGAATCCTGATTGCCACAGTTTTTAAGAGAATGGGTCGACAGTTTCAGACACTCAAGCAACTTAAGGACGTTTTGGTTGCAGAGTGTGAACAAATCAACAATTTAACTCTACAAAAATTGGTGCATTGTATGCCTGATCGCCTTAATAAGGTTATAAAGGCAAATGGAAAGCACACTAACTACTAAATTGTAAACAAAGTGTAAACAAAACATAATATGCACATATACTTATTTCCTATGGACTTTTTTTAAGTATATTTCAAAGCTTAAACAAATTAAATTGAATTAATTTCTACAGACCAATTGTTATTACTTATAGTACATACCACAATGCACAGTGGTCGCTCCCATAGGCCAAAAATAAAAAAAACAAAGTCAAAATGTTGACTTTAAATGTAACAATTCTTATTTATAATTGGTCTAGCTATTTGAATTTATTCATCTTTTTGTTTTGCTCTATCTGTCCTCTTCAAGAATAGCATCGAAAGAGAGAGCATGATATTCATTGGGTATTGCAGCGTAAGCAACGTGCAAGCGAAGCTCTCCGTAAAAAATTTGTTAAACTTATTTAAAACAAGTGTTTGTGCAATGGAAGTGATTAATATTTTAAATAAAGGTATTAACTTTCTTTTTACAACAAAAAGTATATGTAGTATATGTTGTGTTTTGTGTAAATCATTATTGTATTTAGTACATAATTGTGAACGTTCTTAGTTTGTCTTTTCTGTGTTTGGTTAGAGTTTTAGTTGTGAAGGGATTATTGGGGATGAACAAATCTTTTTGTATAATATTCATAAGCATTTTAAGAATATAAGAAAGTTTAATTCAAGTGCCGTAAGGTGCCGTGCGGCTTGCAATATACGAAAAGGTAACCTAACCTCAATTTTAAAAAAGCTTTGCCTTGACGAAGAGGCGTATTTCGAAAACAAAATTGATCAGCTTAATTGTAGCATGGTAGCAATACAAAATCGAACAATTGAAATCGAACACTCTTTGCATCTGACCATGGTTGATGGTAAAGTTTGTAGTGCATTCAGTGATACAACATCCACAAAATGCTATATATGTAATGCCAAGCCTACAGAAATTAATAATCTAAATATTTGTTTAAAAAAAGAAGTTTGTGAGGAGCGATTTGAGTTTGGCCTTTCACCACTTCATGCGTATATTCGTTTTTTTGAGTATTTTATTCACTTATCGTACAGATTAGACGAATAAAAATGGCAAATTCGATCACAAGAGGCTAAAGATAAGACTTCATTACGAAAAACATTTATCCAAAATGAGTTCAGGGCCAAAATGGGTCTAATAGTAGATAAACCAAGAGTTGGAGGAAGTGGAACTTTGAATGATGGCAACACAGCCTAAAAATTCTTCAATAATCCTGATATATCTGCCGACATTACGGGAATTGAAAAAGACTTAATAATCAGAGTCTCAACTTTGTTGCAAGCGTTATCTTCGGGCTACAAGATAAATCCAGTAAAATTTGGTGACTATGCTCTTCAAACCGCAAAGCAGCTGATTGACAAGTACCCCTGGTTTTCATTCATAAAGTTTTACTTCATGCTCTTGACATTATAAAACGTTCTTTGCTTTCGATTGGAGAGCTTTCAGAAGAAGCCGCTGAAGCAAGAATTAAGGACATTAAAAAATTCCGACTGCAACATACTCGCAAAATTTCAAGGATCTCCTCAAATACAGACTTATTTAACAGACTGCTTTTAAGTTCTGATCCATTTATTAGTGGACAAATAACACTTAAGTATAAGGAAAAGTCAACTCTACTAGAGTCAACTCTTTCGTTACTTGATGAAACCATTTAAATATTATATAATTTTGTATTATTTTTCGTTTTGTTTGTTATAACTTTTTTGGGAAGGTGGGCGTGGGGGGTGGAGTGAGTAATCACTCCCACACTTTTATATTACAGGTCCAAGTTTGTAAATAACTTACAATAAAAAGTTCAGCCTGTTATGATTACAAGAAATGAATTAATGACCACTGAAAAAATCGTTCCTATGGAAGCTATAGGATATAGTGGTACGATCTCGCCAATTTTTGTAACATATATTTATAATAAAAGTTTCATAGCGATAGCACATCTAGAAGTATTTATGGCCGCGGCTCCATACAAGCCCGACCACTGTGCAATGTTTAGATTCCATCAAAACTATTGTTTCATTTAGATTTTGAACAATTGTAAATCGCAGCAGAAAAGTATGCTACTAATTTTAACACTTTTGGAAAAGGGGACTATGTATAAGAAATGTCCCTATTGTGCCACTTCTGGGCGCACACTAACCCAAATTTCTTGGGAACCATTAAGCCCATTCGACAGTCTTATTTGAGAATCTGAATATATTACTGATCCTACGCCCCTATCCATCTTAGTAAGTATTTACTTCAGTATATCTGAAGTAAGTATTTTGTTATTTTGGCTTACAGGTTAGTTATTGGTATTATGTGGACCGAGGTTTTGCCAATTATTTGCGTGGTTGTTTATAAAAAATTTTTAGTGGTTGCTACTTTTTAAATTGGCAAATTGTTTCTGGGTAAAAAATAAATACAAAAGGCAATCTTCGCAATCTTTGAATAAGAATTGACACCACAAATTATTTCTTGTATAACTCTTCAGAACTATCCAAAATAGTGTGTGCCATTGACATGTACCATTTATTGTTTATATATGTATGTATGTATTTCCTTCACAAATAAGTAAGTATGCAATGCACACTTTTGGCATTATGTTCGACAGAAACAGGCAGGCAGCTGTTTGTTTTTCATATAAACAACAGTGCGTATACGCAATACATGCCTGTACGTGTGCAAGCACCGACTTCATGTCAGAGACACTTAAGACCAACATTGGGGGCAGCAGCTGGCACTTGTAAGCCGCCTGCCCTTTAGTTTAGTCCAGTGACCATCCTTTGCCTATTTGTCAGTGTCAACTTGGGGTGGTAGCTCATCACGTTAAGCACGTCCAGACGGAAAGTAATATTCTCCATGGAAAAGCAAACAACATAAGGAATAAGGAAAACAATTACGAATGCATACAATAGCACTTTGTGACCGCCAATCGACCAGCCAACGTCATCATCATCATCATCATTTACAACCAAATGCAATTTTGAAAGTTTCCAATTTTGTGCTCTGGCCTTGTCCTTCATGCAAAGCATGTACTTGCCCTTATTTTCCGACTAAAATTTACTTGTATTCGTCTGGCAAAACAGAAGCCAATTATGAGTTTGTCTGTTTGACTTTAAGATTTAGGGTCAAACATTTTGACTAGCCTAATTAAATAAAACAATTTTTGTTGCATATTTTGTGAAGTGTTTCGCTTTCAAGTGCACTGCACTTATGCATTTGTGGTTGTTATTAGAAAAAGAATTTTAGAATAAGATTTACTTAGAAAAGAAAGTCGATTAAAACTGAATTATTACTTATACAAAGATGAAGCTTAAGAAAAGGACTTTGCTTCAGATATGACCAGCTGGATGGTTGGATAAAAGGCAGCCCTCGTATTATCATTTACCTTAGACAGTTTACAGTTGTTGCTCTTAAAAAGTAATTACCCATTTGTAATGACCATCTTAAGGTTAACGCACTTGGTCATCAAAAGGCACTCAATTCTCATTTCCCCAACAAAAATTAAGAACTGGCCGTTAACAAGCAACGACAAGGCTTCCATCTTCGTGGCATCCATCCATCGTATTCTCATTAACACGCCAGTCCGGTTTCAATTTCCTGTTTAATTTCGTTTCATTAAAAATGCCTCTCTCTCTCTCATAGTATGGCGCAATATTTTCGTTGTTTTTTTTTGTTTTAACAACAGTCCTGCAGTTTCCCAAGGCGACGGGAAAAGCCATAAACAATTCGCGTTGAGTGCTGATGGCAAAAATAATGTTGGATGACAATTTACATACTTATAATGAGCAAAATTCATGCTGATGTTTCATATAACCGAAATTTGCGCTTCACAGCATCATAAATCTGGTCACAATGTCTGTCCCCGTCTGCCCCACTCTCTCTCACTAGTTGTCACTCACATTAATGTCTATTGTCTGTTGGTTGTTATTTTGAAAATGAATTATCTGCCTGCAGCTGGGCTATTCCTTATGTGGCAAATATTCATTTAGAAGTTGCAAACAATTTTATTTTACTCATATGTTTCTGCTCTCAATTGAGCAGTTTTCCTGGTCCCACAAGGCATTTAATATTAATAAAATTTAATTAGAAAATGCATACGGATTGGAGATTGCACATGCAACAGCACTTTATTGAAATTCCAGTCAGGAAATATGCCGGTTGGCATATTTAGTCGGAAATATGTAGGCAAATATTAATTGTAGTATTATGGATATGGAAAACAACAATAGCACTAAAGCGAGAACGTCGAAACCATGATGCAAAAATACGGTGAGGCAGCTTATGGCTCTTGTGTTCACATCGAAAGGTAAAACTTGTTCAGTTTTGA
This sequence comes from Lordiphosa magnipectinata, assembly GCA_037044535.1. Taxonomy (NCBI): domain Eukaryota; kingdom Metazoa; phylum Arthropoda; class Insecta; order Diptera; family Drosophilidae; genus Lordiphosa; species Lordiphosa magnipectinata. Next base: position 623,593 of record JBAMBO010001662.1, on the reverse strand, counting down.
TCTGAGAATGAAGGTAACCAACTAACTTATCATAGGAGATGCCAAAAATTTAAAAGTATTGAAACGGTGACACGTCATTAATTGAAATTCAACAATTCGTCAATTCAACACAAAACAATTTCAACACACGACGATATATCACAAAGTCATTTCACCCAACACAACAACTCAACACACTCCAATTCAACACAAAACAAATTAAATAGGAAGAAATTCAACACACGTCTATATATATATACATATATCACAAAGTCATTTCACCCAACACAACAATTCAAAACTACGTCAATTCAACACAATCAAATTTAAATTTAACAAGTGGAGATAGTAAATAAAATGCAAGTGTGAAGTACCAACCTCGTCAGAGATAGAAGAGTGACACAAGCGGCAGGTAAAAATTTTAAGTGCGGCGCAATTTTACGATATTCATCTCACCCGCATCCGACGCCGGTGCGAAAAAAGAATACCCGGTATAATCAACACAAAACAATTGCAACGTCATTTCAACACATTACAAGGTATCCTGCATTTGGATGAACGATATTCAAGGTATGAACAAAACAATGCTAGCTCCGGCAGAACCTACTTTCTGCAAATGTGCATACAACTTTGCAGGTACAGTCGGTTTCGACTGACTACTTGTAGGATTGATAAAATCATTTTTGTTGAAATTGTTGTTGTGTTCTATTTTCTTGTGTTAAAATTTTGCTGTGTTGAAATTGTACTGTGTTAAAATTTGGCGATGTTCAATTGCTTCGTGATGAAATAGATTATGTTGAAATTGTAGTTGTGTTGAAATACCTTGTGTTTAAAATGTTTTGTGTTGAATTGACGTGTTGAAATTGTTTTGTGTTGAATAATCGTGGAACCTCTCTGAGATCTCATATGGACGGACAGACAGACAGACGGTCATGGCTATATCGACTCGGCTGTTGATGCTGATCAAGAATATATATACTTTATAGGGTCGGAAATGATTCCTTCTCCCTGTTACATACTTTTGCACAAACTTAATATACTCTATGTACCTTCGGTACAGAGTATAAAAACTAATACTACTAAAAAATTGAAAGTATGGTTGTTCCTTATAGGCGTCTAAGCCTCGGTACCGATCAGCTCGAAATTTTCACAGTATGCTCATGCGATTCATCAGGTAAGAGGCATAGGCTATATATGAAGTCTGTCAGCGGGTTCGAAATCGGTTAAAAGTGGTTCTGAGCCATATCTCAGAAGTCATTAAAGAGATGAACTTGAAATCTGGTCTATTGGTTGTTAATATGGAGTACGATATTTCGGTGCTTCAGGACCGGAATCGAACCGGTATCGAACCGGTTGAAAAGTGTTTCAAAGCCTTATCTCAAAAGCTATATAAGCTATGAACTTTAAATTTAGACAGTAGGTTGGTAGCATGGAATTTGATATATTAATAGATAAGGAGACTTATTTCAAAAGCTATTTAAGCTATGAATTTAAAATTTAGACTGTAGTTATTACTGTTATTTTACTGTTTTAGGGCCGGTATCGGACCGGCTAAAAAGTGTTTCATAGAAATTTCTCAGAAGTTATTTAAACTATGAACTTGAATTCTGGTCAGTAGGTTGGTATTATTGAGTTGGATATTTTACTGGGGTATTTTCAAGGTCGGTTTTGAACCTGTTTTTAACCGGTTTAAAGTGGTTTAGAGCCATATCTCAGAAATTCTTTAAGACTGTAGGTTGGTAAAATGGAGTTGGATATTTTAATGGACCGGTTTTGTACCGGTTCAAAAGCGGTTCAGAGCCTTATCTCAAAAGTTATTTAGGGTAAAAACGTGAAATTTACTGAATTTACTGAAATCAAAAGAATCCATTTGGATTGGATATTATTATCGTATCCTTATTTTCATATTAAAATATCCAATTTTCATATGCTTTGGACGATTTTCAGCTCAATTGGATGAAAATCTAAGATCAATTTAACAATAACAATCCTTTTTTGGATACACAAGGCAACAGAATTAGACTTTATCCAGTAAATTGAAGGGTCGGTGGTGATTCTAGATGATTTTCGAGTGCTGAATCCATTACGTCGAGATTTTTAGTTTTTACCGCTAAAAGTTGCAAAAAATGCGTTCAGTGCGTTCAGACGCGTTTTGTGGGAAACCTATACTTTTGTTTTGACTTTCTTTGATATTATCGGAAGGTACTACTACTTAACTTTGAAAAAACTATCTCCAACAATTCTACGATTTTTTCCAATGAAGATATACCACATTTAGTACTTATCTCAAAATTCATAAAACGGCCAATATATTGTTGCTGCCCCAATGTGATATTAACGAGAATGCCAAGCTAACTTCGTCAGTGCCGAAGTTTTTATACCCTTGCAAAAGCTGTTTTTGAAATGACAGAGTTTAAGAACGCTTAGATAAGAATCAAGAACTTTTGTAACTAAAATCCATTTTCAGTCAGATGAACATCTAATTTCGACCAAATTTCGCGAATCTTTTTGAAAGCATATCAACAAACAACAAAACATATTAACAATCGCCAAGTTTAAGAACGATAAAATTGAAAACAAAAAAGTTTTTCTCACTAAGACTCATTTTCCGACCGATAAGTCCAGTGGCAGCCTGAAGATATAGTCACAAGATGTTGATCAAACTTTTCAAATTAGTTTGAAAGCGTTTAATCTTAATAATCACCAACCTTAAGAACGATTTACTTGAAATCAAAAAAAATTTTTTCACTAAGACCCATGTTCCGACCGATCGGTCCTATGGCAGCTATAAGATATAGTCATCCGATTTTGACCAAAATTTGCAAATCTGTTTGAAAGCATCTAATATTAATAAGGGACAAGTTTGAGGACACTAACATTGAAGCCAAAAAAGTTTTTCTCAGTAAGACCCATTTTCCGACCGATCGGTCATATGGCACCTATAAGATATAGTCATCCGATTTTGACCAAAGTTTGCATATCTGTTTGAAAGCATATAATATTAATAATGACCGTGTTTGGAAACGCTAACATTAAGAACAAAAAAGTTTTTCTCACTAAGACCCATTTTTTGACCGATGCTTCCTATGGCAGCTATAAGATATAGTCATCCGATCCGGTCGGTTCCGACATATTAGCAGCGTGCAGTAAAAAGAAGACTCTGAGCAAAATTTCAGCTCGATAGCTTTAAAACTGAGAGACTAGTTTGCGTAGAAACAGACGGACAGACAGACGGACAGACAGACGGACAGACGGACAGACAGACGGACAGACAGACGGACAGACAGACAGACAGACGGACGGACAAAGCTCAATCGACTCAGCTCGTCGCCCTGATCAAGAATATATATAGTTTATGGGGTCGGAAATTAATATTTCTATGCGTTGCAAACTTCTGGGCAAAATTATAATACCCTTTGCAAGGGTATAATAATATCTAGTCCAAATGGATATTAAAATCATCCAATGGATCATCCAACAAATATTCTTTTTTTCTTTTGTAATAAAGATTGATTAATAAGAAAGGTTTAAAAGAAGTACACAGCCATATCTCAGAAATTATTTGAGCTACGTATTGGAAACATGATGGTATTTAGAAGCAGGGCTACAAACAAAAAAAAATTTTCGGAACCTCCGTTTTGCTGGTTCGAACCAAAATTTACAAACGGTTATTTGAGGTTCGATGTTTTTGGGCGCTGGTTTTGGTTTGAACCTTGGTTCGTTGCACGTTTTTCCCAATATATTTAAAATAACAATACAATAGGTATACACTTGACGCCTAGATATATTTCTAGTCCGCATTTACACATGAAGTTCCTCATGAAGTTTTTGTTTGTAGGTTTTCGAAGCAGGCAAAGCTTCATGGCAATCTGGCAATGAAGTTTTTCGATATGTATTTGTATAATAGCCTATTTCCAACAAAGAAATGAAACTTCATTTCTTGAAATGACAAGAAATGAAGAAAATGATATCATTTCTTCCATACGATTTGACACTTTATTTTGCCTTTCATTTCTGTAATTTTTTATAAATGATGACAAAATGATGAGGAACAAAGTTAAAAAAGTAGGTGCAATTTTGCTTAAAATATAAATTAGTCAAAATTTCCGACCATATAAATTATATATATTCTTGATTAGCATCAACAGCCGCTTCGAGTCGATATAGCCACCTAGATCTTAGAGACTAGAAGAGCTAGAGCAACCAAATTTTAAATGTAGACTCCTACTATATACTCCATTTATATATCCAACATCCATAATCTCTGAAATTTTCATTAAGATCGGTTAATAAATAGCGGATTTATAAGAATATCAACTTTTGTCATATATTTGGGCTGTGACTATATATTGGGCCTGTTAATAAAAATATGTTGCCTACTTTTAGGCTTTTTCTTTAGGGCCACAAATTTTTGTCATTTATTTGGGGGGCAGCATGCGCTGTCTACTAACAGCATTTTAAAAGATAAACAATAAAGTTGGTTAACAGAGGTTAACTAACATTAAGGAAGGCTATTAAACATTTGTTCCGCTGAGTAACGGGAATATCAATGTCAGACAGAGCAGACTTTAATTTACGCTCACATTTTGTGTGTATAAGAGGGTTTGTCTGACAATCAACCAGGTCTGCCATCCAGTTTGTGCCCGGAAATCCGACTTTTAGTTACTGCGAACCGAAGCTTCAAGCCGAATCACGGGAGAAAAATAGCTATTCCCAAACCTGTTCCAAACCAAAATGGTCGTTCCGGTTCAAAACAACATAAAATTTGACCTTCTGGCTAACCAATGTGAAAAAACCTTCGTAAATTATGTTGCTAACGAGAGTTGTTCGAAGCAAAAACGAATAAAAACGAATTGGAAAAGGCAACATCTGACGCTCAGTTTGGGGAAGTATTCAGACCCATTTTTTAGTTCGTTTGTGAATATTTATTGAGTATTTTATTGAAGCTCGAATATTCGATGCTCGAACTAAGGTTCGAACCAAAACGAATCTCAAATTTTTTGACCATTAACCATCGGTAAATTTTGGTTCTAGCCCGGGAACCAGATTTAATCATAATCTCCCCTACAATCACAGCTTTTCGCTATTTCCAACTACTTAGTCACATTTTAAACCTAATCCATCAATGTCCCGAAACCAGGCGCCATTTATATATGTAACAATGCTTCTTTTATATACATATCTATATAGAGTTATGTTTGTTTGTATGTATGTAAACGTAGTAGTAAGTACAACCGCAGTTTGTTCTTATGTCAGAGGCCATAAAAAACGTTAAGTGGTCGTAAATCAAAATTTTCGCAAGCATGGCAAAGTTCACGAAAGTATTTTTTCTTATTTTCTTATGCTTATTTCTTTGGTCGCACAGATTTTTGTTTCAACTATTTTCACAGCTCGATGTAGAGCCAAAGGAGTCCGTGGAATGGGATTGAATTGAATTCCATTCATGTTCAGTCCATTGAGTTTTACTTAAATTTTAATGAAACTTGGCGGACGATGCCCATCAACCAATATCCGCTAACGATACTAGGGCCTCCTGTCTCTATGGACCCTGACGGCGCCAACGCCATCAAAATGTCTAATATCAATGGATGCTGTTTTTTTTTTTTTTTTGTTGTGTGTTTTGTTTACAAGTTTTTTGTTTTCATTGCTTTCACTTGGCTTTCATCTGGCCCATCTCCCCCCTAAGGACTTTATTGTGCATTTGGCTGTCATTGTTTATGAGTTTTTGCTTTGCTTCTCTAGCGTATAATGGAGACACTAATTGTTGTGTCCACGCTGGGTTTGTGTATTTAGCATTAATTGTCAAGTTGATTTTGGAATATAATTAAAAAATATTTATTAAGAGTTCATTAAAGTTTTTAAATGATAATGGAACTTTTATGAAGATGAGAAAGAGAAACGGAGGCTGACTTTGTTGTAGAAATAATATTTCAATTTGGGAAATCTGGTAACTATATTTCTTATCAAACTTCAAGAGGGCAGACTTATAAAGAAAAACCACTGGTGCATGTCATATTCCATCATGCTTGCATATCAGTAAAATATTAATACATTTGCTCACACCTTATACATACAAATATATATACAGTGTACTCTTATGGCTTTTATCGAGCTTAATAAAAGTTGTAATTAAATGGGAATTATAATCAAATATGTACGAATTTATGTTCATATAAATTTAAATTTGTTGATTATTTATTGCAGTTGCATATTATGACAACCATCTCACTTTAGGTTGTGCACGTGCAGACTAAATTGCTTTTGTTGTGTGGGGAATCCCCTATATAGTTGTGTTTTATATGCGGTACGTGGTTAAATGAGTTTTTATGGATGGAACGACATGCAAATTTGCAGTGACTTGAAATGTGGCTTTTTACCAACCAAATAAACATTTTATCTTAATATTGTGGTGTCTTAAACAAAGTTTAAATTTAGTTGCAAATCAAATAAGCATTTCGAAAAGGACTCATGCTCATGAATAATCATTATTATTAATTGATAATAAACAAGGCAAGAAAGTCTGAAGAATATTCGGTGCCAAGTATAGCCCAAAAGTCTAGTTTTCGTTCGAACCTTGGTTCAAATCTTATGGCACTATTTTTTGTGCATTTCAGATGATTTCCTTTACTTGCCAAAACTGGTTAAGTCGGCATTCCACAGCATGGCCACACGGCGATCGCGATTTATAATTTTTGACTTCTCCGTTGTTCTCTTTTGATTATTCTCGGTATTGTCTGGCTCACTGCTAATAAACTCGTTCATTGTTCAGTTTTGTGAGCAACAGCAAGAAGCGTTCACACCAAAACTACTGGTGCGCCAATTAGCGCCATTTTAAATTATATTTATATCCTTCTGATCTTTTTGCTTCAAATACACGATGTACATTAAATTGTTGATATGGCACTTAACTCAGTTTGTTAGTCAATTTTTAAAAAAAGACCAAGAAAACTTTAAATATGCTATTTATCTAAGAAATCTCTTGATAATTGTGGGGTTGTTTTGGGTTATATTAATTAAATGTTGGAAATACGACACATGTGGTACAGCTAACTTCATATCATAGACGTAATAGACTAAAGATATTGAGTCTCTACATTTATGTAGAACCATAGCAAGTAAATAACTTTCAACCCTGTTTTCAGTTCGCTCTGCTCACGTCAAAAACAAAATGGTCTCGGTCTTCCCTCAACCGAATTTGTGCTGCAATCGCGCGCACTATTAAGTGGCTGTGATTGAGACACAGCACTGATCGGTCTGACAGCAGCCCCATAACAGGCCCAAGTCAGTCAACCGGTCATAAAATGTGTGCTTTTCGAAGACCAAAATCTAAAAATGTTTGTGGAAAAGGTGCTCTCGACTTTAGCATGAACAGAGAGAGAGAGAGAGTCAATGCAAAAAAGAACGAGAGAGCGCATATAGTTTGCCGCCTACATCAGCGTTGATCAACGAGAGCGTGTGTATTGGTGTGTGAAAAAAAAGCGCCGTGAACCAGCTTCGATCTGACAGCATCGAAGGCTTGCCTGCGACTGAAGGCCTGTTTACTCTCTTGCCCACAGCTTCGGCATGTGTTCAGCTGGTGTATGTGTAAATAGCGAAATGTCTTCGGCCCCTAGGATCTATCGGTGAACATCGCTGGCTTATATGTTTATTGTTAGCGGAGTCCTACACACGGATACATACATACGAAAAGGACCCTTTGAATGCGCGACTTTAGCAAAACAAGTCGTACCAGACATGAGAGAATAAAAACAAATTAATTAGAGTGTTCAGATTGTTATGCACATAGGCACTTGGGGAAAAGTGTAGGTAAAGTATCTGACCAGCTCATCGTGGCGAAACTAGCGCGATCCTGGCTTCCTACCAGGACTCACTTCTCCTCGTTGTTGAACCCCGGTCACAAAGTAATGCATCCTCAAATCTGCTGGCTAACGGTACCCACCAGCGTCAAAAAAACTCCACTAAATAAAACATTAACAAAAATCAAGCAGCGACTCTGCGACGCACTGGATGGCGTGTGGAAAAATTAAGGTTAAAAATAGAGGAAAGCTAACTTCAGCAGTTGTTCCTAAGTTTATATACCCTTGTAGCTTGTATAATTTATATTAATTAAGGTTTTAAATGATTTTCGTCGAACATTCTTAGCTGAGTTATTTCCCAAACTCAGCAAAAGATGGCGCCACTACTTTGACTATTGTGGCAGCCCTGGCCACCTCTGTTTCTGGCTTGGCTTCGGCCACAGGCGGCACGCGTCTGCATCGCTCCGTTCGACTTGACGATAATTGTTAGCTTATGTGATATTCAATAAAGTTAGTTACACATTAAAACACTCGTACCTAAAGTGGTGACCCGCGACGATTGAAAAACGACAAACACGCAACTTCTGCAAAAATTATCTAATGCGTAAAACATTACGACCGCAAATTCACACACACACGCACATACAGTGACGCCGTTGTGAAATTCATTTCGAAGAACAGTTTTCGATCAGCAAATTCAGACAGCAACACGCTAACTGAAGACGACCGCGATTTCGACAGCAGCCACCCAAATCTTCAACAGCAGCCAGCCAGATCCTCACCAGCGGCAACGGAGCCATCTCGATGTTTTTTGGGCATTCATACATCACATACACACACACGACAGACGCCGCGACGAAACAGACACAATTTTGGCGCGTCGCCGGCAAAGTACACACACACAGACAGCATCTACCAGCCCTTCAGTTCGCGTCACCTATGAATCACCAATGATTCACCGATGAATTGGCCTAGGGCATCGATGAATCATCGGTGAGCTCCCATACAAAAAAGTGGTGAATTTAACATGGGCATGTCCTAGGCGGTCATGCATGACTGTTTATGGGTGAATCACTGATGAATCACGTATACATTCATCGATGATTTCATCATGATTTCTTTGCAAAATTCATTAATGAATTCACCAATTAATTCACTTAAGGTTCACCCATGATTCCTGCATGACTTTTGCAAAGAAGTCAACACTGAATCATCGATGAATTTGTATCAGAATTCATCAATGATTTCACCTATAAATTCATACTAGATTTTCGATGAAATTGTTGCAAAAATCACCGATGAATTCAAACTAGATGTATTAAAATTCGATTCATGAATTTCATAAAATAATAAACCAAGGACTTTTCCCCCGATTCCCAAACACGCAACATTTTATATTTGTTTTATTCACTCATTTTATTTATCAATATATTGAATAATAAACATAATTTACAAATAACAAATAAATATAGAAAACTAATAATAGAATTGAATGAAAAAAACTACATAAGAGAAGCTATCCACATCACAGCAACTAGTCTGCAGACAATTAATACGCATACGATCATTTCGGCCACAACAAAATTAAACAAATTGACAAGTTAAACGTCTCGCGCTGCCAGTAAAAACACAAATGCAACTTAGATTTTTCTACGCAAGTGACGACGGGCACGGAAACGCAAAAGACAAAAGCAACAATTGATGCGCAGTTAATTTATTTTTTGACCTTCGGTTACTTTTACCTACTCAATGCACGGGCATATCCGACTATATAAAGTATATGAATACATTTATTTATGATCCATAAATAATTGATTGCTTTTGGGAAAATAATGAAACAATTCCATCATAAGGCTATACCAGAAACGACCTGTCCAAGCCTCTTATTTTAAAATTCTAAAATATATACCTAAAATATAGTTTTAATGCTTGCACAAATTTAAAGGGTATGCAAACTTCTTCGTTTGGCATTGGCAAAAATTTTGTCTTTGCCTGTGAGAGCAGCGCGAGGCGTGGCCTTTTTTTTGGGTTTTTTGTGGGTAAAGTTGCAACAACAAATATACACAGAATTGAGCTCTGCCGACAACGACGTCAACGCTGATGCGTGAAAGACTAGTGAATTTTACGAGTAGTGAATTCTGGAACTGAAGGGAGCGCTCACACCCATACACAAACAGCATTTTTTTGTACAAATTACACCGACCGCTGTCCACGCATGTAGTCCACCGACCTCCTGTCTGTCGCCCAGGTCCTTACACGTCCAGCTGTCCACATCCGGCTGCAGCCAAAGCATTCCACGTCAGGCTGTCCACGTGTGAAAACGTCCATCGCCCAGCCTGTCCTACACCGCTGCTCGCACCTACTATTTACGCGCGCCCAACCGACTCATCAACTACATGTAACCGATCTCACGTTGGTCAAGCATCCGACCAATTTTTTAGATCTTACATTGTACGCAGCCTGCCAGACGATCGTTCATACTTATGGAAGTACGTCGCGCAGCTGAATTCGGATCATCATCGCATCTTTCGTCGTCGCCGATGTTCATGCACAGCGATCCGCATACCTGACCGAACACTAGCAACATGCTACGACTCGAGACGCTCTTTGTTTGGCAATTGATGCCAGCCTGAGTCTACCTACAAGTTCTCGATCTCATCCCGAAAGTCCTTAACGAGAGGCACCACGAAAGTCCTTAACGATAGGCATAACGAAAGTCCACAACGTGTGGCAATCGAAAGTCTCTACTCGGGGTACAATACCCAGTACTATTGACTCTGCAACTTTAACCCTGATCGACCGAACTTGCTTATCGACCCCCAATCGAAGCAACGACCTCAACGCGAGGCAACGTCAACCCAGCTTGGGCGAACTTGCTTAACGACCCCCACTCGAAGCAACGGCCTCAACGCGAGGTTATCATCGACCCAGCTACGACACAAACATCACAGCGAAATCTATACGCAAGCTTTCCTCCACATTGGGACTTGTGCAAATCCTGTAAATGCTCTCCCCAGCTATACTTAATTTTGAAGATCATTCGTTCCCATAAGGTCTCTGGAGGGGGAGTACTGTGGCAGCCCTGGCCACCTCTGTTTCTGGCTTGGCTTCGGCCACAGGCGGCACGCGCCTGCATCGCTCCGTTCGACTTGACGATAATTGTTAGCTTATGTGATATTCAATAAAGTTAGTTACTTATCAAACCTAGTAGCTAAACCATTTGCTTACCTGTTTGTTATATGGCAGTTATACGATATACTCATCAGATTTTGAACCAAACCACTCAAAATTTTTTGGAAACCGATAATATTCATAACTGGAAAGCTTAAAGACGCTACCATTGAAAACAAAAAAGTTTTTCTCACTAGAACTACATTTTCGACCGAACGTTCCTATGGCAGCTATAGGCTATTGTCATCCAATTTGAATTAAACTTGGCAGAATTGTGTGGTAGCATATAATATTGCGCAGTTACAAGTTTATGAGCGATAGCATTGAAAACAAAAAAGTTGTTCCTACTAGGACTTTTTTTCAAAGCTATATTTTGTATGGCAGCTATACTATATAATTGACCGATTTTCATCAAATTTGGTGGAGATATGTAAAAGCATAGAAAACTAATAAATAAAAGGTTTGGGCACGTTTTGCGTTGAAGACAAAAAAGTTTTTCTAACTAAAACTACTTTTTTGACCGATAGTTCCTTTGGCAAACATATGCTATAGTCATCCGATCCGGCCGGTTCCTACAAATATGCAGCGTCTTTATACCAAAAGACTTCGTGCAATGTTTGGTTAAGATAGCTTTACAATTGATGGAGGAGATAGCATAGAAACAGACGGACATGGCTATATCAACTCAGCTCGTCATGCTGATCAAGAATATATATAGTTTGTGTGGTCGGAGATGCTTCCTTCTATGCGTTACAAACATCTGGACAATTTTAATATACCCTCTACAAGGGTATAAAAACAGACTGTTATTTTAGCACCCCTTCGTTAAACACGGGGGACCGGACAAAGCCCGCAGACGTTGCGATTCCTTGACTTTCTTAGTCAATTTAAGCAATATTTCAAATCTATTTCAATCAAGAAAGGATGTTACTCCGCCATTAGTTTTGGTTTGGGCACGTTACAGCTATTTCCTCGACGGAAAGAATATTTGCAGCCATCCAACAATTCGTCCATTGCCAAATCAAGCTGGCAGCTTATTAAAGCAGTAAACGAACCTTCCATCTTTTTAACTTCAAGATGCAATTCGCTTGCTTTCCATTCCAGGAGAATATCTTTAGTGCTTTAAGATGATATTTTTCTAAACAAATCTCAAAAACATAGCAAGCATAGTAGGTTAGGTTAGGTAAGACATGCCCATTGCTATACCATATAATTCCCTATTTAAGCCAGGGGCGGTTCCTCCCGACTGAATCATTGTGACAACATTGAAATCAAGGAAAGTAATTTTGCACTAATTCCGTGCACAGAGGGCTGCTCACAATATTAGTCGGGGAAACTTGCCCAAGTGCTTATGTGCACATCAATCTGAACACCCTAAATATGTTTCTCTACTCTCACAACTAAAGAGACACAAAGAAGGTTATTAAATGTTGTTTTTGTCCATCTATTCAATGTCGTCGGGGAAAATCTGAAGTTTTCTGGCAAAGGCAAGAACTTATAAGGTAATCGATCCTTTCCTTGGTTTGGGCTTACATGATCCAGCATTTTCCATAGTCGGCAAATCATCTGTTGCATAATTTCTAACAAAAACTTTTTTTTTGTTCAGTTTGTTCTGGGACTTTTTCAGCTCCTGACCTTAACAAAGTTTTCCACTTCTCAAACTACTTATTTATAAACTCGTACCATGAACCATTTAGCTAGTAAATAGATGACAGAATCATTACAATTATTTCGCAATATATGTATTTTGAAAAGGAATCGAAAGCTGGGACTGGTTTGTTCAATTGTATCCGCGATGATCCTGACTTATGTATTGTAGAGAAGCTTGTAAGGTTTGCACAAAGTATAGTTAGTACCACACAGTTTTATAGAAAAGTGGATATTGTTTCGGATCAGTTTAATAGTGGGACCAAATATAAACTTTAAGAGTCAGTCCAGAACTGTCAATTTCAGCATTATTTAGTTTAGCTTTTACAAAATTTTTATTAGTGATATTTTTCAATTAATTACATTTCTCAATATTCCAAAAGATTTTTCAATGAATTATACTAAAATTAAACAAAAATATATCATCAGCCCTGTTCCGAATTCGGATTTTCGTGAAAAAATTTGTAATTCTAATTAAAGATATATAAATTAAGTGACAAGCAAATCTTGATCTCGTCGTCAGTTTTTCTCTAATTGGATCCACTGGCTCATTCAATTTGAGTTTTCTTATACCTCATCTAGTTAGGTATATTTTTTACCATCTACATTTATCTACATATGAATTTTTATACGAAAATCGGAACAGGACCGCGCGTGTTTTTCAATTTAAGTGAATTGTTAACATATCTTTAAAGTTTAATAGCGAGTTCTAAAGATAGTTTCAAATTTCTCTTGATAGGTTAATAGCGGAGATTTGCCAACAACGTGATAGAACTCATCTATCTTCATACCTGGGTAATTTATATAACCCAAAAGTCTTTGGACATATTTGGTTTTCAAAGTTTTCAATTTAGTTTCTTTCGATCCAGTTACAAGCAAATTCTCCATACCCAAAGAAATATTATCTTGGTGGGAATTAGTGATAATTTTTGCTTTTTTTGAATCATCTAATGAGGAGGCAGATGAATCATCTGAATTATTACTGGAGAAAGAAGATTTACGGAATTTTTTTGCCATTTCCAATCCAATCTGAGCACCAGCTTCTTCGCCGTCGTCTTCTTCATTCTGCTCTAAATTATTTGCGACAGGCGGCACTTCTTCATCTAACCCATTTATTTTGATGTAAGTTTCAACCATTTTGAAACGTTCGACTTCTGGTAAACTTCCCGATGATATTAGCAAGTACTGCTCAAAGACATCCGTAGTCAACTGAAGTACGTCATAGCAGTTCATTAACTTGCCAAATTTACTTTTAATGGTCTATAAAGAAAATGTATAAATTAATCAAAGAATTTAATTAACGATCATTTAAGGTACCTGTGCGGTCATTTCAATCAATGGCTTGCTAATCAAATTGTGAGCGCATTGAAATAGGTCCACTAATTCTTCGATCATCATGTCTTTAGCACGCTTCGTCAGTAGTTCATCACAATCGACAGTTATTGACGGCACCAGCCATTTAGTGCCACACTCCAAAAGCTCCATTATTATTTGACTGTCATACTTTTCCAAATCCTTCTTGCTGTAGCTATAAACATACAGTAGAAACTTTTCAAATATTTCCGCCTTTACATTCTTCAAATGAATTTCATCAGACATGGCTTCTTTGAAATCACCCAAGAACATGCGTTCGAAGAAATCCGAAGCAGTTCCCAGAACCAGTTTATGGCAATGGAAGGTTTGATGCTCAACAATAATGCGGCAATCGGAGAAGTTTCTATTCTTCATTATGTTTTTTAACTCGGGTGCTAGCCTAGAAAGACGACGACAGAATACATACATATGTATGAACATTTGCGTGTATATGTATGTATGTATATACTCACCAATTATCCATCTTGTGTAAAATGTATGCAAACCAAAATTGTGCCGCAACAGAAGTCTTAATCAAAACGTCTCCAAGTAAATGTTGAAGCAGCTACTTCAAATATTATATATTTGATTGGAATGTTGTTGGTATACAACGTAAACAAACGCAGAATTAACAAAACGCAGAGTACTTAGCGGCTCACTGGATTCTCACAAAGTGACAAACTTACTCAATTGTAGCTTATGACTCGATACCATACCGATAGCACTCCGATTCCTTTTTGGAACTAGTTCATTAATTGCTTGCTGTATGTTCCGATATATCGCTAATAGAATTTCGACTATCGACTGGTAACTGATTCCAGATGCGAACATTGTATATGAAGAAGTGTTTCATTGAACTAGCTAGTCTAAATCTTTGGCAAATAATATTGTAATATTTACCTCTTGAGGAGGCTTCAACACCATAGAAGAGATTTGCTTGTCACCTTCCATATAATATTGATAAATTTACACGTTTACACGAAAACCGACTCGGAATTCGCAACAGAGCCTTACATAATTATAATAAATTTAATATATCAGTTGTCTGATGAAGTTTCTATAAACAGCCTTGCCTTTTTGTGAGATTCTTTGGGATTGAATGAGCGCACAAGTCAATCAAATTTGCGGTAATTGTGCTTTTGAAATAACTGCAGTAAACTCGAGAGATATCAATTTCATCCTTTCGGAGTTTAAGAACTCTGGGTCCTGCAGCCAGACTTCAAGACATTTTATTTTGAAATCCTTCGGCATGTCAGTCAAATGATCTGTAAACTTGGCTAGCACTTAGAGATGACAGTTTTCTGAACGTTAGAGGTGGCAAATTGAGCTGACAAACTATCTTATAAGATTTGCAAATGACTCAAAAAGAAAAAAATAATCTGAAAAAAAATACGAGTTCATTTAACCAAAAACCAGAATTCCCGCTTCCCGCTGTTTCTAAATTTTTCCCGCTGTACGGTTTAAAAAAAATGCTAGAAATTACGGGGAAAAACCTGATTTATACCCTTGTTCCACTGACACATTCTAGAGGTCATCCGCTGGACTATCTAAATGACCTCATTCTTTCTGTGTATTTCCTCATAAGAGACGAATATCCATTCGGTAGATCATCCGCGACGGATGATCAAGTCACTGTCATGGATGATCTAGCTACTAAAAGGCTAGATTTTCTATCGATTTGCTATCGAACTGCCGAAGAGGAACAGCTGCTCTGTCAATGGCGTTGCCATGGTCGGAGTCGGTTTGAGCTCAGTGGGTGAGAGTTAAGCAGTGGCAGAACTGTATGGACTCCCTTTATTGGAAACCACTATGCCCATGTGTTGCACATGGCCAAGGCAAACGGCAATAGTTACATTCTTTGTTTTAGAGTGTTAAGATCCCGCAAACTACCTTTATCGTGGTGGGACTTCTAGGAGGGCATGCTGCTTGACATGTGGACGGCGAACTTTGATTTACAATTGCAGACATAGCAATTCAATCAGCTGTTCTTTGTTGATGTTAGTGTGGCCGTGATCAACATTTGTCAGTGGAACAAGGAATATTCACTTTTCGAGAATGTGATTGAATGTTCGCCAATGGAACAAGGGTATTAGCGACACTGTGATGACCCATTGTTGTTCTGTCCTGCATCTAAGTTTTCTTCTACCATGATCTTACTTTCATAAGGATTAAATTGTGTCCGTAGTTGATAACGCTAGAACTATCGACACACAGTGGTTCAGAATCGATTTGGCTTGGACAAAAATTGTAACTTTTGAACCGCTCAACATTTGGAATTAATTTTTTTTTTGTTTTTTGATTAGGAATTGTACAAGATCATATAGTCATAATTGGTTGAGTGGTTCCATGAATAGTGGTTTAGTTTTCTATTATAATAATAATGGGCACGTTTTGCGTTGAAGACAAAAAAGTTTTTCTAACTAAAACTACTTTTTTGACCGATAGTTCCTTTGGCAAACATATGCTATAGTCATCCGATCCGGCCGGTTCCTACAAATGTGCAGCGTCTTTATACCAAAAGACTTCGTGCAATGTTTGGTTAAGATAGCTTTACAATTGATGGAGGAGATAGAAACAGACGGACATGGCTATATTAACTCAGCTCGTCATGCTGATCAAGAATATAATACCTTCTATGCACTACAAACATCTGGACAATTTTAATATACCCTCTACAAGGTTATAAAAACAGACTGTTATTTTAGCACCCCTTCGTTAAACACGGGGGGACCGGACAAAGCCCGCAGACGTTGCGATTCCTTGACTTTCTTAGTCAATTTCAGCAATATTTCAAATCTATTTCAATCAAGAAAGGATGTTACTCCGCCATTAGTTTTGGTTTGGACACGTTACAGCTATTTCCTCGACGGAAAGAATATATGCAGCCATCCAACAATTCGTCCATTGCCAAATCAAGCTGGCAGCTTATTAAAGCAGTAAACGAACCTTCCATCTTTTTGACTTCAAGATGCAATTCGCTTGCTTTCCATTCCAGGAGAATATCTTTGGTGCTTTAAGATGATATTTTTCTAAACAAATCTCAAAAACATAGCAAGCATAGTAGGTTAGGTTAGGTAAGACATGCCCATTGCTATACCAAATAATTCCCTATTTAAGCCAGGGGCGGTTCCTCCCGACTGAATCATTGTGACAACATTGAAATCAAGGAAAGTAATTTTGCACTAATTCCGTGCACAGAGGGCTGCTCACAATATTAGTCAGGGAAACTTGCCCAAGTGCTTATGTGCACATCAATCTGAACACCCTAAATATGTTTCTCTCCTCTCACAACTAAAGAGACACAAAGAAGGTTATTAAATGTTGTTTTTGTCCATCTATTCAATGTTGTCGGGGAAAATCTGAAGTTTTCTGGCAAAGGCAAGAACTTATAAGGTAATCGATCCTTTCCTTGGTTTGGGCTTACATGATCCAGCATTTTCCATAGTCGGCAAATCATCTGTTGCATAATTTCTAACAAAAAGTGTATTTTGTTCAGTTTGTTCTGGGACTTTTTCAGCTCCTGACCTTAACAAAGTTTTCCACTTCTCAAACTACTTATTTATAAACTCGTACCAAGAACCATTTAGCTAGTAAATAGATGACAGAATCATTACAATTATTTCGCAATATATGTATTTTGAAAAGGAATCGGAAGCTGGGACTGGTTTGTTCAATTGTATCCGCGATGATCCTGACTTATGTATTGTAGAGAAGCTTGTAAGGTTTGCACAAAGTATAGTTAGTACCACACAGTTTTATAGATAAGTGGATATTGTTTCGTTTCGGATATATATAAACTTAAGGAGTCAACCCAGAACAGTCAATTTCAGCATTATTTAGTTTACTTCTATGGTCAATTAACGTTTAAGTTTTAAATAGCTTTTACAAAATTTTTATTAGTCATATTTTTCAATAAATTACATTTCTCAATATTCCAAAAGATTTTTCAATGAATTATACTAAAATTAAACAAAAATATATCATCAGCCCTTTTCCGAATTCGGATTTTCGTGAAAAAATTTGTAATTCTAATTAAAGATATATAAATTAAGTGACAAGCAAATCTTGATCTCGTCGTCAGTTTTTCTCTAATTGGATCCACTTGCTCATTCAATTTTGAGTTTTCTTATACCTGATCTACTTAGGTATATTTTTTACCATCTACATTTCTCTACATATGAATTTTTATACGAAAATCGGAACAGGACCGCGCATGTTTTTCAATTTAAGTGAATTGTTAACATATCTTTAAAGTTTAATAGCGAGTTCTAAAAATAGTTTCAAATTTCTCTTGATAGGTTAATAGCGGAGATTTGCCAACAACGTGATAGAACTCATCTATCTTCATACCTGGGTAATTTATATAACCCAAAAGTCTTTGGACATATTTGGTTTTCAAAGTTTTCAATTTGGTTTCTTTCGACCCAGTTACAAGCAAATTCTCCATACCCAAAGAAATATTATCTTGGTGGGAATTAGTGATAATTTTTGCATTTTTTGTATCATCTAATAAGGAGGCAGATGAATCATCTGAATTATTACTGGAGAAAGAAGATTTACGTAGTTTTTTTGCCTTTTCCAATCCAATCTGAGCACCAGCTTCTTCGCCGTCGTCTTCTTCATTCTGCTCTAAATTATTTGCGACAGGCGGCACTTCTTCATCTAACCCATTTATTTTGATGTAAGTCTCAATCATTTTGAAACGTTCGACTTCTGGTAAACTTCCCGATGATATTAGCAAGTACTGCTCAAAGACGTCCGTAGTCAACTGAAGTACGTCATAGCAGTTCATTAACTTGCCAAATTTACTTTTAATGGTCTATAAAGAAAATGTATAAATTAATCAAAGAATTTAATTAACGATCATTTAAGGTACCTGTGCGGTCATTTCAATCAATGGCTTGCTAATCAAATTGTGAGCGCATTGAAATAGGTCCACTAATTCTCCGATCATCATGTCTTTAGCACGCTTCGTGAGTAGTTCATCACAATCGACAGTTATTGACGGCACCAGCCATTTAGTGCCACACTCCAAAAGCTCCATTATTATTTGACTGTCATACTTTTCCAAATCCTTCTTGCTGTAGTTGTAAACATACAGTAGAAACTTTTCAAATGTTTCCGCCTTTACATCCTTCAAATGAATTTCATCAGACATGGCTTCTTTGAAATCACCCAAGAACATGCGTTCGAAGAAATCCGAAGCACTTCCCAGAACCAGTTTATGGCAATGGAAGGTTTGATGCTCAACAATAATGCGGCAATCGGAGAAGTTTCTATTCTTCATTATGTTTTTGAATTCGGGTGCTAGCCTAGAAAGACGACGACAGAATACATACATATGTATGAACATTTGCGTGTATATGAATGTGTGTATATACTCACCAATTATCCATCTTGTGTAAAATGTATGCAAACCAAAATTGTGCCGCAACAGAAGTCTTAATCAAAACGTCTCCAAGTAAATGTTGAAGCAGCTACTTCAAATATTATATATTTGATTGGAATGTTGTTGGTGTACAACGTAAACAAACGCAGAATTAACAAAACGCAGAGTACTTAGCGGCTCACTGGTTTCTCACAAAGTGACAAACTTACTCAATAGTAGCTTATGACTCGATACCATACCGATAGCACTCCGATTCCTTTTTGGAACTAGTTCATTAATTGCTAGCTGTATGTTCCGATATATCGCTAATACAATTTCGACTTTCGACTGGTAACTGATTCCATATGCGAACATTGTATATGAAGAAGTGTTTCATTGAACTAGCTAGTCTAAATCTTTGGCAAATAATATTGTAATATTTACCTCTTGAGGAGGCTTCAACACCATAGAAGAGATTTGCTAGTCACCTTCCATATAATATTGATAAATTTACATGTTTACACGAAAACCGACTCGGAATTCGCAACAGAGCCTTACATACTTATAATAAATTTGATATATCAGTTGTCTGATGAAGTTTCTAAAAACAGCCTTGCATTTTTGTGAGATTCTTTGGGATTGAATGAGCGCACAAGTCAATCAAATTTGCGGTAATTGCGCTTTTGAAATAACTGCAGTAAACTCGAGAGGTATCAATTTCATCCTTTCGGAGTTTGAGAACTCCGGGTCCTGCAGCCAGACTTCAAGACATTTTATTTTGAAATCCTTCTGCATGTCAGTCAAATGATCTGTAAACTTGGCTAGCACTTAGAGATGACAGTTTTCTGAACGTTAGAGGTGGCAAATTGAGCTGACAAACTATCTTATAAGATTTGCAAATGACTCAAAAAGAAAAAAATAATCTGAAAAAAAATACGAGTTCATTTAACCAAAAACCAGAATTCCCGCTTCCCGCTGTTTCTAAATTTTTCCCGCTGTACGGTTTAAAAAAAATGCTAGAAATTACGGGGAAAAACCTGATTTATACCCTTGTTCCACTGACACATTCTAGAGGTCATCCGCTGGACTATCTAAATGACCTCATTCTTTCTGTGTATTTCCTCATAAGAGATGAATATCCATTCGGTAGATCATCCGCGACAGATGATCAAGTCACTGTGATGGATGATCTAGCTACTGTCACGACATATGGCTATTTTCCGCTAAAAGGCTAGATTTTCTATCGATATGCTATCGAACTGCCCAAGAGGAACAGCTGCTCTGTCAATGGCGTTGCCATGGTCGGAGACGGTTTGAGCTCAGTGGGTGAGAGTTAAGCAGTGGCAGAACTGTATGGACCCCCTTTATTGGAAACCGACTATGCCCATGTGTTGCACATGGCCAAGGCAAACGGCAATAGTTACATTCTTTGTTTTAGAGTGTTAAGATCCCGCAAACTACCTTTATCGTGGTGGGACTTCTAGGAGGGCATGCTGCTTGACATGTGGATGGCGAACTTTGATTTACAATTGCAGACATAGCAATTCAATCAGCTGTTCTTTGTTGATGTTAGTGTGGCCGTGATCAACATTCGTCAGTGGAACAAGGAAAATTCACTTTTCGAGAATGTGATTGAATGTTCGCCAGTGGAACAAGGGTATTAGCGACACTGTGATGACCCATTGTTGTTCTGTCCTGCATCTGGGTTTTCTTCTACCATGATCTTACCTTCATAAGGATTAAATTGTGTCCGTAGTTGATAACGCTAGAACTATCGACACACAGTGGTTCAGAATCGATTTGTCTTGGACAAAAATTGTAACTTTTGAACGCTCAAAATTTGGAATTAATTTTTTTTTTTGATTAGGAATTGTACAAGGTTTTATATAATCATAAGTTTATTAAAGTTGGTTGAGTGGTTCCATGAATAGTGGGTTAGTTGTCTATTATAATAATAAAACCATTTTCCAAGTTGAACAAAAAGAATTGGTACCAAAGTTGTAGAGTACTAAGTCAAAATTTCGTAAAAAATGTCGCACTTCAAACAACTGTAAGCCATATTAATAAAGCTAATAGCCTATTTCCACCTCTACGTGTTCTGTCATCGATTGCACGATTTGTCGATAAGTCCCCAAAGGTGTTTCTACTGCTCAATAATCAAACTGAATTTAAGTGACATTGTTTTGGTAAATGCATCTATTATCTATTCTGAAACAAATATGAATGGCATTACCAAGAAATAAACCATTTGCAATTTATTGCATCTCAACCTGTATATTTGGGACTGAATTTGCAAAACTTTTTATAAATAAATCAAAAATATTAAAATAAAAAAACCTCCTTTGTGTATTCCTGTTTTAAAGATATGTAAAAGCATAACGTGTATACCAGCGAAAAGGGGAAATATTCACAAGTATTTTAAAAAAAATTAAGAAAATTTTCCCCTCAGTTGTTGAGCAATTCGCATTACAGTGGACCAACCTCAAAATTTCTCCATACAAATTCGGCCAAAAAAATTATGATTCCTGTTAAATTCATTTATAAGTTTCCCTTCCTTTCTCTCAAGCCCTACACCGGCTATCGGTGTCAGCCACAATAAACAAAAAATTCGACGCTACATTTTCCAGACTTTGTGCCGCATTGCACGGTATGTCCCCTGATAGGTATTCATATTAGCTAATTTTCCTAATTTTTCCAACCAATTCCGCCCCACAGTTTTTCTGTAAATTAATTTTTAAGTTTCCCTACCTTTCTCTACAGCCCTACACCGGCTATCGCACAGTGGTCGGTCTTGTATGGAGTCGGCGGCAAAAAATACTTTCATAAGGGATATAAAGGTAATACTTTGGTTGCAGCTTTTGAAAATTCTTATAAGTAAGAAATCATGGAATTGTCATGCTTTCACAGCTCCCAAACCCATCTCCCACCCACCCACATCAGCCCAAACAAAAAAAAAGAATAATAGAAAAAGTGATAAGAACTAATTTTTTATAATTTATTGCAAGTTTACCATAAGATACCAAATTAGAGTTATAAAAAATGAATTTAAGAAATTAATAGATACAAAATGATGGAAATGAACAAGTTAAGATTGATTTATAATATATTTTTTTCTCGCTTGGTAACTGTCTCTGCCCAGTTAGAAAACGATCCGAGCTCAGGAGTGAACGATTTAGCAAATTTGTTGCGACACTTGAAATCTTACTCCTGTCATGGAGTCGATACATTTAAACATCTTTCATTCTAGACTAGCAGTTTTTTCAGAGCTCTTTCCAATCAATACTACTTAATGCATGTTCAATACGCATGCTGTACGCTTGCAGTTTGCTTACATTTCGCTCATTTTTTTTTTGAAATCGTCACATCATTTCATGTCACTGATTGTTTTAAGCGCGTAGCCTTCAATTTCTAATCTCTGTTTTAGGTCTTCGTGAGCATTTTTAGCCTTTTCAGCAACCGAACCATTTTCCAAACACCACATATCAAAAATATTTAAGCGAGAGAGTTTGTTTTGATAAGATGTGCCTATAATAATATAGGCCCTATATATGAAAAAATCATTAAATGATATTAAGAAATAATTGAAAAATAATCGTCAAAACAAAGCACAAACACATATAGAACCCAAAACATAAAGAAATCAAATACTTATCAGCAACACAACGCACAACTTAAGAAACCAAAAAAAAGGCACAAAAATTCACATGAAAAAACATTGTACTATCACCTTTTAATATCGTTTGTAAGACAAAGAGCGGCAAAAAGCGCTAGCTGAAACTCACAGTATAAATTCTTAAGACATTAACTAATATTAATAAAAAAAATCCCATTCGAGGGATCGGGGGGGAACACAACTTTAACTTTAGCTGAAATGTAACTATTTGACTGTGTACATCACTAAAAATGACACT
This sequence comes from Lordiphosa magnipectinata, assembly GCA_037044535.1. Taxonomy (NCBI): domain Eukaryota; kingdom Metazoa; phylum Arthropoda; class Insecta; order Diptera; family Drosophilidae; genus Lordiphosa; species Lordiphosa magnipectinata. The sequence continues at coordinate 600,368 of JBAMBO010001662.1, read as the reverse complement.
GGGGAAAACATTAATTTTATAACAAAGCCACAACGTGTTATAGCATGAAACAGGCTTAAATATATAGTTTATACCTCTCTTTTTAATATACACTTAAATTCGCGGCGATTCGAAGTGATTTTATATTTTAATTAAGTTTTGGAAGAACGAGTTCATTTTCATGCGTCTCATATAGCAAAATCCACTTCTTAATATTCTCTCTCTCTTGAAGCTTTTTGTAACGGGACAGGTTACAATAGAGCAAAAACCACGTTTCCGTTTAATTGCTTGTTCTATAAGGGAATAGTGATGACCTTTGGGAGGCAAACTTTTGACTTTGATTTTTTTATTTTTGGCCTATGAAATCGACCACTGTGTATTGGTGTCAGCCATTATTAACAAAAAATTCGACAGTAGCTAGTACTTTTTTAAAAAATACCAAATTCCTTAGTGGGGAATTACACCATTTTTAAGAAATGACAGAAATGAAGGGCAACATGAAAAGGTAAATTGTATGAAAGAAATGAAATCATTTTCTTCATTTCGTGTCATTTCAACAAATGATGCTTCATTTCTTTGGTGGAAATAGGCTATTAGTGTAAGTTTTCGCATATATTGAAGTTTATTTGTACCAGAGATTTTGTTATGATAAAAAGTACTAAAGGCACAGTATATCTTAAAGCCTGCTACTTATCGGGAATCGTAAATCAGTAATCGCTTAACAGATTTATCTGCTGAATGTACCCATTGTCTATATTTTATACAATCCTTAAATCGATTTTTTTGGTTAATAAAGCACGATCATTCGAAATCGGTATTAATTATCTTCTCAAATTCGAGCAGTTTTCGTCTTAAAAAATTAAGAAGAAAAAATTTTAATTGAAGCCTATTTCCGTCTTCAATTCGTGCTAGATTTCTCTGGGTGTACGAGGCTCTAAAAGCGCACGCATTTGATGGAATTGGTAGAGACCAGCATAGTGTTTAATTGCTGAACTGAAAACACAGTTGGTACACTAAGAAAAAACTAGAACGAATAATTTGAGTACGAACGCTCTTGAAAAAAAAATTAGTCGCTCTTGAATTTTCAAGAATTTCACTCTTGGAATCGAGATAAATTCGTTCTAAACGTTCTCAATTTTGTTTTTTATAGGCAAGGGGGGTGAGGGCAACTTAACTTTGAGAGAGTAGCGTTGGAGTCGCTCTCGCAGAGAGTGAGGGCGCATGCGCAGTTGGTCGTTGAGAGAATGAGAGCGCAGAGAGTGAGAGCGCATGCGCAGTTTGTTGTTGTGCGATGCGTACGAAAGGCAACTGCGTTTATTTATAAGTGTGATTTCGTCGCGTCTTCTATCTTACGGAAGTTAGCTGAGCTCGTTAAGCTGCCCGTCGCCTGTGTGTGTTTCAGTATTTCGAGGTACCGTGTTCAAATCCCCCAGAAGAGTAAGCAAAAAAAAAAAAAAATATCTATGTGGGGTTATCTCAAAATCAATCACAGTTTAAAACAAAGTTTGGTGGATGGTGGTTGGGGTTGGTTTGGTTGATAATGGTGAGTGGGTTCAAATATTCTTTTGAATTTTTTTATTTTGAGAATTATTCGTTCTTGGATCAAGTACTGAAACTCTTGAATCAATAATTATTCATACTTGGATCAAGAGCTGAAACTCTTGAATCAGGAATGTCGGGATCAAAAATTCACTCTTGAATCAAAAATTTCGCTCTTGGATCAAGAATTTTCACTCTTACCGTACTTTAGAGAACGAATGCTCTTGATTCAAGAGCGAAATTCTCTATTTTTTCTCTGAGTGTACGTTTCTACTACAGGGAATTTAAACTTTAGACCAGTAGTGTTAGTATGTTACTCAGAAAGTCCAAGGTGTTTTAAAGGGCTGAACAACAAACCATTGCACGTAATTTTTAAATACAATAAGAAAGGCTGAATGGCTAAGATTCTTTTTGAGGACTATTTTCCAAATTACTTTGTCCAGAAGTCAGAAAATGTTTAGATTGGAATAATACAACAGCTCTGATTCAACCAATGGATTACGGAGCTATAGCAACTTCAACTTTTCGTAAACTTTTTCAGCAAAGCGATGATTAATCTTCGATAAAACAATTTTGGAAAAACTACCATATTAGAGATGACGTGCACAACATTAGCGAATCAGGGAAAGAATTAAAACCAAATACACAATGAACCATGTTTGGATACAAATATGGCCAGAATGCATAATATCTAATGATTCTTGACGTTTTACAAATCATATTTAGCTTAGCTAACGATATTAGTTTTAGTGGGTGTAGACTTAGAAGACGGTGAATTGATTGACTTGCTCGATGCTGACAAAGAATCTCTTGCTGATCCAGTTAGTAACCGAACAAACACTTGATGAGGAGCCAGACCCTGCTAGATTCAGGCAGCTTAACATATATGCTCTCTTATTTCAAGAAGGGAACATTCTTCTTTAAAATGAGAATTAAACTCAGCCTTTAGCTACTTCAAAACCATGCAAAAATATGTAGAAAGGATGGCAAAGTGGGCAAAGTTGGACGAAAATTTTAAGTTAAGTTGTTCAAAAGCGACGAAAATTGACAACGGCAGCATTTTATCAGAATAAGAAAGCTTCCAAACATTTTGTATTTTTTGTATGTGAGTAAGATCTCTTCTCTTCTTTTTTTTTTGGAACTATTTTCTTTGTTCATTTACTTCTTTTTGATTAATTAGAACCCACACTCAGATAAAAATATTACCTAAAACAGTTGAAAATTACCAAAAATTTAAGTCCATTTTTACCTAAAATGACAGCCAACGAATATATAGACTTAATTTCAGGCCTCTACTATCTAAAGTGTTCTAGGCAATAAATTTGATTTTTAGGTAATATGTGACCTAAAATTTTAGGCAATATATTGCCATAAAACATCTGTAAGATGTAAGAGAAAGGCCAACATTTTAGTCAATAAAGAAGCTTTTTAGGTAACATGTAACCTAAAATTTTAGGCAATGTAAGACTATAAAATGTCGTTTTTTAGGTAATAAGCACCACCCCCACAACACACACCAAAACACCACTCCTCCACCACTAAGGTGTTCAATTTTTTTCCATATCCATACGTCCCATCGGGCAAATTTTAAAACTTACTTAAAATATTAAAAGGATATTTCCAGAATTTTTTCAAACATATAAAAACGGTTAATTTCCCGCTAGTCAATATTATATATGGTCAGTGTCAAAGCATGTTTAATATAAAATTTTTATTTAATTCTTTGCAAGTGAATTTCGCGGAAATTTATGGCTGTCCCATCATGAAACCTTTTTTAGAGTACTAAGAATATCCAAAGGATTACTCCAAATTTTTTTGGAAAACTCAAAATGGCCGTTTTTTCTTAAGTTTCGGCGGTTTCTTCCTCCAGTTCAACATTCGCAAATATTTTTATAACAAACTAAATTAAAAACAATATTTTTTGAAATTTTCTTTTTATTTTTAGACCCATCAAATATTAAGCTATAAGCAACTTTAACAAAAAAAAAAAAAAATAATCGCTATATCTTTGCTTCCCACAATGGGAAAATTCTGAACAAAATATTAAAAATCGTGAAAAACTGCTGTTATATCCTGAAAAAAAAATTCAAATGTTTGGAGACTATGAAAAAAAATAGTTGCCCACTTCAGAAATGGGTAATTATTTATATAATATATGAAATAATAATACTAAAGCTGCCTTTACACTTTTCATACATCTCTAAATAGTAGGTTGTCAAACTTCTCTAAAGAGAATCTCTTATCGAATTGAACCTGTGAAATTACATCAAAAAAGCCAAAATTTTCCAAATATTTAGAGTTATTTGCTTTGCTATTACACTATCGTCAGAGAATCTCTTTAGAGATGTATGACAAGTGTAAAGGCAGCTTAAGTTTAGGAAAGTGGCATAATTTTAAGGCAAAGGATTCCTAAAAAATTTTGTCCTAAAACAAGATTGTTTAGGTAAAATGCCCTATATTTAAGGAAATTATTGCCTGAAAATCACATTTTAGGTAATAAAATCAATTTTCCTAAAATTTAAGGAAAATCATTTTTCTGGGTGCATCTTACTGAAGTTGTTTGGATTTGTATGCAAATTTTTGATTCGTTTTACGGCTTTTCGCTTTACGTCCATCTTTTTGGGCACCTATCTAGGCCCTTAAGCAAGGTATTGGTGTATGTAAACTACAGTTTAAGGTTAACTTTAAAAAAAAAAATTAAATTAGGGTTTTGTTCACTGTGCGACGGAATCTTGCCTTGATATCGAAAGCGCTCTCAACAATAGTTTTCCAGCACTAATAGTGAGCAATTCATTTGCTGAGTATTTATAAGTGGGAGCAGCAATCCAACAGCAGTCAGTCGTCCACTTAGAAGCGTTCGTTCAAGTCACAGGCAGCACATATGTACCAACGTATGTACATTCGATTAAGACCAGGAATCAAATTTCATAAATACACATACTTTTATTTTGTATACAGAAACAGGGAGAATCATGGACAATGTCAATAAACATGCACCCGGCGGCTTGGATTTTAAGCAACTATGCGAAACCTTCAGTCAGATTTGTCCCGATTTTCGGCACAACCAAACCGCTGAGAAATCGCAAAGCTTGGACTTTGCCAATCGTGTGCTCTTCGAGTTGGCTCCCAAGATGCGTAATTTGAAGCAGACTGGAAGCAATCAGATGTGGCGTTTGGTATTTAGTGGAGGGCACAGTGTGTACGTCCACACTTATACATTTTCCTCACCCATCAATGGACAACCCAGGCTGCGAAATCAAAAACTCTACCTAACAATCAAACAGGCCGGACTCTTGGCTGCCGGCAAGTTATGCTCAGTGCTGCCCGCAGAGCATAATCCGCGTGACAAGATTTTGTTGACACCTTTGGCGCGAGCCGTTTTTGCTCCCGAGAATATACCGAAAATTGCTACTGCTTTGGGCTTAAATAGCGGCCAAGTGATCAGAGCTGTGATCAGTAGTTGCCAAAGCGATGGTTTTCATTTGCAGCACAGTGAGTGCCACATAGCGCTGGTGGCCATAGATGTTACGATCAAACTGGTTGCTGAACGCCAAAAGCTGCGTGAAAAAACTTTACGTTTGTACTCTAAGCACGGTAAGACATATGAGCCAGCCAAATACAAGATCTATCAGAGGTACTCCAAAATGCTTGACCCTTCAAATGTGGAAACACCGCTGCCACTACCCGAGACTACGCAACACTCGGTACAGGCCACAAAGAATGTGAATGCTGTGTTGCGCAGTATTGCTCCGTCTACTGAGGATCCATTGAGCGGGGGTACCTTGAATATGAGATTCATTGCCTTAAACATTGAAGATAAGGATGTAACGAATATGCCCATTACTAGTGATGTTCATCTCGAAGGCACTAATATGGAAGGTATTAGATCCAAATTATTGCCAGTCGTTAAGGTTAATCGAGAACTTCCAACAAGCTCAAAAGCAGTTAAACCGGAAAAATCGAAACCAAATGCAAAGGTTTTTTCATATCACAGGGACTTTACAGACTTTAATGACTCGACAATTGACTTGTTTAATGATTGTGATTTCGAAGACGACATTGACTTAATAGATTATTATGATTATCAGTATGGTTTCGAATAATCAACATTAGACATGTCATCATTCGGCTTAAAAAACTTTTTTTATTTTTTATATTCAAATATTAAGAAAATATCTTTTAAATTGTCAGAATAGCGGAATATAAAAGAACTGGTTCATATTTCAGTTTACGCCCACTAAAACCATCAAATATGTAGTATTTTACATTTATTATTAATAAACACAAACAAATTATGTTAAAATTTAGGCAACATTTATTTTGGTTTATGTTTTACTTTATTTTAAAGAGAGAGCAGAGCTTATAGCTCGAGAGACGTGGGTGCAATTTGCTGGAATCAGTTCAGAACCGATAAAACTGTATGTTTATGGAGCTCTTACAAGATCTTTATTTGTGATATTATTTAAAAAAATTACATTACTCAATATTTCAAATGTTTTTTAAACGAAGAACGAATGATCTCAAGAAAAATTGATAAATAGTTGAAAAGATTGTGTTCCCTATCAAATCACATAAAGAATTTAAAATTTTTCTATTTCCTCATAATGGGTTTTTGCGACCTGTTTTCGATTTAGTCAAAATTTTTTGTTTGTGCTGGCTCAAAGGTCAGGATTGGTTATAATTTAATACAAATCAATACCATTTTTAAACAGAGATAATTCACAACATTTCGGAAAAGCAATGGTAAGTCTGGACAGGCTGTTTCGGAATTTTACCACAATTCACTCATCAGCAGACGTTGTTGTTTTTCACACTTCAAGCCCTAGTCAAGCTCTCTATTTAAATGCTCGAATTCCTCTTACCCAGTTTGTCAAACAAAGCTTCGGTTTGCGATCTATAGATACTTTTGTACTAGCAGCACACAGCGGCAACAATTTTAACTTAGTTTTTAATGACTTAAGACAGTGGTGTCGAAACTCACACAATCAAGCATTGCGCTTGTGTGCGTAGCAGCGAAACACCAAGTAAACAGGTTGACATTTCAACATGAGCAACAAACTAGTTTTGGGTATGGGTTGTTCTTTTCACTGAACATGTTCACTTGTTCTTTTTTTCTAACTGAGTCAACTCATTCAAATCGCTCACTTGTTCAGTTGTTCTTGTTGTATGGCGGAAGGTTGTGTGAGCGCACAGATTTATGTTTTGTTTTTGTTTTTCCGACGGCATTTCTAATGGGTTTGTTTCGGTTGCACTGACCGCGTTGTTGTTTTTGTTGTTTCAGCATTGCTTTTTTGTTGTACACACATATGTACGAAATTTAAGTGTATGTGCGTTTTTTACTCTCGGGCTAACTCTGCCGCTTTCTCTCTTTCGCGCGCTTAGTTCAAAATGTTGGCGCCATACTTGTTATAGTTGACAGACACACAAAACAACTCACACAGCAAGAGAGACTGAGCAGCTTAAAGAACACAGAACAACACTTAGAGCAAGTCAGAGCAAGACCGAACAGCTCTTAGAACAACTCAGTGCAAGAACAACTCAAAATAAAATGGATTGAACAAAATAGACTGAACAAGACTCGCTGAACAACAATGAACAATTGAAGAAGAACATGTTCACTTGTTCAGTTTAAAGAACACCTCAATTTTGTTCACTCACTCATGAACAACCCAACACTACAACAAACCCAGCGGCGCACAGCTAAATAAGTCGAACCCACATCATGCATTACAACAGCCACAAGTATAAAACACTCTCGCTACACTTTATATAACGAGTTGTCATACGACGTTTGGCATTTCTTTGATGCTTCGTTTGTCGAAAATACGAAACCGAATTACCAGTCTATATACCTTTAACTCCATAGTACCCCTTCAGTACCGCTCAGTACTGAATCAGAGCTGAATCAGTCCTGATTTGGAGGGGCTGATCAGGGGTACTGAAATCTGCTGCCTTTACATGCATTTCAGCCATGATTTTAACACTGACAGGGCCTACTACGTCATGACCTTCTCTTCTTTCAGGCATGATTTTAGTACTGAACTCATGGGTTAGTTTCATAGGTAGTACTGAAAACAGTAATGAAATCAGTCATGAATTGAAGAAATTCCTAACTCTCAGGTCTGAATCAGCACTGACAAATTCAGTACTGAGGCGTTGAACTGCAGGGACACTAAGTCGTAAAGTATCTGCAATACAACAGCGCATACTATGTGCATCGTTTAGTGGGCGGCCCGTTCACACCGTCCATTACATTTCTTAGAGTATTATATGCAGTAGTAATGGAGCTCCGAAAAGCGTTTGGCTATCGCCCACTTGTCGACTATAAGTAATGAGGTTTCGACAGCAAGCAGTCCACAAAGCGGTCATACTAATGTAAAAGTATACTGGGTTGTAATCGATGCTGTAAAGCACACAGCCTTCGAAGTGTTTAAAAGGTGCTCGATTACATAATGTGCATTTGCGCCGCTGGGAACGAACGAACAAATGCCTCATGAGAGAAGAAAAAGCCGAAAGCGTGCTGTTTATAGAACACACGTATTCTCTCTCTCTATACCAGGGGCCGGCAAAAGACACATGATCATTGTGGCTTTGCTTGTGTCAGAGAACGGCTTCGTTCGATTGCAAAACGCTCACACATTATTTATCACCCGAATAAACAGGCTTCGCGCTGTATTCCTCAAACTTGCATACTCAACATGTTCGCAGCAGAGTTTTATTCCAACCAATTCTTGGCACATTAATTAAAATCATGTTCCACTTCATTCCAATCAGTTCAGCTGATTGTTCGTTTGGCTCAACGACGATTGTTTAGAGTGAGCGAAAATCACCTCGTATGAATAAACTCTTGCAAAGACGCATTGGCGCTGCTGGCAGATATGGAAAGAGAGAGAGAGACAGAGTGCAATGGTCTGGCATTGCTCACGATGCGCTGGCCAGTCAATTCTGAGTTTTGTTCGATCGAACACACAATGCGTTTGCCGGTATGCATCTGATTATATTCAATACTGAGTTTTGTTCGATGAATAAATATGAGCATACACGTTGGATCACATAACTCTAGCTCAGCAGCTCTATGTGATTGCATTGTGAGTTGAATATATTCAGCTCTGAGTTTTGTTGATTGATTAAATGTGAGTAAGAATTTTTGTGTATGAGCCAATCAAGGAAAAAGTGATTTTTGCAGTTCTCTGGCTTGTGTGTGTTTAGCCACGCGAGAGCGCGCTCTTTTAGCACTTCTTTGTTGTTGCAAATGGAAGCAGTATAAGCTCGTATACTGTTGGTGTGTTGACGTCGCTGGCGCGGAGCGCAGTCTATACACTTTAGACTGGGACGTGCCAGACTCTGCTCTATACATGTGTCGGCTGCGATGCCGGCAGCACTATGAATTCCTATCCCAAAGGCTTTTGGCATTTTTGACACCACTGGCTTAAGATTGAATTCAACAAAATTCAGCAAAGCTTCCTTGGTGAATCTGAAAACACAGTACGGTCTATTTTTACGACTGGTTTATAGTCCATATGGAGTGGTTCGTGGGTGAATATTAAATTTGTACTCCAATTCGCGGTTATTTGTCTGTCGAGTACCATCTCTAAGGGTTATCCAATAGCCCATTTAACCATCATCAAAATCGATTTTAATACGATATTCAAGAATTAAAGTTTACCTCCTTCTGGAGGTACCTTAACCAATTGCACGACTGAAGTGAATATTTTATATTGCGTTCCCAATGACCCTGTCCGTATTTGCTGAATTTTGTAGCCTACGATCCTGTGTGACCAAAGAAAATTTAACATAGAAGCACAATTTGGAACGCCTCTCTTTTTTGAGTGATGTCAACTCCATTGTGATAACAAAATCTGTTACTCCAAATTATTGTCGACATAGGAAATCACGGTGCTAAGAGGGAGACGGACCTAGTCAAAAAATAACTCAAAGAGCCAAAATGACTGCGAACAGCTGACAAATATCGGAGTGAGAGTTCTATGTTAAATTTTCCTTGGTGTGACTGTTCAACGCCAAAACACCACAGTTCTGCCACCAACTGTGAATCGGTCACACTGCACTGTCCCCTATGATTTGCTTGTATTTGAATTTGGTTAATTGTTTTTTTTAAGTATTCAGGGATAATCGGGGGATATATGGAATGTAGAAGTCATGGCCAATGCAAAATCTTTCAGTTGGTTTCAAATTAAGCAAATCTATTCTTTTTGTCATATTTTTGCTGCGGAAATTCCGACAGGTAGGTTATGGAAAAATTACAAACTATTTTTTCTGCTTATGAGCATCGGAATTGAATCAGCAGTATCTGCCAGTCAAGTTAGCGCCTGTGCCTGTCAAGTTAACAGCGCCATGAGCTTTCCGAAGCGCAGGAACGGAAATTTTAGTTTGTTTGAGTTCGACCCAGCGTAAAAGGCCTGTCGGAATTTTACGAAACCTTTGCGACACCCTTAGTTTACATGGAGTGGCCACCCGTCGTAGGAGATTTAGTTTGTCTGAGTACTAAGCTTTAGCTCAAATTCGACCCTTTTGATGGCAAATCTATTTGCCCGAGTTCTTTAATCGTTTCTTAGAAATCACAACTCTCAATCAAATCACATTCGATAGCAAGAACAGGCCAAATTGTCTTATTTTAATGCTTTATATGAACAAACTCAACTAAAATGTGGCAATGGTGATGAACTGCATAACATTCAACCTAACGGCACTAAATTATCTGGTTAAAAAGTTTTTCTTGAATGTTTACCACTTTTATGCAAACAAGATTTTAAAGCAACGATTTTGTCGTAAAATATTGAAACTGTTTTTTACATTCTCATAAGGTCCTAAACTTGGTAATTTCCGCCATGTACCCGCTATGCAGTGCTTTGATAATATCAATCGGGCATTAAACTCAAGTACACAGCCATCTAAGGGTTTTTTAAACCAATATTTTCATTCTTATCACTTTGTTAAAATTTATGACCAACAACCGCATTTCCAGCATCTTTGTGGCATGGGCGACGCTCCAGGGAACACCAAAAAAAAAAACATGCAAAAGACAAGTTCGTAGTTCATGAAACGACGGATGGGCGCGACAACAAAGCAAATTGGTAGTGACAACACAGACAATGCCATCACCGGATGTCCGCATGGGTAGCTGTTAGTCAGCAGCAACTGCAGCCTGACCGGGAGGACCCTTGTGCTCCTGGCAGTGCTGGGGTTACTGATAAAACTAACCTTATAGTCGCTTTTCTGCTCTTTTGAGGCATGCTGAAAAGTGTCGCCTGTCATCAGCAGCTTGTTTTGAGGTGACAGTTTTGTACGTTTATTAACTAGTAACACGAGGTTGGATCAATAAGTATCAGTGTTAGGCTTGAAAACTTTTCTCTAACAGGCTATAAGAACTTTAAGATTATGCCAAAACGAACTTGTTAAACCAGTGCATACATTGGTCAAACAACTACAACTACTAGAAAGTGATTTAAAATAGCCGGCTATTGTTGGTGCTGATTTTGTATTTAAAAGTCTCGGCTGCGAGCTCCTTATCTCTAAATTTCAGTCATTCCCAAGAAGATCCATCAGCTCTGAAAGTAACAATCTATCCCCTGGTCACGCCAATGTCACCTGGCTAAAAAGCACAGTTTTGTCTGACAACAAAACTTTTGGCCAAGTTTTTTCTTTCTAAATTTCCGAAGAACTTTTAAATCGGTTCAAAAACAAAATAGTTATGAGAGTTTAAGTGGAGACAACTTTTGAAAAAATAAAATAAAAACCATTATTACCACATTACTACAGAACATTGAGGAAGGACCCAACAACACAATTAGTTAGGAAAAACAACACGATGATAAATGAACTTTTTAAAAATAACCACATAGACATCAAACAAAAACACCAACTGTACTGCTCAGGAGGAAATGCCCCAAGAATATATGGACTACCAAAAATCCATAAGGAAAACACACCACTCAGACCTATAGCATCATCTACTAACGTCCCTTGTTACAAAATAGCCAAACACTTAGGATACCTACTACAAAACATGGTATCGGAAGACTGCAACATATTAAACTCCATGCAACTAAAGAATAGACTACAGGAACTAAAAATAGAGAATGACGAGATCTTGGTATCATTTGATGTGATATCATTATTTACTAACATACCGACATCACTAGCTGTAAGCATTATAATGGAACAATGGATAGATATAGCACCTCACACAAGCATACCAAAAAGAAAATTCAAAGAATTACTAGAATTTTGCCTACTTGACAACAACTATTTCACACACAATGGAACCGTATACAATCAGATATTCGGGATGCCTATGGGGAACCCACTGTCGCCAACAATCGCTAATATAGTACTAGACAAAATAATGGACGATGCAATAGGGAAACTAAAAACAATTGACATACATATAAAGCACTTGTCAAAATATGTAGACGACATTATATGCATAGCATGAGCCAAAGATGTTGACATAATTTTAGAAACACTCAACAAGCAACATAGAAGAATCCAATTCACCGTAGAACGAGAAGAACGCAACAAACTAGCATATCTTGACATGGAAATAACAAGGGAAATGGAAACTCTGACATTTAACTGGTACACAAAACCCATGGCTTCTGGAAGAATAATAAATTTTAACTCAAATCATCCACCAAACCAGAAAATAAATACGGCAAAAAACATAATAAGAAAAGCATACACCATTTGTGATATAAAACATAAAAAAATACAATAAAACAAACATGTTTACAGATTAATTGATTGACGCTCGGCAGTTTGCTAAGCCAAATTAGAATGACGCCAGCCTAAGTAGAAGGGCTTAAAATGCATACTGAAAATGCATGCAAATGCTGCAGAGAGAAGCAAAATAAAAGGGAACTCACAAAGAGTTTCGCAAAAACTAAACAAAATACGAATAATGCTCTTCGCGAAACTTTCGCTTGAAGCGAACATTCGCATGTGTGTAGGGTGGGTCATTTGAGCTCACAGATTTCTGTGTATATTCTTTTCACATGCTAATGGAGTAATAGGATTTGAAATGATTTGATGCTCGCAATAATAACATACATATGCAACTCTACAGCTTCATAAGCTTAAGGACAAAATCAATTTATTCTATAGATATGGGCTTTCAATAGACGAAAACTATTTCAGTGGTACATTTTTTTATATTTTTTATAAATTTGTAAAGTTTTCTTTGAAATAGTTTACCTAACTGCTATAACTGCTGCTTCTATATATTCCACCTACATACACCAAATGGGTAACTTTAGATTGCCAGCTGTGATATGTTTACCAACAAACCATAAATTTTAAAGTGTTTGAGTTTTGCTAGAAAAAAATTAAGAGTTTTTGAACTATAAGTGAAAATATTAGAACATCAGGATCGCAAATTAATTGATGATAGAAAGTTCGAACTTTTTTAAATTTTTTTTCTAATTTATTTGCGTAGGAATTCCACACGTTATGACCGGGATTTGCAACCCATTACTTTTTTGTAAATTCTCTAAAGACCGGCTTACATTTCTCATTTCTACATGCCAAATGTTGCTGTTTAATGCTCTGATTCTCCGTACGATTTTCAATTTGTCCACTGGCACATTCTAGAGGTTATTCTCCGGATAATCTAAACGCGTCATCCTTTATTTGAATTTCTTGATAACAGCTAAATGTCCATTCGGGTGATCATTAGAAACGGATGATCAAGTCAATGTCGCGGATAATCAAGACACTCTCACAACATTCAGCTTTTTCCTCTAAAAGTCTAGATTTTCAATCAATATACTATCGAATTCCCAAGTGCCAGCAATAGAAACAGCTGCTGTGTGAATGATGTGAGGGTTGTAGCTCAGTGGCAGAAGTTTATGGCTCCTTTATTGAAAAGGCTTCTATTACAACAATCGCCATTCGCCCGGGCACTCCCATTTTTTTCCCGCTAGATTAACTACACTAGGCAACAACGTCCAGTATATGGAAGGGTTGGTGGTGATTCTAGATGATTTTTGTGTGCTGAATACGAATCTGTTTTCAGAAATGGTTCATCATGTCGAGATTTTTAGTAATTTTAGCTTAAAGTTGCAAAAACTGCCTATTTTCACCCTTTTCAGACGGGGAACCTTTACGTTTGTTTTGAATTTTTCTGATATTAACGTAAATTACTATTTCTTAACTTTAAAATAAACTTTCCCAAAGAATTGTACGATTTTTTTAAACGAAGATATACCATTTTGAATACATAGTCTCGATAATAATAAAATAACAAAACTGTCTACTGCACAAAAGTATGCCTTGTAGAAACAGTACAGTAATTTGTATAGAATTTCAATGAAAATTTTCAACAAAACCCATTGGGACAGCAACAATATATTGGGTGTTTTTGAACTCGGATACAATTCCAAAAATTGGTATATTTTCATTGAAAAAAATCGTAAAACTGTTTGGGATAGTTTATTTCAAAGTTAAGGAGTAGTTCTTTCCGATAATATTAAAGAAAGTCAAAACAAAAGTATAGGTTCTCCATAAAAAGCGTATAAAAAGAGTCATATAAGGCATTTTTTGTATCTTTAAGCCCAAATTACTAAAAATCTCGACGTGATGGACCATTTCTGAAAACAGATTCGACCACCGACCCTTCAATATACTGGAAAAAGTCTAATTTGGATGCCGTGTGTGACACTGTGACACATTTTTGAACTCAAAAAAGTTGAAAGTGTCGAGACCAACAAATTTTGAAAGGGTGTGATGGTAGTATAAAAACCCTGTCTTGGTTTGGTCTGATTAGCTGCCGTTTTCTTTTTATTGCACTTTGAACTTTTCACCTACAGAGTAGGACTAACGACTCCATATCTCGTAAATTATTGTGAATTTTGCTATTAAATCTTAAACAAAGTTGCTGCTCTTAGCTTGGCCTACAAAACATTTCTTTGTAGTAAATCAAAAAATGATATCTTCATATTCAAAATTACAAAAGTTGCCCAAAAAATGCAAGTTTTGACCACTTTTCTACAGTTTTTTAACTTCATCTTGAAACCCGTTTCAAATTTGGACAAGTAATACAGCACAAAGTTGTAGCATAGACCAAAATAAACAAACCGAACGAACCAAGTTAATTTCGTTACTTTTTCATATAGCTATAGGCCCACATAAAAACTCGAAAAATCGAACATTTTCGGTAAAAAAGTAAAAATATTAAATTTTTTTATTTAAAGTTTTTAAGTTATGTTTTCTTACTATTTTCTTGATTTAATACAAAACAATCGAAATTTTTGACTGTGTCGGCCAATTGGTACCAAAAACTGCCATTTTTCGAGTTTTTGTTCCAATTCTACATGCTTAAGGACCCATAACTATACGAAGGACCAACCGAATGAAGTTGGTATGTTCCAATCGTTTGTTTATTTAAGTCCAAGCTACGTTTTTGTGCTGCATTGCTTAGTCAAATTCGTTACAGTTTTTAAGACAAAGTTGAAAAATAGTACAAAATGAACGGAAAACATGATGATTTTAAGACATTTTTGTAATTTTGAGTATAAAGATGTGACTTTTTAGACTTGCTACTTAAGAATGTTTTGTAAGCCAAGCCAAGAGGAACGACTTCCTCTAAGACGTCAAAGTGAAATTCCAAATAGTTTACGAGATATGGAGTCGCGAATCCCAATCAGTAGCTGAAAACTTCAAAGTGCAATAAAAAGAGAACGGCAGCTAACCAGACCAAACCCAGCGAAGGTTTTTGTACTACCATCATACCCTTTCAGAATTTTTTGGTCCCGACTAGATCAACTTTTTAGTGTTGCACAGTGTTATTGAATAGCCAAGTGTCAGCAATAGGAACAGCTAATTATGTTAAGGGCTTTGCCAAGGAGGTTACAGAGCAGAGGGAGTAAAATTGTCTACGACTTAGAATTTTGATTAGTGAAGGTCAGCGCCAAATTTTCTTTTCTTTTTTATAGATTGTTTAAACGCAATAGTATATCAGATAATCATATCCCGATATCTGGCTTTAACATTAGCATAAACTTTGTTTTATTTTTGAAAATCAAATTAATGCAATCAGATATTCTTTGTATAAGTTAGTGTTACTTAGACCATTCGCGTGTAACCGTGATTAACGTTCTGTTGTGGTACAAGAAAACACTTCGGAGCTATGCTTAGATATAGTATCTGCAATTAATTATGGGCACACAGCCTCACGCATTGCCCTCTAATTTGGTATATCCATTCCCAATTTCTCTTCCCAAACCAAAAGCTTGTTTGCGCTTCATGTTAGGACACGACACTCAGGCAGGTACGTAAATGAGTCCCAGGGGTGTATTTCTAACTCTCAAGAACACTGCACAAGAAATATCAAATAAATAAATATTAACTTCTCCCCGCATCAGCTCTTTTATGTGTCCTTGGGCCTTAGGGCGTGTTTGCCATACCATTTGCCAAATTTTAATTGATTTCTTGTACTTTGTTTCACGGCGATAATTAAGTGGTCTACAACAAACTACAAAGAATGCCATTAAATCGGAGCGAAAGTCATTTAAATAATTGAGATTAATAGCAACTAAAGGGGAGCTGTCTGACACAAGCATCCTCTAATCATCACGCTCTAAACACAGCAGCTAACCACTTCATTTCCATACGCGCATAAATAACGTTCCATCGTTATCAAAACACTTGTCAACAGTTTGCAGCAGCGCTTTGACATGACATCACAACTAAAGTGGAGCTCCAACTCGATTGCCATTGACAGAGCTAATTTCCCCCTGTTTGTTGGATGGGTTAAGTAACTATTTTTTTGCAAGTTTTTGCGTAAAGTGCATTTCAGGAATTGTCGTCCCACCGGAAGATGTAGAGATGCAACAACCGACAATATACGCTGACAACGCATCATCATCATCGACATGTTAGGAAAAGGATATTCATGTCCATCTGCCTGGTCGTTATCTTGGGGAAATATGACAATCTTGCCAGAGGCAAACGCTTGTCTGCTACTCCACCCACGCAGGTGGAACATAATGGCATGTTGAAGTTGAAGCCAGGTGGTGGTAAAGAAGTTGTACGTGTTTGGGTGTTTGTTGGGGCGTATAGAAAGACAGGCAGTGAAAATTCATGCAAATGTACTTATAAATATATTAAAAATGAATTACTAACTCTCAGCAGAATGAAACAATTGTACAAGGGGTAAACACGAGTACATAAATCTATACAGATGACTTTATGTGTATAAGAAATAAAGCTGCAGGAATAAAGCTGTAAATGAACTACAAAAGTATCTCATAGAACATTGACTTAATATCTTTTTCTGATCTGCTACTTATTACTCTAGGAAATTCATCGCCTTGGCGTAGCTATCTATTAAGGCTTCACTTTAGGTAAATTTGTATTAACTTCTAAAGTTCAAGTTCAAGTTTATGATATTAGATTTCGGTTCGTTAAAATATGTGATTTTTAAAAAGCCCTTCACTACATATAGAAACTTGCAGAGAGGTCAGAGACAATGGACCCTGGGCCCTCGGTGATCTTAATAATATATCTATATAATATATAAATATTTTTCGTGTATGTTTTTAGGCAAATTTAATACAAGTAATATCTTAGACCTGTTGCTATTAGCACGCGAAGTGGCGCGCCGACTTATGACGTCATTCCAAACATGTTCAGTCCAAGGGCCTCAAAAATTTTCATTATAATATATAAATTTGTTTAATTCGTTGTTTTTCAGAAAACAAACTTGGTGGGTGAGGTGGTGTTCCCTCTTCTACTCTGAGATGTTGATCAGCTCAGAATAATTGAGCTGTAGATTAACAATTTTTCGGGGAATTGACCAGAAAACTGTCAATTTACTATTTGTATGGCAAAATTACTGTGTACAGTGAACACGCACAAACCCAATGAGCGACTTATCCGAGCGACAGACGACGACAGTCCCAGAAACAACAGTCCCTTCCTCAGTAACAGAACGTGTTTCTTTCAAAGGCACCACTATGCCGCCGTCAAAAGAAACTGCCCTTCTACTAACATCCTCTGAATCAGAAATCACTGATCAACAGACATCGATAGGCCCAGAAAAAACATTCCCGATCACAGTAACTGATCCAACAACTTATGAAGATCGTTATACCACACCAACAGACGTGTTGCGTACCACCATGCCACCGTTTAAAGAAACATCACTTCTACCAACATCTGTTGAATCAGTAATAACTAATCGACAGACAACGACAGGCCCAGAAACCACATTCCCTACTTCAGTAGCAGAGCGTGTTTCTTCCCAAGGTACCATTTTGCCACCGTCAAAAGAAACTACAACAATAAGACCAGAAACAACAGTCCCGACCTCAGTAACTGATCAAACATCTTCTGGGTATCGTTATACCACCCCAACAAAAAGTGTTTCTTCTAAAGGTACCTCTATGCCACCGTCAAAGAAACTTCATTTCTACCTACATTCCTTGAATTACGGTAAGAAAAGTTGCTTACTGTAAGCAGCGGACAGACAATGTTGCAGCCTACTTCATTTTGAAGCTTTCTTTTTCAGTATGTAGTGTTTCGCTGAAATGTAAACAACATAGTTTTTGTGTGCTTCGAATATGTCAACTTTTGTGCAAACAAAACACAATTTGCGGGAAAGTTCACTTTTTGTTTTTCATTTGAAAAAAATGCAGCTGAAGGCCATGGAAAGCTGCATACCTAAGCATCCCAATTTTAAGATGGTTAATGTTCGAAAATTTTAGGTTCGAGGATTTTGGTAGACGCGACTCCGCCCACGTTTTTCCCAATAGAAAATCTATTAATTTGTATATACAAAATAATCAAGGCTGCAAACCTCCTTAATTCTGCAGAAGGTTCGGTCGGAAGTGTAAAGTCCCTGGTTCGGTTCGCGGACAGGTTTCTGGAACCCCTGAACACAAGGTTTTGTTTCGAACCTTGGTTCGCTTGAACAATAAAGAATAGTTTGACTTTCGATTTATTAATTCTACGTTGATAATGAAGTTTATTTACCTTTCTATTTATATACTTAATCATAATATTCAATACTTAAGTTATTGTAATTATAATATCCATTAGCTGAAATTAACAATTTTTAGAAACTGCTTAGTCTAAGCATTATATCTCCCAGGAGCTGTTCATCTATACTATGTAGCTCTTAAATCAAAAAGAACAAACTCTAAACCCTCTGTAAAACCCCATGTTTGAAAATGCTCCTTCAAATGATACCTGAGTTGCTGAAACAGCTAGTATAGTAAAGGCAATATTTTTTAAGTCTTCGTTTTTATGACCTTTTCAAAATTTTAAAACATTTGGCGATGTATGTGCTCTTTGACAATTTTCAAAGAAATCCATAACATCATTTATAGCTTTTATATTTCATATTTTTTATTGCTTTCTATTGCTTTCATAAGCTATTCTTCTTCACACTCAGAAGGTTGAGTCAGTTGCTTTGCAACTGTTTTTTGTAAGCAAAATATGAAATCTCGGGTCTGAGAATACTGAAACCAATACTGGTATTGAACTCATAGTAGAAGAATGTTTGTCGGGGCACTTAGGGAGTAAAAAACAATGATTTGCTGAAGATTTTGAAACAATTGCGCGGCGTGAAAACCAAGCGTAATATAAATCACTTGGTAGTAATTGTGATCTATACTGTCCGTTCAAAGTCAAGTTGATTCATCATATGGTCAAACGGTTTCTTTCCGTGTAATCTATCATCATCATCATACTTTATCTTGTCACTTTACATAAAAAATTATTCACGCTTAGTTAGAAATGCAATCGTTTATAGTAAAATCTCCAGAGATTTCCAACATGTATCGTTGAATAAATTAATTAAATTGGTCGACCGAACCTCATTTTTCAATAAAGTGGTCCGGTTCGGGCTCAGATTCGAGGAGTCAACAATATAGAGTGCCTGGTTTATGGTCCGGTTGGCGAACCCCAAAAAACCCGAACCGAACCGGTTCTCAGGGGTTCGGTTCCGTACCGGTTTGCAGCCTTGAAAATAATACACGCATATTTTCATATTTGAAAAAGCCTGTTCAACTTAGACTTAGTTCGACGATTATTTAGCAGATTCAAAGACTTTTATAATATCACTTTAATGAGCGCCAATATCGCTGTGATATCTTTATAGATCGTCCTTTTATAAAAGTGATGTTGTAAGAGTATTCAAGAAATATATTATATTATCAAATGTGTCGCTTCATTCAATAAACTTTGAAATCAGGGATGTAAAAACATTGGCTGTTATGGGTACCGATTTTAACACTAATTCTATATCTCTTTATAAAATTTGTACTAAGACCGCATTATTTAATTTAGCCAATTTTGAGACTCTTTTGCAATAGATCTAATAGATAAACCAAACAACTACAGGCCAATAGTTCCGATGTTTATACCCTTGTAGAGGGTGTATTAAAATTGTCCAGATGTTTGTAACGCATAGAAGGAAGCATCTCCGACCACACAAAGTATATATATTCTTGATCAGCATGACGAGCTGAGTTGATATAGCCATGTCCGTACCTCCTCCGTCAGTTTTAAAGCTATCTTAACCAAACTTTGCACGAAGTCGTCTTTTGGTACAAATACGCTGCACATTTGTCGGAAGCGGCCAGATCGGATGACTATAGCATATAGCTGCCATAGGAACCATCGGTCGAAAAAGTAGTTTTAGTGTGAAAAACTTTTTTGTCTTCAACGCAAACGTCCCCAATCCTCGTATTTTTAATTTTTCTTACCTTTTACATAATTCCACAAAGTTTTATGAAAATCGGACAACTATATAGTATAGCTGCCATACAAAAGATATGTCTGAGAAAAAGTCTTAGTAGGAAAAAGTTTTTTGTTTTCAATGCTATCGCTCCCAAACTTGACACTATTCAATATTATATGCTAATACGGAATTTTATCAAGTCTGATCTAAATCGGATGACTATAGCATATAGCTGCCATAGGAACTTACGGTCGAAAAAGAAGTTCTAGTGAGAAAAACTTTTTTGTTTTCAATGGTAGCATCTATATACCTTCCAGTTGTGAATATTATCAGTTTCCACACAATTTTGGGGAGTTCGGTCAAAATCGGTTGAATATATCGTATAGCTGCCATATAACAAACTGGGAAGCAAATGTTCAAAGTAGTGGCGCTATCAAGCTACAAGGGTATATAAATTTCGGTCGAGCCGAAGTTAGCTTTCCTCTATTTTTTAGTGTATAATGTATAATAACAGGTTCAGATTCAACTATGTTTTCACTCTTGGTTCGGTTGAAGGTTCAGTTCACAGTAATAAATATGTCAGAATTCCGGGTTCAAACAGGTTTGCGGCCCTGGTTTTTAGATTACGTTACGATTGCATGAGTGTAGCGATATTTGTTTCTTTTCAAGTTACGGATTTTGGGATTTAGTTTTACGTTCACTATTTTCCGTCTTGCTCCTAAAGAAGTATTACATCAAACACAATAACCTGATGACAGAAACAAAGATATGAGGCTATGGAGAAAGCCCTTCTTAGAAAGTTCTAGGGAAAACATTTTCTAAATTAGAAAATTTGAAGGAACCTAAAAACCAAAATTGTCAATTCGAATATTACTATAACTTATTCCTTAAGTTGGTCACCACTTGTAAACCCGGCAACTTTTATTCTCTTCACTTTAACCATGGATGACGTCTTAAATCAGTGTGACCAGAGTTAGATACCGATAAGCCTCGCGCCTTGATCGATAACAGGGTTCTCGGGAGTATCGATACATACCAGGGCCGTAGAGGCCTATTTATCCAACGGTCACTCAGTGATCGCAACGCAGCGGGCTTTCCGAAATCATTTTCATCTCGCGCCCTTGGCCCGGACGGGAAATCGATTGTTGGTTGGGTCAACTGTTTTCGTGTAACCGGTAGGGTGGTGAGAAAAAAAACCTGTTGGCGTCCGGCCCATCAGATCACCAGAAAACGTCGAGGCTGTGAGACAATCAATTCTCCAATCACCGCAGCGGCCCTTGGATTGTCTGCGCGAACTGTAAGGCGAGTTCTTCACGATGACCTTCATCTTCATTCGTACAAGTTGGGCATGGCATCAGAACGCCACTTCAATTCTCGAAAAAATGAATGTGAAGCGTTTCTTGAAAATGTCCCTGAGGATGCAATTGTGTTTTTCAGTGATGAAGCTCACTTTCACCTGAACGGATGTGTTAATACACAAAACATGCGATACTTGGCTGAGACAAACCCCCGACAACTCCATCAGAGGCCTCCCGCCAAAGGTCACAGTTTGGTTGCGCTGCGTTGCGATCACTGAGCGACTGTTGGATAAATAGGCATCTACGGCAAATGCTCTTTGCACGTTGCTCCACGCATGATCACGCCCAGCCCTCCAGGTTATCGTTGAGCGGAATGACGCTCATTTCAGATACGGGAGCTATGTTGCTCCACCCTGTACACTTGAAATTATGTCCTTAGTTCTCTTAAGAAGAGTTGTATGAAAAGTTTCAAGTTAAGTGCTGCCATTTGGTGACATATTTCTAGCTTCAAAGTTCACTTAAGGCTTTTAGTCGGGAGCAACTACCGATGGCTTTAGTTGAGTTTATCTAATTATGAAACATAATTGATAGACTTTCAAATCATTGAGTCCTTCTTCCTTGCTTGCTTTTTTTTACTTGAGAACACAAGGCGATGTGTGTATTGTATGTGTTTAGAATTTCCAATTATACGGCCAATGATGAACTTGGAAGACAACTTGTGCTAGCTTTCGAAATAGCTACTCTTTGTCCCGTAGCTGTTGGGCACAAATTCAAAAATTCATTAGCTTGAGAGTCACTTAATTTGTTTTTTTCTCCCCCCCCCCCTCCCCCTTCTTCTTCTGAGACGCCAAGCGCGTTCGTGCACTTGGAACGACGCATCCGCCGGAAACGCATACACACACACACACTTATCCCGCGGCAAGAACATGGAACCAGGCTTCGCCTTCATTTACTGCGTTCATGCATAGCCACGCCAATGTTTTCGCTCCTCATTCGTTTTTCGCCGCTTCCATCGCTTACATTTCCGCTTCCTCTTATGGCGTCGTCAGTGTCGCCTTGAGGGTCCTGGTCATGAAAAACATTTTGCAATTCGATTTCTTGCCAATTGCTCCAGTCCGTGTCCTGTCGGCATATGATGTATACGTGTACGTGCTCCTCAAGGAGCTCCAAAAGCCAGAAGCCAAATGAATATTTTCGCAGCTTTGAGACGGCTCTTCTCTCCCTATGCGATATTTGTTTTTCGTTTTTGCATATTTTGTGGGTAATTTGTGTAAAAGGATTTCAGAGCTGCCTTTACTTCGTTTTCGCCTTGAAAATTGCTCACGTAAAATATTCATGCGTTTACTCAGAGGGTATTAGGCTCTCAAGTGTTTGCAATTCAATTACATTTCAATTGATTTTTGTGTTCGGATGTGGTTTATTTCCTAGTCTAATTCACTTGTCTAATTACTCCATTATTCTAGCCCAATCGGCTATAGTTTATGCATCGCCTAAGCTCTTATATCAGTTGTAGCAAACACCCCAGAAACTCAGTTCAATCTGCGTTTTAATGGCCAAATGCCGACAGTCGTATCAGATTGCTGATAACACAAACACACAGTCAAGTGTTGGCAAGTATTTTTAAGTTAGACAAATAAATGCACTTAAGACTGTACCGCAAACAAAGTAAAGAGCGTGTTATGTACAAAATATCATGGGCCGAAGGGACCCGAGCCGTTGTTTTAACTTTAAAATCTTAAGAAAAACGATTCGATTCATTTCCTTGAAGCGTTGGCTCAATAATTGTGCTAAAATTTACAAATAAACAAGTAAGAGCGCTGTAGTCGAGTTTCCCGACTAATATACAAAATACCCTGTACAATTGAGACACACAACCACGTGCGCGCACTCACTCACACGCGCTCTAGCTGCCTGCAGTAGCTGCTTATATATACTTTATAGGGTCGTATACGTTTCCTTTTCCCTGTTACCTACTTTTGCACAACTTTATGATCCCCTTTTAACCATTTTCAATGGGTAAGTAAAGTAAGTAAATAGGTAAGTAAGTAAAAAATGGCTGGGTAGGAAATGAATAAAGCTGTCCTGGAACTGTCAGAATTGGAGGAACAGGAAGCAGGGGAACATTTTGCCAATGAGACCCCCACTACCGCCAAACTTGATCAAAAGAAAACGCAAGTCCCCCCTATATGTGGTACATAAAAGTGATCATACAATCGGAAAGACGGCCTATGAAGAATCTTTATTACTATATAGAAACGCCATGGTGTATTTTGGGAGCGAGATGTACCAGAAAATTTAGACGAATTTTTCAAAGAAAGCTTTAGGGTGGAGAGAGAGCATTTTGAAACGCTTGTGGACCGCTTGCAATGCATAAAGGAAATACACATAAATTTCCAGAAAGCTATACCATTAAACAAGCGCATAGCTATCAACATGTATACGCTCGGCTCGTCAGCGAAGTAACCCACAGTAAGAAGGTTCTTACAATTAAAATATCGCTTTCGGACAATTGGAAAAGGAATGTATAATAGAAATGATAATAAAGAAATGATTGGCCGTATTCACCTGCATACATCAAACATCAAAAATCATACATCAAACATCATCCATCAATAAAAAGTTGATTGCTTATGCTGAAAGCTCTGATGAAATTGTTAGGTAAGTAAAGTATGCGTCAAAGTTATCCTTTAAATTTTAAATGACAGCTAAAAATGTTCCGTTTTTTCATCCATCACAATCAGAAAAATTGGCAATCATGATTGCACATCACATTCGTTCACCACAACAATCGAACTAGATCCATCGATTTTATATGTCATCGATTTGTGCAGTTACCAGCCAGCCAAATCAGCTTTTTTCCCGTCATTTCTAGCTTTTTTGAAAACCGTATTGCGAGAATAAATTAAAAAACAGCGGGAAGCGGGTTTTATGGCTTTTTTTAAAATGATTTCCGCTTTTTTCACCTTTATTTTTATTTTCGAGTCAATTGCAAAACTTATAAGCAAATCGATAGTTTGTCACCTCTGTCAGTCATTTATCAACCCTAATTGCCACTTCTAACGTTCAGTAAGCAACTATCTCAAAGTGCTAGCCAAGTTTACAGATCGATTGACAAAAATTCCAAAAGTTTTTAAACAAAAAAGTCGTAAAGTCTGGCTGCAGAACCCGGAGTTTAAGGCTTGCATACCTCTTGAGTTTACTGCAGTTATTGCAAATGCACAAATGTAAACTTCACTAAACTTCAACTTAAAATAAAATGGATTATTTCATCAGATACTTTGTTTTCAAAGATTTATGCTTCATATGGATAGCGAATTGGAAAAATCTTTTTGACACTGCTGCACAAATTGCTAAGTTATACTTATAAAGCTCAGGCTACTTTTTTGATTTTCGCAAAATTCATTGTATTAAGCAATCTAATTGATTTCAGCTTACGCCCAATACGCAGTTGTGAAGTAACGAGAAGTAAAGTGAAAATCTCATACAAAAATTTTGACAGGAGAGCAGACTTACAATCTAAGCATTTTTCAACAAATTGACATATGTTTGGTTGACAACATTCAAAAACAAAAACAAAGCACTATAACCATTTTGGAAGTATTTAACAACGATGAAACTTAAGTTTTGGAGTAAAGTAATCGCTTCCAAAGCTCTAAAGGTAAGCAACAATTTTTTGAGCTTGCCATGTTTGCGATTCAGATGTGGTGCTCGTCATGGTCCAACGTTGAAGTTGAGCGTGTCTTCAGTCAGGTTAATATGGTAAAATCTAAGCTCCGAAATCTAATGGAGGTTAGCACTGTCAACTCAATATTATGTATAAGATATTGGATATATGTAAGTGAAACTGAAATTAGAATATTACATTAAAAATATTTTATGTGTTGTTACAGATGCGGGTTACGTCGACATGCAAAATGCTGCGTCGATTATAAGGTACTTCCTAGTAACCTAAAGCTAAAAGGCACAACTGAGGCCTTCAACAAGGATGAGAACGAGGAACTTCATCACTCGATGTTTTAAATATATAATTGCATGAATAATTTTTTTCCAGCTTTTTTGTAGAAAAATACAGCTTTTTTGTAGAAAAACACTGCTTTTTTTGACTGGTTTTGGCTTCACCATAATTATTATTTTACATTTTTAACATTTTTCATTTCGACACATGAAAGCAATAACATTTTTAACTACAAAGTATATTCCGGTGTATAGTTTTCAAATTATGCTTTGCATTTGTGCTGGTAATTTCAACTGTTATGTTTGTTTGCATGTGCAAAATGGGAATGCCAAACAAATGCAATGCCAAGGAGCTGGGGTCTTCCAAAAAACAGTAATCAAAGAAAGTTGCTTGCAAGTTTTGCAAAAATGACTTGAGTAATGATTCTACAAATGTATTTGCTACGGCAGTACAAGTTAATACATATGGATGAAAGGGGGGGCAGCATAACGCAACCAATTATGTTTACAAAGTTGCGAAATAGACTGAGCGAAGGAGCGTTGGAATAAGTGTTATGACCCAAATTGCTTTGGGCCCTGCGGTGCGCCTTAGTGGACAGCGCCGTGTGCGTAGCCACAACAACAAAACAAACATACGATCCACACCTCACATACACTGATCACACGTTTGACAACACTTACGCTACCTTGGGTGGAGACGCTAATGCACACCATACAGAATGGTCCAGCACAGACACTAACGATCGTGGTGAGTTACTCTACGATTAACTTTTAAGTACGAATCTTATTATCTGCAATAAAGGTAATGACCCAACTTTTGTCACTAGAACTCGGAGGGAGGTACTAGATATCACCCTCATTTCAGAGTTTATAATAGAAAATGTTATTTCATGGAGAGTTCTATCAGACCACTCCTTCTCATATCATAGATATATTGAGCTAAAGCTAATAGAATCATGCCCCGAACCTAAACAAACACTAAACTTAAAAAAAACGAACTAGAAACAGTATAAGAGACTTATAGTGAAAAATCTAGATGCAGCTCCGCAATTCACACCTGTGAATGCGGAACAACTAGATGAAATAGTCTACATATTTACAACGACATGCAGAAAGGCACTTGACAAATCATGCCCACATATTAAATACAAAATTCACCATAAGCCCCCCTGGTGGTCTAAAGACCTGTAGATACTAAGGAAAGAGTGTAGAAAGACATTCAACTCAGCTAAGAACACTAACCTGGATTTATCCTGGGAGATGGATAAAGCCAAGTTATGAGACTATAAAAGTACAATGCGGAAAGCCAAACGACGCTAGTGGGCAAATTTCTGTACCAGTATTGAAGACTTCGAAAAATTTTAGCGAGTTCACCAACCCCTCCGGGACTCCTACAATATCCTGATGGAACTTGGGCTGACTCCAGCTCTGAATCCCTCAATTTACTTCTGGAAGCACATTTTCCTGGCTGTTCAACATCTTTGGAGCCCATAGAGGCCCCTAGAGGTGACACGCTAAGTCACATAAGTGATATAATAACTGAACATCGAATTAAGTGGGCTGTGAACACTTTTCAGCCCTACAAATCACCCGGGCCAGATAAAATCTTTCCCGCTCAGCTTCAACAATTACTACCACAAATAATTGCATGGCTTCAGACAATCTTTGTCTGCTGCCTTCGATTACAGTATATACCCACACTGTGGTTTTCATACCAAAGGCAGGAAAAGCCTCGCATGTCAGACCAAACGACTTCAGGCCGATCAGCCTGTCATCTTTTCTCCTCAAAACACTGGAGAGACTACTAGATGCCCATCTAAGGCAGACAATAGACCCATCCACTCTGTCCCCAGCGCAGCACGCATACAGCAAGGGAAGGTCAACAGAAACAGCACTCCACTCTCTTGTCTCGAAAGTTGAGAAGTCACTCGAGGCAAAAGAATATGCACTTACGGCATTCCTCGACATCGAGGGTGCCTTTAACAATGTTCTCCCCAACGCTATCACCTCTGCCTTGACAAATCTAAATGTGGAGGCACCCCTGGTGGAGTTCATCCGACTCATGCTTACAAACAGGGTGGTTAACTCGCAACTAGGAGATATGTAAGTAGAGGCACTCCTCAAGGAGGTGTTCTTTCGCCATTCCTTTGGGTGGTAACAGTCAACGAATTGTTGCGACTCATGGAATTGCGAGGACACACGGTGATAGCGTACGCGGATGACGTTGCCATAATCACAAAAGGCAAATTTCCCCACACTCTCTGCAACCTGATGAAGGATGCACTCTCAACACTTTCAAATTGGACGACACAAAGTGGTCTTGGAGTCAATCCAACCAAAACTGAACTCGTTCTCTTTACCCGCAAGTATAAGATACCAAATTTAACACCCCCACGACTAAACAACACACACCTAAAATTTAGCGATTCTGCAAGATGCCTTGGTGTAGTGTTGGACAAAAAATTATATTGGAACGAAAACATAACTGAACGTATCAAAAAAGCTAATACTGCACTTTTCTCGTGCAAGCGTGCGATTGGTCGTACATGCGGATTTTCCCCTGAAATAGTACACTGGCTGTACACAGCCGTTGTACGTCGAATACTACTATACGGAATCATCGTATGGTGGCCGGCTCTGGGGAAACCTTCCGTCCTCAGAACCATAACCAAAGTTCAACGTAGTGCTGCATTATGCATGACTGGTGCATTGCGTACAACCCCAACAGATGTACTTAACATAATGTTACACCTTATGCCTCTAGATCTTCTGGGTAGAGAAATCGCCAGTAACGTCGCTCTCAGGCTGAGAGAAAGCGGTACCTGGAAAGATAATAACTCTGGCCACTCCTCTATACTTCTGCATCAAGTGGCGGTACCGCCAACGCTTGACTACTGCATCCCAACAATAACGTTTACCACCATACCGAGTCGACTGGACTGGAACTCAATACCTCACTGCAAACCGAATGCCATAAATTTCTACACTGATGGCTCCAAACTGGGTGGACAGGTAGGAGGAGGAGTCTTCAGTCCAGAGCTCGGGATCGAAACTTCATTTCGGCTTCCTGACCATTGTAGTGTTTTCCAAGCAGAGTTGGTAGCCATCCAGGAGGCTACCAACCTTCTGGGAACCCTCGCAATCCAAGGAAGTAAAGTATTCATTTTTTCAGATAGTCAAGCTGCATTAAAAGACCTTGACGGTTATATCAACAATACCAAAACTCTTACGGAGTGCAGCAAATCTCTTAATGAGATGGCTCAGCACTTCGAAATTAATCTCGTTTGGGTGCCTGGACACTGCAACATTGAAGGCAACGAGATGGCCGACCACCTCGCCAGACTTGGCACCACCACTCAGCTCTTACCGGATAAGAGCAACATAGGGGTGCCTCTTGCGACCTTTAAGCTACAAAGGAAACTACTCATCGTAACCATGAATCGATGGCAAACAATTCGCACATGTGAAGTATCTAGGCTTACATGGCCTACTCTTAGTACACTGCTCGCCACTTGAATAGGACACCTCTAAAGTCGATTTTCTATAGTTAATTGCTGCTAAACCAAGCCATCTAGGAAAATAATTTTTGTTTTCTTATAAAGTTTATTTAAATGTAGTAATTAGACGAAAATTACAAAATTATTCAAAAGTTGTAAGTATACAAAAAACATTGTTAACCAATAAGTAACAAATTTTGGAGTCTTCATTTTGCACCACTTGAATAGGACACTTTATCTAAAAACCATTTAAGAATATTTCAATCCTTTTCAAATAACAATATTACTTAAATAAGAAATTACTAACATGTTTTTCAACCAAAAAAAGTTTTTAATAGTGTGTTGAGCCTCATTTTTTCTCCAAAACCTCACACATTCGGTCTGGAAGGGATGCATACAATTTTCCCAAATAATTCAACGATATCGAGCCCCATGCTAATTTGATAGCTGCAATTAGTTCGGGAACGCTAGAATATTGCTGACCTGATCCATATACTTCACGTGTTAGCCATCCCCACACATTCTCAATGATATTCAAGTCCGGTGAATAGGGTGGCCAGTTTAATAACTCCACGTTTTGGCTCGCTATATACGATTTAACAATCCGGGCCGTATGTATAGGGGCATTATCATGTTGATAAATCCATTTTAGATTTGCAAAAAGAGTTTGGAAGTGTGGAAAGGCCTCTTTCAATATACCATTATAACACAACGCATTCATGGTGGTTGGAATAAATTTAAGCTCAGGAAATGGCCCCCCATACCATAATACCTCCAGCACTGCTGTGCAACTTATCAAGATGGTGTGGTTCTTTTCGAAGATCATGAAAATAGTAGCTGTAGCCATCGGGGCCCTCCAAATTAAACTTTTTTTCGTCCGAAAAGACAACACGTTGCCACTCCCAAGTCCAGATGACATGTGCGCGCGCGAAATCAAGGCGTTGTTACTTCCGAGCCGGGTTAAGAGGTGGCTTCTTCTTGATTTTTAGTCTCTTCAGGTGTGTAGCATTGTTAATAACACGACGCATAGTTGTCAAACTTGCTTTAACGTTGCATTTTTCCCTTATCTTGGCCAAAGAGTCGTGCGAATTAGAAGCTTCTCTTAATATAAGTCGCTTGTCCGCGATGGTAAGCACACTGTGGGTGCGGCCGTTTATGTTTTTACCATAATTAGCCTCATTATTTAAAAAATTTGTTATGGCGTGACGGCTCCTGTCGACTTTTTTTTGCTATTTTGGCAATAGAAAGGCCAGAATCCTTGTAAGCTTGGATTTTTCCTTTCTCCGACTCAGATAATGAAGTGCCACGCCCCATTTTAATTTTTTTAGTTTTATATACACTTCAATTAAAGCAAAAAGTTTAAGTAAACCAAAATTTGTGTGCACGTGTCAACGATACCGACCAAATAAAATGCATGTTCTATTCAAGTGGCGCAAAAATTCCATTGAATTTTTGCGAATGCTCACATAAAGTGCAAACAACTTTATAACGGTTCTATTCCAAAACTTGGAATATACCAGAAAGAGCGAAGAATGCTTGCACAAAGATAATATGCAAAAAATACCGTTATTCTACCCTTTCGTTTTCGAGTTACGAGCAGTTTTAAAGAGAGCATACAGGGTGTCCTATTCAAGTGGCGAGCAGGTTATTATAAAATCTAGGGCGTTACTCCGTCTAGAAAGACTGCATATTTCCCTACTAGTAGGGGCCCTTACTGGACATTGCCTAATAGGTAGACACGCCGCTAGGCTCGGCATCAGACACAATGACTTCTGTAGAAGCTAACAGAAGATGACTCACAGTTTAAAGATCAATGGGCAAGTAAAAGTTAAAAAAGTTATGTTAAAATAAGTAAAAAGAAAAATAATATTTGAATAAACTAAATAAACTCAAAAGTCATTCATTTTGTTTTGTGGGTTCCTGATAATAGGAATTAATGGTTACCGTAACGTAAGATTAGTTATTTTTGATAGTTTTTGAGAGATTTACAGAAATTCGAAACATTCTTAATTCACATGTGATATTCACCAGCATCTGGCAGAGGTTTTTTAATCAAATGCCAATTTCTGTACAATGTTAAAAAGGTACCGAACAACGTGACAAGACAATTGTGGAAGATGATTTTTTAAAATAAAGAAAATAAATTAAATAAAAATTGGATGTTACGACTAGTATGGTCGAACACTGAATGAACAAAACAGTTTCTCTGAAGAGGTTACCTACTTCTACTTAAAATCCAAGCCTACTGCTGTGTATGTTAATTTGCCATACATTTGTATTTGTTTTTGGCAAACAAAGTAGGCTAGAAAGGGTTCACAAAAGAACTTAGTGCAATTTGATATATCATAAACTTCCTTCTTTAAGTTGCCGTCAAACGGTCTTATCCAGTGATTGGAAAGGTACTCAATTTTCTTATCTAATTAGGGTACAAGTTTAATGTCAAAAAATGTACCTCGGTTAGGTAAAAGGTATCCGGAATTTTCAGTATCCAGCTAAAGGTAAATATACAAAAAAAGGTACTTATAAACTAAAAAGCATGGTTAATCCATTTTTATTAGTAATGCTCACATCGCGTATACGGACTCGGTTAATAGGGACTGCCCCCCTAGAAAAATAAAATCCACCTTTAAACCACCCTGGTGGTCTGCAGAGCTGGATAAGCTCCGGAAAGAAAGTCGACATACACTTAACGTAGCCAAATATAACTATGTACCTATAAGAAAGCTACCAGGAAGGCCAAACGCTCTTCCTGGGCCCATTACTGTAGTAATATTGAATCTACTTCTGATGCATCACGGCTCAGAAAGATCCTGGCTAGCTCACCAACCCCGCCAGGACTCTTACAAAAACCAGACGGAACCTGGACCGACTCGAGCGAATAATCCCAAAATCTTCAGCTAAGCACTCACTTTCCTGAATGCTCCCTTAACTTAACACCTCAGTTTAGGCCAACCGACCTTTCTATGCAATATGATAAAACCATTGTCACGAAGACCAGAATTAAATGGGCTATCGATTCGTTCAAACCATTTAAGTCGCCAGGTCTTGATAACCTATATCGTGCCCAACTATAACAAACTATTGGGTACACAATGACCTGGCTTTACACCATCTATGTAAGCTGTCTTAAGGTCAACTATTTCCCCACTAGGTAGAGAGAAACTAAAGTAGTATTCATACCGAAAGCGTTTCTTCTTAAAACTCTGGAGAGACTTATAGATGTACACCTGAGGTCCCTGAGATGTACACCTGAGGTACACCTATAAGTCCCGCTCATCTAGCACAGCAAGGGTAGGTCTACTGAAACCGCCGTGCACTCTCTGGTCTCAAGGATTGAAAGATCACTTGAAGTAAGAGACTTCTCTTTAGTAGCATTTCTCGACATAGAGGGTGCCTTCAATAACGTCCAACCTAACGCCATCACCTCTGCTCTGACATATGTGGGAGCAGATGTGCCGCTAGTAAGATTCATCGAACAATTGCTAGCCAGCAGGTCGGTGTACTCCCAACTTGGCGATGCAACTGCTCGCAGATGTGTTAACAGAGGCACTCCGCAGGGAGGTGTTCTCTCTCCGCTGCTGTGGGTTGTAACAGTTAACCAATTGCTGCGACTAATGGAAGCGAAGGGACACGTAGTGGTGGCTTACGCCGATGATATTGCCATCTTTAAATTTGGAATGTTTTCTCAAACGCTGTGTGACCTCATGCAGACCGCACTGACAACACTTTCTCAGTGGACAACTTCTTGTGGCTTGGGCGTGAACCCAGCTAAGACGGAATTAGAGCTTTTCACTAGAAAGTACAAAATTCCTGATCTTGCACCTCCTAAAATCAACGGAGTTAACCTTGCGTTTGATGACAATGCCAAATACTTGGGTGTCGTTTTGGATAGGAAACTTCCCTGGAACGACAACATAAATGAACGCATTAAAAAGGCAACCATTGCTCTTTTGTCTTGCAAAAAGGCCATAGGCCGCAAATAGGGTTTTTCCCCCTCCCTAGTACATTGGCTTCACACAGCCGTAGTACGCCCCATACTACTCTACGGAGCACAGTATGGTGGCCAGCACTCTGGAAACAATCAGCCCTGAACAAGCTGCATAAAGTACAGAGAAGTGGGGAAATATGTATTAGCGGCGCACTCCGAACGACACCAACGGAAGCGCTAAATACTATTCTTCACCTTCTACCACTAGACCTTATTGCAAAGCAAATGGCTATCACAACAACCCTAAGACTACGAGAATCCGATGCCTGGAACAGGGGTAATTCGGGACACTCTACCATACTCAAAGAACAAGAGAGTATTCCATTAAATACAGACTACTGTATACCACAAACAACGTTCGACAAATTATACGACGTCTATATCCCAAGCCGACTCGATTGGGACAACCTTCCCCATAGCAGAGCTAACGCTATTAATATCTACACTGATGGTTCTAAGCTCGACGAAAAAGTAGGAGGGGGCGTTTTCTCTACTAACCTATACTTGAACTTATCGATCGGCCTTCCTGATCACTGTTGTGTGTACCAAGCAGAGGTGGTAGCCATCCAGGAAGCTGCCACCTGCCTTAGCACACTCACGGTCAAAGAAGGAAACGTATTTATATACTCAGATAGTCAAGTCTGACTCACATACCAACAATGCTAAAACACTTACGGAATGTAGCTTATCTCTGAATATCTTATATGGGTGCCTGGACATCGCAACATAGAAGGAAATGAGTCTAAGGACAAGCTGGCCGGAATAGGTACCACCATCGAGCTCCTTTCAGAGAAGAGCACGATAGGGATGCCTATGGCGACATATAAGCTTCACACAAAAGCTGAAACACTTCGTCGCGCTACGAATCGGTGGAAAAACCTTTCCTCCTGTGCAGTAGCGAGGCTTACGTGGCCAACATTCGACCAAAAACGTACTAACACACTTTTACGTCACAGAAGAGACGACATATCACTTCTGGTGGGGACTCTCACGGGTCACTGTCTTATTGGCAGACACGCAGCACGCCTAGGCGTCACTCACCATGACTTCTGCAGAAGTTGCGGATACGAAGAAGAGGAGGAATCGGTACAACACCTTCTCTGCCATTGCCCCGCCTTGAGTAGAAGGAGACTCAGGACACTTGGTCAACCTCTGCTACTCAACCTCTCGGAGACATCCGGGCTAGAGATCCCTCAACTCTACTCAAATTCATTCTGTCCACACAATGGTTAAGTAACGAGGACCCCCCTCAGAGTTTTAACGAGAGCGTAAGTTAAAGTCGGCTCTAACCGACTTCGAAATACCCGTTACTCATGGAAAGAAACGTTTAATAGCCTTCCTGTGTGTCTGAGGCAGGACAGCCGAAAAGTATGCAACATTTTTTAACTCGGCTATTTATCATCCGATCTTGATGAAAATTGGAGGGCTTATAGATGTTGTGAATATTAATCTAAGTTTTAAATTTGACATTTTTTTTACTGTGGGGGCGGGGGTTGGCGTGGCAAAAATTTGAAATAAACTTGATCTGCGTGCAGACAATAGGAGTCTACATTTCAAAATTGGTTGCTCTAGCTCTTCTAGTCTCTGAGATCTAGGTGTTCATACAGACAGACGGACGGACGGACAGACGGACGGACGGACAGACGGACATGGCTATATCGACTCGGCTGTTGATACTGATCAAGAATATATATACTTTATATGGTCGGAAATGATTCCTTCTGCCTGTTACATACATTTGCACGACTTTAGTATACCCTGTTACTCTACGAGTAACGGGTATAAAAAGAGTAATAGGGAATAAATATGGCATCGCAATGGGCCCAGTGTGGCCTAAGTGCGACTTGTCGCTCTCAGCCATCGCAACCTAACCTAACCTAAATTATCAGGTAGGTCATTTATATACATAGAAAACAAAAGTGGCCCAAGAACAGAACCTTGAGGGACACCCCTTGTAGTTGAAAGCAATTGTGACATGCGAGTGCCCCAGACAAGGGCATGCCGATAATCAACCGACAATCCTCAATTGAAAGAATGCGTAAATTAAATTTAGCTTCCCACCCAGGCTATCATTTGCAATTAAATTCTCATTCAAATTAAAGTACCTTATTGCCGAAAGTGTTCAGTCTCCAGGGGATATGGCTTATGATGATAATACGTATTCGCAAGTGCTGCTATATAGCATTGTGTTCAAAAGGATCGAAAAATGTTGATGCTATTTATTCAGACGAATAAAACTAATGTAAATGAAAATGAAATTGCACTTACTTGCAAGAATCGGAAGCCTGTTTCTCAATTCGAAATTTTTAAATAAATTTATAATAACGAAAACGAAAGCTTACTTTCTTTGCGGTACAGCCCTTATGTGAGTTTCTTTTTTGGGGGCAATGTGCAATCGTGCCAAATTCCATCAACTAAATAAAATAAAAAGAAAAGAAATAGAAATAAAAAGACAGCACGACGAAAACGAATAAAATTAAATGGAAGAAAATGAAAATCCAAGTCTCCCTCACCCAAGTGGCCCTAAGGCGCAGGCACTGTACATATCCAGACAAGGGAGTTGAAAGGGCAGTCAGTGGGCCACTAAATGCGATTTAGTGCTCGGTTAGTCTGGCTTCTTTCTCTCACTCTTTTAGGTTTTGTATAGAAATTATCTTGGCAAATTAAATTGCCATCATCTTTATTCAACTTGAAGCAGTCTGTACACTTACCTGACAAATGCAGCATCCACTCATAAATATTAACAGTACACACATTACGACGACTAATACAAAAGTCCAATTTATGGCATCCAAACATTAACTACACACCAGGGACGCACCGGGGCTTAATTATGAGAGCGTCTCTTTGTCCACTGTATGTGTATGGCCAAATGAGCGTGCCAAATTGGCTAGCAGCAAAAGTAAATCAATTTCAAGTTGTAAACACACGCATGGCTTAACCTTACATACAATACATAGAAACGTCTTGGACAAGGACATGGGATGCTCATTTGCGTTTTGTGCTGGAACTCGTAAACAATTTGCAGCACATCCTTCCAGAATACACACACACACACACTCATACACAATGATGGTGCGGACAAGTAAATACATACCAAAACAAATGGATTAGAAACACAAGTTTAAGAGGAAGAAAGTTAACACAGAACTTCAATTAGGGCTTATCTTTAAACATGAAATTATAATGCTGTACGGCTTAAAGTCGAGTTAATAACAGTTAAGATAAAGAAAGAAGTATGGCAACTCATTTCAAGTGTTCTTTTAAAGTCGGCTAAAGCTAAAACTGAACTTTTTTCAGTTAATAGAAGGGGTGCCCTAGAAGCACATGTGTTTTTATAAGCCACACACACGCAGCAACCGACTATAACAGGGTTTTCTACATCTCTTTCTTGTGGCTGTTGTTGCTTGACACATAATTTTCGTATGTTTTCAAAGTTCTTTCGGTGAGTTTTTTTTTGCCCTGCCATTAGTATAGTATGGGCTTCCCTCTTCCAGATGATTTTCGTGTTCTAAACAAAAATCCATATTTGAAAATGCTTCACCACCTCAAGATATTTGGTAATTTGAGCTTAAAGCAGAGTTCCACAGCCATGGCCCCTGGGGGCCGAACACACTCGGCAATTCACACCGAATGCTTGCCGAAGTCATGCATTAGTGTGTGTTAGAAAGAGAGACAGTCACATTTTCGCCCTCTCTTCTGGGTAAACCCTGGCATAAAAAAGCTATACAGAAAAAGAAAAAAAAGGCGAGCTAAAATCAAGCTCAAAAAAATTGATTTGATCTCGACCTTCGTACTTGAAATTTCGGTCAACTAAGGGGTTTTTTGCGGTGAGTGTTTTCTATTACGATATTTAGTATCAATCTGGTATTTTGTAGTATCAAATCGGCCTTCACCTGAAAAATACCCAGATGATATGTTCGAATATATCACTTTGACATTTCGAACACATCAAAGTGATATTTTTTCAGATCAACAATTTTATATTCTTTAATATCAAAGATATATTATTATAGTATCAAAGCTATATTTTCAAAATACTTGAAGGACATGGTTTTAGTATCAAAAACAAAATTTTTAAATATCAAAAGAGTATTATTGTAGTACCAGTTCTTTATTTTTATATCAAAGCTATATTTTTATAATACATATTACATTTATTATGACAATTATCTTTCTGGAAAAATCTGCTCTTTGTCGCTCTAAGAAATGTAATTAAGGCGGTCGAAGTTAAATCCACACTCTTGAAAAATTGTAAAACTAATATATTGAGAAGAATAATTATTTCAATACAAAACTTACTTTGAAACGAATACTGGAGTTAAGCAAGGCTGTCTTATAAGTCCGCTACTTTTCTCGCTATATATCGATGATATTGCAGAAATTCTACCAGGCGGTACTAACTTTGGCGGCCAAACCGTCAGGACGTTGATGTACGCTGAAGATATGTGCATCCTAGCGGAAAGCTCGCAATGCTGCAAAATATGCTAAATCATCTAGGAAGCTATTGTGAGCAGTGGGGTCTGCAAATAAATACTGAAAAATCGAAGGTTATGTCCATTGGAGCACGAAGAAGCAGGCTAAGAGATGGGGAGTGTCTGCAAATAAATGGAAGAACGCTAGAGAAAGTGCGGTTCTACAAATATTTAGGCGTCATAGTGTCCGATTACATGAATTTCTCAGATCATATGAAAGGGAAACTTTTAGAAGCAAAAATTGCTATAAACGCTACATGGAGGACATTGCTGAGTAGAGACAACGTGAAGCCAAGTTGCAAATATAAGGTGTTACAGGCAACTGTAAGAAGCATCATGTGTTATGCTGCTGAAATTTGGGGATTTCTTAGATTTGACGATGTTGAACGCTTGTTGACGTTTTTCATCAAAAAAGCTTTCAAGTTACCGCAGAATACGCCAAATTACTCGATTTATATAGAAACTGGCCTTCCAACTCTGTATACGTATACACTCAATCAAACTATTTTCAAGATAGCCTAGAAACAAACTGCATTAGCAATATTTTTAAGGCGGGGTGCGAAATGATTGCATTAAACTTTAGGCCACACAGAAGGGAAATTGATGAAAACTGCAGCCTTTGTAATATGCGTGAGACGGAAAATGTGGAACACTTTATCGGCATCCCATGTCCCATCCTTAGAGAGGTGCGATATCTGCACTTTCGTCGCATCACTTTAAACGAGTTTGAATTCCAAAGCATTTTAAACGGAGCAAATTGGCGCGTCCTATCAGCATTTTTAGCAAAAGCCACCAAATATCGGCGACAAATTATAAACAAAGATTTTTAAGTTTTTTTTTATTTTGTTCTATTTTGTTTTCTTTTTTTTCTAAAACAGTCCGTAGAGCCGTCTTCATTGACGGGAGATCCACTATCTCGTGACTAACGGCGAAGGTGGATGGAGTAGTCAAATGAAAGGCGACTCTCAGACGTACCTATATTTATAATTGTTTAAATAATACTACATAGCATCAACTGACGGTTTTAAATAAACCATTGTTGTATAACACTTACAGTTTTTATTATTGTAATGCCAGCGATAATCTGTAATCACTTTGTTGTCAATATTTTATCTTTACACAATAAAAACAACATACTACTACTACTACAAAACTTACCAATTAACTTTTGGTACACCAATTTTTTAATGTTTAGTTTTTGTATCAGCTCATAGAGTTGGATGTCTTCCGTTTTAATCTGAATATTATAAAAAATTAATATATTTAAACTCGCATAAGTTTTTTAGTGCATGTCTGCGAAATCTGTCGAAAGCAAAGGCTGAGCATGCGCTTTTTTGTTCTGCCCTTGAACGTCAAACAGCACACAAGCACACATATACATACATACATGCATATGCAAACATGCGTACACATGCGTAGGGAGACGTGAAGTTTGTTATATGAAAATTAGACATTACTTTACAACTGCGTAGAGAGCTCAAAGTGGAAAAACACGCAATGAGTATTGTTTTTGCTTTTTTCGAGATAGACTATTGCTGTCTCTCTGAGAAACTCTGTGTGTTTCTTTCTACTTTCAGAATTTCTATGTCTACTTTGATCTCAAATCATATCACTAGGGCAATTTTCATATCACTTTGATCATTTCACACTTCAATATAATATTTTTAGTATCAATGTAGTACTACAGGTTCATATTGATATTAAATAGTTTCACTTTGATATGAAAATATTGATATTACTGATATTATATTGAAATACCCGATCTTATTTTTTTCTGTGTACCAGTTATAGCACTTTCGACATGAGCAGGTAGTCCAGCGTTCATTGTAGTATTGATTGTGGTATTTTTACAGTTGTAAGCACATTACTGATGGCCTCGAGCCGACTAGAACTAGTTTGAAAATCAAAAAGGATGGGTTTTTGGGGATCAAAATGAGTTTCAATATCGAGCTCAATTCAATCTCAGGAATATTTGCATTAATCCTTAATCTCATTGAGTTATCTCTCGGATATGCTTGCAAGAAGTCGATTTCAAGATCAAATCAAGTACAAAAATCAAGCTTATTTTCGGACCTTATTGAGTGGAGCCGACTG
Organism: Lordiphosa magnipectinata; assembly: GCA_037044535.1. Lineage (NCBI taxonomy): Eukaryota > Metazoa > Arthropoda > Insecta > Diptera > Drosophilidae > Lordiphosa > Lordiphosa magnipectinata. The sequence goes on along the minus strand of JBAMBO010001662.1, from coordinate 560,844 downwards.
AGGCATCAAATCAAGCTCAAATAACAAGTTAAAATCAATCCCGTGTGTTATTGAAAAAAGGCCATTTCAAGCTAAAGTCACGCTTTCTCGTGCTAAAATTAGGATCAAGACAAGACAAGATACTCAAGTCAATCCTCTCGTACTTCGTTTTAGGAAATCCGGGACCAACTTGTGACATCGTTTGGGATTGATTTTAGTCCGGATATCTCCGATTTTTTTCAGTGTATAGTTCATTTTTTGACAATTTCTACACATTTTTAGTGGGGAGCCTACAGTTAAAATCAAAAGTTTCTTCACAACTTTCGTATAGTGATATTTCTTAGCTTCAAAATAAATGGTTGCAAACAGTTCTTGAACTTATCTAAGCAAAGATATTTAAAATTAAAAAAAAAATTGAGAATTTTCATATTAAATTTAAGTGCCCCCAAGTATACAAAGCTGTTCATTGCATTTTCATTTCTAGTTTTAAACCGCCCTCATTCAAAATACAATAAAACCACCGTTCTATAACCAATTAGCATAATACAAACATTCAGCCCAATCCCCCATACATTCATAGAACCCTCTTAAAATCAAATCTCATAAACAAATATACAAATTATTACAAAATTGTCAAAGACCACTCTGATTGTTGAGTGCTGTTAGCTTTTGCATATGTAAGCCCCGTTTCCAAGTGTTGTAATTCTGCTTGTGTTCACCATTGTGGCCCTGTATGTGCCCCCAAACCCAAAGGCGATGTCAATCGATGCTCGTGATTTCTACTGTCATCTGACTGTGGTCATGCCAAATTTTGCAAATTTCCTAATTGCTTTCGGTTTGGTAAGCTTTGAATTCGGAATGACACTGATGTCTCGTTCAATTGGCCCCACGCCCATTTGTTTTAAAGCGGGGACCGGGGAATTATCATCATCATCATTTGTGATGTGGGAGAAGGTGCCATCATTTTAGGCTATGTGTGCCATCGTAATTGATGTACTGAGGAGAGTGTATAGATGTGGGACATTAAACTGTTGGATTATATGGGCTGATGCACAAAGACTAAGCAATGAATCAATTCAATATGCAGTCTTACAAAAGAGAATATTGTATGAGAAAGGAATTTAAATTTTATGGGCATTTACAAGCCCTTTTAACGTATTAAGTCTTAAATTAAGTTGAAGTGTCATTTTGATATGTATACAATTTGTGTCCTTAATTTATGACTTAATTTAATAATGTCATATTCAATCTATAAGGGCGTAGTCAGCTTTAAAAAAAGGGAGATGCAGCTTTGCCTGAACGTTTCTTAAACATTTCTTTAATTATTTCTTTAAGTATAAAATAATTTAATAAAGATGCACTCAATCTATATCTATATATATATACACTCAAATCACAAATCAATCCATACGGGATCAAATCATTCCCAATCGGTAATGAAAACAACGTAATCCCGGATATTCTTAACCCGTTCCGAAGAAGTATTGAGTTGATCCGACTTTTTTGATGCTAAAAAGGATTACATTTATACCGGTGTAATCTTAATAAAGATTGAATTAAACAAAAAATTCGAGAGCAATTTTAAGCATGTTCGAAATTGTTTTTGAGGTCGATATGTAATATTGATTTGATCCCAGGAAAGATACCTCTCTTCTTCCTCCGCCATATTCCATAGGACATCCTTATAGCACTTCAAGACCCACACCAGTTTTGGCTTATTTAAAAGTTGTGAAAATCAAAGAAATATAAAAATTTATTGGGCTCAACTGGGACTCGAACCCACGACCATACGCACTTGAACACGAATGGAATGGCATCTCATCGCTCACGACCATCGCCATCGTTTGTTGCCGCATGTCAAAAATGCTACTTAAACTTTGTCGCTCTCGCTCTCAAATCAAAAATGCTACTTAAATTTTGTCGCTCTCTCTTAATTATGAACATGTGATCTCAAAGGGGATTGAAGTAAGCACATTTGGAATGATTCAAGTTCGAAAGGTTTGGGCCATTCCCTGAAAACTTGAATTGTATCGAATATCCTGTAAATCGAGATTGAATTTTCAAGCTCATGCCGGGCTTACTCCAAGATTTAAAAGATTGAAAATATCCTGACTTTTTTTTTGTGTATATAAGACAAATTTATGTTTTGCCACATTATACGTTTGATATTATCGGAATAGAAATACTCCTTAACTTTGCAAATAAGACTATCGATCCAAGACAGTTCTACGATTTTTTCCAATGAATGATATACATACACCATTTTTAGTAATTGTATCCGAGCTCACAAAAACCCAATATATTGTTGCTGCTTGTTGACGGGTAAATAGTTCGCTTGAGGCCAATCGTTCTGATACAAATTACTAACCCGTTGTATTGTTTCTGCAAGTCATACTGTTGTGCAGTAGACAGTTATTGTGTAGATTTATTAGTTGATCGAGACTATATTTTTAAAATGGTATATCTATTGCTTAAAAAAATCGTGACAATTCTTTGGGATAGTTTATTTTAAAGTTATGAAATAGTTATTTACGATAATATCAAAAAAGTTTAAAAAAAAAGATCATAGTTTCCCCACAAATACGCGTCTGAAAAGGGTCATAAATAGGCACTTTTTGCAACTTTAAGCTCAAATTACTAAGTATCTCGACGTCGATGGACTCATTTCTGAATAGTAGTTTCGTGTTCAGCCCATGAAAATCAGTCTAGAATCACTTTCAAGCCAAACCTTCAATCATACTGCGAGCCTTGTTTGCCTAGTGTTATTAATTGTACAGCAAATTTTAGCATTTGTATGAATGATGTTAAAGCCTACTTTAGGTTGCACATGAAATTTGTCCGTTTTGAAGTCCGTTCTAATGGGCACAGTAAAAGATAGATCATGGTGGATGCTATATTAATAAAGTGCAATCCCACCATATGCAGGTGGGTTGGAAGATCATTAGGTTATTCCTCACCTTGGTGAGTCTTTTTCGAGTCCATTTGATGATTAAAAAGAGATTAGTTTCATGTACGATTTAAAGAAGACTCGAAAATGACTTATGCATTTGCTCAAAATGTGATTCATTAAAAAACGACACGCAAATGACTCGAAAGTGAGTCGAAACTGATCAGAAAAACGGGTTAAAAATGACTCTTCATGAAGAGTCGCGGCTAGGGTACCATTTTCTCCCGACAAAAGTATTATTTCTGATCAGAAAACGAGCGCATTAATGACTATTTTAATCAGACTGAGGACTCGAAAAAGACTCGAGTGTGATTAGAAATTTCATAAAATGCTTGCTGGGGAGAGACGGACATGTCTAAATCGACTCGGCTGTTCATGCTCATCAACATATGTATATGTATAAATACTTTAAAAGGTTTAAAGGCGCTTCCTTCTGGCTGTTACATACATTTACACAAACTTAGTTTACTCTACTAGCTGGCCCGGCAAAGATATACAAGAAAGATATTCTAGAAATATATCCAAATGCATAGAAAATACTCGAATCGAAATGTAAACAAAAATATAGAGAACAAATGACATCTCTCAGATCGATTGGTGTCAATCATTACTGATTATTCTGTTCATTAGTTCACATTGATCCAATGGACGTTGTTTGTGGGCATTGAGACGCATTGAAGTTTGGACGCCTGGACTGTGGCCTTAATGGCAAAGTGAAATTGTCAGTATTGACTCCGCCTCCTGAGCCATTGCATTCATTGCTTCGAGGCGATACATTTTCTAGCGAACCCTAAAAAATACAATAGCTGTTTTCAAATGAATTCGATTGGGGCAGACATTATTTAAGAACACGGGTTTAATCCGACACTCAAGATTTAAGGCCAGATTCACCATCGAACTGGATCATTGCAACCTGTTGAAGATGCGCAGCATAAATTCTTACAGATATACTTCAAAGGCAATGCAGATACCCAACTTAATCGGCATCAAGAGATCCACACAGCAATGAAAAGAGTAATTCTTCATGATCTGCAGCAACTACTTCATGAACATAATGCATTGGTCAGGCTGCTCAAGACTGCCAAAGGATGACTACAAAGTCGTGGTCAGAGCGGATATACGACCAGCTAGAACACACGAACTCGGATTTAATGCTCCCATTTTCGCGATTTTTTGGACCATTTGATCTACACTTCCTACTTACCCGTCTATTTACCCTACTATTTACACTTCTATTTACCAGTATGTTTATGCGTACAATCTGAACTCATATATAAAAATTGCAAGTTTCCAGATTTTTTGAACCTTTCGATGTACACCATCTATTTATTCGAATATATAATATGTTTAAATAAAAAGCCTATTTCCGAAGATTTCGATGATTATATTCGAAATTACACTTAAAAATGTTATGGGCCTTATGTCCAAATTAAATTTGGACATTTTGCCCACATCTCTTCGGACTTTTCACCCAGTTTAATAAAAACCCTAAAACTATAACCAAAGAGAAGTCGCTTGAATTTGAGTTGCTGCTTGCATATCAACGAAAAGGAGCACATTTATAAGTTCGAAACTTCTTACACGAAGAATGGGGCCACTATTAGTTACGACGTTAGTGGCGGCCTATGCATAAAAGTAGCAAATTCTCATCATAACCATCCGAACCAAAATCAAAGGATTTGCAGAATTTAAAGTACAAAATAAAACATGCTTTGTCAGTCCTAACATTGCAAAACAGTAGAATTCGTTTGGTAAGTATGGAGAGAAATTTACGATATCCATATATGTTCTTGATATCAGAACCTATGACCGATATTATACATACAGTGGTTTTTCCATCATGCATCAATTGTACCGAAAATCTAAAAAAAATACACGAGCAAAATGGGATAGAATTTCTTTGACCATTTTGCAAGCGCAAAATTTTAAGCACTCTTAATATTCTTTTAAATTAAAAACAGTTGTTAGATACTAAACCAAACCTTGTTTCATTAAAAAACCACAAAAAGTACCGTTTGATCATATTTGGGCAATTGTGTTAACTAAGGGGAGAGTATTTCCCCCACTAACAACAGAAGGGAGCACAAAAAGCTTCTGCGACTTGGCGTTGGCTGTTGATGCTGGATTTCTCTGTAAGCCTGCCGTTGGAATTCCTAAGCGATTTAAGCAATGCCGGCATGAGGTAGCCTCTGCTAACCCGCAAAAGACAGGCAAAGACTGTTGATGATTGAATCTAGGTGATTCATGCCTCCTTTATCGAGTGTGTGTGTCTGGTTTTTAAAAAAGTTGTGAGCAAACAAAACTTATTGACCTGGAGCCTGTTAAAACAACTAGTCAATTAATCAGGAAAGCCTAAATTTGTTCAATTTTATATTCAGCACTGTGCAAATAAGGTCATTGAAATTTGAATGCGGACTTTACGCCTATAGGCTTTATGTCCGGTCAAAAGGCCCAGAAAAATTCTGAGCTATATTTATTTATTTAAGTTTGACAAAGTTCTGTCAGCATTGCAGGGGTCGCTTAAAAAATGACAGTAGATTATTTCTTACATCTAACACAGAAGAGTGAGCCGAGAAAAGATGGTAATACATATTATAGTTAAGACACAAATTTCGGAAAGGTTCATAGTTAGCAAAATTTGTTGGACAAGGATGTAGATAGATCGGAGAGAAATTTCTGGTAAGACGCATAGGAACAACCAGATTTATTTGGCTTAACAAAGCGCAAGAGTCAATATCACCTGATAAGAGTTTGTGAATGAAAAGCACACAATGGCACGTACGGCGGTTCTTAATAAATGGAAGATCGATTAAGAGTAGTCGATGCTCGTAAGATGGAAGATGGATGGAAATTAAAAACTGTTTTTGAACCGATTCCAGTTGGTCCTAAAATTTTTGGTAATGCGGTGACCAAACACACGACCCATATTCAAGTATTGGTCGAACTAGAGATACGTATAAATGTTTTGTAAGATACGGATCGTTAAATTCCTTGGACCATCTTTTGATAAACCCAAGAACACCCATAGTTTTTTTTAGAGATGACAGAGATATGTCTATTAAAGCTTAACTTGGGGACAAAGCGGACGCCCAAATCATCAAACTCGTAAATGCGATCAAGAGGATTGTCATCAATCGAAAAGTCGTTTAAGTACGGCTGTGTTCGTTGAAAAGTCATACATTTACACTTTTCAGCGTTTAGTGGGAGGGAATTAACCGAACCGAACCAATTGAAGAAAGAGAGGTGACAACGGGTCCTTATAGGACAAGCAGAGTTTTAGGTCATCAGCGTACACCAGCGAATGAAGCAGGACGTGAGGGATGTCGTTAATGAACAAATAAAAAAGTAAAGGTCCAAGATGACTACCCTGAGGTACCCCAGAGAGTATGCTGATGGATTCAGAAAGCGACGAATTGAAACGGACACGCTGGGAACGGTGTGTCAAATAAGCCTTTATCTAGTTAAGAAGGTTTAGAGGAAAACCAAGCAGATACAATTTGTGAAGGAGGAGATCATGATTGACAGAGTCAAAAGCCTTGCTAAAATCAGTATAAATAACATCTGTCTGCAGTTTATTAATAAAACCCCTATTCACAAGCAGGTTTGTAGAAATAGAACGCTTTTTCATAAAGCCGTGCTAAAATTGCGAAATAATTGAGCGACAAGCGTACTGTATTTGAGATGTTATGAGCATTTCAAAAAGTTTAGGAATGTCAGATAGTTTTGAGATACACCTGTAATTTGTAACTGACGATTTAGATCCTTTTTTATGAATAGGAATGACTAAAGATTCCTTCCAATCGTTGGGAAACTCACCTAGCTCAAGAGATAAGTTTAACAACCTCAAAAGCGGGAAGCATAAAGAACTTGCACAATTTTTAGTAATATTTCAAAGTAGTGATCAAAATTTTTCTTATGGGTCTTATGTCCGTGGGCGTTTTGTCATGTCACCCTTTAAAATATCTGAAATGAATTAATATTCATTACTAATAAACATGGATTAAACATGATTTTAAATTTATAAGTACCTTTTTTGTATCTTTTGTACCCTACCTAGATAAGCAAATTGAGTACTTTTCCAAGGAGGAAGTTTATGATATCTCAAATTCCACCAAGTTCATTTGTTAACACTTTCTAGCCTACTTTGTTTTCTAAACGCAAATACAAAGGTTGTGCAAATTCACATACCAGCAGACTTCAGTAGGCTTGGAGTTAAAGTAGAAATATATAACCTCTGCTAAGAAACTGGTTTATTCATTCAGTGTTCGACCATACTGGTCGTAACATCGAATTTTTACTTAATTTATTTTCTTTATTATTTTTCAATATTAACTTGATCAACTTTTTTTCTTTTTATTATCTAAAAAAAGTATCATCTTCCACAATTGTCTTGTCACGTTGTTCGTACCTTTTTAAAATTGTACAGAAATTGGCATTTGATTAAAAAACCTCTGCCAGATGCTGGTGAATATCACATGTGAATTAAGAATGTTTCGAATTTCTGTAAATCTCTCAAAAACTATCAAAAACTATCAAAAATAACTAATCTTACGTTACGGTAACCATTAATTCCTATTATCAGGAACCCACAAAACAAAATGAATGACTTTTGAGTTTATTTAGTTTATTCAAATATTATTTTTCTTTTTACTTATTTTAACATAACTTTTTTAATTTTTACTTGCCCATTGATCTTTAAACTGTGAGTCGTCTTCTGTTAACAGCTGGGCAATGACAGAAGAGGTGTTGTACACTCTCCTCCTCGTCCACTGAATTGCAGCTTCTACAGAAGTCATTGTGTCTGATGCCGTCTGTATGCAGTCTTTCTAGACGGAGTAACGCCCTAGATTTTATAATACACTGCTCGCCACTTGAATAGGACACCCTGTATGCTCTCTTTAAAACTGCTAGTAACTCGAAAACGAAATGGTAGAATAACAGTATTTTTTGCATATTATCTTTGTGCAAGCATTCTTCGCTCTTTCTGGTATATTCCAAGTTTTGGAATAGAACCGTTATAAAGTTGTTTGCACTTTATGTGAGCATTCGCAAAAATTCAATGGAATTTTTGCGCCACTTGAATAGAACATGCATTTTATTTGGTCGGTATCGTTGACACGTGGACACAAATTTTGGTTTACTTAAACTTTTTGCTTTAATTGAAGTGTATATAAAATTAAAAAAAATTAAAATGGGGCGTGGCACTTCATTATTTGAGTCGGAGAAAGGAAAAATCCAATCTTACAAGGATTCTGGCCTTTGTATTGCCAAAATAGCAAAAAAAAGTCGACAGGAGCCGTCACGCCATAACAAATTTTTTAAATAATGAGGCTAATTATGGTAAAAACATGAAGGGCCGCACCCACAGTGTGCTTACCATCGCGGACAAGCGACTTATATTAAGAGAAGCTTCCAATTCGCACGACTCTTTGGCCAAGATAAGGGAAAAATGCAACGTTAAAGCAAGTTTGACAACCATGCGTCGTGTTATTAACAATGCTACACACCTGAAGAGACTAAAAATCAAGAAGAAGCCACCTCTTAACCCGGCTCGGAAGTAACAACGCCTTGATTTCGCGCGCGCACATGTCATCTGGACTTGGGAGTGGCAACGTGTTGTCTTTTCGGACGAAAAAAAGTTTAATTTGGAGGGCCCCGATGGCTACAGCTACTATTTTCATGATCTTCGAAAAGAACCACACCATCTTGATAAGTTGCACAGCAGTGCTGGAGGTATTATGGTATGGGGGGCCATTTCCTATTATGGCACCTGTGAGCTTAAATTTATTCCAACCACCATGAATGCGTTGTGTTATAATGGTATATTGAAAGAGGCCTTTCCACACTTCCAAACTCTTTTTGCAAATCTAAAATGGATTTATCAACATGATAATGCCCCTATACATACGGCCCGGATTGTTAAATCGTATATAGCGAGCCAAAACGTGGAGTTATTAAACTATTCCACTAACCACCCTATTCACCGGATTTGAATATCATTGAGAATGTGTGGGGATGGCTAACACGTGAAGTATATGGATCAGGTCAGCAGTATTCGAGCGTTCCCGAACTAATTGCAGCTATCAAATTAGCATGGGGCTCGATATCGTTGAATTATTTGGGAAAATTGTATGAATCCCTTCCAGACCGAATGTGTGAGATTTTGGAGAAAAAAGGAGGCTCAACACACTATTAAAAACTTTTTTTGGTTTAAAAACATGTTATTAAAATCTTATTTAAGTAATATTGTTATTTGAAAAGGATTGAAATATTCTTAAATGGTTTTTAGATAAAGTGTCCTATTCAAGTGGTGCAAAATGAAGACTCCAAAATTTGTTACTTATTGGTTAACAATGTTTTTTGTATACTTACAACTTTTGAATAATTTTGTAATTTTCGTCTAATTACTACATTTAAATAAACTTTATAAGAAAACAAAAATTATTTTCCTAGATGGCTTGGTTTAGCAGCAATTAACTATAGAAAATCGACTTTAGAGGTGTCCTATTCAAGTGGCGAGCAGTGTACTCTGTACCGGTTGCGCTATTGCGCGCTCTGGCGGAAATCATTCTAAGATACTACTTGTATTGAATTGAATCTACCATCTGCCTAAGAAGATCAGACCACTTGTAATTCTCAAGTTCGAATTTACTGAATTGTTCATATAAATGGCGCAAAGAAAATTAGGTGATTAAATATGATTCTAGTTAAGTCAAATTTTAAATTGCATATTAATTGCATGCATATTAATTGGTCTTAATACAAAAATTGAATAGTAAAATCCAATATGATTGTTATAGTTTTTACTATGCCATTTTTCCCTGAGTGTAAGTGAACCAAATCGAATAAAACCCATATTCAAGTTTTCAATAATATGTATATTAAATGGCGGTTTTCAAAAAATTAAACATTTTGTTAATTATTTAATTTGAGAAATAATAGTTTTTGCAGCGAGTTTGATGAGTGATTGCATCTCAGATCCGATAATACCAATTCGAGGGCAGAAAATGTTCGAAAATGTTCTCCCAGTACTCCATTAAATTCATGTTGGTATTAACTGGTTTTGGATTGTAGTTATCGATTTCGCTATAAGCTCTCTTTATTTTACCATCAGGATCGTCATTATTCACTTTGTCCCCCGAAGTTACCTCAATGGAGTTGAGGAACTCGTGAGGCTGAGTGATGTTTAAGTCGACGTAGATGCTGACGCTTGCATTGGAAAACTCTTTGCAATATAAAATATAGAGGAAAGCTATCTTCGGCCTTATTCCACTGACACAAATATATACATTCGGCCAAATGTACATATTTTTGACAAGGCCTCCTATATACATTTTCTACACCCAATTTCCATGCAGCTATATTTTATAGTTGTCCTGGCTGGCATGAGTATGCATGACCGGAGCCATGCGTACCTGTCCGACAGCGGCCCTAGAAGTACTGACGGAGCTAACACCACTCCACCATACTATCTGCTTGAAGAAAAAAGCCACATTGCTCAGACTGACAGCAGAAGGAGTACATAGTAAGCCTGAGGGACTCTGAGAGGTTGGATAAGGAAATCCCTATCAACGAAGAGACGTTCCACTTCGACAAGAACTTCACGGTACACAAAAGTAATAAGAGAGATTGGATCTCACTAGAAGAGACCTATAAAATGCAACCACACACAATTCAGTGGTACACAGACGGGTCTTTGACACCCCAAGGAGGTGGACTTGGGGTAGCAGGACCTGGAACGAAAAGGTTTGAGTGAATGGGAGAATTTGCAAGTATATTTCAAGCCGAAGTATGTGCTATCTCCCGTTGCGCAGACCTCAATATGGGAAAAAACTACCATAATAGAGAAATTGCTATCCTTTCGGATAGCCAAGCAGCGCTCAATGCGCTTAGCAGCAACAAGTTCACCTCTAAGCTAGTCTTAAAGACAAAGAACAAGTTGGACCAAATAGGTAGCAGGAACAACCTGTCCGTACGCTGGATACCGGGACACAAAATCATCCCCGGAAACGAAATGGCTGACGAACTGGCACGCAAGGGTGCAGCCACTGCAATGGTAGGACCAGAACCCTACTGTGTCATAGGCCAACACACCATTAGGGAGCTCCTTAGAAAGGAAGAGAAAACGCTTAGAGCAGCCTCCTGGGTAAACACCAGAGGCATGAGACAAGCGAAACCTTAAATGGTGAACCACAGCCTGAAAAGGTTCCAGAAATGAATCCAACAAGTAAAGAATGCCCTTAGGATCCCGACAGGGCTCTACACGGGCCACGACAGGTACAAGCTGGGAATAGCAAACACCCCACTACGTAGATACTGTGAAGAGAAGAAGAAGTCCTCAGAACATATATTTACTAGCCCACTGCGATGCTCTAGCGAGGCGCAGATTCAGAAGATTTGGGGAAATCAGCTTAACCCCCAACAAGATAAGTAACCTAGAAACCACGAAAATTATGACATTCGTACAGGAAATACGGCTGCTAGGAGAGTTGTAAACTAAGTATGGGGGCACAATAGATCAGTACAGCAACAACAAACTATGTATAGTTGTCCTATCAAACTTGGTGGAATTATGTGAAAGCATAGAAAACTTATAAATACGAGGTTTGGGGAGGTTTGAGTTGAAGACAAAAAAGTTTTTCTCACTAAAACTACTTTTTCGACCCATGGTTCCTATGGCAGCTATATGAAATAGTCAACCGATCTGGCCGGTTCCGACAAATGTGCAGCGTATTTGTATCAAAAGACTTTGTGCAAGGTTTGGTTAAGATAGCTTTAAAACTGACGGAGGAGATAAAGATCGAATAAGCGAGAACCAAGATCTGAGCAAAAGAAAGTTCGCGGCGGCAGAGATTGGTTAATTAGAAAATGGTTTTCTTCAGACGTGCCATCGTTTTCACTTTTGCAAATATTTTGAGACTTAAAACGGTTTTGGTCTCTAAATTATGAGAGACTTGCTCCGTCTTATTGTTGCCAAGATTTGTTGAGTTTTGGTTTACTCAATGAAAAAATATTTTATTGCTGCTGACACCTAAAATCAGGCGCAAAGTGCCTCTACGCGCCTATCGCTGCGCCTAAGTATGAAAACTCCAGCATAGACAAGGTTTTCCTTCCTCTCCTCAAAATCTTAAGACTTGTCTACAGTTTTCAAACGAAATTTAATTCGCTGGAAAATTGTTTTGTCTACCAATTGTTATTGTATTTCTTTCTTTGTTTCTTATATCGAATATTTGATTTCGTTTTATTGAGATTGCTTAGGCAGCTTTTCAACTACTCATTTGCATATATGCTTTGTCGTGGGTGCTGGATATTCTTGTTCTTTTGTGTATTTGGTTGACTTGTGAGCAATTTGCATATAAAGTGTGGATACCGCCCTACATACAGACCGAGATATTGATAAATGGCCCAAAGAACTGCAGCGAGAGATGGCACAATAGCAAACGAATGTTTGCCCACACAGTCTGACCAACTGACAAGTGACACTTTTTCAAATTGAATTTCGAATGGAGTGGGTGGAGTGTGCCATTTCTGTTGTGTCAAGTGTCATACATAAATACACAGAAGGACATCTCATACTTTCATTCGATAAATGGAATAAAAAATTTCTCGTATTTTTTTTATATTTTTTTTTTGCTGCTTCAATTTATTGAAATTTTAGACCAGAAATGGATAGCAACTACACGGACATCTTGACCCCCATTGTATTGGCTGTCATGATGGCCTATAATCGTCCGGTGACCTTGGATGAGATCGTTGATGCTGTAATGGAGGTGATGCGTTCGCTACGTGATCAAGTGGATGCGGGTATATTAACTGGTGTGGAGGCCATTGGTGATTCGCATTATGCCCAAGCGATACGCAGCCGCAAGAAGCATTGGCGTTAAGGCAGAATCCAATCTCAAGTCATGGATTTAGTGCATAATTTGATTTATTGTATATCAAACTGTTTCAATTATTCATGGAAAAATCTAGCTAATATTCATGCAGCACCTCGCAAAAAGGCTTCTTTTCACCTGAGAATTTAATGAGCTACCACGGCACGTGATTATTGGGCGAACGAGCGTACGTGCTCTGCGACAGGTTGTGCCATTGGTGCTGACAATTCCCGGGCACATGCTGAAAAATGCTCACATAGCATTGGTGTGTAACCACCCTAACCAACCCACCTGGGTGAGATTTCATAGTTTACCATATTTTCCTTCTTTTTTTTTGCGCTCACTTGGCAAGGCGCAACATAAACAATTTTGCGCGTTGCTGCAAACTCTTAAGTTGCTCCCGTCTTTGCATTTTATTATGGGTTTTTCCCAAGCAGCTGCCCTGGGTAGAGATGGCTGACAACGTTGCCTCAATAACAAACTTTTATTCACCCAAACTTTAACACTGAAGGATTTTAAAGCTCTTTTGGTTATTTCTTTGCGATTTCTTAACCCCCAAAGTAACCTTTTACAAATTGCAAGTGTCATTAATATGAGGGTTGGCTTTACAAGTTCCGGGAATAGTTAACTTTTCCATTAAAAATATTAATATTTTTTTTGTTAATATACCCTTAAGTCGAGGTTGTGTCGTTAAAATGATTGTGAATGCGTTTCGCTAGTGGTGGACAACCTCGTTAGCGATGTGTGTGTGACAAGAACACGGCTAATTGAAGTGCCTGCCATATGCTGCGGATTTTACAACAACAGTTGCCCACCTAGAGCATATGGACATCCCTGCTTTACAATCGTAGGCCCAAAAAAGTTCAGTTTTACATTTGAACTAACATTGAGGCAACTCAATATCACGCCACCCTTCATGCCATCCGCGATCAACTGAAGTTAAAACAATAGAGTAAAGCTAACTTCGGCTAGACAGAAGTTTATATACCCTTGCAGCTTGTATAATTTATATAAATTAATGTTTTAAATGATTTTCGTAGAACATACTTAGCCGAGTTATTTCCCAAACTCAGCAATAGATGGCGCCACGACTTTGACCATTTGCTTGCCAATTTGTTATATGGCAGCTATATGATGTATTCATCCGATTTTGACCAAACTTTCCAAAATTATGTGGAAACTGATAATATTCACAAGTGGAAGGTATAAAGACGCTACCAATGAAAACAAAAAAGTTTTTCTCACTAGAACTACTTTTTCGACCGATCTTTCCTATGGCAACTATATGCTATAGTCATCCGATTTGGATCATACTTGGCAGAATTGTGTGGTAGCATATAATATTAATCAATAATAAGTTTTGGGAGCGATAGCATAGAAAACGAAAAAGTTTTTCTTAATAAGACTTTTTTCCACAACTATATTTTGTATGGCAGCTATTCTTTATAGTTGACCGATTTTCATCAAACTTGGTGCAATTGTGTAAAAGCAAGGTTTGGGCACGTTTGCGTTGAATACAAAAAAGTTTTTCTAGCTAAAACTAGTATTTCGACCGATAGTTCCTATGCCGGTTCCGACAAATGTGCAGCGTATCTGTGCCAAAAGACTTCGTGCAAAGTTTGGTTAAGATAGCTTTAAAACTGATGGAATAGATAGCATAAAAACAGACGGACATGGCTATATCAACTCAGCTCGTCATGCTGATCAAGAATATATTTCCTTTATGTGGTCGGAGATGCTTCCTTTTATGCGCTTCAAGCATCTGGACATCTGGAGATCAGTTTGCCGGAGTTCATCGGCCTTGTAAGGCTTTACGGGAAAGGTGACAGAAAAAAAATTGCACAGTAAGATTTTGCCAATCTAGGGGACTTTAATCAAAACAAGAAAGAAAGTCGGTCAAGCCCGACTATAACATTCTCTGTGCCCCTCAAAGTTTATATATATCTGATCAATTTAAGTAAGAAGCCACACATAGTGGTAAAAAGGCCATAAAGTGTGTGAAGTGCCGGTGCTGCCCATCGTAATAGTTTGTTTTCCTTGTAACTCGACCGTCATTCATCCGATCTTTATCATTTCTTCGGCAAATCGAAAAATAATCTTGATTATTAAATATCTCTAGAAGGTACGAACCATCTATCAAAAAAACTGTTGTAGTTGATGCCGATCAAGAGTATATATACTTTATAGGGTCGGAAATGATTCCTTCTCCCTGTTTCATACTTTTGCACAAAATTATATACTCTGTGTACCTTTGGTACAGGGTATAAAAATGGCAATTGAGAAGCGGGAAACTTATCGCACTGGTCCACAGTGTGCTACTTTGCCATATGCTAGAAAAATATCAAATTTTTAAGAAAATAAATGAACATCAGAATGAAAATATCGTTAAGAGCAATAAAATGTTTATTTAACAGGGCGTATTGCAACGCTCGAAAAATAAGGTGTTTAGATTTATTAGCGAGTGTCTTATTTCCAAAAAGAATTTTAATTTTCTTAATCTTGAATTAGTTTAACTGTAAAATTGCCGGGTATCCAGCACCGCGGAAACTAAAAATTCCTGGCAAACTTCATATAAAAAATTCTGTGCCAGGAATTTTTAGTTTACCTTTTCGTTGCTTGAGTATCCAGCAACATAAACGAAACCCACAGTTTATTATCGATAGTTGGCCTATCGATAGCGCGTGTGGATCGAGAGAACAGCTGATACACAGCTCAGGAATATATTGTTTACAATTATTTTGGACGTGATGAGCGAAAATTTGGGGGGAATGCTTTTATGTTTTTGTTATGAGCTGTCATCTTGCTGGGGAACCAGCAGTGTGCAAAGATTGGTAGGGGATGGTGCCAAGGGGACACTTATGCCAAATTGCTGAGGCGGGCCGAGAAGGGCATCTCTCTCTCCTATGGACACAAAGGTCGATAGGATGTCGTAAGTTGAGACGACTCTGAGCCTGTTTGTCGCCAGATCAGAGGCAAGTCTATTTGAGTGGGCCCCCAGTCGGTCATGATACCTGCCTGGTGTGCATACATATTGATTTGGGCTCATAATGGCATAGCGTCTAAATCGCTTCGTTCATACGGACGGACGGACAGACGGACGGACGGACGGACGGACGGACAGACGGACATGGCTATATCGACTCGGCTGTTGATGCTGATCAAGAATATATATACTTTATAGGGTCGGAAACGATTCCTTCTCCCTGTTACATACTTTCACACAAACTTAATATACTCTATGTACCTTCGGTACAGAGTATAAAAACTAGTTCTAGTGAGAAAAACTGATAGTGAATCTGAAGGTGGGATTCCCAGTTGGTCAGCCATGTTCTCAATTCCACAAAAGTTTTGTGATTTAAAGTCCAAATCTAAGATTAAAACCAGTCTTAAATCACAAAAGTGTTGTGGAAGTGGAATTGAGAACATAACTGGGTACTCTGAAGTCAGAGGTTTTACTATAAATAAGTTCAAGAAAATAAAGAAAGTATTATGTGTGTCGCTGGGAAAAATTATGTTCTACTATTTGGTCCGCTGTTGAAATAATTTTGTTTAATGATTGTTTAACTTATAATGAATTTAAAACAGTGTGCCTAGCCGGTTTGAAACTGTATCGAAACCGTGATTTTCTAAAAATGCTTTCAAAAAAAAACGCTTTGGTTGGGTTCATTTTACGGATATTTGTAAGTGTTGTATTTTAACAATGCAGAGAAAGCTGGCGGTACGATTACAGATCAAATATTCCAATATTTCCACAGCTTCGGGTTCTATACTTAATGTGCCTATCACCAGACTGCAGTCCTTGTTTAGAAGGTGCTCAAATTTTCTCAAAACTACACATTATCCATTTGGTTTATGTAAAATAAATTTTCCGAGTTTGTCATCTATATTGAACCACACAACTATGTAATTTTATTAGATCCAAACAAAAACATTCAGTTTCTCTGGTATACATAGCTTTCTTAGGTCCTAGCCTAACGATTATAATAATCGATTGGTTCAATACACTTACAAAATAAGATTTAGAGCAATGTCCTGGAATTTTGAGCAATCTCAAAATAGTCGCTTCACTTTGCATAATGTTTCTTATCGACATTGGCCATTTTGCGTTGATCAGTTGATTTTGGTTTCTCGTCGCTAGCCATTTGAGTGCCCAGAATTTGTGAGACCAGTTGGTCAATTTCATCATCCACAGCAGAGGCCCTGGGACGCTTGATCGGTACGCTTGAATTTTTTAGAAATTCACTGAATATCTTAAACTTGTCCGTGTCAAAGTTTTTGCCTTGCAACTTATACATTTTCAAAGTCTTCCTGACCAAGGAAAAGCGCATCTTCAGATCGGCAATTGTCTTGGTGAGCACCGCTACGGCAATGTGACAGCGACTATGCTCCAGATAGTACCCATCCGTTTGGCAACTGCTGATGACACTCATTATCAATTCAGACAGAGACTCATTGAGAGCTTCAGCCAGTTTGGGTAAGTCATCCTTGTTAAAAACAGCACCGGCTAGTGGAGTAAGCATAATCTGATCCCGCTCCACTTGGTAGGGCACCAATTGGCAGTATTTATAGACCGCCAAGAGGCTAGCTTGCTTAAAAGTGAGCTGCAAATGTCCACGCATTAGGAAGGGCTGATGCTGTGGCGGAGTGTTGACGAAATAGGTGTCTGTTCTTATTATATTTTTAATGATTCCGCCCTCAGGGTTCTTGGTGTTGAGTACAAAAGTCCAGTTTGTATCCTTCTTCTTTGTTTTGGCCACTTTGGCCTCCTTGCTATGCTCAAAGATCATCTCTTCGGCAAAGCGACGACTTATGGAGACCTGCTCATAATTTGGTTCATTCACAAAGTCCGGACAGATATTGGAAAATGTACGTTTTAGCTTCTCGAAATCAAAAACAAATTTGGGCGATGTTTTTTCGGCCATAATACTGCAAAGGAAATGGAATGAAAGAGAATTAAATAGTTGAAGGGATGGGCAAAAAAATACTTATTTTATATAATATAGTTACAAGAATATGGTTGTTATAATTCTTATTTTAAGCAAATACAAATCTTCAATTTTAAATTAAATTCATTGAACGATACCCGAATTACTTCAGAACGGAACCCCTTGGCGTATTTTAATAATGGCTCAAGTAGGTTAAGTAAAGTTATGAAAGCTGAACGCGTCGAGATTTTGAATTGAAAATTATGAGGACAAATTGTGGAAAATGTCATTAGAGGACTAAAATGGACATGAATCACATCCCACATATAAAATTTCATACCGTCCAACGAAATCCAACCAAATTTTCAGGACACATTGGGGGTTTCAAAATAACAAATAAATAAGTCCCGTGGACTATACATACAACAACAATGTATATCATTTTGAATTACGCAAGTTTGTCTTCACACGCCCTTCTGTACAATACAGGTTGACCTTAAGGGAGTTTCCTTTTCGAACTTGGGACGGATTTTCCAAAAAGTTAGGAATTATTGTTATATATAATATGTAGTGGCCCATAGAGCTTACATAGTTTTTTTTTAGTTTGCACCCCAATCTCCCAACTTTGGAATGGATTTCCCCAAGTTGGATGGTTATATTCAGAGAGCTAACAAGCCAAATTATCAGGATCAGAATTGACAAGAGAACAAGGCAAAAAAGCTTTGCCATCAGAAGGTCGAATGATGATAAAAAGTGTTTTAACGCCAAAAAACCAAATTACACAGTCAGTTTGTGGAAACGGAAAGATTTAACAATTCCAATTCCGCATGATTTGATCGAAACCTAAAACGGGAACAGGCCTGCATATTTAAATTGGCATAAAAATAACGAGTGGCCTGGAATCCTGCCCTAATTTTCCCTCCGATTTTTCAAAAACGTATATTTACAAATTATTTCACATACACAAAAGGATGAGGAAAATTTATAACCCAAAAAATTTTCCGCACATTTTCCACCCTGGGACTGAATTTCCCAACATAGGTAAAACGCATGTCCAGATATTTCGCATACCATCCTTATAACTTGTAAGTCAATCGGAAAAAAAAACAGTTTTTCCCATATCAAATTTTCCAGGCATTTTCATTATGGGAGGATTTTTCGAAAGCGCATGTTCGCTACAATGGGACCTGCTCCCAATAACAGCGGCATAAAGTGGTCAATGACTACAACACTGCGGCATCTGGACTAAGCAGACGATATATGCCTCCTGGAAAATAGGCTAAGCGACCTGGCATACACGTTAGCCGACTTCGACACCTCAGCTAAAGCGGCAGGCCTCAAAATCAACACGGCTAAGACGAAAGCGCTCAGCATCCGTTCCGGACAATCCCAGGCTCTGGTTTTGGACGAACAGCCAAATGAGCAAGTTCAGCAATTCAGCTACCTGGGTAGCGTAGTCGCTGTTGATGGAGGGACGGAACTGGATATGGATTCGCGCCTGCAAAAGGCTAAAGGTGCCTTTGGGATGCTGTCAGCTGTTTGGCGATGCTCGTCATATCCACGCTGGCTCTTCAAGTCCATCGTAATGCCAGTGCTCCTATACAGTTCTTCCACTTCGAAAATTACAACTTCCATAGTGTCAAAACTCCAAACATTTGTGTACCGTTGCCTGCTTCGCATATTCTGCATTTTCTGGCCTGACAGAATACGGAATTTCGAGCTACTCAGGCGAGCGAATATGTAGAGTGTCGACACAATAATACGCAGAATGAAATGGAGCTGGATAGGACACACATTGCGTAAAAATAACAACAACATCGCAAGGAAGGCAATGGAGTGGAACCCGTTTTACGGAGTCGGGCGGACAACAGGCAGACCCAAAGAAACTTGGGGGAGGACTGTCGGTAGAGAACGCATCGGGAAAAGTTGGGGAGAACTCAAAGCGACAGCCAACAACAGAGTTCGCTGGAGGAGAAGAAGAATCATGTCCAACTATTTCACATATTAAGCTTATAAACACTTATTAAAGTTAATCGGATCAGGAAAATTGTTACCCTACAAAATTTAATGGGAATTTTTTACTCTGGGAACGGATTTTCCGCAATCGGAAAAGCTCGTGACAATTTATTTCGCATACTTAGCGGATTTTTCCATTTTATGTTTTGGGAGAATTTTCAGGAATTGAGAGAATATAGAAAATGAAATTATTTCGAATATTTTTGCTTAAAAATCAGGTTTAAAGCTTTTCAATAAAACATTTTGCGGGCAACTCCACTTTTCAAATCGAAAAAGCAACTGACAATGTATTTCGCTCGATCGAGTTGAGGTCATTTTCCTTGGGAATATTTTCAGAAATCGGGAAAATACGTAATACGTGTCCCAGCTAAACAACAATGAGCTATTTGCGACAGTGTACATATCAATGCATCTTTAAAAAATCAAAGGCACTATAAAAGTACAGCAGAAAGCGTCTAAGTTGTACTCTAAAGTCAGAAAACTCTAGTTTTATAATATGAGAATTTTTTTTGTATTTATATCAGCGCGTTCCCGGTACTATTCTGTATGTATTGTACACTGCCGACATCCCAACAGACCCCCGACTAACAATATCCACTTTTGCGAATGATACGGCGATTCTAAGCAGATCACGATGTCCAATTATCGCATCAAGACATTTGGCAAGCCACCTAGCACACGTGGAGGAGTGGCTAGCCAACTGGCGCATAAAAATTAGCGAGTCCCCAGATATCCCTAAACGCGACTATGATACCACAATCAAAAGATGATGTTTACCTTGGTGTCCAACTCGACAGAAGGCTCACTTAGCGCAAACACATAGACTCAAAAAAACTTCAAATAGGGCTAAAAGCCAACAGCCTTCACTGGCTAATTAACTCCCGTTCCCCCTAAAACTGGAATATAAAGTCTCTTACTGTACAAAAGCATCATAAAGACTGTCTGGACTTATGGCTCACAGCTATGGGGAAATGCCTGTGCGAATATCCTTCAACGATCACAATCAAGAATTCTTAGAACACTCACTGGAGCACCATGGTACAGTCGCAACGAGTGTATCCACAACGACCTAAGGATCCCATTGGTCGAAACTGAAATACAGCAACTAAAGCGCAAATATTCTAGAAAGCTTCTAGCCCACCCTAATGAACTTGCACTATCTCTCAACCTACAAGCAACGCATTCTCGCCTCCGAAGAAAAGACCTACCAACCCAGCGACTGATTTAAAGGGACGCAGAACATAAACTAGCTCCAATAGGGGATGGTTGTAAAATAGTTTCTAGATTAAGACTGGAAAAACTATTGTAAGTCTCATTAAGAGAAGATTCAATAAATACTAAATAAAGATAAAAAAAAAATAAGCTCGTTTGGCAGAGCTATAGTCTGCTTTAAAAAAATTAAAAAAATTAATCTGTATAGGAAATGTGCCTGTAAACATTTTGTCGTGTTTCTTATCTCTCTCGTCAAAAAGATAATTTGGCAATAGTTTAATTTGGGAGAGTTTAGTGATAGTTTGGCGATTATACCAACAAAATACGTATAGTATCGCATTTTCGTATCGCTTTTTTTTCATCCAATCGGTAAATTGGCAATATATCCCTAAAAATTCAACTTGAAGACATGAAAGCGATTCTTTTAAAAGGGGTCTCGCATTTTCATCATCCAATCTGGGCATTGCCGAATCGTCGTAAATTTCAATTGAACTATTTATATTGGCTGATTAAGGAATTCGTTCTTGAGAATTACAAGCAAGCCAAAATTGGTGTATGTTTTCAATACAAGTAACACATTAGATGCGTTGCCTTAGACGCGCGGCGTGGCGCAGCCGTCTAAAGCGTCGTTCCAACCGTGCTTCAGTCCAAGGGCCCCGAGTTCGAATCCCCGCAGAGTAAGTAAAAATTTTAATATAAAAAGTAATAATAAAAATAAAAAATCGTATCCTCCCACATAACAGACTCATTCATATCTTCAGGAAAAAACGATTTCCTATGTCCAGAATATACTTTTTCTTATCTACAGAAAGAATCGTTTTTTATCCCTTAGAAAACATCTTTTCTTATCCCCAGAATGAAACGCTTTTTTATCCCTGAGAAGAGATCCTATCTCCCAGAAGAAACGCTTTCTTTCCTCTCAGAAGTGGAGATGAAAATGCAATTGCTATGCGATATCGCTATAGTAAAGCGATACGAACTGGAAGAATCGCATTCTTATCTTCTGCGATAAAAAAATGTTCGCTGGGGTAAATATGCTACTTGATTCAGCATAAATTGTTATATGTTTACACGTAGATGAGAAATTCTATGTTGAATTAAGTAGCTTTTTCACAGTTCCCATAAAAACTTATCATAATTTCAAATAAGCAGGGCTGCAGCTCACAAAGTTGGTCATTTTTTTGGCGTGTGTTATTTCTTAAACGCTTCTTACAAGGCCGGCTGTGAACTCGATAGTATGAAAAATTCAATTTTGCTCATGCAAACCTTTCCCCACATTTTTACGCATTTCGCATAAATACAAAAAATATAAAAATATAAATAAAAGTCTATCGATTCACCCCCTTCAGACTAGTTTCCGCTGAGGATGCCGCCACCACTCAAGCTGGTCTCTCAACAGAAACTGGCCCACTCTCTCATATCAGACCCATCTCTCTGGACGAAGTGCGTCTTCAGATACGGCTGTAAAACTGTCAAGGCACTTCCTGAAGTGGGAGTCCTGTTCCTACAAATGCTATTCAACGCGATGTTACGGTTGCAATACTTCCCGACCACTTGGAAGTCCGCAGTGATCGTAATGATTCCCAAGAAGGGCAAGGATCAGTTTAGGATCAGATAAGTCTACTGCCAACTTTCTCCAAAATATTTTAAAGAATATTTCTTGGAAGAATGTTGGCAGTTAGCGCGGTCGAAGATGCTATACCTGACCATCAGTTTGGTTTTCGCAGAGGACACTGTGCGCCGCAACAGGTCCACAGACTCTCAAACCACATTTTGAAGGCATTCGAGAACCTGCCATAATGCTCTGCCATCTTTCTGGACATAAGACAGGCGTTCGATCGCGTTTGGCACGAGGGCCTGCTATTCAAGCTTAAGTCCCTCCTCCCTCCAGAACAATATCTGCTGATTCGCTCCTTTCTCCTAGAGCGCCGTTTTACGGTTGAGCTGAGAGGCAAGCGATCAAGCATCCGTCCCATTCTTGCAGGGGTACCTCAGGGTAGTGTTCTCGGACCGGTACTATACTCTCTTTTCACCTCGGATCTGCCGTATCCAGTTGCACATCGCACCTTTATCGCCACGTACGCTGACGATACCGCTTTTCTTGCATCCAGCAACAGCTGCAAAAGAGCATCTGCTGAGGTCCAGCAGTTTCTGGATGGCTTTGGTCGTTGGGCGAACCGCTGGAACATAGCCATTAATCGTTCTAAAAGCCAACACTGCACCTTCGCTATGAGACGCGGGAAAGATGCTCGAGTGCGACTTCTAGGGTCAAGAGTCCCATATTTGAAATCTGCGGTTAAACATCTTGGTGTGACATTGGACCGCCGCCTGACCTGGAAAGCCCATGTGGTACGAGCAGCTGCTACAGTAGCAGCTAAGGCGAAGGAGCTTGATTGGCTTGTCAAGCCTCGTAGCGGGCTTTCGTTGCGATCCAAAATCCTTGTTTACAAGGCTATTATCATGCCTTCCTGGACCTGGGGGATCCCGCTATGAGGTACGGCATGCTCCACTACACTCAAGAAACTAGAATCTTCTATAAGCCGAGTACTACAGCGCATTGCTGATACTCCCTGGTATGTGAGGCATACAACTTTATATCGCGATTTGGATGTTTTGCCATTATGCGCCCAATAAAACTTTGGGGCGTATAAAAAAATATATATATAGACATTCTAAATCTCTAAAACCTCCTTTACATTTGTCAAAAAATTTCTAAAGAGACTCACTGACGATTGTGTAATATCAAATCAAACATCTCTAAATATTTACAAAATGTTATCTTTTTTGATGAAATAGAACAGGTTTTATTTGATACGAGATTCGCTTTAGAGAAGTTTGAGAATCAACTATTTAGAGATATACGATAAGTGTAAGGGCAGATTTAGTGTAGATTTCTCATATTCCACATAGAGTCATCTGTCACATAAAGTTGTTACTAGTCTCATATCCTATATAGCTGCTATGTGTCAGATAAACTTAGATTTTGCTCAGTATTTTGTTAGTTTATGAGACCGATAGCTCTATGTAAAAGATGACCCTAAATTTAAAATTTATCTGACGACTATCAGCTATATACAAGATGCGAAATCTGCTCTAAAACTCTTATATTTATATAGATAAAGTGCTGCTTTACATTAAACAGACATAAGCCTGGGACGATAAGCCTGTCTAAAAGTGTCTTATCTTCAGAAATTATAATATTTAGCAGCTCATTATTTTTCTCTTCAAGGGCAGTCATGATAGAAGAATCTTTTCAATGCCTCAGCAGATTTATCTTCAGTCGCCATTTTGTGGTAGCCATAACATTGTGTCCTCATCAACAGCCAATCAAAGCCAAAACTACAAAGAAAACTTATACAGAACTACCAAACTCTACTGAGATTGTATCAAAACAATTGAATTTAAACTAAGTGCTCTTTCGGAGTTGTTTTCTTTTGTGCGTTACAAACAAAGCGCGTACATACACCCATGTGAACAATGTATATACACACACACATATTACAATACATTCGCCTTATCAACTTTTATTTTCTCGCACAGAAATTCGCGGTGCTGAGCGATGCACAAATAAACAAATGATTTCATTTATACATAAACTATACACCGGCAAGTAAATGTGTATATACTTTAATGCATTTGGATACATTAAACTAAATATTGCTTTACCAGATTTTACCCGAACGAACTGTCGATATTTTAGTGTTGACGATCCGTTGATTTGTGGCAAACTGAAGTTGAATCTTGAACAAAGCCAAAGTCGTAGCGAAGCAAACAATTGAATGACTGCATTTCGATATGGCATACAGTAAACACTCGTAAGGTACAAAAGAATTTGTTTAGATTAGTCTCTTTGAATTTTAAGAATTTAAACAAATTTTTGCTTATATGAAGTATGAAAATCTTAGATCATTTCATATATGTATGAACTAAGTAGTATTCATTTACGAGTGTCTACTGTGCAACTCTCTGTGCACGCACACTTAAACACAAAGTGGAAAAATAACAACCAGGGCTGAACATTTAAAAGTAAAGAATTGTAGTTCATTGCAAAACAAAGAGCAAGAAATTTTACATTACTTACTAAGTTCTCTTAAATATTTTTGCTTTATAATTGGTTGTGGGTTTGGAGCACCTAATATATGTATCCCTGATAAGAAATAGTGGGACTCACCGCAATCGAATTCGTGGTGGTCACACATATGTACATACGCACATTTCTTGGTATAGAATGCAGTTTGCCTTTGTTTACTTTTTAAATTTGATGTTGATATCAGAATTTCTAGATGCTTGCCATGCAAAAAAAAAAAAGTATCAAAGTATCAGATTTAGGTCCGATTTCACATCTTCTGCATAGAGCTTTCACATAAATTAACAAATAGCAGGGTAATTTAAAGGTTTATCTGACGCATATCAGCTATCTGAAAGTAGAGAAAACGGCTCTATAGTCCAGTCAAATTAGGCAAAAAAAGGGGTCAACCACGGAATTTGAGATAATAAGCTGGAAACTTCTGTATACCTTTGTTTAGGCGTTCTAAACGTTGTGCCAAAAGTCATATAAAATCTCGTGTGCGCGTCGTTAGTTATTCAAGGTCAAAGGTCACAAAAAGCAAATAACTGTATACCTGGTATTATTCACTGAGGTTCACGGATGACCTTGCATTACTGGGATTAAGGCTGACTACCGCGGGCTCTCTGCCCTCTATCTCAAAAACGGTTGGGCTTATGAAAAAATAGTTAAGATTATAATAACTGTTTACACAATTTGAGCTATAGAAACCGAGATAATCGCTGAAAACTGATTTTTGTGACTTTTGACCTTGAATAACTACCGACGTGCACACGAGATTTTATGTGACTTTTGGCACAACGTTTAGAACGCCAAAACAAAGGTGTACAGAAGTTTCCAGCTTATTATCTCAAATTCCGAGGTGAAACCCTTATTTGACTGCACTACTAAGTATTTAATTTCTAAGGCAGCTATAAGTTTTAGACGTCCGATCTGGCTAATATGGACATTTTTTGCAAAGCTGGTATTTTTTCGCCGAGATAGTCCGGAAAACAAATGATATTTTCAAAAAATTATAATTTTTGAACGGTGTATTTGATATAATAGGCGATTCCGAGGCGATATATCGGATATCTAATATTTTTTGGTGATATTTTTGTGTTAGCGTTCGGTCACACTGTTGCTCATAACTGTTTCTTGTGCTCTGGACATGTAAAGCAAAATTTTTAAAAGTTTTTTTATTAAAGGTGATGCACAGAAATCACAGTGGCAACTTAACAATTATAAAGACACTGTTAAAAGCAAAGCGTAGAGAAGCTTGGCTTTAATTCAGCCCATCTTTAAAAAAGGTAAATGTAAGTTTTTTAACGTTGTTTACCCTGGATCGGGACCCCATTAAGTTCTGGATGGAAGAGAAAGACGCATTGCCAGTGCTTTCAGACTTGACTTAGTCATATCTTATTTCCGTGCCATCGGAACTCTTGGTTTCGGCTTTAAAAAGTGTGGTTAACTCAACGGGTTTTCCTAACGATTACACTAGCTTACAAAAAAAAAATTAAATGACCCATTTCAACTGAAACTATTTTTAAGAGTAGTTTGGATTGGTTATCTTAAAAATCGATTTCAAACATTTTTTTATTAAGAATAAGAATTTTTTAAATAAGAATTTTTTTCATTTTTTCGTTAGGTGCACTTACATTTTATGTCATATCTCAATTCATAATTGTCAGATGGTGTCAATAATAACGTAGAACATTGTTTTCAAATCCGTTGAGAAGTTTGAATTCAATGACCAAAAATATTTCAAAAATTCGATTTTTTGCAATTTAATTTTTAATCGCCTAGAAAAAATATAAAAAAATCCAAAAAAATTATTTTTATTCTTCCGACTTACGAATCGTACTTCTACAAAGATAATAAGGTATTGATGAAGAAAATCTAACAGTCAAATTTGAGAGTGATTAGAAAATTTTGTTTTCTATTTTCTTCGACATTTGGTCAATATTAGAAGTGGGCGAATAGCCTAATCAGAAAAAAAATTCCAGAACAGAACAAAAGTCGAAGCAAATGAAAATTTATTTTTAAAAAATCTTAAAAACACCACCTTACCTTTTCAGCACTCAATTGCTCACAGCTCCTGTTTTTACTTATAGATTTTGTTTATCGATATCTTATTTTCTTCGAAGAACAACAGCACGTTTTTAAGTAGAAAAAACAAAAATAGTTTTTTTGAATTTTTAAATATTTTTCCTAGGCGTTTGGAAACGAATTTTATTGCGTTTTCGAGCAAACAATCGATTTTTTTGAAATATTTTTTTGTTATTGTATTCAAATTACTTAACCGATTTGAAAACAGTGTTTTGTGCGATTATTGACCATTCAATTAACTTTCGATTCATATCTTGCTTGACTCCATTTGACCATTAAGAATTGAGATATGGCATACAATGTAAGTGCACCTACCGAAAAAATGGAAAAAATTTATATTTAAAAAACGTTGCCATGAAAAAACTTTTGAAATCGATTTTTGAGATCACCAATCCGAACTACACTTAAAAATAGTTTCAGTAGAAATGGGTCTTTTTGGCTGTAAACTAGTGTTATTGGTATTATCAGAAGTTTTTACGTGTCGTAGATTTAACTTAATAAGTTTTTTTAAGCTTTTTAGTTCGAATACTCTGTTTTAAAAGATGATGAATTTAAAAAGTAAACACTTCTTTCGGTTCATAATTTTAAATTCATGAATGAGTTTGCAGAACTTTTTAAGATAAAAATAAAATAAGAAAGTATCTTTTGTTAATTTAGTAAATATACATTAAATCTATATTTTTTAAGCGCAGTCAGAATATTACGCGTCAAATGACGCCTCAATTACCTTAATATACCTGTTCATTCACAAAAATATTTATATCGAAATGATACTTTTTCTATATTGTCAAAAATATTGATATAGCTAATCCTACTTAGAAGTTACTTAAGCTTTGAACTTGTAGTTTAGGCAGGTAATGTGGAGTTTGATATTTTAGTGGTTCCCGGCCGGTATTGAACCGGTTTCGAACCGGCTCAACAGTGGTTCATATTACGCGTCAAATGACGCCTCAATTACCTTAATATACCTGTTCATTCACAAAAATATTTATATCGAAATGATACTTTTTCTATATTGTCAAAAATATTGATATAGCTAATCCTACTTAGAAGTTACTTAAGCTTTGAACTTGTAGTTTAGGCAGGTAATGTGGAGTTTGATATTTTAGTGGTTCCCGGCCGGTATTGAACCGGTTTCGAACCGGCTCAACAGTGGTTCAGAGCCATATCTCAGATGTTATTTTAGCTATTAACTTGAAATTTAGACTTTAGGTTGGTATTATGGAGTTGGATGTTTTACTGGTTCAGGGTCGGTATGGAAGCTGTTTATAGCCGGTTCAAAAGCGGTTAAGAGCAATATCTCAAAAGTTTTTTATGATATGAAAGTAAATTTTAGACTGTAGGTTGGTAAAATGGAGTGGGATATTTCAGTGGATCAGGAGCTTATTTAAGCTATGAACTGGATACTTGAAGTTACTAAGAAGTAAGGTGAACCAGCCGGTTAAACCAGTTCAAGAGTGGTTTAAGTCCACATACCAGAAATTGTTTAGGCTGTAATATGGAAAAATGGTCTGTAGGATTTCACTGTGTTTGATGGGGGGGTTTTAAACAGAGCTCGCAAAAAACTGTTAACACTATCAGCGTGTCTGTGTAAAACTGTTCTGTTACAGACACAACAAAAAGAGGTTGCAAAAAGACACTTTTAATTCTGTGTTGCTCAACCAAAGATCGCTTTTTTCGTTTCTGGTTTGCTTATGTCTTTTACTGACCGTTTTGCCGATAGCCGACTTCCAAAGTGTCTTCAAAGAATGTAAGCGAGTTTGTGACTGGGATGCCTGTGTGTGTGTGTGTTTGTCTCAGTCAACGATCTTTGTACATATGTGTAGTATGGAGAAATTTATTATTATTAACCTATCAAATGAAATGCAGAAAATATTAGTTTTTGGTAATTGCCTAACGCCTAAAAACCATATTTATTTAATTATGTACATTGTACATATTGTATAGAAGCCCACTGCCTACCACACGAACAAAACAAATAACACTTTTTGCTGACACTTTTTGTGTTTTGCTCATTTGAAGACAGTTTTTGCGTGAGCGCTCGCTCACAAGTGTTCCTCTCAGTTGTTATTGACCAACCGAAAATGCTCAACAGAAAATACATGAGGAGGGAAAAAAAGTGTTTTGCTCAGTGAGAGCCCGAGTCGTATTTGTTTTTTTCTGTTTTGTCAGTGGGCTGATCGCACTGAAAAAAGTGTTGAGGGTTATTTGCGAGCACTGGTTTTAAATGATAATATCATTGCTGAATATAAATTCTCTCAAAAGAAACATATCCAATCAATGCAGAGGGCCCGGGCAACGCCGGGTATACAACAAGTTAATATAATTTTGGAAAAATTGACATTGAAATAATTTAACAAATATTATCCTGATTTTCCACAATACGAGTTCGAGGGGAGAAAGTGGATGTTTTTCAGTCGATCAACACAAAAGCGTACGGAGGATAAGTCACATCCGACCCAATATGAGAATAATTATTCAGAAGTTCTGAACCAGAACAGTTAAAGAAATTTTGGTTTAATAAGAAATTTCCAAAGCATACAGATTCATGGAATATTCATGGATATGAATGTCTGAAAAATTGCTCCTCAGGAAAAGTTTTTGTACTTTCCCTGAATGTAACAGGGAGAAGGAATAATTTCCGACAATTTAAAGTATATTTCTTCTTGATTAGCATCAATAGCGGAGTCCGTCTGTCTGTTCGTATGAACGCAGAGATCTCAGAGATGGTAAGAGATAGAGGTTTGACATGTATGGGACATGAGCTTTTTATACTTGCAGGCAGATTAAGTTTGTTTTCAAATTTTACCATGCCCCCGCAATTTGGAAAAAACGTAATACCTCCCACAGTTTTGTAACTATGCGGTGCGTACCTTATAGAGATATTGAAAAATCAAGATATCGATTTGCCGAAATTATAAAGATCGGATCAAGCTATGACTAAAAGAAAGTTCGCCGTCGCAGCGCAGCAGCAGCGTTGCTTTTAGCTTCTATTGCAGGTACAGAGTATATTACAGTTGGGCTTGACCGACTTTCTTACATGATTTAATAAAAGTCGCTCCATTTCGTGAACCCTTTCTTTAAGTTGGCACCTTCAATGAATGATGGTAAACACGACGAGATTTACCATCAGTAGAAGAAATTTACACGGTTTGTAGGCAACAGTTTCAAATACAAATATCTGACAGAATTTCATTCATGCTCAGAAGCTCATATATCCTAAGGCAGGGTTCCCCAAGCAGATAATGTGACTGTGTCTCTCTCTAACACACAGTGATGCATGACTTCGGCAAGCATTCGGTGTGAATTGGCGAGTATGTTCGTGCCCCAGGGGCTATCGCTGAGGAACTCTGTCCTAAGGCATTCATCATATAATTAGTTCAGTTTTGTTCTTCATGAGCTTCAATATTTCACCCACAATACTTAGTTCATTTCCCATTTTCCCCACTCTTGGGTGTTCTGGAATATATCAGACAATTAAAAAAGTTGTGGAATCATTTGAGATTCTGGGAAGAATAATTGTCGTAGATCCTTGCGATGCGATCGCTCAGCATCTCCGTATCCACCTCATCTGGGTACCTGGACCGTAACATTAAGAGTAATGAGTCAGCCGACAAACTGGCAAGACAGGTTACTACTATTCAGCTTCTCCCGGAGAAGAGCTTGATAGGGATGCCCTTAGCCTCATACAAGCTAATCACAAGGAATGAAACCTGGCGCCTGGCTACGGAACGATGGAACAACCTCTCGGTTTACGCTGCAGCTAGGGTCACGTGGCCCTCGTTTAACCTGAAACGAACCAATAGTCTTTTGCACCAAAGTAGGGAAAACAACTCACTTCTGGTTGGGGTCCTAACGGGTCACTGCCTAATCGGCAGGCATGCAGCATGCTTGGGCGTCGCTCACAACGACTTTTGTAGAAGCTGCAAGTGTGAGGAAGAGGAGGAGACATTACGGCATCTTAGAAGGAGACTCAAAAGTCTTGGCTACCAGTTTATACTCCATCTCTCGGAAGTGTCCGAGGTAAAGATTCCGTCTCTACCTGTCTTCTTAACGTTGTCACAATGGTTCAGTCGGGAGGAACGCCCCCTGGCTTAAATAGGGAATTATATAATATCGCAATGGGCTTATCTTGGCCTAAGTGTAGGGACAGTCTTAGCCAAACCTAACCTTGCCAACCTGAATCAATAAACAAAGGCAACATCCAGGTCAGTAATAAAATTAGGCATTCCCTAAACTCTTTCCCATTATTTTTATCTGTGCTCTGTCTCTTCAAGTTCCATTTCCATTTGCGAGGAGGTAAGAATTTGAAGAATGAAATGTTGGGTATGCAAGTTTTGATACCTTAAATCCACTATCAGCTCGAGGAAGACTTACAAAATTGTCTGACATGATCTACTTTGAAACAATTGTGATATTCTATTAGGTTAATTTGGTTACTATACTAAGTATTATGTCGTTGAGTAGAAGTAGCCATTCAAAAGTTTTCTTTTCTTTGGTAATTTTATGACTTTCCAAAATTGAATTAACAATAACTTAAATGATATTTTTCGTCTCAGTGTCAACATTTTCATCTATTGGTTGTTTACTGGAATCTCTGATGGCAGTTGAAGGGTTTCGCATTCAACAAGCAAAACATTTAAGATACAATTATACAAAAGAGGCTTAATATTACAATACTCAAATTAATCTTACATCCTTATGTTTGTTTATAGCATTTGTTGGCATAATTGTCACTTGAACTTGAAGCCAAATAACATAACATTCAGGAGTTAATTAAACCAAAATTATTTAAATTTCTCATTGAGTTTGGGTTTGCGTTTGTGCATCATGGTTTGTGACATCTTTATGCGTTCGTGTTCCTTGTGTGTGCAGAGACCAACGGATTGCATAAAATACTCCTTGGTTTGATACATCTGGTCATCATGACTCTTTTCCTCAACCAGGCAAGGTGGCTCCTGGGTTTTCTGTGGTTGTTGCTGCTGCTGTTGTTGTTGTTGTTGTTGGGAACGTGCTCTTTTCAGGGCCGCCTGCAAATGTAAGCGACTTTGCTTCACATCAGTGGCTGCGGCTGCCTGAGGTACAGATTTTTTGTTGCCAACTTTGGCTGGTACCGTTTTGGGTGGAGTGTCCCCGCTGACTGTAAAGTATTTGCGTATCAATTGTGTCTCGCTGGGACGTTCCATTACAAAGTGTGGTTTGATGGTAACTTGATTAGCCACCACCAGGGGCACTATGGTGCCACTGACGAGATCCCGTATGACCTGATCATTTGGCTGGAGATTCTGCTCAGTAAAGGCCGAACAGAAGCGATCAATGTCATCATGGAGGCGTAGAACCAAATACTGACATTCGGCATTCAACTCATACAGCATTTCCTCCAGCTCCTGCAGGTAATTGTTCTTAATTACAGGATCCTAAGTAGAAAAATAACCCTGATACAAGGCAAACAATATAAAAGAGCAGCTACTTACCGCATCCGCTTGCTGGCCAAAGACGCTAACTATGGTCTAAGGAATAAATTACATTGTTAGCGAGTGTATATAGTCACATTTAAAGATTTATTTTACCTGATGCATGTTTAAATGTGTTTTCATGGCCCTTTGGCAATAGACAATGTCATTGACAAGTTTGTCGGGCAGCTTGTAAAATTTCCGCACATAATGATCAAAGAAACTTTGGGCACTTTCCATTGAATTGGCACGACGCATCTTAATAAGAAACGCCGTGATGATCTCATGGCGCTCCTTGGGCGAAAACTCATTGAAATTGATGGCTTCCATGTCTGAATGCTTAAATTTATAATTATTTGTAGAAAAGCCGCTTTATTTCATAAATAAATGTAAACAAAATGCCAGGGCTACTTTGATCAGAATAAAACTAAATAGAAACTGATCTGGCAACACCAAAGAAAGCAGAAAATGATCGTTAAGTTTGAATTTTTATTTTATTCTATTTTTAAACGAACAACACAGTATATGAAACAAAATTGTGTATTAAATAAACAATAAATCATTTAAAAAATAAATGTAATTCTTTTTTATTCTAAAAAGGTGGCAGCTCCATTAGCAAATTCGACTAAGCGTCTGGCGCCAAGTTTGAATTGTGAGACTATTAAATGATTTCAAAGACCAAACAATGCAAAGATGTGACTCTTTTATTTTGTAGCTGGCAAAGTCATAAGCGAATTCAACTGTGGAAAAGGCTCCAAGTTTAGGTTTTAAACAAGTTAAATGATGCCAAACCCCAAACAATGCCTACTACATCACTTTGTTAATAAGAACTTAAAATTTTTTAGGCCAATTTAAACGCCTTGACCAAAACCGAAATTCGTTTCGGTTTTAATCCCTGACTTCTCATCGACTACCAGAATTTATTTGCAGCTGACAGCTCCGATTATGAATCAGCCGCCAAGTTTGAATTGAAAACAAATTTCCATAGACTAAACAAAGCATAGATGTGATTTTTTAAACGAAATTTTTAAACTCTGTACCGAAAGTACATAGAGTATATATTAAGTTTGTGCAAAAGTATGTAACAGCCAGAAGGAATAAATACTCTCCCTGTACTCTCTTGCATTATTTATTCGTTGCTCCGTTTTGGGTTATGTGGGTAATACGTTCCTGGTGCTGGCCGTGCGTGTGGATAATATTTTCATTATGGTGCACACGTATCAGCGGTTACATCACTATCGGTATACCACATCGCACGAGGCCATTGGCCATTCGATTTTGCAGACGGCGGGCAGTGAGTTTGCCTGCTTTGCCATTGGTGCCATTTCGTTGCATTTGCATTGAATGCGGCGGCTGCTATTCTGCTGAACAGAAAGTTCCACATCGCCGCGCTTGTGTCTTCTTGTCTTACCGCCTGAATCTTCCATTTCCATTGCGTGGATGTAAGAAATTTGTTTATTTATAAACATTTTGTTTTGGCAATTGACAATATAAACAATACAAATTTTGGACACAGCTGTTTGTCGATCGATAAGAATATCGATAATTGCCCGGCAGGCTTAAATTTGACCCCCTCATGAGGCAGCGGTAAACTTTTCCGCTCGGTTCTCGCCAAAGACAGCATAAGACACGCAAATTTGGCTAACGGGCCATCAAGATTGACTAACCGGACATTGAGAAGTTGGGCCTAAATGAATTTTTTTGCTACACGGATTAACTCTACCGACAGTAAATCTAACCGCGAAAATTGTTGATTGAGAAAATTTCATTTTGGCCCTTATATTTTTATTGTATTTTCACAGAATTTGAACTTGAGAATTACGAGTGGTCTTATTTATGCGTTATTTCAGAAAATTTTCGTGCGTGTTTTTACACAAAACAAAAAAAAAGGTACACGAAAATATAGGATTGTCAATTCATAACGTTTCGTGTAGCTTTCTCATTTCTCTTAGAACTGAGAAAGCTAAACGCGGCGTGCAGAAAATCCACACGCCACATGAGAAAGCTACACACGAAACGTGTAGGATTTCAATATCTAAACGCGGCGTGCAGAAAAGCTACACGCCACGTGTTGAATTGAAAAAGCTACACGCGACGTGTTGAAAAGCTACACGAAACGTTATGGGTGGAAAATCCTACATTTTTGTGTAGCTTTTGCATTTTTTTTTTCTCTGTGTAGGCAGATTCAATACAAGTAATATGTTAGACGCGTTGTTATTAACGCGTGCCGTATCGTCACTGGGGACGTCCTTACAATCGTGTTCAGTCCAAGGGGACCCGACTTTGAGTCCCCCCCAGAGTAAGTAAAAATTTTGTTAAATAAAATAAAAACATGTTTAATTCGAACAAATGTTTCAGAACCAAATTTGGTGGGTCTGGTGGGTAGTGGGGTTGCCTCTTCTGCTCTGGGATGATGATGAGCACAAGTAGATTGGCAACTTGTGACAACTAAAATAGTATCCCACTCTACCCTACTATTCTACAGTTGACTAACAGCTGTTAAATTACAAATTTTATGGTCAAATTACTGTGAACACAAAAGGAAAAGTACTTACTGTAAACATTGGTAAATATTACTAATTTTGTGGGTTAGATTAACTATAGCAATAGTTCTCTTTACGTAATGGTTTACGAGAAAGCTACTGTAAAATTTGGTTAATTTGAGCGACTTTGTGGGTTGGCGCATTTCTAACCCACAATATCGGTTAAATTTACCCACAGATTTCTTTGTGTATACACTCTCACTTTTTGGCTTAGCTCTTCTTGACAAACGCTGTTGTGGCGGGATATTTGATTTGTGTGGTTTCCATTTTCCCTTTTCCAGAGGTTTCTTGCTGGGTATACCATAGAGAACTTCCTTTTAAAAATCAGTTTCGGTATTGCTCTGGTTGATTCTTATTCAAAATTTTAGGATTCCTTTTTATACTGCAGATCATTGCGTAATATTCCGGACTCATCACCATCCTTTTTCTTGTCAGTTTTTGTTTTGTCTTTCACGCGGACGATATTGCTATATATGTGGAATGTTTCCTAAAACACTGTGTGACCTCATGCAGACCGCACTGACGACACTTTCTCAGTGGACAACTTCTTGTGGCTTGGACGTGAACCCAGCTAAGACGGAATTAGAGCTTTTCACTAGAAAGTACAAAATTCCTGATCTTGTCCCTCCTAAAATCAACGGAGTAAACCTTGCGTTTGGTGACAATGCCAAATACTTGGGTGTCGTTTTGGATAGGAAACTACTCTGGAACGACAACACAAATGAACGTATAAAAAGGCAACCATTGCTCTTTTCTCTTGCAAAAAGGCCATAGGCCGCAAGTAGGGTTTTTCCCCTTACATAGTACCTTGGCTTTACGCAGCCGTAGGACGCCCCATACTACTCTACGAAGCACTAGTATGTTGGCCAGCACTCGGGAAACAATCAGCCCAGAATAATCTGCATAAAGTACAGAGAAGTGCGGAAATATGTACTAGCGCCGCTCTCCGAACGACACCAACGGAAGCGGTTAATACGATTCTTCACCGTCTACCACTAGACCTTGTAGCACAACATCCCTAAGACTACGAGAATCCGATGCCTGGAAGAGGGGTAATTCGGGACACTCTACCATACTTGAAGAACAAGAGAGTATTCCATTAAATACAGACAGACTACTATATACCACAAACAACGTTCGACAAATTATACGACGTCCATATCCCAAGCCGACACGATTGGGACAACCTTCCCCATAGCAAAGCTAACGCCATTAACATCTACACTAATGGTTCTAAGCTTGACGAAAAAGTAAGAGGGGGCGATTTCTCTCCCAACCTAGGTTTGAACTTATCGTTCCGCCTTCCTGATCACTGTAGTGTGTACCAAGCAGAGGTGGTAGCCATCCAGGAAGCTGCCACCTGCCTTAGCACACTCACGGTCAAAGAAGGAAACGTACTTATATACTCAGATAGTCAAGCACTTGACTCACATACCAACAATTCTAAAACATTTACGGAATGTCGCTTATCTCTGAATGAGATCGTTCGACATTTCAGTATACATCTTATATGGGTGCCTGGACATCGCAACATAGAAGGAAATGAGTCTGCGGACATACTGCCCAAAGTAGCTACCACCATCGAGCTCCTTTCAGAGAAAAGCACGATAGGGATACCTATGGCGACCCAAAAGCTTCACGCAAAAACAAACACTTCGTCGCATTAGGGTTCGCTGGAAAAACCTTTCCTCCTGTGCTGTATCGAGACTTACGTGACCTACATTCACATTCATCCTAAAACGTACTAACACACTTTTACGTCACAAAAGAGACCACATATCACATTTGATGGGGACCCTCACGGGTCAGCTCGCCTAAGCGTCACTTACGATGACTTCTGCAGAAGTTGCGGATACACAGAACAGGAGGAATCGGTACAACACCTTCCTTGCATTGCCCCGCCTTGAGTAGAAGGAGACTTAGGACACTTGGTCAACCTCTGCTACTCAACCTCTGTGAGACATCCGGGCTAGAGATCCCAGCTCTACTCAAATTCATTCTGTCCACACAATGGTTCAGTAACGAGGACCCAACTCAGTTTTAAAATAGGTAATACGGAATAAATATGGCATCGCAATGGGCCCAATGTCCCAATGTGCCCATCGCAACCTAACCTTACCTAACCTTTTGTCAGTTAAAGATTTTAGCCGACCAGAATTCCAGTTGAGGTTCCATAAACAATATACTATACTACTAATCTAAAAAAAAAATTTAAGAAAGGCCTGTGTCGAAAATAACAAGAAATACCGACTCCTCTGCTTGGAAAAAAGAACTAAGTACTGGCAGCAACTGGGAGAGAAGCTGGATGAGGTAAAAGACAGCAAAGGATGGTGGAAAGTGGCACGAGAGCTCAAAAATAGCCACTTCCAGCCAGGAAACAACATCTCAGCGACCGATTTTCAGAGCTATTTCCAAAATCTACTGAGCCCAGTACAAACTGCAGCGGATATTATTTTTGTGAGGACCTTTGCAACAGATGATTTGTTGGATATGCACATAACCAGGACCGAAAAATTGAAAATACTGGATCATGTAAAGCTAAAAAAAGCACCAGGAGAATATAGAATACCATATGAATTCTATATAAATGCCCCGATGGCCTTCATAGACTCACTGGCTTTAGTCTATAATGACATGCTGGACACAGGAAGAATTGAAGAAACTTGCACCAATTTTCAAAAAAGGTGACCCAGACCTGCCACAAAATTACCGAGGGATTTCCTTTATAAATTGCATAGCGAAAATTTCTATGGGCATTCTGAACAGTCGACTAACAAATTGGGTTAAGTGTCACGACAAATTAAAAGAGTATCAGGCCGGATTTCGAGAAGGGTATTCGACTGTGGACAACATATACAACTTAATATCCATAGTGTATCTGAAACAAGAGGAGAGAAAGAAAGTATACGCCTTCTTTGTCGACTTTCGTGCTGCGTTTGATAAAATCCCAATTAAGCTTTTGATGTACAAATTATATTCGATGGGAGTCTCGACCAAATTCCTAAACGTGCTGGAGAATATTTATGCAAACACGAATGTGGCAGTCTGGACAGGCACGGAGCTATCTGGTTATTTCGAAACCAATATCGGAGTGAGGCAGGGCTGCCTACTGTCGCCTCTCTTGTTTGCGCTCTTCCTAGACGATCTCCATGATAGCATAGGTGGCGGCCTAACAGTGGGAAGTGAAAATATACGCCTTTTATTATATGCGGATGACATAGTTATAATGGCTGATGAAGTCATTGTACTGCAGGAAATGATCGATCGCCTGGAAATTTATTGTCAGACTTGGAATATGGAAGTGAATATGGCCAAATCGGAAATAATGGTATTCAGGAAAGGAGGGCGCCTTGCAAAGAATGAAAAGTGGACATTTCAGTGTGAACCCATAAAGATTGTACCTGAGTACAAATATCTAGGAGTTATGTTGACGCCCACTTTAAATTTCAAGAAGCATGTTAAAGCTAGAACTGCGGCTGCAAAGCAAAGCATCAACATAACCTGGAAGAGCCTTCTCGCCAAAAACAATGTCTCCGCTGAAATGAAGTGGAAAATTTATGAAGCCGTGTGTAGGGCAATACAAGCTTACGGAGCGCAAGTCTGGGGCTATGGCCAACATGAGGAAGTGGATAAGCTGGAAGCCTTTTTCATTAAGCGTATCTATAACCTGCCACAAACAACGCAACACTATTCACTTGCTCTATATACGGATAGATACGGTAGCAGATTCTACATGCTGGACCAGCACCTTCGGTATATTTACAAAACTCTGTTTATATATGATAGCCATAGGTTGCCACGAATCCTGTCGCAGTTGGTATTGGATAAAAATGTATTCTGGGCAAAAGAAATATTCACACTGAGCTCATTGCATAACATAGAGTGGAACTGGGGCAACGAGACCTTATGGAATGTCAATCGCATTGCACTATTAGCGGAGCTTAAAAGACACAGACTTACAGAACTCGTGCAGCAAAAATTAAGAAGTGAATGGGGAATTTACCGAGAACTTGACCATACCGTCGTCAAAAAATATGCACAAGTAGATACCCGGGCAGTGTCATGGATTATTAAGGCAAGAAGTGACATGATACTCTTAAATGGACACAGATTCATTACAGGACCAACTAATAAATGCGAATTGTGCAACACAAATGAGGTAGAGGACATAAATCATTTTCTGGGTAGATGTCCAATACTACGAGAGCACAGAATTTTATGTTTTAGCCAACCTGTCTTAAGCCCAACTCAGATTAGAGACATTTTAAATGATGCGAGCGACACTAATTGGAAGGGCTTAGTAGAGTTTCTGCAACAGGCCACCCAGTATAGGAAACGGATTTTGGCGGAATATTTTTAAAACACAACAACACAAATAATATAAACTAAAGAAATTTGGTGGGCCCCTAATCCGACACTAGGTCCCAACGATCCTGTATCTCGCGACGAGCGGGGAAGCAGGGTGTAGTAAGACTTTTTGTATGGTATCTAGGGAACCCTCAAATAAAATAAAACAAAACTCAACAAAGTAATAGAAGCGAATTCTCCGACTGACGACATATAGTCATAGTCGAGTACTATTTAAAACCTCTAGCAATTAGACATGTTATATTTTCTTTTGAAATTTTTTGAATAAAGCATGGGTATAATTGGTTTTAAATAAATTTATTATATTATTATTATTATTACTAATCTAAAATCTGTACGTTGTCTCATCTCTATTTTGATCTAATCTAATTGAACTTTTGTTTGTCATCGCGTACCATGGAAAACTAACTTTGCAAATGTATGCAACTATTCTGCATGTTTTGATTTTAATGGAATTCCGGCAAAAAGTCTGTCAATTCTCATTTCCATTTCCCCTAACTAAAATTATATTGAATATGATTGATGATTGGCTGGGTTGGATGGTTGAAAGCTCACTCGTGTGTGTAAATAAAATAATTAATATTTAAACAGAATATTCACATAATGTTCAATTATGTATGGCAAATGTGTCGATTATAATTATGCTCAAAATGTTGTTTCTCTTTTTATGGGGTTCCATTTTTACATATTTATTCACGCCCCCAATTTTGTGTACATTCGGTTACTTGGGTGAAACTTTAAGGCCTTAAACTTGACAGACCGCAAAAGGGTCAGGCCAAGCGAAGTCCAGAAGGCTCTGGCCATAATCCCACCAAGGCAACAGCAAATCTTGAACAAAAAGTCAAAACAAAATGCAGCTGGAATCTTAGCATAAGCTCTGTGAAAGGCCCCCACAACCCAAGGTAAAAGTTGGTACTTTTTTGGTTTTTAGGTACTTTTTTAATTGAAGATCAAAGGGGGAGGTGTAATTAGACCTGACCGATTTACCTCTTCATAGAGATTTTAAGTATGCTTCCACCTAATGGTGGTCTGTTGTTGTGTGCGGTGGTTCCTTCTGGCAACGATACAGTTGCCGGGTTGTCCCTCATTTATCATTTACACACCAAAGCACGTGAACGGCAGCCCCAAGACTGACTTGCCTACACCCCACAAAAGAAGAAAAATTCCATTAACATTTAATGTAGGCATATCCTACACCCAACCACCAACCCCTGACCTATCCTTTCGTCCCCAACATTTGCATTGATTAAATCACTTTGCGGCCGGGTACGGCAAATGGCTTAAAAATGCCCACCAACTTTCCGCTCAATTGTTGTGCGAGTTTTTTGGGGTTTTTATGCACTGCCCTCGTTGGGTATTTTTCTTATTTCTTTTTTATTTTATTTTCTGTTGCCCTACAAATTGTTGAACAATTTTTGTTAGAATTTTTCCACAATTGAAATTCATGGCAGATTTGTGTTGGAGTATTTTCCAATAAATTTCACTTGATGGTTGTGGATTTTGGATCTAAGGTTGCTGATGAGAACCCAAAACAATTGTAGACACACTTGCCCCTTTTATGCGGTAAACTTTTGCCCTTCTTTTTTTCTAGTGGCAATTTAGATGTTTCAAAGCCAACGGTTTCTGCTTAATAAAGTGTGGCCACAATTCATTCAAAAGGTCAGGTGGCAACTCTGTGTCATTATCAAACAACCAAAAACAGCTGTTTTTGTTTGTGTCGGCTTAAAACTATAATTTTTGCACCTAACTTTTGTAAATACAAATACTAATGATTATATTACATAGATGCTCGCCTCTTAGGCAAATCCTCAGACATTGTCAACGCCAGGGTGAGTCAGCAAATGTACCTTCAACAGTACAAAATTTAAGTCGTCTTCTAGTTCCTGCAGCCAACATCAACTTAACATCCTTCCAGGGCAAATGGCCAGAAAAGGAACAACAGGAATTTATCCAGCACATGAGAATCATTACAGATTTTATCAGTGAAGCTGAGGAGCAACAGTTGCATGAGGAAATTGAGCCCTATATGAGCCGCCTGCGCTATGAGTTTGATCACTGGGATGATGTAAGTTCATGTTCATCGACTACTAACAATTGTATGGTATATACTCCACTCACAGGCTATACATGGCTTTCGCGAAACCGAGCGTAAGAAATGGTATCCTCAAAATCGTTCCGTACTGGAGCGTGTACGCCAACAGGCCTTTGAAGGCGCCATCATGCCCTATGTTCATGTCTTAGATTTGGCTGCCGATGGTGTAATCAAGCCTCATGTGGACAGCACTCGTGTAAGTCTACAACTAACAGCATAAACACATCTCAAGCTTAACTTATTCCCGCAGTACTGTGGCAATACCATTTCGGGTATTAGTTTACTCAGCGACAGTGTCATGCGTTTGGTGCGCACGGATGCCCAAAAATACCAGCAAAACCAAGCTTCGGCATCTCAGGCAGATGATGCAAGTGCCGACTATCGCCATCAACCCAAAACTGTGCTGGAGAACAACTTCTATGCGGATCTGCTGCTGCCGCGACGTTCACTTTACATAATGAGCCACACGGCACGCTACAACTTTACGCACGAAATACTAGCCAAAGAGCAGTCCCAATTTCAGGGTATGCCCATAGAAAAGACACGTCGTATTTCCATTATATGCCGCAATGAACCTTAGTTTGAAAGGGTTCTCTTGGAAGGGTAAAGCAAATCGCTGGGAACAAAAAATGTAAGCCAAAGGGGCCACTGATTAAGTAATTAATTGTCATAATTATTTTCATTGTTTATTTATTTTAAATGTACAGACTTTTATATACATAAAATAATCTACAAAATATTTTCGTAAATCAAAACTAAAATCAAAAATGTTGTGTAACATTTTCCTCCAACTCCTTTGGAATTGAGTCTAGAAATGATCAAAGATTTCGAGTTTTTGTCAGAGATTTGGACATATAAGAGCCATTTAAGCCACTTCTTTATGATCTTAGCTCCAATTCTTGAAATAGTATTGCACATATTACCAAAATTGTTGAAAAATTGTTTTCAGAGCGCCTGGCGATTCACTTACTCGGGGGCTAGGTTTGCCATTTTAGTTATTTATCAGCTAGATCTAGAAAATTTTGAAAAATTATGATGAGCACTTATGACGCAATGCAAAATACCTTAAATCCCCTCAGCAAAAGGCCTTAGGAGTGAATTTAGCTGAGATGAATTAAGCCATAATTATTAGAAATAGCTACATGATTGATTTCAGTACTATTACACAGTACAACACTAAAAAAAAACCCCGGCATGAGAATGTTAAATTATGATAAAAGGGACCTCTGTAAGCATCACCTCATACCCAGTTTTTCAAATAAAGCCTTGAGAAAAACATCTTTCAGCCGCAAGTTTGCGCGAGCTCTTAAATGTCTTCACCATTTGCAGAGGTTCCCACAGGAGGCAATCCAAAAACGATCAAAGCAAGTGATTAGGAAAATCAGAGGTGATATCAGAGGTAACTCGCCTAAATGTTTCAAGGGCTTCGAAAATGGTTGCTTGTTTGAACCAAGTTGAAAATTGTAAGACAGCCAGCTCTGTTTGTCATAAAACGAAATGTTAATGAGTTAAAAATGTTAAGAAACGAAAAATGTCTTCCAGCAATCATGGCATTTTATTAATCAACGGCTTGAGTTACTCATCTCCATTCGGCTTATTCAAACTGAATAGGTTCTTATTACCGAAATCGGAGATCTATTTAAATGAAATAGTCTTTGAATGCTTCAGATCAAGGAAAATTAGCATAACACAGTTAGATTTATTGGAGGTCCACTAAAGACACTTTTTAATAATATGATCTGTTTTCCTGCTGCTGATGAAGCACTTAACTCATATAGACCGCGAACCAAAGCTTCCTTTGTGAATCTGAAAACACAGTTCGGTCTATTTTTACGTCTAGCTCATAGTCCATATGGAGTGGTTCATGGGTGGGTAAAAAAGTTGGATTTTGTCGAACTTTGTTATCCTGAAAATTATTATCCTGACTGTGCTAAGCCATGTTTGTAGTACCAGCCCTTCCAAATAGGTGCTGATTTCAGTACTCATTTAGTACTGAGGCCACCTGAAGGGTTTATATCTCTAATGTTCTTCTAGGAAAACGGTGAGCATGCCTTAAAGTACTTAACAGCAGGTAAAGACGTAAAAACGGAGGCTCAGAAGACAATATGTGCGTACCAGAGATCCCAGAATCGATTGAGTATGAGTACCAACTAGGCCCCTTAGTAACGCCCAGTTAGTCCCAGCTCTGTCTTTTGATGCCAGATGGGTCGTGGGCAAGATCAGGAAAAGAAAGGCAGAATCGTTCGTGAAAATACGCAGAATAATAGGCTTGTTCAAAAAAGTATTATCTCCTTCATTTATGCCAACGTTTCTTCCAATCCTCGAAACACTTAAAAAAAAGATTCGCTATGTAACCCTGCTGAATGATATTCCAAAACCATTAATTCGTCATTGTAACGAATGCAACGTGATGTTCGAGAGGTATACGAATCAATTTCGCAAGGGAAGAACCGCTCACGACTCCTCCGCTCTGTGTTATCGTCGTAACACGCATGCTGCATAACGAATATCATCATTTTTATATTTTTCTCGAAAATGTGTGAACAAATTTAAATTTTTAATGGTAGCTACACACCTGATCATATTAATAGGTACACACCGGAATTTTTTAATTATAGATGGTTTT
The DNA here is from genome assembly GCA_037044535.1 of Lordiphosa magnipectinata. Taxonomy (NCBI): domain Eukaryota; kingdom Metazoa; phylum Arthropoda; class Insecta; order Diptera; family Drosophilidae; genus Lordiphosa; species Lordiphosa magnipectinata. The sequence goes on along the minus strand of JBAMBO010001662.1, from coordinate 516,654 downwards.
TTCGTACTTTTAGTGTTGACAACTTTTTAATTTTTGGTTTTTTGTTGTTGTCAATATCTGGCCACACTGTGACAAAGAGTTGAAAGAGGGGCTGCCCCGTATATCAAAGCTTTTCTATAAATTGCGAGTCCACCACACATTTCGGCTGATCATAATAATAGGTACAGGCTCCGTTTCTCACAAGTATCAAGTGAATAATTTTGTAATCAGTGATCTTTTGGTAACTAAAGGTAAATTAAGTATAGCTGCTGTCAATACAGAGAATTAAATAATTATATTTTTCAGAAAAAATGGGTCGAAATTCTCATTGTACTAAAGAAGAAGCTCGATTGGTTCTTAGTCTGAGGAAAGAAGGCAAATCTTTACGAGCCATCGCCAGATTAATGAACAGGTCTCATAATTTTGTTAAAAATGCAGGACAGGAAACACGTGGAAGGCCACAAAAAACAATAGAAACCCTTGACCTCTACATAGTAACTTTGAGCAAAATGGACCAATTTAAGTCATCGAAGGCTATTGCAGCCGAAATTGGGAATTCAGTTAGTGCTCCAACTATCCGAAGACGACTACAAGATGCCAACCTACCAGGAAGAATTGCCAGAAAAGTCCCAACTATGCGCGAAAAAAATATCACCATGAGACAAACTTTTGCAAGGGACCACAAAGACTGGGTAGGATGCACCGGGGAGAAAAAATGGAGAAACATATTATGGAGCGATGAAACCAATATTAATTTGTTTGGGAATGACTGTGAAAGGAATGTTCGACGCCCTAATGGAAAGGAATTCCATCCACGGTTTACAAAAAAAAACACTCAAACATGGAGGTGGCAATATAATGGTTTGGGGTTGCTTCTCCTGGTACGTCGTAGGTCCAATTTATCAGACTACGAACAAAATGAATGCGGAAGAGTACAAATCCATATTGGAAACAGTTATGGTACCGTATGCTGAGGAAAATATGCCATTACGTTGGGTATTTCAGCAAGATAATGATCCTAAACACACATCAAGGCTGTTATCTAAATTTTTCGAGGACCAAAAAGTTGACGTTCTGAAGTGGCCAAGCCAATCCCCCGACCTTAACCCCATTGAAAACTTGTGGGGAGACTTAAAAAAGAAATTGGCAAAGCATTCATTTTCAAATAAACAAAAATTATGGGAAGGTGTCCAAAAACTGTGGTATGAGACACCTGCCAGGCTCTTATTAAAAGAATAGCAGTAGTGGCCAAAAATAGAGGTGGATACACTGTATACTAAGTTAGGAAATACTAATTTACCTAAAAAAAGAACACAAAATGAAAATAAAAATTTTTTTTTCTTACCAACACATGAAGTGTACCTATTATTATGATCACACTGAAAACGTATCTGAAACACAAAATGATCTCTTTTATGTTATATTATTATTCTATGTTACAATTAAGTTTATTTTATTAAAAACAAATAGTTAAAGAACCAATGAGAACAAATTTTAAGTTTGAAACAATGAATAAAACTGTTTTCTGTTACCTTAAAGTCAGAGTTGATGTGTGTACCTATTAATATGATCAGGTGTGTATATCCAAATGATATCCGATTGGCTTTTAACTTGGTAGAAATATGGAAACAACTAAAATAAAACCTAATTTACACAAACAAAAAAAATGATTTTCCAAAATATGTACAAAAAATACGACATTTTCTATAAAGAGTTTGAAAAAATATTGATTTTGTATGGGAGCTATATCTAAATAATGTTCGACTGGCTCGAAACTTGGTAGGAATCTGGAAGCAACCAAAAAAAAATTAAGTTTGTTAAAAATTTGGCACCCTACACTAATTTTTGCGGATTTCAGGTGCAATAAAGGTAACACAAGGCGTGAAAAATTTTAATAATATAAGAAATGTACTCTAACCTTGACCGATTAAATTGTAGTTTTAAAAAACAGCTGAGCATTACATTATATAGATTCAGATCAAAAATTAGCACCCTAGCTTTATTAATATGGCTTACATGTGCTTGAAAGGAAACATATTTGACTTTAGCGCTCTATAGCTCCGGAACCACTAAATCAATTTTCATAAACTATTAAGGGGGGAGCCTGCTTTAGAAGCTTCAAAAAATCGATTTTTCCGAGTACTTTTTTGGGAAGGAAAGAAATATTCCATTGAAACGAAACTTTCAGGTTTTATTGTTATATATTTCAACAATCTTCTCAAATTTTTTCATTAAAATATATGTCATATTATGCCTGGAACAAGCATTTCGCCGAGGCGCCTCGAGTGTGCATGTGTCGTGCGGCGGGAAAGATGCAGGTCGCAATTTCCATCTGAAACAAGAAAACCCAAAAAATTTTATTTTTTCAATAGTTAAAATCTTTGAATTTTTCACTTTTTGTTCGATTTTCTTGGTTTAAATTAGCTACTAGTAAAATTCAAAGATTTTTCGCAAATTAAAAAAAAATCTTTTTTTTTTTAAATTCCCTTGTTTGATTGTTTAAAAAGTGGGTTATTCAACTAGAAGAGAATTGAATCCCGAATACACTAAATTTTGTCTCGTTTCGATAGGACGTTTAGTTTTTTCCCTATCTTTCCCGCCAATTAGGAAAAATCGTAAAAATGAAAAACCGAGAAATCGCACGTCAAAGTTTTCGTATATAAAAAATCGTATATAAAAAATCTCGACGCTTGCTCACTATTTCTCCTGTAACTTTAAAAATATTTTGAATTTGCTTCTGAAATTTTAGGCACACATTCTTGGATAGTTTGGGTAGACATTTATGGAAAAAAAAAATTCGATTTTTTGAAGCCTCTAAAGCAGGCTCCCCCCTTAACTATAGAACCCCTTGAACAATTTTTATTCAAAAAAAAAAACAAATGAATTCAACATTTTTAGCAATTCTAAAGGCAAAACGATTCTGGACCACTGTGTTACCTAGACATCATGATATTAATATTTCGCATCAATTGGAAGATGCTTTCAAGTGTGCATTGACTATGGTTTCTCATAATTTTGTAAGCGACGCAAGTCATTTTAAATTGGACTTCAGGAGATAGAAATTCATTTTTGTTAGGGAAAATCTGTTTTGCCAGCGCTAACACAAAACCAGTTTTTTAATAATCTTTATGAAGACCTTCGATCTAATGACCCAGCCGTTAAGAGCATATCGAAAACTCCTTTGAAAATATACATGGCTATAATTTATCATTTGCAATGCGTGGCTTAGTTCTGAAGCGCATATTGCAAATACAGTTTACCACTTTTAAATTCATAATGTTTTTATCATCGTACCTGCCCCTTTAACACAAGCACAATATGCTCGATCGAAACCCTCTAGTACGGCCGACCCACGCTGTATCAACGTTCCGTCGACGATTTTGTGACTGTCGACGCTCGACTGACGTATTTTTCAAGGCGATGTCCGCTCAATACGTTAACGGCTCTCCAGGCACGCTAGGTCGACGCAATGCCATGCAGAGAAGCGTCATAAGCGACGCTCGTTCGACTCAATGACATGCATGGGGCGACTTAAGCGACGCTCGTTCGACTCAATGCCATGTATGGGCCGAGCTTCTCTCTCTCTCTCTCTGTTTAGCATTCGGCCCATGTTACAATTTGACAGGCGGCACGACGCATCACCGTACAAAGAGTAACGCTGGGTCGACGAAAATAGAGTGACTGACTGAAATTTATTATGTGATAGTGGTTTGATGCGTGAAATCTCCATTGATCTAAGCCGAAGTAATGCATTTGTTTATTCTTTTACTTCTATGGGTCATTCTTATATAAACCGAACAGTTAAGAAACTCACCATTTTTGATTTCAATAAAAAAAAATCCGAAACTAGATCTCGACATGCCCACCAAAACGTAATTTACGGTTTTGCAAAAAAAAAATTTTTTTAATTTTATAAATAATTTCAAAAATCGTCAAAAACGGAAGAAAAGGGTTTTTTAAAATCTGGATTTCTCAGGTTTGGTTTATCGGACAGGTCTCGTGTTGATATTGCTGAATAGTATTTTAATGTATGTAGTTAAATAATAATTTAACGAGAAGGCCAAGCTAACTTCGTCTGTGCCGAAGTTTTTATACCCTTGCAAATGCTGTTTTTGAAATGTCAGAGTTTAAGAACGCTTACATAAAAATCTAACAATTTTTTAACTAAAACCCATTTTCCTACAGGTAAACATCTGATTTCGACCAAATTTCACGAATCTTTTTGAACACATATCAAATTAACAATCGCGGAGTTTAAGAAAGATAAAATTTAAAACAGAAAAGTTTTTCTCACTAAGACTCATTTTCCGACCGATCGGTCCCATGGCAACCATATGATATAGTCACCCGATGTCGATCAACTTTTTCAAATTAGTTTAATATTAAGAATCGCAGACTTTAAGAACTATTTATTTGAAAACAAAAAAGTTTTTTTCACTAAGACCCATTTTCCGACTGATCGGTCCTATGGCAGCCATAAGATATAGTCATCCGATTTTGACAAAAATTTGCAAATCTGTTTGAAAGCAGATAATATTAACAATGGCCGAGTTTAAGGCCGCTAACATTGAAAACAGAAAAGTTTTTCTCACTAAGACCCATTTTTTGACCGATGGTTCCTATGGCAGCTATAAGATATAGTCATCCGATCTTGACAAAAATTTGCAAATCTGTTTGAAAGCAGATAATATTAACAATGGCCGAGTTTAAGGCCGCTAACATTGAAAACAGAAAAGTTTTTCTCACTAAGTCCCATTTTTTGACCGATGGTTCCTATGGCAGCTATAATATAGTCATCCGACATATTAGTATCGTGCAGTAAAAAGAAGACTCTGTGCAAAATTTCAGCTCGATAGCTTTAAAACTGAGAGACTAGTTTGCGTAGAAACAGACGGACAGACTGACAGACGGACGGACAACGCTCAATCGACTCAGCTCGTCGCCCTGATCAAGAATATATATAGTTTATGGGGTCGGAAATGAATATTTCTATGCGTTGCAAACTTCTGGGCAAATTTATAATACCCTTTGCAAGAGTATAATAACTTTTTAAATTATTTAATAATATTAAGTATTTGTTGCTAAATTTTATATATAATTTTTTCTCAGTGTTAACCACCATGATATAGCTTCTAAGGATATACAATTTATTGCCGTACTTGCCGAGACTTTTATAGTTTAAAAGATATTAATTATTAAAGCTATAAACAAATAAAAACATGCCCTTAAAGAAAAATTTCTCACGCAGTTAGTTTTAAAGCTATTTGATTGAAACTTAGCACGCCTGGCTTATATTTATCAAGCGTTTCAAAAATGTCAACATCACGCAGATCGGACGTCTATATCATATAGCTGCCATACGAATGCTATGATTAATTGAATTTTGTAGTGGTGTAGTGTGACCATAATTTGCAAACTAAATTATACCACCACCAAATTCAGCATTCCTATGGCAGCTATATGATATAGACGTCCGATCTGCGTGAAGTTGACATTTTTGAAAACATGCAACACCGCAAATTACGTTTTGGTGGGCATGTCGAGATCTAATTTCGGATATTTTTTTATTGAAATCAAAAATGGTGAGTTTTTTAACTGTTCGGTTTATAAAAGAATGACCCCTATGCAAGAACATTGCAGTAGACCTGAAAATATTCACAAAGATATGTGCTTGCTTATCACAGTCAATCGCAATATCTGACATGTACTGAAATTGACCGATTTAACGATGATCTTGCAACTGTTGTTGCCAGGCTTGCACCCAGTTCAGATCCATTATGGACCAAAAACTATACAAATTTAAGACTTTTTTGACATATTTTCGTCAAAATTAGCTTAAATTTACATCAAACTTATTTCCATTTAATTTTACGTGTTAATTTATTAGATGATCGAGTTTCGACCACTGGGCGAACCTAGTATTAATAATAGCTTTTAAAATAAAAGAATTTTCCATTCGTTTTATATTTTAATATTCTTTCGAAGATAAGGACTATAAGATATATGCCATGTCGGCAAAATATTTGAGTTTATTTTTAAATTGCCAAAAATACGCTGATGATTCATTGGGTAATTTGGACAAAATCACAAAATTTCATTATGTCCAGCTTAATACTGAAGTAGGCAAATTTTCGATTAGAATCGATTAATTTTTGGTTTGTTGTTTTTGTGCGGCGATTCAGATTCGACTCTAGAGCTGTATTCAGCTAATATTAAAAATTTTATAATAATTTGTAATATTTTTAAGTTTTCTATGTTTCAATGCTTTTTTAGCCCAACTGAGGGGAGAGAATTTTCACACGTTGTTTGTTGATGCTGGATTTTGCTATAAGCCTGCCTTTGGAATTCTTAATGCGGGAATGGTAGCCTCTGCTAAGCGGCAGTAAACAGGCAAAGACTGTTGATGATTGAATCTTGGTGATTCATGAAATAGCTATATAGTCAACCAGCCTCATTTGTGTTGTGCGTGTGTGTGTCGCCTTTAGAAAAGTTGTAAACAATCATTACTTATTGACCTGAAGCCTGCTACTCACTAAAACAGTCACATTGTCACTTAAAATTTATTTTTTAGCTATTTCTAGTTATTTTTCTATACATTTCTGTAGAAATTATCGGGAAGACAAAGAAGAAAAGGAGTCCTCTCCCACTATTTGCTTGCGGAGACTTTGTCGAAATCCTTTTGGTCTTTGATTAGTATTACAAAATAAAGTACTAAATTCCTTCCCCCAGGCGATAGTTGTAAATGCCAAATGCATTTGTAAGAAAGTTAAGCTGAAGCTCAAGTGGCAAGTGTAACTTTTAATTTAATTTGCTCTGATTTTTAACAATAGTTAAGGCAACTAGCCTCTAAGCCAAACACACAAGCACACACACACACACACTTACTTTTTGAATACTTTTCTAGTTTCCTTTACTGCAAGCAAGAGGTAAGGAGGACGAGAGTGAGATAGAGAAAGATGTGTAAGCTAGCATCTTTGATTAAAAGTTAAGAGCTGAAAAAACATCTCAAACACCACACCGGCAGCAGTTTGCCTAGCTCTCGTCACCTTTTTTTTTTTTTTGGTTGTTGTTAGAGTTGTTTGTTTATTAGAGCAATTTGAAAGCCCGCTTTTCTGTGGAAATCAGTGATAAGAAAACATGACGATTTGCAAATGATGCCATCAATTTGCACTGATTATGAGTATTGTTTATGTTTATACATCAAGCGGGAAGAAGCAGCAGCAGCAGTAGTAGTGGGTGGTGGTGGGTGGCTAATGAGGTTTGCTCACCTCCTAAAAAGCTCTCTGTAAGTTCTCTTCTGCTGTTAAAATGTCATCCACATGGCTGTTACCATATTTTAGGATTCTGTTAAATTTCTTACACATAATTACATTAGCTGGGCGCCTGTAAGGAGGAGATTAAGACCAATTAAGCAATTAACAAAAGATAAGTCTCATCGAAATTGTTGATGGACTATGAATGCATAATATTAGGCTATGGATTTGTAGCTTAATTGTAATTGAATTGGGGAAATATTATGTCAGTCGGTGAAGCTGAAGTGCATATTTTGAGCAAGCAAAATGGAAAAAAGGAGAATTTCGTGCAATATTTTTTGAGTGACCTTCGAAATTAAGTAAAGTTAGGACTCCCTCATTTTAATGCTTTCCATTATAAATAAACCCGAACGTTGAAAATATTTCAGAAATCATAAAAACATTGTTAATCGATCAGAGAATCTTAGAGCTGAGACTGTACACTGGGACAGAATGAAATACTGAACGGCAGAAATTCCAAAAATCGAGGCTGTAATCTAGGTGCATTAAGTGGCTTTAACAGAAGCCAATTAAACTCCTGAGCTCGCAAATGGACAGTTTTGAGGGTTCCATGAACGGTGTTTCGCAGTCAAGGAACCCAAAGTCGACAATTGTCATTTTTAGCAGATGCGTGCTATGCGACGGCTATGTTTCAGGTGCCATTTCTTGATACTTAAGACCAAGGGTGCCCAGACTGAGCTTACGGGCGCGTGAAAACCAATACAAATGCAGAAAATACAAATCAAGCAAGAACAACCACAAGAAATAGAAAGATAACACCGATTTTTGTTTGTGTGTGTGTTCGCATGAGTTCGGCTCTTGCCGCAGTGAATACCGAAAAGCATTCGGCCACTGCGCGCTAGACGAGCGCTCACAATGCATAAGGAACATTGTTGTTGCGTTCGAGTTTGTCGGAGACAAGGAGAGAGAGAGAGAGAGAGGAGAGCACTCAAATGAAATTGTTGCAGACCTTCGCTCAGGGAGAAAGAGAGAAGAGCACTCATATGAAATTGTTGTTGCAGACCTTCGCTCGGACAGAAAGAGAGGAGAGCACTCATATGAAATTCTTGTTGTTTTTTATTGGCTTATGGGCGCGTAGAACTTATGCGCGCGAGCTATTCCTTTGCGCAAAGCAATAACGCGTGCGTGGCTTGCGGAATGGGAGCGGGCAGCCCTGCTTTAGACCTAAACGAAAGTCACTAATTTTATTTCGTTGTCCGATACTGTCGTTGCGGATCAAAATTTTTTAGATATTTATTTTCAGTTATTAATTTTGTAAGGGAGCTGCATCAGCCAGAATGTTAGGCTTCACTTAAAATGAGCGTGTGACAAGAACTGTCAAAATCGGACAAGTTGCATGAGTATCCCTTAAGTCAGCCCCTTCCACCCGATCGAAAAAATAATGCCAGTAATGAAATCGGAGTCCCCGAAAACCTATAAAACAATACCCAATTTGATTTCTTTTTAGATTTTACATCCTTCCAATCGCCCTTATGTCAGACCCTTTCCACCCGATCGGAAAAATGTTGCCAGAAATGTAAATAAAATCCTATGAAACGATATCCCAGTTAATTTTTTGTTTTCATTTTACTCCCTTCCACCCCTCTTAGTCAGCGTCCTGTCCCACGATTGAACAAATATGGCCAGAAATGGAATCGGAGCACCCAAAAGCCTATGAAACCTAGATTCTGTACCAGTACGGACTGTTGGCATCTCTACTGAGCAGTTAGATGCACATCTGCGAGATGGGTGCCCCGTTTGCAGACAATCAACCTTAAGCGCAACTGTGTGAACTCCTTAAAAGAGTATTTGGAAGTAGGTTTTTGGGACGTTTTTATATTCTAATATACCAAGGCTGCAAACCTCTAAAATTTTACAGATGGCTCGGTCCGGGGGTTCGCACACTTTGTTAAGTCTAAGGTTCGGTTCGCGGACCGGTTCCTGGAACCCCTGAACCCAAGGTTTTTGTTCGAACCTCGGTTCGCTTAACAAAAAATCAATAGTTTCAATTTATAATATTCTTTATTTTAATTCAAACAAATTCATTAGCTGACATTTACAACATTTGAAAACTGCTTAGTTTAAGTTAATAAGCATTATATCTTCAAGGAGCTGTTCATCTATACCAGCTCTTAGATCAGAAAGAACAAACTTTAGTATTTAAAAGGCTCGTTCAACTGATACCTGAGTTGCTGGAACAGCAAGTATAATTAAGGCAATATTTTTTAAGTCATCGTTTTTTGACCTTTCCCAAATTTTAAAACATTTGTCGATGTATGTTCTCTTGGATATACATTTACAGATTGTATATTTGATATTTGTTTATTGCTTTCATAAACTTCTCTTCTTCGCTATCAGACGTTGAGTCATTTAAAGTTGAATTTTGAAAACTCTCATTAACTCTCATTTTTCTAACCATTTTATCACACGCGTCCAGTAGCTGATCTTCACTCAATTTTAGTATCAGGAATGCTTGTTCCATCTGTATGAATTTATTTATTGTTGGCTGTTGATCAACTTTCTATTTCCGCTTTTTGTTTTCATATTCAATTTCTTCGGCTACTTTTTTATGCTGACGATGAATGTGTCGCAGCAAGTTAGTTCCGTGTCGTCCAGTCATTCCAAATCTGCATTCATTGTATAAAATATGTGACATGCGAAGGTACATAAGCTTTTCCAGAACCGAATTCAACTTTCCTTTATTCCTGTGTATGTAGTTTGTCATTAGATATACGCTAATAATTTGTCATTAGATAAAACGTAATTTGCGGTTTTGCACAAAAATTTTTTGTTAATTTTATAAAAACCCGAACCGAACCGGCCTTGGCGACAATTCTCTGCAATGCAGGAGGTGTCATTCAAATCGCATACCTTCAAAAAGCATAGCATGATCATCTTCGAATATTTTCAGAGCAGGTTTAACATTTATTTAAAGCAAAATCCACCATGACATGGCTTCCCACATCCCGTATATTCTTTTGATTTTAAGCCATGCGACTATTTTTACTTTGCAAACCTAAAGAAATGGCGCTGCGGATGAATCAAACAGCCATTTTTAAGATCAGGGATGCTCTCCGCCTGCTTACGGCAGTGCATCTACACCTATACAAATTAGGAAAATCATTTTTCGAATAACAAAAATTACAAAGAAAATACATTGAGAAAAGTGATAAGTCAGCTCGTGTATGCGCTTATGGTTTCATGTCTTACAACAACACTCGTCTACATAGAAAAAAAGGCGAGCTAAAATCAAGCTCAAAAAAATTGATTTGATCTTGACTTTCGAATTGAAATTCCAAGTACGAGTCATACTAGATTCTACTTAAATCAAGTACGAAAGGATTGGAACAATCCTAAAAGGCTTGTACCAATCCAAAAATGTTTCTTTCAAGTACGGATCCTGCTTGACAATCAAATGGTCCTGACTCGAGATTGAAGTACCTATAAGTACGGAATTCCACTGTCAAAGCAAAAGAGCGAAAAGAAACCGAGAGCAAGCTCGAAACTGAGAGCGAAAAGCTCTCTCAGGCTAAATTTTTCTAACAGCTTAGGCAGTGTTGCCAAATCAGCTTTTTTCCCGTCATATCTGGCTTTTTTTATAACCGTATTGCGGGAAAAATTTAGAAACAGCGGGAATTCCAGCTTTTCTAAAAATGATTTCGGCTTTCTTTCAGCTTTATTCTGATTTTGGAGTCGTTTGCAAAACTTATAAGCAAATCGATAGTAATTGCCTCTAAAGTTTAGGAAACAATCATCTCAAAGTGCTAGCTAAGTTTACAGATAATTGATTAAAATGCCAACAGTTTTCAAACAAGAAATTCGAAAAGTCTGGCTGCAAAACCCGGAGCTTAAGGCTTTGCTCCGGAAGAATGAATCTGATACCTCTTGAGTTTACTGAAGTTGTTGCAAATGCAAATCACACGACCAAAAAAAACTAAACATTGTTACGATTTTGAAAGTATTTTTCGTAGAAGGTATTGGAAAATTACGATGAAACTAAAGTTTTGGAGTAAAGTAAACGCTTCCAAGGACTCTGGAGGTAATGAAAGAATTTTTGAGTTAGCCTCGTTTGCGACTTTGATGTTGTTCTTGTCATGGTCCAACGCTGAAGTTGAGCGTGTCTTCAGTCAGGTTAATATAGTAAAATCTAAACTCAGAAATCTAAACGAGGTGAGCACACTCAATTCAATATAATGTATAAGATATTGGATATTAGTGAAACTGAAATTAAGAAATTAAATTAAAATTATAGTCAGGCATGTTCTCATTTTCATTACTTTCTGAAAAGTAAATCGAACGCAATTCCGCTTCGGTTTCGTTTTTTGTTCTCAATTCCGAATGAAATTGCTTTCGTTTTACTTTTTTTTATAAAAAACTTTTTCGTTTTGGTGTTGCGAGAACACGAATTAATTCCACTTACGAAAAGTTGCCGTGGAAACGGAATAGAGAACATGCCTGAATATGTGTAGTATAGGTAGATACTGGTTACGTCGACATGCGAAATGCTGCTTCGATAATTAGGTCCTTCCAGCATGCGAAGGCAGCTGCTGAATTGCAGTTCATATGTCAAGTCAATAGCGCTCAGCCTCCATTGTTTTGTTTTTTGTGTCCTTTTTTTACAGTTGTATACAAACTAATGACCTCGAGCCGGCGAGAACTTGTTGGTTTGATAATAAAAAAAGGTCGTTAAAAAAGTAGCATTTAGATCTCGTGAGATGCTTTTTTTGCTCAAATCAATCCTTTTCGTATTTTTGGAATTGATTTTAGCCCGGATATCTCGGAGCGTAGACACTGTGAAATCATTTAGATACATTATATATGGCGAGTTTAAAGTAAACTATGTTAAGAATTAAAAACAAAAACTCTTAAATTTTAGTTCAAATCACATCCTATTTCACACAATACTTGTGTCCAACGAATCAAATAATTACTGCTTAATGTAATAAAATAACCTTGAACCTTTAGCCAACCCTGGACACTCATTAGAGCAGGCCATTTGTCGATTTCAGTGCGAAATAATCATGATTAATGGACATGATTATCGTCAGGTGACAGCCGTTCGCGACATGGCTTCTTGACAAGGGGTGGCTGAACCCAAACTGAGTCCAAGGAGAGGAGCAGCAGCCAAAGAAAAAAAAGAAATGACTTAAAAGTCTATTAAACATATCTCAAGGGCGTTACATTTTTGCTTTTGCCATTTTATGCCGTAATTCAAGCGAAGCGCATTAAAAATTTATGCTCAATTAATCTGAGCAAGTGAAAGGAAATAAATCGACGAACTGTCCTGACTGGCCAATGCCAATGATAATGAACCCAACCGGCGCCCCGGCGATGGTACAGTTAAAGAAGATTTGAAAATACTTAAGAAGTGAAAGACATTTGATTTATGATTTGATCCATTATGATTGCAAAGTTCTTCTTAGCAGAAATGTTAATAAAGGCGCAAAGTGCGACCGAAATGCGTAGGAGAACAATTTAAAATAAAATGAAGTTTTATTTTAGATTAGGAATGACGGCCAACACAAGCCACATTAGCAACCTTCAGAAATAACTTTAAAAAACTCTTTTCTTTTTTCTCTCGAGCCTGAAAAAGCCAATATTAATCAAAAAATCTGTGCATTATCAATTGGAGATGGAAATCAAATCCAAATTCGTAATATTACGACTTCGAGAAGAAAATGTAGCATAAGTCAAGTTGTAAAATGGCGAAACAAACCTCGTAGATTTATGTACAAATAAGGTGAGAATACATTCGAATTTCATAGAACCGGCACAATAATATGTAAATGTGGATGATGATTTGAATAGATTGGTAAATGGGAGCGCATCCTCCACATAGATGGATCAGCTCATGAGTGGGTATAATTGAGCCTCTTCGCTAGATGCCGGTATTGCCGAAACACAATTTGTTAGTATTTTACATAGATGTAAATTCTTGGTATGACAAAAACGTTGAAATATAAGCGTATTTTTGAAGCATAGGATATGTTAAGTGTGACCAAGTTCAATTTTTAAATTTCATTAAAAAGTTTGATACTTTTTACTAAAAAGTTTTTAGCAACAGTGTTTAAAAAACAGCAATAAGTTTCATTTCGTCTGCTTTGCTTCTGCTTTTGATAAAAACAGAACCCACAGCAAAATCATATGCAAAAAATGATTATTGAGAAAAAGCAAACAGCAGCAGCAGTCGTCGCTTCATCATTTCTGATTTACATTTTGATTTTGCTTTTGAACAGTGTTTAGAAATCGACGGTAGTGCAAGCGCGACAGAAGTTACTCGCATCTCTTTTCTGCTTTTGCATTTTGCTTTTGGCCTCTCTCAACACACACAATGAAACATTTACCGTTAGAAGGCTCGGCTAGGTTAAAGATAATACTCTGTTTACACTGCGGTCGTACGACCTTTTTTGGTATTTTTTGCCTGAGACTGGTCGTCCGGCCATACAAAATTATGGCAGTTGACTTTAAATTTGGGACGGTCGTAGACTCTACGACCGGAAAAAAAGCACTGCTTATCGATAGCTAACGGAATAAGCACCCGCGAGCATTCGAAAAAATTCTTTAAATTGGACAGGAGTTGCCATGGGCACGGCAGCCTTCCAAAAAATCACGTAACTTTTCTTCAAATGAAAAATGCAAAAAATTAGCTAATGATTCATTAAAATGGGAATTATTGTTGTTACATGCAGCCACAAAGCTCTTAGAATTGGCTCACATAGCTGGTGGCTAATGTGATGCAGTGCCAGATTTCGGCTGGCCGCCCTGGGTACTCGTCGTAGACGTGACCGTGGCCATTTTCACCGCCTTCGGCTTAATCTGGCTGGATTTGGCTGTGGCCTGCACCGGCTTATGCTCCTCATCCGACTCGGTGGTCTCACGGATTAGCTGCAGATGCGTCAACAGCTGGCGTAGATATCACAGGTCTCCATGATGGCCAACTCCTGTAACGATTTTAATGTCCACCGTTTTTCTGCCCCGTTGAAATTTAATAATCTCGTCCGAAGAGGAGTCGATCCAATAGCGAAAGCCGTATATGTAAAGTGATGGGTCTATCTCTACGCACATCATTGTTGCGATTGATCATAGGATGCTTGGTACAGCAGAAGGACTGCTTCATGGTGTGGAATACGTACTCGCCGGTGGGGTGCTGTGAATAGCATTGATGGATATTGATGATGTCACCCTCAACTGTGCTGTGGATTTCACGCATTATGGCTCTGATTAGATGACGATTGCAATTGTTCCCATTCCCTTTAAATGGCGATTTATCAGATTTTCCAGAAGCATTTCATCCTCACTAGACAAGCTTTCAATTATATCCATTGTTATTTTCCATTTTAACACCGAAATTCCAATTAAATTTAAAGTAAACAAAAAACAGCTGATTGACGTTTGCCACTATTTGCGACTGTTCGCTCAATGTAAACACCTAAAAGGTTGTAGCCCCATTAAAAGTCGTACGACCGCAGTGTAAATTCGGTATTACAAGGTTTTTGCGTTGCGTTAAATTTTGGTGTGCTGGTAAATTCAAAGAAAATATCCTGGCGACAGTGCTGCTGTCGACACACATGCTGCTGCTTCGACTTACGGCACTGAACAAAATCATCAGCAAAACCAAAATCATATAGCGACGTTTGCTGCTGCTGCTTTTATTTTTCTGAATAATCGTTTTTTGCTTTTCATTTGGCTGCGAGTTCGGTTTTCATCAAAAGCAGAAGCAGAAGCAAGAGTTCATATTGATAAGATGAAAGAAGTCGAAGCTGTGAAAAGCCAAATTTTTGTATCTTTTGCTAATTCGACAGAAGCAATTTAAATTTAAACACTGTTTAGCACAATCTTACTCAGAAACTTGTAAGTTGTAAGTTCCATTGTTTTTCCACTGAAAAGGTGGTGCCTTTAAAAATGGCTTTAACAGACTCGTTTGGCTTCGTGAAATGTTGATTCATTGACCTTGGGCACAAGCAGAAGTCATAAAAAGCGATTGAACCTTGATTCAATGTCTTGAGAGCTCAAAAGCTCTGTCCACTCGACACGATATGGCAGAGGTAACGATTGACGATCGTTTTTATAACCTGGCAAAGTGTATTATAATTTTGCCCAGAAGCTTGCAACGCATAGAAATATTAATTTTCGACCCTTGATCAGGGCGACCAGCTGAGTCGATTGAACATTATCCGTCCGTCTAATCTCTCAGTTATAAAGCTATCGAGCTGAAACTTTGCACAGAGTCTTCTATTTACTGCACGTTGCTAATATGTCAAAGCCGACCGGATCTGATGACTATATCTTATAGCTGCCATAGGCACCATCGGTCGAAAAATGGGTCTTATTAAGAAAAACTTTTTTGTTTTCAATGTTAATGTATTCAAACTCAATCATTCTTAATATTATATGCTTTCAAACAGATTTGCAAATTTTAGTCAAGATCGAAAGACTATCTTATGGTTGTCATGGGAACCATCGGTCGAAAATGAGTCTTATTGAGAACAACTATTTTGTTTTCAATGTTAGCTTCCTCAAACTCGGTCATTATTATTATTATATGTTTTCAAACAGATTTGCAAATTTTGGTCAAGATCGAATGACTATAACATAAAGCTGCCATAGGACCGATCGGTCGGAAAATGGGTCTTAGTGAAAAAAGCTTTTTCCATTTCAAGAAAATCGTTCTTAAGGTCTGTGAATATTAATATTAATCGATTTCAAACTAATTTGAAAAAGTTAATCGACATCGGGTGACTATATCTTATGCACTGAAAGAAAAAAGGATAGTTTTTGATGATCCTCAGGATGATTTTTCGATATCTATTTGGACTGGATAGTTAACTATCCTTTTTTGGGATCCATTGGATCTTTTCGAAGTCGATTCATTTTCGAAAAAAGGATATTAAAATATCCATTGTATGGAGAGGCAGTTGGCAATCATGCTTTCTTCAGCAAAAAGCCTTCTGAAGAGTCGTTAGGGATAACGATGAAACAGTTCTGTAAAGGCAACCAGCTCTTTTTGGTGGTACAATGCATAAGTTGTTTACAAGTTGTGAACAAACGCAACTTTTTCGGACCTAGAGCCAGCCAACTCACACTAACTATCCAAAGGATATTTAAAATATACTCATTTGAACTGTTAAAAACTATCCCGTTCTTCATATCCATTGGATCTTTATGAAATATCCTTTTGATCTTTTTTAATATTTAATTTTGATAATATTGCCTTGAACTTTCATTAAGAAGTTCCGGTTAAACGGGCTCTTTATATTTTCGTTAAAATAGGAAGTGAGCTTCTCCAGGGAGCCGTACCACATTAGTTCCAAGAGCTGCTGTAAAAGATTACAAGAAAGATATAAAAATACATTAGTATTATTGAAGTACATGTTTACTAAACAAGGAAAAAAGTAGACTAAAATTCGAGTTTTTTGAGTGCAAGCACATATCACTTACCTGATGTTTATTATTTCACTTCAATTACACTTTAATATCACTCCCAACACATCATTTCATTGCCGGCTTTGCATAAGCGCGTGTCTTCTCTTCAATTGTTTTACTTCGAATGACTCAGCGCTCATGACATCGAAATTCGCAATATGTCTTTCTCTTTCGCACCAACGGGCATACATGACTTGCTCGCTATCGCTTGCAGATATCAAAATTCGATACTTCAAGATCTCGCTCACCCTTTTTTAAGCTCCTTTGGATCGTTTTCACTTAAAAAGAATATGACAGAAAGAAGGATAGTTTATTGATCTTAATTCTTCATCCAAAGGAGCTGAAACTTGTGAAAGAATATTTAAAAAAGGGGATATTTTGAATATTGTTTCTACGGGGATCTTTTTTTTTCTGTGTGGTTGCCATAGGACCGATCGATCGATAATTAGGTTGAAAAAATTTTGACTTTTATGTAAGCGTTCTTAAACTCTGAAATTTCAAAAACTGCATTTCCAAGGGTATAAAAACTTCGGCACAGACGAAGTTAGCTTGGCCTTCTCGTTTTTAAGTACAAAACGGTATAAATTCCATCCCATTCGTTCTAGAACTCTGTCATTTAGAACATTTACTGAAACGGTGTTTGTTAAAGTTCCCAAAATTAAGTTTTGGTGCCCATTTGCAGCCTTGATACTATCATTCACTGGGTAAAGGGTACCTAAAAGTCAATCAGCACATTGTATAAGCCAGTATAAGGACTCACATAAACTCCTCTCAGATTAACTCTTAAATAAAATTCACTACATTTGATTGTATTGTTAAGCATTCATCAACGTTTTAAGAGCTTCATCTTAAAAACTAACGAATTGTCTTCAACGCACAACTGAGTTGTAGTTGTAAAGTGAAAAGTACAGCAGCATGATGTGAAAACGAAGTATCCAAGGAGGAGAGAAGTACACAAGGAGCTAACACCAGACGCAGCACAACTCAAGTAACTTGAAATAAAAGCAAAAAAATAAAGGGAAAATACATGTTACACCTGAGCGCTGAAGCAACGTTTGCTCAACAACTGCAGGTGAGTCGATAAAAAAGCCATCAACATTTGTGTTCCCTCCCGAAACAGCGAAATCTGCTCCAGCAGCAAAATGTGAAAATGCCAAAGTGGCCTCCAGTGAGAAAGGCGGAGGAGGAGGAGGAGGAGGAGAACCAAATGGTAGCTGAAAACTTTGTACAAATTATCAACTGAACAGCAACAATAATCTCGGCCAGCGACTGCGGCGACAAACTCTGTCCCTTTCGCCCCTTCAATATAGAAAGGGACCGACCAACTGAAAAGCAACTTTTATTTTTGGTTATTGCTATTATTATTATTATGATGATGATGATGATTATTATTTGCATGGCCGCCTCCCCGAGCACTCATAACAATTTCACCCTTTTTTTTTTTTTGGTGTAGAGTCAAAGTTGGGGATTTTAATTTTTTTTTTTTTAAACTTTTTGTTTTTGGTTGGTTTGAGTTTAAGCAGTGTTTTGGGTAGTTCACTTATCAGGGCAGTGACCCGCTTTTATTACGTTAAAAATTAGATAAAATTTGTCCTGCCCCCTCACATATGTGCTCCAAAATATGCTGAAACAAGTGAATCTCAAAGGATTTTTAAATGAGGTCGTGTCTGGTTTGGGTCCACACAAAAAAAAAAAACAAAAAAATATTGTGCCTCGGGTGCGCTTTTGTCACGCCCTCTGTCAACGGCTTTTTGTGCTCAAAAATGACAAAAACTGTTGACGTTTTTCCGCGAAATGTTGGCAGCAGCTAGTTGAGGCACAAAAATGTGAAATATGAAATATGTGATAGCATAGCTGATATACCAACCTTCCTCCCTCCATCCTTAGCATCTGGAGCACAAGGCAATTAAAAGAAGTTCGTTTGCCAAGTGAGGCAAAAGGAACTGGAAATCTGAAATTAAATCTGCACTCCATAAAATTGCAATTGCTTGGGCTAAGCGGACAGAGAACATTTTGGTAGTATGAAATACTTGAGTCTACACTCGGACACTCAAATACAAAGGGTGTCAATAAAACGATGAGACTGAATGATGCTTCATTCAAGTACATCCAGTTAAAAATGCCGAGATTAAATTTGAAGCAGTTTGTTTCTAAAATTTGAAGTTTATTTTGTTTAATGAGATTTCAAACGATCTCATTAAGTTTAGATTTTCCAAATCTAAGTGCAAAATTCTAATTTCAAGTTCGTTTCAGGAATATCAAATCCCTTCAACTTGAAATAAAATTCTTCCTGTTACATTAATTCGTCGTACTCTAAAAATTAGAAATTAAAGATTGTTAAGTGCGTAATAAAGGGTGATTTTTTAGCAGCCTTCGGATTTGATTAAAAAAATTACATAAAATTCAGGAAAATTTATGACATGGGCTTTTTCACAGAAAAGTCCACAGAGAAAACAAAATTGGCTGCACGGCGCGTGTTTAAACGTCAAAGCTAAGCTAAACGTATTGCGCCCTGCTAAATTGCACACGCAAAATGTAGAATGGAGAAAGCAGATAAGCTGCACGTAACGTGTAGGATTTCAATATCTAAACGCCGCGTGTAGAAAAGTTAAATGCGGCGTGTAGAAAAGCTACACGCCACGTGTTGAAATGAGAAAACTAAACGCGGCGTGCAGAAAATCTACACAAACGTTATGGGTTGAAAATCCCGGTCAAAACGTGTAGAAATCCTACAATTTCGTGTAGATTTTCCATATTTTTTTTCTCTGTGTACTTAAAAACACTATTCTTTATCATATTTTTTATGGGGAATCAATAAAATTGAACTAATATAAGCCAATCTTAAATTTACTCATAACACATTTTCAGATTTTCGAATGCAAAGTCGCGTAAAAGCCATTTTTTCTCATTTGGACTCGTTTTGTTGTATTAAAAATGCCTTTAGATTGAATTGAGTTTTGTTCTCTTAAATCTTTCTAAGGGTACAATGAGTTAAAAAATATTGTATAAGACACCATAAGAAACTATGTCATTGTAATTAACTAAAAGTTTTTGCTTTATATTATAACAAAAGCAACATAAATAAAATGAGAAAATTTTAGTTACGTAACGTCAGGTAACGTCACATCAGATACTTATGCAAATAAAAGAATATTGAAAAAATATTTTTGAATAAGGTCGCCTGGAAGCACATATTTTTGCTTATATCTTTAACTCCTTGTGATTGATGTATGTCATTGTTTTTGCTGACTGTAGTGCTACTTAATTGCTAACCAAATGTAAAACAATCTTTTTAAAAATCCAAGATTTTCAAATTTTTCAAAAACATGTCAGTTTGGAAATGCTGGGAGTGATATTAAAGTGTAATTGAAGTGAAATAATAAACATCAGGTAAGTGATATGTGCTTGCACTTAAAAAACTCGCATTTTAGTCTACTTTATTCCTTGTTTAGTAAACAAGTACTTCAATAATACTAATTTATTTTTATATCTTTCTTGTGATCTTTTACAGCACCTCTTAGAACTAATGTGGTACGGCTCCCTGGAGAAGCTCACTTCCTATTTTAACGAAAATATAAAGAGCCCGTTTAACCGGAACTTCTTAATGAAAGTTAGAGACAATGAGGATAGCCCCTCAAAAAATAGTCTTAAGGCGTTCGCACCATCTAGGCGGCCAATTGACCGGCCCCAAACGTGAAATAAACTATTCACCGAACTCGTCTCTTAATTGGGCCATTGTTTCGCGTGCTATGTGGCATGTGGTACCGTCTTGTTGAAACCACATGTCAGCCAAGTCCAGCTCTTCCATTTTGGGAAAAAAAATTTGTATTCATCGCACAGTAGCGTCATCTTTAAAAAAGTACGGTTCAATGATGCCACCGGCCCATAATCCACACCAAACAGTTCATTTTTCGGTATGCATTGGCAGTTCTTGCAATGCTTCTGGCTGCTCTTCTTACCAAATACGGCAATTTTGTTTGTTCAAGTATCCATTCAACCAGAAATGAGCTTCGTCGCTGAACACAATTTTCCGATTAAAAAAAAAGTGGATCTTCATCCAACTTTACCAGCGCCCATTCACCAAAAGTAAGCCGTTGTGCAATTCTTGCACCAGCTGTATTTTAAAAGGTTGTTTACCCAAATCCTTCCGCAAAAATTTGCTGCGAACTGCGCCGAATCGATCATTTACGGTCAATAACAACAGTGGCGGATACAGCTGCGATATTTTCCTCTGTCCGCCCTCTACGTATGTGTGTTGGTGGCTTAATGTTCAATAATGTAAATTTGGTGCAAATTTTATTCACAAGATTCCGAAGAGCCGCTTCAGAAGGTCGCCTAAACTGACCATAAAATGGAAGAAGTGCACGATGCAGTTTCTTAAAATTCAATAATCTGCAAGCGTGGTTCGTTTCTAAGTCGATTCATGGTTAAATTATAGACCAAACTGAACATGTTTGACAGTAACATGTGACACGAAAACAGCTGAGCTGCTAAAAACAGTGTAATTTTAGTAATATCCAAGAGAATTCCCTCAGTAAACCTCCCTTTTTGTGGCCAAAACTAACAAAAATATCCACCAAAAATATATTCAAAAAATATTGACATCCCTAGTCTAAACCACTTAACCAAGCCAGACCTTATTACCGCATCTCTGGTAAGGACATTTGGAATGACTTAGACCAATCATAAGAGGCTTGAATTGAGTAATATAGTCTTTAAGACGAGCTTGAGGTTTTTGGCAAATGACAGGCTTATTCTTAGAATAAAAAGATTGAATTAATCCCCCGTTGTTTTCTATGTAGTTATAAGAAGGTACACCAGTAGGCAAAAGTATTTTGACAAGAAATATTTCATAAATACACTATTATATCTTTTAGCCTAGTACTGAGGGCGTTCGAATTTTCCTTCAGCTGTAAAATCCCATATAAAAAAAATTGCTTAAGGAATTTTTTCTTGCCTCGTTCTGTAGTTTGGTACCCAGAAAGCCAAGCAATACACACAAGGAATTTTGAGAGTTGCCATATAAACTGCTTGTGTGGACTGTATCGAACAGCTGAGATTCCTTCAAGAAACATTGTGTAATCATTTTTTCCTTGTGTCAGTTGTCGAATTGAAATGGAATGCAAAACTTTAATAATGACGACAAAAACGCATTAATTGATGCTGTGCATTTACATTTACAAAAAGTGCTTGGGAAGCTGTTGGTGTCCAGTTGGGAAAAGAAGGTGAGTATTACTTGGTGTGGCTGGCTCCTACTCCTTGGTATCAGTGCAGCTGCCAGTGTTGTTCTTGGAAGTAAAATTAAATTCCTTTCTTTCTTTTCAGCGGACGAATGTAAATGCGCTTGGATCTCACTTTGAGAGAGTCTCCTTTACTACCGCGATAAAGCCAAAACAAAAAGCGGCAGTGCGGGAGGCGTTGAGCTGGAGCAAGAAAGATTTAGCGAATATGTTGATTGGCAGTTCGCTGACCAAATGGCTTTCCTACCTAATATGTAACTAATAAGTCTTTTCGGTATCCCCCATTTAATTATTTAACAATGGCAACACCCAGTCCGGTATTAAAGGACACCAGCTCTGCAATATCAATCCAGCCCAATGAGGAGTGCAAGTTTTCCGATGACATTTTAGAGTTTCACTCTACAAACTCTACATTACAGTCATATTCCTATGTAAGTTAAATATTTGGATATAAAGATATGCGAAGATATTGACAAATTGTCTTTCTCAGCAGGCAAAGCAGACCGAAAAGCGGAAGGTGGAATAGCCCTTAGTATCCGATGAGTTGTTGAAAAAAAAGAAGAGGAAAAGGACTTAACCCGACCAATCTTCCCTTTGCTAAGCCAGTTGCCCTCCGATGTGGCCACTATGATGGAGGTGCAAATTACAATTTTCCTTTTTGAGTCGGTAGAGGCTCACAAAGAAAAATAAATAATCAAAGTAATTAATAGTATAATATTATAAATTTATATGATGAGAATATTATAAAAATTGGAGTATTAGTAACACCAGCAGCATCATTCTCCCAAGTTTCAGAACCGATCTCTGAGTTGACAAAATTTCTAATTGTATTCCGCACATGTTTGGGGAAAAAACTACATTAACTCCTCCTGACTTCTGTAAAATAAAAAAAAAAATTTTAAATTTTAAATTTGCATACAAATCGGCCATACTTCACAGATCGATCACAATCTTTTACCACTTGAGGTCCTATGCTGAGCATAAATCAATTTTGAAATCTTGTCAATGGAACCTACTCAAAACCCATTTTAGTACATCTTAATAGAAAAAAAGCAATATAGCTGAAAAAGAAATAGAAGATCAGGTTCTTTTCGTTCTTTTTAGTTACAAAAATATCAGTTCTTGAATATTTACAATGTCGGTTCTGGTTCTGTTTAAGAGAAATCGCTTTAAAATTAGGCCTGGATCGGTACAATGGCTTACAGAGGCTTTTGATCACCGGATCGGATCGAAATATGGATTTGGAGTTCAGTCGTTAACTTTTCTAATCCTGATGGAAAGAGACGCTTTACTTTATGAAAGATGTCGGTTCGGTTTTCGAACATAAATTAGTGTTTTGGTTCAGAACCGATTTCCATTTCTTACAACAACAACGTACGCCAGTAGAGGTCTCATGTAGTTGCTCACATTTTGTCTCACACTGTCATTTGTGAGCTTAAGTCAGAGCCGGCCAGCCATAGCTGCCAGGAACCAAAGTCAGTCGTGTTTTTACGCAAACGCGAGCTGAACTCATGATTGTGTGAGTCGGTGAACACGGAATTGCAAGTAAAACGGCTGCAGTCTGGAGAAAGCTCTCTTGCTCACTAACATAAGCACACTTTTTTGTCCTCTCCATTTGGCCTGCACTGGCTTAAGTAGACAAACTCTTGTGCTTCCCGCTCTCTTTTATTTGTAGCCTTACTTACACCATTAAGAGAGTGCTTATTACAGTTGTAAAACCTTAAATCACGATAACCTAACTAGCCGGAATCTAGGCATGTTTATCACCTATTTTGGGCGCCTTTTTACCACATTTTTCTCTACTGGCGCTGCAGATGTTTATCTTTGGCTCGCAGGACAAAGCGCTTTAGAAGTTCTTTGTGTGTGTGTGTGCGTGTGTGTGACATTAGCCACGCAAAGGCTACCAGCAGGAGCAGGCGGCGCATGATTGCACAACATCGTGCAGTACATTGACCCAGTTACATGTGCGCCTAAAATGCAATTTGTATGTCTGACTGCAAATTCCCTTTGTCCTGCTACCTGAACCCTAAGGATTTGCTACACAAAACGTTGACCAAAACTGCGGAGATAGAATTTTTTTGTTAAGAAAGCAACTGCCACTGCAACACCTTGAGGAAACAGCTGCTCGGGTCAAATTAATTGTTCTTGAAACACTTGGGTCCAAATCCCATTCATTCCCATTACACTAAATCGCTTTCTAGTTTCACCAGTCTAATTCTTTACATTTTCAATGTCAACTAAATCTCACTCTGCTCTTGGTTAAAGCCCTAGACGAGAAACAGAGCAGTGCAACATGATTAAAAGTTTTTGCGGCTGCTTCTCCAACCCTTGAGAGGTGGACCACATAAAGTTGTTTCAACGAAAGTTTCTGCTTTGTGGTTAATACGTTTTCAGTTGTTGTTGTTGTTCATTTTCACCCCCTGGGAAAAGCCAACTGGCGACATGCTGTCTACTCCGGCAACAAAAAGTGAGATGTCAATCTCACAACCGGACACGTAGAAAGCCACAAGTGTTGCCTTATTCGATGTTAACCGCCAAAATATACAAACTATTTGAATGGATTTTAGGCATTAAAATCAGAGCAATTAAATCAACTATATGAAGAAGAATTTGTTCGTAACGTCTAAAAATTCAAATTGCGCTATAACGCAAAAGCTGGCTGCTTCACAATTGTCACTGATCTTTAGCATTTTGAGTGCATTCAGTATATTGGTATTTTATGCCAAAGCCGCATACGGTCACACTGGCAAACCAAGCCGACATTAAGTGACCGGGAAAAAATCAAACCAGCAGCACAATTGCTTTTTAACTGCGAGTACCTTGTGACATCATAATCCCAATCGTCGTCTCCTGTTTGACATGACGGTGCTCCTTTAGCCAAAGTGAAGACAGTGCTAGCACAGGCAACACGATTACATGAATAAAATTAAATTGGAAGACGCGTCTCCATAATGTGGTTGTTGTTGTAAATCGAAAATTAAAAGTCAAATGAAGTCGACATAATTGTGTGGCGTGTGTAATTGAAATTGGGCCTTCAACAAAACAAAAAAAAAAAGAAAATAAATTTATGATAAATCTTTTCGACTCTTTGGTGTGATTGTGTGTGTCCCAAGTGTGCGTCGTCGTCGTCCGCATATGCTAGCCTGCGTATGTATGTATTCATGTGAGCGTCGAGCATAAGAAAGCAGTGAAACCGAAGCCGAGGAAGCGCAACCGACGCTCAACAAACATCGATTGAAGCGCGAGTAAACGAAGTTATAAAAAGACACGCAAATAAAGCCACCATTTTTTCATTTTGTGGTTTGAGAAGAACTAGACAAACATCAAAAAATGGCCAGTTTCCAGATCCATCGCGATGCTAATGAGAAGGAGAATCCCCTGATGCCGCCGGCTGTTCTCAAAGAGAAATCGACTATGCTGAAGCAGCAGCAGCCTCTGGGCGTGATCAAGGCTCCACGGACAAATTTTGCGGTGCTAAATACCAACAATGGGAATGTACCGCGCCTGGTGCCAGCGCCATCGGGAAAAGTGGTAAGTCTAAGCGCAGTTATCTCCTTTTCGTTGTTGTTGTTGCTGGTGCTGCCGGTCACATTCTAATGCAGGCAGCTGCTCTTTAAAGGTGGTGGTGGTTGCTATCACTCTCTCTCTCTCTTTCTCGCTCTCTATCTGTCTCTGGCACAGAGGGTTGCGCTTGCTTAGTAAATGATGTTTCCTTGCTTTACCCCCCACCTAACCTATAAACTAACCTAGAAATTGCACAGTAAGTACATGAAACAATTTGCGCGCAAAAAAGAGCATACATTGCAATGCAATTACATCAGACACACACACCCATACACATACAAAACTAATGGGGGAAGCGAGCAAAAGGCGCGCAGCCAGAACAACAACAATGACAGCCTGAGTGCAGCGACATAACAGGATTTTTCCATAAGAACAGAAACACCAAAAGGAAAGCAGCAGAGACACACACTAACACACTCTCACACATATGCATAAAGGGTGCTTTTTAAAGGGCTAAAGCGCTTGAAATGAAAATATCAAATTACAACAAATTTATAACATATTTAAAAATCCTCTAGACGACACCTTAAAAGTTAAGCAATGTCTAATGGGGCACAAGGGAGTACGAAAATATACAGGGTGACAACAAATAAACCGGACTCATGATACAATGAATACAAGGTAGTGCAAACACTTGCTCTGTGAGTCTGTGACGGCATTTGACAGATAAGTCTTAGGTTGGCAATTTGAATTTTTTAATTGTTGATCAAATTTTAGTTCATATTCATTTTAATTACCGAAGCACACATTTTAAAATATGTTAACAAACACAAAATTGTGCGTCTGTGACATCACATTGGAATTGACAAGCAACGCATAGCACTACCTTAAATTTTTTTGTGTTTTGAATCACAACTTTTCAAGGAACTTTTCTATTATTAAGCTAAGAGGCAAATGGAAATCTATAATTAACGCCTAAGTTAATATGTTCAGTCGGTTTTAAAGTCTCTTGGAGTTTTCAGCAGCGAGTCCAACACGCTTAACCCAAGCCCTGGGCTTCAAAAAAGACCTTTGTAAAATCCGGAATTAGTTTTATAGCAGTTCTGAGTAAATATCACACCGAATTCTGCTTCAACGTATTATCCTCAAGAATGGATGTCCCGTCGATGCACTACTTGTATAATTTCGATCCCATTATAGGGTGTTTGTTCCACTTAAATTTTTTCTCGTCTGTATAGAGAATACGCTCCTATTTTTTAGTGCTTTATATACAATTTATCCCATTCAAACTTTGGAATTGTTGGTTTCTTTTTTTTTGACAATCTTGCGATTTCAAGAACTACTGACGAAGCGTTCAAGATCGTTGGACGTGTTCAGCAGAACAACTTGCTCCCAGATCAAGTATACATTTACAATAATCTTCCTACTGAATTCAAGTGATGCGGCATCATAATAGCCAATATGAGGTATCATGATATAGCAGCATGGATCAAAGAAATAGTAGGCTACTTTGAAGTGATACTGCTCCCATAATTAGTTTCTGATACCTACTAAGGGCATGGAGCAATGAGTATAAGTATGAGATAAAGTTTTCGCTGCCTCAGTCAGCTGTTCGCTCTCACTTAAGCTCTCTGGGTACATTTGGAAATATGTCCGTCTCACTCTAACCACTGTGATTTCCTATGTGGCGTTATAAAGTATCTAAACAATGTATATAAGGCACTATCGCTTAAACCAGTCAAAATTGAGAGGCAGCGCAAATTTTATCTCTAATACTCATTGCTCCATGCTGAGGGATCAATTATTCTGCTGATCACGCATATTGTCTGGGAACACCGTAAACAGAAATTTTTAAAAATAGGTACACAGAATTGATAATTTAACAAATTAAGTATCCTTGATTTCAAACTAATCATCTTTTGACTCAATATAACGATATGCACGTTCAGGCCGGCGGTACAAGCCTTTTGTAGTCATCAATCAATATGGTGGCGCTTCCAGAAAGAGATTTTTTTCAACCCTATAACGAGTGGTCCATTAAGAAGTTTTATTATTAATATGCGGTGAAAGAACTATCTCTGACATTTACTTTTTCATGATAATTTCTTTCAAATGTTACTCTCTTTACATCTTAACAAATTTTTCAAACAAGAATTCATTTGCCCACTAACCAGGCGAACATTTCTCACAAACATTATTTGCTTGAAAATCTCAACGAGTAAACATGAAAATATGGAAGCGAAAACTAACACAATCATGGCCTAGATGCCGATACAAATTAGCTTAAATACATTTCAGCCACAATTCGTTGCTCATTTGGGCACGTGTTGACTTTACATATAGTTTTGACAAATGAAGTTCGTGCACTTGTTCCCATCCATTGACGAACATGTTCGCACGAACACACGCAAGATAGAAACGTTTCTATTCTCTGCGAACAAAAAGGCGAACACAAAAATTTGTCACTAACGACGAACATTTCGGCGAGCACAACAAATTCGTCGAACAAATTCGTGTGTGGATGCCCTGCTTTAGTAGACAAAACATGCAGCGCTCTCTATTCCCATATTTCATCTACAAAAATTTAACTTCATTGACAACCTTCGTAAATAAATGTTATGTTTCCAAATGTTATGTGTCCAGTCTGTGTTTTAAGAATCGCTTGGGAAAACTGAGTTGGGATAAATATTCGAAAGCGGCCAAATGTGTCAATTCGCCCTTTTCATTCCGCCAGATCCTTTTTATGTTTTGTGTCTGGATGAGAGTTTTTGATAAACCCTTCTTCAGATGGTTCGGTTCGCGGGTACGAAACCATGGAAAAGACTAAGGTTCGGTTCTCGGACCGGTTGGTTTACTTATGGAACCTAAGGTTTGAAGCTTGGTCTTTTGATTCTTAGATCGTTGAGACAATTTTTGCTTCAAAATTACAATGTTACCTTACGAATCTATAAAAAAAAATGTAATCGGTTCCCTTAATAAACTTCATTCATTAAAGTTATTATTCATAAATGTCTACTACAGCTTACAAAAGTACTTGGATTTTAAAATGAACTTATTTAATGTTAAATGGTTAAATGGCACAAACAACATGACTTAAGTTTTATTTCATTCTCGAAGATGAAATATGACGAGTTTGGATATGATTTTGAAATGATAATGCTCCGAATCAGCACTATGAAATTATTTGTATCCGGTCAATATATTAAAATAGTATCATAAGTTCTAAAATAATCTGACTAAAGTTGTTGATTTAAAAGTTTCGGTTATGGGTCCGTTTCGATGGACCTAAAAAAACCGAACTGGTTCTCAGGTTGAATCAACCTTTTATTCGACCATTCGACCAGCATTTGTGTTTAACCTAAAACTTTGGTTTAAAGATAAAGGTTTAAAAAGAAACCATGAATGACCGCAGCCACTTTTAAGGGGGTATTTCCATGTCGAGGCTGTTTTTTGGACCAAAATGTTTTGAAATGAAAAGTAAAAACGAGGTTATAATCAGTATAATCAGTATAGATAGAAGTCATTCTGGTCTGGACAAAATGGCGGCCATTGAAATGTAAAAATTCGATTTTGTTCCCTTTTTTGTAGTTTAGTGCAAAAAAAAATAGTAAATTTTATTTAAAAATTATGATTGATCAGACCAGAATGGTGACAATTCTGCGTCGATATCACGTAGTTTCATCAAAATCGGTTCAGAGTAACTGGAGATATCATGGCCGGTACTAAGTACTTTAAAAATTACTCGTTTTAGCGAAGACATTGTTCGACAAAAAAGGCTATATCTTCTAAAGTATTTCGAATTTCAAAAAATACTTTTAGGGCAATATTCTTAAATATCCAAGCTATAAAAAAAAAGCAAAAAAAACAAATCGATAAAAATTTTGCCCATAGAGAATACTCCCCTAAGCATGATAATTCTTTATAATTGGATAAATCTTGGATTAATTTTGGGACATTCTTTGTACGGCCATTTCCTTACAGAGGATCTACAACATGGTTCAATAAGTCCACGGTCTAACACAGTAAAATAGTTATTTCTGGCCAAAAATTTCCATTTATTTTTAACTCCCTTTGAGAGTTTGGAACATGGAAACTAAGGTCGCTGGAAGTTAAAACAGGCAAATATGGTGGTGGGGAAGCAAATCGTTTTTATTCATGATTTCAGACTTCAAACGCTCTAATAACCTAATATTAATACTAGATAGATTTGGCTTTTTCGATAAATTCGTCGAATATTATTTCATGAGCATCCCAAAATTCGGACACCATAACCTGATGTTGCCTTTTTGACTCTGGAATGTAGAGATGTATTCAGGTTTCATCAATGGCTACATGCATAAAAAAGTCATTTTTTTCTGCTGGAACAGTGTCAAACCACGCTCTAAAGCAGGCATGCCCAAAAGCTGCATTCGACAGAGCACTCACCAATACTCACAAAGATAAGCACCAATACCAATAATGAAATTGTTGTTGGTCAGTTTGCTTGCGCTCGCAAACGCCAATCAAAGAAGAGAACAAAACCGGTTTTTGTTTTACGCGTCGCATACACACGAAATCGTTAGCGTGTGTGTCGTTTTGTATGCCTCGCGCCCTGCATGTATACGATCATTGATTTCCTATGTTTGGTGGAATTACAATAACAAAACGTACCCAAAGAGCATACGCCTGGGCATCGCTGCTCTAAAACGTCAAAGCGTTCCTGCTTTCGTCCACTATGAGCGAACGCGATTCATCACATTCCCTTCCCAAAGTAAAAAGAACTTATGATCTGTACCAGACTATGCTCCTAGTACCTTCAATAATTCTTTTAACCGAACTTTTTAGCAAACAGCCGATCCGCTTTGGGGTTAGATTGAAAATGTCATACACATGGTTTGCTTTTGAGAGCTTCGTATCTGGTCAAGTTTCTAGTCCTAATTCTAACATGTTTTCAAAAGCAACAACAAAAAAACACCCTTTATAAATGCATTTTCTATTTTTAACCGTTTGGCAGGTATCCCGCGGTGTGGCCAACCAAAAAACAGATGAAAACGCCATCTTTGGAGCAGCCATCTCAAAGAAATCCAATGTGGTTGTGCCCGTGGTTGAGCAGTTTAAGACATTTTCCGTTTATGAGGATAACTGCGATACTCAGGTGTTGATGCCACAGCCAAATGTGGGCAAACCACTAGCCAATGCGGCTGAAAAGGAGAATCTGAACTTATGCGATGTGAAGTAGTAAGTTGCCACTCACTTGTTCTTCCAAATTGCACTTAATTAACCTTTTTCTCATTCCAGCGATTTTGCCATACAACATGAATTCGACTTGGATGGTACACCCATGTCTGTTACTGATGTACTCTCGCCCATGTCTGTGGATCGCTCCCTGAGCGGTGTTCAATTAACTGACGACAGCAATGCCCAGGACATAGCTGATGAAAATAAGAATCAACAGAGCAAGAGTGAAGAGGCACCACAGGAGCAGCAGGTCAAGGAATTGCCGCCACGCAATGATCGTCAACGTTTCTTTGAGGTGGTGCAATATCAAATGGACATCTTGCAAAATTTCCGCGAGAGTGAGGTAAGTGGCGGGAAAAGCATTGCTCAAATCTGAGAGCACTAAAACTTACCCCCTGGAGGGTTTGTGTGTGTGTATGTAAGCATGACAATTGTCAGGCATGCGTAGCCTCATAGTGTAATAGTAGCCAGCTGAAGACAAGCACCCCTGCCGCACCCTAATGTTTGGTTGCTTTCACGCTTCGCTGCGTTGAGTTTTTAAGAGTTTACGATCGTCGTCTTCGTCACATGTTTAAAGCGGGTTTGTTGCATCCTTCGTGTTCTGCTTTAGTGCATGTATACTTGCCATCTCTGTCACACGTGCCCGGACGTTGATGGAATATAATTAACGCACACTCCTACATATTTTATGTTCATGCGCCAAACATACTAAACACATGCTTTTTCTTAAGGAATGTGCTCGCACACCTGGCTTTAGACTCAAATATGAGTGTATTTTTCTTATGTTTGGTTGATATATGCCTTCATTTCCTTCAACCGGAACTACTAAAAGCAAGAGACTGCTCTCACATATTCTTTAGAGTGAAGTTTTTTAAACCTATTACTGTTTTCTGAACTTTATAGTTCAGTTTTCCTCCGCCGCTGCTACGTCTGCAGACTTCTTGTGTGTGAGCGACAGCTTCCCACTTTTTCCACGATGTTGTCTTGTGTTGATACTTCGCCAAAAGTTTCTCTATGGAAGTTTACTTTTGGATTTTATTGCCAAATTAGTTAGACGCAGTAAGGACTTGTCTCATGCTTGAACTCCAATAATCTTGTTGTACTCCGTTCTCCCACAGGAGAAGACCCTCCGCAGCTTCATTACTTTTGCCCCTCTAAAGTGTTAAACAGCACATGGTCTGCAAAGTAGTTTGCGGCGTTTTTGTTTACTTTATAATACTTTCGAGCTCCTGTGATGGTTTCTCATGTTTTGAAACGATAAAGGCAGTGCAAACACTGCAGTGCTGTTTCCTGAGTTTTCAAACTTTCTTATCGTTTTCTTGCGATTTGGCGATATAACGATTTGGCTGTAAAAACGATCGTCTTAAAATCAAGTTTTTTCCAAACTTCTACCAATTTGTTGGTTCTCTTCGAAACACGATTATCTAAATGTAGTTTTGTAACCTTCCATTATTTTATGATCACTTTATAAAAGCGATCGCGAGTGCCACCTTTTGATGGTAAGATCGATTAATTGATTAATTGAAAAAATTTAAGCTTCATACAGTCCACTTTGTGGCGATCTAATCTCTTAAATAGTTTAGAAATTCAAAGTTCTAACTTCCCTATAGATTCCGTTTCACATTTTGACACGGGTTGTTGATAATGAATAACCCTTCTCATACCTTTTACCAGGGCTGCAAGACCCAAAAGATGCATTGTAGTAGTATTTCTATTTTCACCTTTCATTGCGATTTCAAACTGGTTTTTGAATCAAATTTGTACTCTAAATCGCATAATTTTTACAAAATCGAATATGGGAGCCTGGTATATAATCTTATACTTTCTGACTAGACTTAAGAAAAGAAAAAATTAAATCTGTTAAACTCTGCATCACCGACAGATTTTTTCCAAGAGAATTACGTTTATAGATTTCAGTATTACACCCGATAATTTGCTATTTCCACTGAGCAACATCTAACATCTTGAATCAAAATGTTTCTATACCACACGTTCCTCATTAAACTAAGTAATGGCAGAGAAACTTGTCAAGCATTATTATAAATTTTTTTGTAATATTAAGTCGGTAGAAAACAAACTTGAAAACACCACGCCTCTAAGCTGGCATACTCCTATCGATGACATGCGAGAAAATTTTGATAGTGATTAAAGAGAAGCCATCCCTCTTTTTGCGCAGAGGACCCAATTTACATTAATTCAGATATTCTGAGCAGCTGAATTGTTAATAGCAATGCCCATGTACCAAAACGCTCTATATTTGATAACCAAGATGATCTAGCTAATTTAGCAAAATAGAGACTGTAGCGTCTGAAAACGCAAACGGTCTTCCTGCGGTAGAAGGACCAAGCATAACTGCCTTTCAATCACCACGATAAGATTCTTAAACTAGATATTGTTGAGCAAATGTTAAATACCTTTTATGCCAAATTATAATGTCTCAACTGAGTCTCAATTGTCTGACAGATGTAAGATGTTCAATTTCCATTTCACATCATCATCAAATTCCGGGCGTTCCTTTAAAATGTGCCCAGTGCGCAGAGACTATAAACTGTTTTAGTCATCGGTGTTCTGCACATCTCTAGAAATATGTATATGTAAGAGGGTATAAACGATTTGTAAAGGGGCCAAAAAAGATTCGGTTACTAGATCCTCTGGAGGAAAATCGTACAAACTAAATCTACTTGTCTTTGAAGTTCAAATTTTGAACATTCGGTTTCAAATCGCTTTGCTGATCTAGGAACCAAGCATATTTGTATCACTTCGCATATCAAGGCAAACAAGATACACCCGAATATTCCCATCAACATAACCCGAACATCATCAAAACTAACATGACTTTCTATACCTTAGAAACTACTAGGGGTTTAGTATTCGGTTCGAACATCGCAAGAACTTGGACCGAGCCGGTGTTGCAATGCTCGGTTCCAGAATGGCTTGCTTCTTATAGTTTTCTGGTCACATTGCGGCACTATTTGACGGTAAAGACTGCCGTACGTACTATCATAGACTGTAGAAACCTTTTTTTCCAAGCTTCTTCATAATTTAGTCGAAATTTAAACGATAGAGCAAACTTCATGAAGTTTTCATATTAACCCCGAAAATCAAGGGAATTCTACTATATGTGTGTCGCTCGCCTACTGAAAAACTTCATGAAGTTTGCTTTATGGTGTAAATTCCTTCCAAGAGCCAAATTTTCTCATCTTGTCGATATTTTTTTAAGACCTCTAACAATATAATTATTATTTTTTAGATTCTGTACGACGATTCAAACGGTTATAAACAAAACTTCTCTACTAGAATAGGGCTACACAAAGAAATTTTTCTCAAACTGTTTCCATATTCAGAACACTTACACTTAATAGCACTATTTGATGATAATATGGATCGAATGAAATAGATGGTATTTCATTCGATCCATATTATCATCAAATAGTGATATTCTAAAGTAAAGTTCTTTATGGTGTATGACCAATTTTGGGCTTGCATTAAGGTGTTGTACGTTAGTGTTTACATTTTTTAGGATTCGAGACACTCTCTAGACTTCGAAATTGGATAGTGAAGTTTCTTAGTTCTTCAGAAACATCCAGATAATTCTACAGAACTATTTGTTACAGAGAGGACCCAAAAAGAAGAACTCGCCGCCTTTTCACTTGAATCTTTCGTTTT
The DNA here is from genome assembly GCA_037044535.1 of Lordiphosa magnipectinata. NCBI lineage: Eukaryota > Metazoa > Arthropoda > Insecta > Diptera > Drosophilidae > Lordiphosa > Lordiphosa magnipectinata. Next base: position 482,333 of record JBAMBO010001662.1, on the reverse strand, counting down.
AATGTTGAACAGAGTTGAATAAAATTTAAATATTTTTACTAGTGCAGGGTTTGTCTTTAAGTAATCCACAAGCGTTTAGGTTATTGACTTGAAAACGTGCAGAGAGAAAAACAAAAAATCTAACGAGATGTCTTATTAAACTGGTCATAGAAATCATCAGAGACGGCATTGTTCAGCTCAACAAGCGCATTCTTGCGCTGCTGATCTTGCTCAATGGCCAATTTGGCATTGGATCGCATTAAATCATCAAATTGATCCTTACGCCTACGATCCACTTCGATTTGCTTGAGCATCAGTGTGCGATCCATATTAATGGCATATTGTTCCCATTGTTTATCCATCAATTGGTTTTCGGTCTTGCGTTGCTGCGTTTCGACCAGCTGCTGCTCCTGACCCTTGCGAAAGGCCTTCAGTTCCTCGGGCGACATGCCGCGATACATGTAGGCAATCTTTTTGTTGGGATCGGTGCGCGACTGGGCCACATCTGGATTCTCGGTGAGCATGTCACTCGAAAGCATATTGTAAATCTCGGCCATGTCATCTTCGTGCTTCTCGCGCTTGGACCGTTCGCGTTGCACTTCCTTCTGTTTGGCCAAATTGACATTGTACTGGCGCACCTTTTGTATAATCTGATTACGCATAAGATGCTCCGATTTGGCCATCTCCTCCAAATGTTTGTCGCGACAAGTGATACTCTCCATCATCATATTATCCGCCTGACGACGCGTCTCTTCGGCCTGTTTGCGCTCCGCGACCTGCTGATCTAGCCAAGCGCGTTGCTGCTCCCGCTGTCGCTGCTTGCGATCATTGTTGTACAGATCCTCGCCCAGAAATATTTGGGCACTGGAAATGCCAAGGGTAACGTCATCATCGGCAATACGCAAAGGCTTGGCCTTCTTAAGGTAATTGGGATCGTTCAGATCAAACTCGCGACGCTGATCCTTGCGCTGATAGCGACAGCGATAGTAATTCAGGTCTGAGTCCACAATGCGCTTCTCCTTCTCCAGTTCCTTTTCCTTGGCAGTGATGAGACGCTTCTGCAGCTGTTCCTGTTCCTCATAACGTTTATCGCACTCATCCTGAGTCAGACGCTGTTTCTTTTTCTCCAATATTTGGCGCTCCAAAGTATCGAGGTCCAGCTAAAGAAGAAAATATGAAAGCGTGGAAAGGGGAAAGAGGATGAAAGTGCTTTGTCTCTTACACCATACAACCGCTGCTTGGCATTGAAAATACGCTTCTTGCGCTCCTCCTCATACTGCTCGCGTTTCTGCAGTTTCAGAGCCTCATTGAGGTCCTCCGAGGTACATATGGCCATCTTGAGCGTCATCTTGGAAATAAACAAAAAATATATATTTTTCTTGAATCTAAAAATTTGTGTATATTTTTATGAGACAAAAGTATCGAGTGGATTTGGAAGTGACTTTGTGTTTGTCTGGTTGCCGGGTAGAGATTGTTTATTTCTGGCACAACAACCACCTGGCTTGCTGCTTTCTCCCTTCTCTTTATTCCATTTAGCAAATATTTGAGAGGAGTGGGAGATATAGTTAGTAACTTTCCAGGGGGCGTATAAAGAAATAGAGTTGATGATACATAGTTTCTAAAATGGCCAAATTAATGAGTGCTAATTCTGCTTCTAGCATTTGGGAAAGACCAAGCCTAATCTTAATCGAAGCTAAAATTTAAAGGGTTCAATGACAATTTATCTAAATACTTTTAAAAGCTTCATTTTACTATATCCTGTAGCCTTGTAAAGGGTAAAAAGGTATCAAGTAGGTTGTGCAAAAGCATTTCCCACTATATAAAGTATATTTATTCTTAATCAGCGTCAACTGCCGAATCGAGTTGTTTGGTCGCGTCGATCTTAAAGACTCAAAGATAGAGCCACCAATTTCTTAAACCTCTTAAAGCTTGCTTTAAGGTGTCCAAAAGCAATCTTCAAACAAAGACTCTAGAACTCACAAAGATGCGAAGAAGCTTCAGTTTGCCGAAAAAACTTTGCACACTCGCAGATCTACATAGAAAATTTCCCCTCAAATGTCACAGACATTATCCCTGCATGGCCGTTACCCTACTAACTTTGAAAAAATTGTAACTAAAGGCCTTTGTACAGCAAATGGTGTATAAAATAATACATTTAATTAGCACTTTGTAGATTTTGATTTGTACTGACTCGCTCAACGTGAGCGACCTGCTTTTATTTCTAAATTTCTCATCCCTTAATTTCTATTCTTAATTAAGGCAGTATTTGTAAGATAGCTGCGTATAAATATAAAAATGCATTCGTGAGAGGAATATACATTGTCTCACACGATGCATATTAAGTGGTGGGCACCGGATGACCTGTTCAAGTGGTTCCCATGGTTGATCATTTTCAAGTATTGTGTCTGCTGGGCTGATCCTTGTCACTGCCGCTATTAATATTTAATGCTATTTCAAACGGTGGCATGTTTATGACATAGGGGCGACATGCAAAATATTTAAATATGAGATTTACATTAGGTGTGGGCCGAGTTGAATATGAGGTTCAAGTTTGAACACAATGTCAAGATTTTATGACTTGTGAACACCTCCAAAGTTTTCAGTTTACTATGATGACCTTCCTGGAGTATTCTGATCTCATCCAGCAATGATGATTTGCTATCTGATTGGACACACTATTTATGCACAGCTTTTTGATAAGATTTATTCATTTCTAACTCACGTTTGAAATCCTCTAGTAGTTCTTTCCATGTGAGATGAGAATATGTGGCTGGTTTATTTTACAGGTTTATTTTCATGTTAATGCAAGAGCGTCATATCTCAGTTGTCCTGCAGTCGATTTTGCGCAAAGATCCTTCGGCTTTCAATGAATACATCATATTTTCCAATTTTCTTAATGAGAATTCTAAATTTATAATATTTTTCTGCAATAACTCGAAACAAAAAGAACTATTTTCTCTGGGTAACATCCATTGAGAGAGCTTTAAACGCGTTTTCACAAAATTTATTATGTTGAGTTATGCCAGTCTTCAAGTAAGTGATTGATATGTAAACTGTTGACTTCAAGTAACCCCCCGGAAGTAAGAAAGTGATCGTTGCTCTGGCTGTGTGTGCGATGTGGCGCCATCCTGTTGAAACCAATAGTTGTCCATGTCATTAACTGTCAGAACTAGCATGATAAAATCCTTTATAATGGCCCGATAACATTCTCCATTGACAGTTACGGCTGCTCCAACGTCGAAGAAGAACGGTCCAATGTAAGAAATACTATGACAGAATGCCAAGAGTTAAATGTGTGTATGCGTGTGAGATAGAGATGTAAGATTTAAAAAGGCGGAAGGATCGAGTATCAATAAGTGTTAGAGACTGTGCAAACTAGATAGGTGGACTGGATCTGTGATTGAAGCTGAACAAACCGCTAAATGATGCGTGGAGTCGAATTTGTTATCAGGAAAGCTGACTCTGAATTCTGGCCTGTATCTCTATGATATGTTGTCTGTGGTTCACAGTGTTTGGAGCTTCAAGAGTCTGCTTGACTGATTGCTTGCCTGTTTGTTTCGCAGGAACATGGGATTCATATGTTAGTTGAAATGTTTGAGCGACGTTTGTTTTCATAAGCTCGAGCATCCAATTGATGTATGGAAGTGAAGATTGTTAGCTGAATGTCGTCGATCTTGACTGGACAAGTGTTGCTGTACTGACAGTGGCTAATGATCGTCGATGCTGTGGATCGGACATGTGCGCCGTGCGAATGTAGCTATGTGGATTGGATATGTGTGCTGTGCGAGTGTAGATCCGCCAATCACCGGTCCCTTTTTGAGAAGGTGGATTGAACTGGACCAAGGGTTCTTGAGTGGCTTTTTATGCCAAGCTGAAAAAGCTTCTAGAACTCTGATATGATGTCTTCATGTATGGATAAATGTTTTTGTTGGGGCAGTCGCTGTTGAGCTCAGACTATGAGTTGCAAAGCATTTGGTAGGAACGACTCGATACAGTTTTAGTTAATTGACAACTTTTTTTATTGGTCGTTTTTGTTTTTTGGGAGCGCTCGTACATGAGTATGTATGTATTTGTGTGTGTTTGCTTTGCCCTCCACTTGATCACATCTATTGGTCAGTTTAAGAAACCCCCCAACAAACATTTTTGAAAACAAGTAGACAGGCAGACACCAGAGAAAAAGACCTTCAGTGCATCAGAACTCGAAAGATAATTCTTAAGATTTTTTTCATGGCCACGAAATTCACAACTAAAGCCAATGGCTGGTTTATGAAAAACTTTTTTATGTTCTAAGGTGAAACCACGCACTTTTTGCACTACTTAATGCACCCAAACCGTTCACAAAAGAAAGAAAATTAAATAAAACCGTTTAAACCATCCGCCCATAATAGGGGTAGGTGACGATTGGTCAAATTGTTTATAAAAATGCTGCTCCAACCCAATCCACCTCCCCTACTCTCATTCATGCTGGCGCTTGACGTGTCCAATAATCGTTAAACTGGCCATTAAATAAACACCTAATGTACATATTGCGCACCCGTATGAACGTTTTTGGCAAAATAAAGATTTTTATGTCTCGGTTTGGGGGGAATGGAAATCAGCAGCAACTCAGATTTGTAATGCGGCTCACGTGCTACGAAATAACCAATATACAAATAAAAATTGGTAAATTCGATTGCTGGCGCTTGGGGGTATGCCTGCCAAGCGACTCGAGTTAAGTGGCCCCAGACATAGACAATTGATTTGGTCATTTGCATTTTAACTCAAAACCGTTTTCCATTTCTCATCTTGCAGAAGAAACATCGCCCCAAAGCTCAATATATGCGCCGGCAGAAGGACATCAATCACACGATGCGCTCCATACTGGTCGATTGGCTGGTTGAGGTATCCGAGGAATACAAGCTGGACACCGAGACGTTGTATCTAGCCGTCTCCTATCTTGATCGTTTCCTCAGCCAGATGGCGGTGGTGCGCTCTAAATTGCAATTGGTGGGCACTGCAGCCATGTTCATTGCCTCGTAAGTAGAAGTAACTTTTTGCAGTCAAGTAAAAGTTAAACCGCAAATCGTCCCATTGAATTGTTGTTTGTGGTTGAATTTGTCATCATTTATCAATGGGAGGTGGGTGGCTTAGTAGCCGACTGAGAAGAGCTCAGTTGCTTGCTGCTGCTGCTGCTGCTTAACAAATGATGGATAGTTTATGGATGATGCATGACATAGTTGAGACAACACAAAGACACACATTTAACTAATCAAATTGTTTTGTCACAGCACGATTCAAGTGGAAAAGAAGAGAGTGATGAAGTGTGTTATATGCTTAAAGTTGATTTGCACTAAATTAGGGTTAATCCTTTTGATTAAGAGAAGTGCGGGCATTAATTAAATGAGGGAAATGTTGAAGAAATGATGAGAAGGAAAATTATAAAAAAGTGGGAAAAAAGCAGGAGACGAAATAGAGGAGCAAGCAAATTAACTTCTTTGCTTAATTCATCATTCAGCCTTACGAATCCTATCCTTGGACACGTTCAAATTCTATGCTGGGCCAATCCCGAACCCAAATTTTAGTTTCAATCCCGTCACCACCCGATCCCTAACTTAAATAATGTTGTTTGAACAGTTTTTATACTCTGTACCGAAGGTACATAGAGTATATTAAGTTTGTGCAAAAGTATGTAACAGAGAGAAGGAATCGTTTCCGACCCCATAAAGTATATATATTCTTGATCAGCATTAACAGCCGAGTCGATATAGCCATGTCCGTCTGTCCGTCCGTCCGTATGAACGAAGAGATCTCAGAGATGGTAAGAGATAGAGGTTTGACATGTATGGGGCATATATTATATTTGTTATACTTGCAGGCAGATCAAGTTTATTTTAAATTTTTTCCACGCCCCCGCAATTTGAAAAAACTTCATATCGCCTACAGTTTTGAAGATAGATCTTTTGTTCCTTCCTACCTTGTAAACAAAATTATTTATCAATTTGCTGAAGGAATGATAAAGATCGGATGAACGATACTCAAGTTATGGGCAAAAAACGGCCAGCTAACACCACCCACCCCCCCACCAACAACCACAGCAACACACCCTAACCGTTCAACACAGGCAATCTTAGTGCGAGAGAGAAAGAGAGAGAGAAACTTAGAGGGCGCACCGCGTTGTGCGCGGGGTGTTAACTGGCCGTTTGACTCCTGAGCAAATGCGAGTGTAAGGGTACAGAGTATGTTATAGTCGGGCTTGACCGACTTTCTTTCTTGTTTTTTATATAAAACTATCCGGAGAATGGTGTGGATTAGTGTTGGCTAAAGGCTGTTCATTTCACTACAAATGTTCAAAGTGAATCAAGAGATCGACTGAGCAAGAGGGACTGAGCAACTGACTTAGCAAGTACAATTGACCAACTCGCTCTGAACAATCCACTCTGAACAACTGACTGAGCAAGAACAACTGAACAACTCTTACTGAACGAAAATGAACAATTGAAGAAGAACATGTTCCCTTGTTTAGTTAAATGAACAACTCAATTTTGTACCTCACTCATGAACAACCCAACACAAGTGTGGATATGTTAGAAGTTAAGCTGGCTGAAAACGCCATTATCATTTGAATTCGTCCAAACTGCTTCGGAACCAGTATTGAATTGCGGAAAGTATCTAACTCCATATTTCCAACCTACACATATTTCAGTTCAAAGTAGAAAAAGATAAGACGAGATTTGGCTCCGAACCAATTTTGAGCTGGTTAGCTCTGCTTCAAATACAGTCTTGAACCAGTAGTATCAGTAGTAGTCACAATATCAACCCATAGACTAATTTTCCAGATCTTAACTTAAATAATTTCTGAAACTTGGATTTGAAGCGGCCAAAAGTACTGCTTCTAACACAATAACTTATTTAATGAAAAATAAAAAATAGAGGAAAGCTTACTTTGGCTCGACCGAAGTTTACATTCTCTTGCAGCTTGTATAATTTTGATAGTTTAAGGTTATAAATGATTTTTGTTAAACATTCTTAGCTGAGTTATTTCCCAAACTCAACAACAGATGGTTTTTTATATGGCAGCTATACGATAATTCCCCAAAACTGAAAAGTAAAAAGACGCTACCATTGAAAACAAAAAAGTTTTTCTCACTAGAACTACTTTTCAACCGATCGTTTCTATGACAGCTATATGCTATAGTCATTAGATTTAGACCAGACTTGGCAGAATTGTGTGTAATCATATAATATTGACCAGTAACAAGCTTGGGAGCTATAGCATTGAAAACAAAAATGTTTTTCCTACTAAGACTTATTTTCTGAACTATCTTTTGTATGGCAGCTATACTATATAGTTGTACGATTTTAGGAAAACTTGTTGGAATTATGTGAAAACATAGAAAACTAATAAATACGAGGTTTGGGGACGTTCGCGTTGAAAACAAAAAGTTTTTTCTACTAAAACTACTTTTTCGACCGAAATTTCCTATGGCAGCTATATGCTATAGTCATACGATCTGGCCGGTTCCGATAAATGTGCAGCGTCTTTGTACCAAAAGACTTCGTGCAAAGTTTGGCTTTTAAACTGACGGAGGAGATCGCATATAAACAGACGGACATGACTATATCAACTCAGCTCGTCATGCTGATCAAGAATATATTTACTTTATGTGGTCGGAGATGCTTTCTTCTATGCGTTACAAACATACCCTCTATGTTTATTTCTGTCGATACGTGACATGTCGAACGTGACAATTTTTCCATCATTATATTTATGTGATTTCCATTATAATGCGAAGGTAAAACTGTAGTTTATTGCAATCACATATTTTTTCATGGCTTCTTGTGCATTATTTTTTGACCATTTGTACCCTAAGAAAGATTTTAGATAGCAAATGTAAAAGAAATCTTTAAGCACTTTTATCAAAAAAAATATGCAATATTAATGTTCAAATTAGAAAAATTGCTCTAGCGCGGCAGTAAAACCGAATATTTCGAAATGAGTTATGAATAAATGTGAGATTAGCTTACATTTGTTCAATTTGACTGCTTCCCCATAAAAATTTGAGAAATCATAGTGTTTTTAACCACTTTTATATTTTTGGCCTCGGTGGACCTTATTTTGGAAATGCCCATATTGAAGTTAAGGTTCAGGTTCGAGTTCGAACCGGCGTACAAGAATAATTTTGTTTTTGAAAAAAACTTAGGGCCCATTTCTCTTCTTCCAGTTGCTATGTGTCATATAAGCTCACAATTTACTCTATTTGTAAGATGATGTGCCACATAGCTCTATGTAGAAGATGAGAAATCAGCCCTTAAACATATTATTCATACTAGTTTCGCCCAGTGGTCGAAATTCGATCATCTAATAAATTAAATTAACATTGAATGGAAATAAGTTTGGTATTAATTTTAAGAAAATTTGACGATAGCATGTCAAAAAAGTCTAAAATGTGTATAGTTTTTGGTCCATAACAGAACATCTGCTTCACGGCAGAAAGTCATTAGGCCGAAGGCCTTCTAAAAAGTTTTTTAATAAACTGATTTTGTGTTAGTGCTGGAATAACAGATTCCCACCCGACTATCGTTAACAAAAACGGATCCATTTTCGATGTTTTCTCTAACAAAACCAACGAGAATGTGTTCCGTTTCCGTTCCTGTCGCTCAGTTTGTGGCAGCAAAACGTAAGTTCTCGATACACCTTTTTGAATCCGTTCTCGATACTTTCTCGACAGCGAAAACGGATCAAAAACTGAATCGTTTCCAATACGTTTTCGCTATCGAGAAAGTGTCGAGAACGGATTCAAAAACGTGTTGTAAACGTTTACTTACGCGATAATGGATTAGAATGCTTTGTTTCATTCCATTTTGTTAAATTTATCGACAAATGACGTGGCAACCGATGACCAGCTGTCACAAACAGAGAAAAAGAAAAATCCAATTGAAGCCCGCTTATCGTAAGAAATACGGATTTCGTTGTTAAGAGAAACTATCGTAAATGTCGTAGGTTCGTCTACATACGTTTATTTGTCTCCTTGTGGCAACATAACGAAAATAAATTTGTATCTCCTAAAGTTATATCCGATTTAAAATGAGTTGCGTTGCAATGTGTACATCGTAAATTCATTGGAACGAAATCGTAGCTTACAAAATTTTGAGGAATAATAGTCAATGCACACTTGAAAGCATCTTCCAATTTATGTGAAATATTTTTAATGGCATGATGTCTACGTCGCGCCCTCCTATTCCCAATATCAGTCAGCATTTGTTGTCGCGGCATTTGTGTTTTAAACTGAAAAGGCATAACTCAAAGATTTTTCATACATCTGTACATATCATACCACTTAGCTTTGGAGATGCATAAGATACATTACTTGGATCATCGGACGATTTAGCTGGCTCCAGGTCAATAAATCATGGAGCAATTAGTATTAGAGATAAAACGGTACTGCCTCTCAATTTGGAGTGGTGATAAGCAATAGTCCGCATTGAGATACTTATAGTCCGCACTAAGATTCTTACTATGGAAATCACAGTGGTTAGAGCGAGACGGGCATATTCCCAAATGTACTCAGAGAGCAAACAGACTACGAGTAATTTCTGACAGAAGCGGTGACGACTGCGCAACTGTTCAGTCTATATATTTATGTTTCATAAAATTTAAATCAAGACACACACACACGCCACAAAGAAAGATGGTCGACTGTACAGCTGTTTTAACAACCTACCGGTTCTATCATCAACAGGCTTTGCCTATCTTCTGCAAGTCGGCAGATTCCTTTGCTATGACGGTTTGGGAATTCCGAAGGCAGCACAAATGCAAAAACTGACAACAACAGACAGCGCAAAATTGACAAAAGACTTGGTATTAGTGTGTGCACCCATTTCGGGAGAAACTCTATTCCCTCAGTTAACACACTTGGTATATATTTTTTATTTTAATAATTTCTTGTCTGTTCTACCCCTTAAAGCAAATATGAGGAGATCTATCCACCAGATGTGGGTGAGTTTGTCTTTCTCACCGACGATAGCTACACCAAGACGCAAGTTTTGCGCATGGAGCAAGTCATATTAAAGGTTCTCTCCTTTGATTTGTGCACACCCACGGCTTATGTGTTCATCAGCACCTATGCTGTATTGTGCGATATGCCCGAGCAGTTGAAATACTTGACTCTGGTAAGTATTTTGATATGCGATAATCTTCTTACATAAATCTATTTATCTCGTTCTATCGCTGCTGCAGTTGCTTTGTGAGTTGTCTCTAATGGAGGGTGAGCCATTTTTGCATTATTTACCCTCGCTGGTATCGGCTGCTTCGCTGGCACTGTCACGTCACTTGTTGGGCATGGAGATATGGACACCCCAACTGGAGGAGATTACCACCTATAAATTGAGCGACCTGAAGACTGTAATGCTACAGTTGTGTCAAACGCATAAGGCTTCCGAGGAGCTCAAAACACAGGCCATACGGGACAAGTACAATAGACCCAAGTAAGTTATTACACAACTTTTCTAGTTTCCATAATTTTCAATTTATTTATTTTTTCATTTTCAGGTACAAGAAGGTGTCCTCAATCGAAAGCATCGACCTAACCGAAGCCGATTTTGAGCAACTCAGTCAGGCCTACAATCAGAGCCAGAAACAGCAATCGGAAACCAATTTGTTTTATAAGTTTTAAGTGTTTATTTTTAAATTTTCTTCTAACTTTTCAAATCTGCGCCCTCTGCTGCTGCCATGAGATCAAATTGTATTTTAGTTAATTTCGTATTCCATGTAGTTTTATATTTGTTAAGTGTATTTGTAATCGAAAGTCGCCCTGGTTCGCGAGAAACTGGACAAGTTTATATGCCCAAATGCCATATAGGAGATGTGTTTTATCACCAGGAACCATAAACCAACTACAAACCATGGAAAGTTGACAGTAGCGCGAGCTGTGGCAGATTGAACAGTTTTTAATATATTTATATATTATAGATATCCTCAAAACGAAATCCTCCCCCACTTACTTTTATGTATGTATGTATGTATACAAAACATGTCTTTTCATGATGCAGCAGAAATTATATTAAATATTTAAAATAGGCTACAAATGTTCTGTGAACCATGCAACAACAAATATAACACTTAAACACCACAAATTTAATAGTTGTAGGCCTTACTTTGTCATGCACACACACACACACACTCAAATGTCTCTAATCCTAATGACGCTTACTACATGTTTCGTAATCTAAGTTTAGCCTTGATTTGACCACAACCATCTACTCTGCTGCCATTTACATATTTACATAACTTTGTAACCAATGTAGAATATTACTAACCCATCAAATGTAAATCATACAATGGCTGAGAACACCTGGTCATAGCCACAATTTTTCCAGGCACTTGAAATCCCCTCGGCATTAATCGAATATTCCATATATAAACTGCATAAGTGAATTTATGTATTCAATAAAATTGTGAAATATAAAAACACAGGAAATTTTTAAGACTTAAAATTTTTGATAGCAAGATATGAGGCTCTTAAAAGACCCACGAAATGTCAATCAAGTTCCAATTTATAATTTGATTCTTATTAAGGGGGAGGATGATGCTGGTGATGCTTTTTAAATCAACTCGAATTATTACAAGTCTAACCCTGGATTAGCTTTATTATCAAAAGTTTATTACATTTAGCGCCGGTTTGGAGCTATCTGTTAGAGTAAATTGTAAGTATGTCTGACACATATCTATTTCAAGCTTAACCGGAGCACAAACTAATTTGGATCCCCAAAAGCAGCACCCAGCTAGAGTACCTCTTCGCATAAAGACTTTTTCAATATTAGACGTAATTGAGGGAAATTGCTTTTGTGGAGAAGGAACTTGTTGAACGGGAAGGCTAGCACATCAATATCATAGGAACTACTTTAGAGTACTTCTGTATGATTTTGGGAGGCGTACTCAACATGCTGGCATCTAATATATGAAGCAGTACTGCCTCTACCGCTACCTCAAGACTGTACAACAGTGGGACTTCACATTGCAGTCATTCAGTCGCTAAAGAAGTCGAAGCCAGCACAATCGCGTCCAGTCGAGAGCTTATCTGATTTCTGGGAGATAGCAGCACACTTGAATCTGCCACCATTGAAGTTGGAAGCTGCTTGATTAAATCGAAGCCGGCCATTAAGTACATGGGTCTAGTGTTGGACCTCAGTATAACCTGCAATCAATATCTTAAGTATGTTGTCGAAAAACGAGCAAGGACCTCAAACGCGTTTAATATTAAAGCAAAGTAGGATGCTTATAGGGGAAGTCGATTATAATCTAAATAGCACCGATACCGATATGGGTGACAGCAATAAAGACACCCTCTAACAGGAGGGAATTGCATACCGCAGGTGTACCTTTAGTCCGAGTCTCTGGCAAGAGAAGCCTGCAGAAGAAAAACAACTCGACCTCTGATTCAAGCTGTTGAACGGGAGAACGCCTAGAGATTGGCAGATCATTTATCGTCAACGAATTGATGAATATTGGTCTGTTTTCAGCAATTCTGCAGTAGAAATAATCAAGTTTCTGCAGACTGACTTAAAGTCCCATTCACTAAGGGGCCCATTCAATAATTTGTCTAGCCTCAGTCTTTGTGGGTATGAATGATGTCATGTAACTTCTGGTTCAAGGCCACCTTCTCTTCTTATGCATGGTACTTGGGTTCACGTGGAGCTAGCCTCAAGTTGCCTACATTTTGGTATATAAAATCCTGACCCTAAGCTCTATTTCGTATTTTAAAAGCGATTCGATTCAAAGGTAGCCTAGACTTTCATCGAAATTGGGCTGCATTCTTTATGAAACTAGACCAGTGGTGTCCAAACTCACACAATCAAGCATTGCGCTTGTGTGCTTAGCAGCGAAACACGAAGTGTAAACGTCACGACATTTCAACATGAGCAACAATAAAACGAACAAATGCCTCATGAGCAGAGCTGCAAACCCAATAATTTTTTCGGAGCTACGATTCGCGGGTTCGAATCGAAATTCGCCAATGCACAATGTTTTTTACCTTTTTTGGCATAAACACCAACAAATTTTTTTTTCATATTTCAGATATTAACTGGTTTTTAATATTTACATACTCTTATTAGATAAAAAACAAAACATATTCAAACTTTGTGACAACACTGTTTTGTTGACGGGCTGTAGAAGTCAGCTGTTTGAGTGCCACGTGTTTTTTGTGAAATTGGCAGCAAATATTTTACAACTTTTAGTGCGTCTGCTTAAAAAGTTAGAAACAAAATAAAAATTCTAAAAATGCAAATTTGTAGTCCAGATATTTAAGATTATAAGTTGATAACGCGTTTGTCATTTTTGTTTTCGGTTGCCCAATTGTGCCGCGTGTTGTTAATGTGTAATTTTAGGTTGACTCTAACCAGTGTAGCTGTGTTTTGTGGAATAAGTAGTTAAGTTCTTGGAACAACGTGCGACTTTTCGAGAAAATCGGCTTTATTGCAGCTGAATTCGTGCTCAAGTTGAATAGATTACATGAGAACGAGATGAAAAAAATTGTTTGCTTGGTAGCGTCAAACACAAAAAAGTTTTGTAAATCGTATTTAGAGCTAAAAATAAAAGTACAAACCGAATTTCAGCTCAATAGCATAAAATACCACAAAGTTGAAACAGATCGGACAGATCAGTTGTATGGCAGCTATATGAAATAGTATGCCGAATCGACCCATTTTCGATAAGTCGCTAAAAAAGCTTAAGATACGTGTTCGAACCGAATTTCAGTTCAAAATCTTTAAAACCAACTAAGTTGGTGCAAAACGGCCAGATCGGTTATATGGCAGCTATATGAAATAGAGTGCCGAATTGAACAAAGTTCAATAAGTCGCTTAAGGAGCTTAAAATACATAATCAAACTAAAATTCAGTTCAATAGCGTAAAAACCAACAAAGTTAGCTCAAATCGGCCAGATCGGCTGTATGGGAGCTATATGAAGTAATGGTCCAAGTCGAACCAGATTTTGTAAGTCGTATTAGAAACAAAAAATACGAGTACAAACCAATTTTGCGTTCAGTAGCATAAGAAACAACAAGATTGGAGCAAATCTGCCAGATCGGTTATATGGCAGCTATATAAAATATTGGTCTAAATTGAGTGAATCCGTACAACTCGTCTTTGGGGTCCAAAATATGCGTGCAAACCAAATTTGGGGCCAATATCTTAACAACTAGAGTTATGCCAAAAAAAGGCAAAAAAAACCAATGTGCTATGGTTAATGTTCGGAAATTTAAGGTTCGAGGTATTTGGGCGAATGTTTTGCTTCGAGCCTTGGTTCGGCCCAAGTCTTACGCAAAATTTAATAGAAACCCAATTTATGTAACTAATATTCAACATAAAGTCTACCTTCCTCTATATCGAATCTCAACGGCACCAATAAAAACTTCGCCATATAGAGAAAATCGTAATATTGAGAAAGAAATATGAAATTGCAGTGTTGCAAGAAAAGACTTCGTTATATAGAGAACTTTGTTGTATGGAAGCTTGTAATAGAGAAGTTCAACTGTAGTATTCAGAATTTCTGTACTTTTGATAAGACAACACAAATTTTAAGACCTGGTCAACTGAGACATCATGGTACTGATAAGACAGTTAGCGCAAAAGCATTAAGTTGTTTACATTAATAAGTTGTCAAAATCTTTAAAAGATGATAACTGTTCTCTATTTGTACCATCAAAGACTCTTATTTCTATTATTACTTATTTCTAGAAATTATATTGATAATCCTTTATACTTTCGTAATGATTTCGAGTCTTTGTAGCACAATATTGATAACAAAATGGCAATAGTTCAGAATGTCTTTAATTTTTTGTACCGAACCGAAAATTTAGGTTCGGAAGCGGTTCAGGTTCTGCAAATTTCTGAACTTTGGTTTGGTTTAGGGTTCGGTTCACAGTTAAAGTCAAACCGGTTCGGCTCATAACCGATTTGCAGCCCTGCTCATGAAAGAACAAAAAGCCGAACACGCGCATAGTAAGAGAGCAAGCTGCCGAGCATGCTATTTATAGAACAGAGTAGTTGTTCACACGTGTAAGAGCCGAATGCCTGCTTAAGTCATTTCTCCCTGAATGTCCGAAAGTCAGTCGCAGTCAGCTTTACAAGACAGTCCATTTCCACTGCAGTATATTGCCGAGCAACACTCCTAAAAGGCACTTACACATTTTTTGTCCTCTCTTCTTGGGGAATTCTGTTATAGAACATAAGTATTCTCTCGCTATACGTGTGTCGGCTGCGAGGCCGGCCGAATTAGGAGTTCCTGTCCTATGGGATAGGCTTTTGACATTTTGGACACCGCTGAACTAGACCAACTTTGTGGTCTGCAGGCGGTCTAATTTCATTTTGTGATGGCGGTCTAAATTCATTTTGAAGAATATTCATTTTTAAGAATGAAATAAGTCCGCGCAGTCTAATTTAATTTGATGGTCGCGGCCTAAATTCATTTTGTAGAATGAAATTAGACCGCCATTCAAAATGCACCGCGGCCTAAATTCACGCGGTCTAGTTTCACAGAGCCGCTTATTCTCCGTTTAGAATATTTTTGTGGTAAGCTATCATTTGCTCGATGGGCAATGAAATAAAGCAGTTCAACTTAAAATCTTTGGGTAAATATAAGAAAATATCTGGAGATTAATGTTAATTGGCTAGGGGACTGCGCCAAAACGTGCTTAGGTGGTTGTTGGTACAATTGCTGAGGAATGGTTAAAGTGCAACCTAAAGATAACTTTTGCATTTCTTGAATATTTTATTCATTAAGATTTAGGAACCAAAGCACACATGTATTCGTAGACGATAAAATAAAAACGAAGATAAAAGAAACTTTTCCAAAACAAGCTTCACCCTAACATGTAAATGTTGACTCGAAAGGTTCATTGACAACAAATTGCCTACAAATAATATGAAATGTAAATCGTTTCTCTGTCCTCTTTGAACAATTGTTTATTTACTTATGTTAAACAAAAAGCTAATCATGTTTACTTATTCACGTTGAGTTCCGCTAGGAACATTGCCCCAAACAGGTGATGGGCCACTGGGAGGGAGTATTCATCTAGATCGATCAGCTATTTTAAACATAGAACATGACAAACAGAAATGCAATTTCATTCTTTCTCTTCCACTTTTTTTTAATAGGCAAATCGTGTGTCCGGATGATAGCCAAGTTTGTCCAGTGCCGGATTGCAGGCAAAGTTAATCATGGGCGGCGGTCCGCAGAGCAGTACAGTTGTATCATCGCTAGCGGGTAGTAGATGGGCGGCAATCATGTCATCATTAATGAAGCCTTGACTATAGGTCCAGCCTGCAAAACAGAATTAAAGCAGGATTTAGTTATATATTGAGCAAATTCTAGTTGAAATCTTATAATAGAACCTGGTAAATCTCCCATTTGATTATTTTTTTTGTGAAATAAAAGCAAAACTTTTGTGCTTAAACTAGGATGCTAGTAGGCAACTTTAGTAGCTAAAACGTTGATCGGCCCGATGACCCAAACGTTCCAGACCCGGTATACAGGTATAGTTGACCATAGGCGGCGGACCACACAACAGGCACAATGTCTCTGGGTGGGGCGGATGCAGCTGCTGGCGCATCATATCATCATCAATGTGTCCCCTATTGTACGACCAGGCTAAGAAGCGGGTATGCGCCGAGCGCGGTATCCGAGGTTTGAGAGCAGCATGTGGCAAATAGTTGGGGGCAGATACAAAATTTTATAACATAATAGATGACTTTGAGATGGCTGATTGAACTACGGATGAGTATGCATACAGTGTAGAGAATGCGTATGAATAGGACTGGAAAGGATCTTCTAGAGAACAACTATTATTAAATATTAAAATTGGTTTAGATATTTGTGCCTACGCCTAGAGGCAGACCTGAAACTGCAACTTGTAGCCAAAAACACAGTTTCCTCCGCATGGGTGGCTTTAAGTGAACCTTGGATGTCAAAGTTTGAAAGATCAGCAGCATAAACTGAGTGCTTGCGGTACACCAGCACGGGGAGAACGTAGCAAGGTAAGCGCTTCACACACTTTAACAGAGAAAAATAGACAGAAAGCCTCCAAAGACACTCCGGCAGGGTCGGCATCAACTTATAGATCAATACCACATGTCAGACTATCAAACGATTGGCAAACATTCAAAAGTACTGCCGAAAAAATTTCATATTCTCTAAGTTATCGATGATATAATTAACAACCCTTTGAACCTGCTGCATAAAACTGGTTGTTCAGATAGATAGTGCGAAGGTTTAAGAGTTATTGTCCTTTTTCCGCACCATAAAGCCGTCAAACAGCCGGCATAATAAGAACACTGCCTCATCCGAGATTGCTTTGGTCAACTTTTTATCGACAGCATTCAATCCAAGGGCTTTACTCGCTTAATCTGTTACTTGAGTTAAGGGGACCAAAAGCAAAACGCTCTCACTGGCTGGATGCAAATTCAAAGAGCGTGAACACAGCCTCCTGATAACGTACAAATTCATCCGCACAGCCTCATCAGAAGCCTTTATCCGATCTGCTGATCGAAAATGTATATACTTTTATGTTTCCAAACATCAAAACCATTTTGTAATATCCTTTGGATGGATATGTGGATTCGGATTCTGCAGAAAGAAACGAACCTGATTTGAAAACAAAAAGGAATGATTATGACTAGGGTAAGGAATTGCTCTTTGCAATAGATTAAGAGCTGCTCACTACAAGACACCAGCTTTATTCGGCAAATACAAAGAACTGCATATAACAGAAAGTATCATTCGAATGTCAAATGGGCAGAATTCGATAACTAGAAATGTTACTCATCCAAGAAAGATCCCGGAAAATGAGAAATATCCCATTTCCTGAGACTATTACTCGACAACTCAAACTAACTGGTAAGTGACTAAGGTATGTGACTAAGGGAGTGAGGCAGGAAAATATAAGTTGTTATACCAACCGAAACAGCTATTTAGTTAGCTCAAAACCAAAATGACAAAATTCCCGAGATGTTTGCGTTTCTAATATTATATTTATCAAAAGTATCTGCTTATTGAAAATGGAAAATTTGGTGTTGTCCTAAAAAACAACTTTGAGGACCCATATAAAGGGTGACAGCTGCCAGCGGCCGAAATGCTGGAAAAACTATGCCAAAATTGACCACATCAGACGGCGCCGCGGGCAACATTTACATGAAATAATCTTTAAACATGTTCTTCTTCTTCTTCTTTATTGGCCCGATGTTGCATCACAACCGCTTGACGGTCTTGGCCTCTGCATTGAATGCCTTTCACTCGCTTCTGCATTGTGCGAGCTGGCACCAGTTGTTCACACCAAGGTTGGAAATGTCTTTCCGCACTTGATCATCCCATCTTAGTGGTGGGCGACCCCTCCTGCCTTGTCCTCCAAAGTCAGCCGCCTTCGCTTTGTACGTTTTTTTACAAAAATGTTCTGTTCTGTCAAAAACGCTTTGAAAACCACCATAATCTGCCTATAACTTCGACATGGATCGACTTAAGTTAATGAAAATTGTCGATTAAAACTGACTTACAAAAATCGCTAAAAACAGCGTGCATCATTTCAAAAGCTTCGACTTTAATTACCGATTTACGACTATACAACCTAAATTTGGCTTTAACTTTGACCAATAACGACCTAGATTGATGAAAATGGGTGTTTTGGGTTATTAAAAACCTGGATTATATATGGGCATTTCCACAGCTACGAATTTTTTGCCTTTATTATGAAGAAAAACAAAGAAAAATTTTACCATAAATTTCCGTATATTGATTTTTGGATAGCACTTTATTTAATGTAAAAGCTGAGAGTTGTAGACAGTAAGGTCCCAGGATACAGGCAGACAAAAAGGCATACGCAACGTGACATAATACGGAAGTGCGTTTTGTCTGCTTTCACAAAAGAGCAAATCTCTGCGGAATGCATTCGAGTTTTTTAATGCAACTAACTTTAAAATGATCTGCAATGTTGTAACTATATATTTATAGCTGATTCGGTCAAAAATAAATTTTGCTTTTCTTTCATATTTGACTCATTATGATACGCAACGTGACATACGTTTAGTGACAAGCCTTTCTCTAACGTCGTACTTCTGATGCTTTTCATAAATTTATATATGTATCCTTTTGCGTAATCATTAATCATAAAACAAGTGTTGATTCAGGAACTTATATTGATATACATACGATAAGTTAGCTGCATTTAATGAATAGATGTTTTCGGTTTTTCGTTTACCTTTCTGTGGAAATGTCCATATCTTAAAACCGACTTTTCCAAAATCTGCACGTTAGATACAGATTCCTAGCGTTAGGCGTGTGTATCATCAACAAAAAAAGGCCCCAAAGACTTATATGCGACTCTAATATCCTAAGTCTACCTTTAACTTCGATAAATATTAACCTAACCTAATTTGGTACCATTTGCTAGCCTCAAAAAGGTGGTGTACCATCCCAAAAAAAACAACTCTGAAGAACGTTTGACCCATGTACGACCTTAATCTGCAATTAGCTTTGACAAATATTGACCTAGGTTAATGAAAATGTTCTGGGTAGAAGCTGTTCTAGAAACCTAGAAACCGACTTTTTCAAAAATCGGTACGTTAGGTTCGTGGAACGTTCTCTGTTGCTTAAACTCTAGTATGTTCCTCCAGACATAGGATTTATTTTTGTGCTATAGGAATTTTTGACAACTGTTCAAATCAAATGCAGAACTAATCCTATTGGCGATTTCAAGTTTCTGTGGAATCGGAATAAATAAATGCACCGTTTCTAAAGACCGATTGTGTTAATCGGGTTTTCACTTCAAATTTTCGTTTATCTTGAACTTTGACAAAATGTTTTAATCAAATGTCTTGAAATTCGGATCTTGTACCGGTTCCGATTGATAGAATTCGAAAACAGTTCTGAATAATTTGATATCTACAAAAAAAGTTATTTGGGCGTGCCACAGAAATCACTTGTGATTTTGGTATAAACGATTACATTTCCAATTTTAATTACTTAATTTTATATGTAAAGTGAAAAGTATATCTGCGGTTGCTAGATCAGATGTTGAATTTGAGCGATTTGGGAACGGATACTCGAATCTACATGGCTTTGAACCAGAGTTCCCCAGCGATAGCCCCTGGGGCACGAACATACTCGCCAATTCACAACCGAATGCTTAACGAAGTCATGCATCACTGTGTGTTAGAGAGAGACACAGTCGCATTTTCGCGCTCTCTGCTTGGGGAACCCTGCTTTGAACACTCATTTTCAATTTTTTTCGCTTTACTTTCGCCATATGATCTAGCAACCGAGCATTTTGGCGTCACTTCACATATTAATGCAAGCAGTTTAAATTTGAAATGCAATCATTTATACGAAAATCTCTAGTGATTTCTGTGGTGGCACCCCCCGATAATATAATTAGGCCTGTTCCCGTGTTCGATTTCGATCAAATCATGCGGATTCGGTATTGTTAAATGTTCCTGCTTCCAAAAACTGGTTGTGTTTTTTGGCTTTTTACTTAAAATTTCCATTTATCTTCATTCGACTCTATTGATGGCAAAACGTTTCAACAGAACTCCTTTATAGTTTCTTGGAAATCACAACTCTTATTAATTCCGATCAATCGCATTTGGAAATTTCATTTCGATTTTTGATAAATGTTGATGTTATAGCTTTGAATCAGGGCTTAATCCCGAAACGAATTCGGGTTCGGTACCGGTTCCGGTACGTCCCGTTTTCGTTTCTCGCGGTAACATAACTGCACTCAATGAGGTTGAGTCCATACAACTTCTTAGCGGATTCATTATAAATTTACGACTTTTGAAATCTCACACCAATCTGGGAACTTTGTGGAGGATTCTGACCACCAGTTAAGAATGTTTTCATGGTTTCAAACACGCTAAAGTGCGAGGAAAGTCTTAATGGAATCCAGTAACTGTTTTGCTAGAGATCCAGTGTATCCAAATGGAATAAAAATCACCCAAAACAAGATTTTCAGTTGAAGTTTAGTTGTGGCCACCTCCGCTGGTTCTAATATGCGTACAATTTCGCGAACTGAGTCCCACACTTTCCGGTGCAGAAGAAAGTGCAAATGTTGAAGATGTCTATCGCCAGCAAATACTTAAGCATTCTGCATGTAGAGCTCCAACTCGTGACCAAATCTACGATGCGCTCTGCAAAGGTAAAAAAACCGAAACTGTACCGGTATCAACGTTTCGGTTTCGTTCCGGTGCTATCGGTTCCATTAATTACGGTAAACGGGTTTCGGTTCTCAAGAAAAAATTGTATCGGTTACGGTTCCGGTACTTGATTTGAAACGGTTTATTTCGGTGAACGGTTCCGGTACCGGTTCCGGTATTAAGCCCTGCTTTGAATAGGTATTTTAATTATCAGTCTAAATAGCTGAATATTGATATAAGATCAAAATAGCTCAAAAATTGAAAATTCATTATAAAAAGTGCTTCAATTCTAGTCAGTTTTATCAGAATTTTTGCACTTCCGAATAACTAGAAAATGGCAAATAGTTTTTTCGAAATAGCTAGACTTGCTGGTTCCGGCAAAATTGAATGATTTCTGGCTATCGACCTTACAAAATAGCTAGATCTTGTGGGAAAAAGCTAAAGTGGCAACACTGGCTATACGCGCCAGCTATTTGGAGCCAACAACCAAAACCTTCGTTCGGAGAGAAAAAAAGAGAGAGAGTCCTATACGCGCTGGTCTCCCTTTGCGGTGTTGTGCGTGTCTGGTTTTAGATGAAAATCATAACTTATTGACCTAGAGCCTGCTAAAAAGTTCTATGATTAATAATCCAAAGATAACTTAAACAGTCACATTGTGTAAAACAACAACGCAACAATGCGCCATAGGCTTCGGCACCGCTGATTTAAGGCATCAAATTAAGATTTGTCAAATATAGAAGCAAGCCTTATCAATGCGTCGTCACGATGGGTCGTCAGTTATTTCATCAAGAATGTCAATTCCAAACTTGTTTTGTCGTGTGACACGAAAATGTCGCGGACGGAGCAATACGTTTGCTATGTTAGAGTCGCAGTACAAAATAAGGACTCTGTCAAAGGCAATACTTAAAAGCAGCTTCAATATGTAGACTTCAATCGGACATTTTCCCACCACTTAGCTCAGATTCCTTGGACAATTACCTTGACGGAAATGGAATGAGTAGTAGATGCCATTCTAAAGCAAATGCCAAGGTTTATAGTGCCTGATTTCGAAAGAGCATTTCGCACATCTTGAAACATTTCCCAAGATTTTCCAATTTGACTTTGAAATGTAATGAGAAATGAGTTCGTTAACTGATCTATTGATGTACTCCTTGGGCAACTCACCTTCGGCTGCCTTATCCACGGTATACCACACCTTAAATTGTTCGGGATGTTTCTGAGCCAGTTCGTCCAACTCCTCGCGTAGCAGTATATCCTTTTCGCTCTGCAAGAGAAAATATCAGTGATTTTTTAGTAATTTGTCCCTTATTATTCTACTCACTTGGTTGGCAAACAGCAAAGCCATTTCAGTTTTATCCTTGTCATTGCGTTTAAGCACTTCACGAACCAACTGCAACATGGGTGTGATTCCAGTGCCACCGGCAATCATATTCACTCGCTTGGCCGTCACCTGCTTGGGTGGATCTTTGCGTAGTTTCTTAATGGAGAATGTGCCATTGCCCAGATATTGCAAACGACCGGAGGGGCCACGGAACGAGATTTTATCACCCAATTCCATTTGTTCCAAATGTTGTGTCATCTTGCCACCAGCTGGGAACTTGGGATGCGAGTCTTTGAAATAGACTTTAACCACCAGATCCACATAGCCAACATCCTCATCGGATGAGATGGGTGTGTAGGGTCGAATGACCAGATCATTGTCAATGGTGGCTATCAAATGAATGTGCTGTCCTACGGGCAGGCCAAGAATATGCTGCTTGGAGGGTAAACCGAAACGAAAGCGTCTGGTGTCATGACTAAGGACCTCCTTCTCGATGAGCGGTAATTGGTATTTGTCATTGGGATCGACCAGAGTGCGCAAGCGGGCAGTACGATTGGGTTCACGACGTGGTTTGGTGGATTTTTTGTTCAGGAAATAGTGAACAATGAGAGCGCCGACTACAACGGCCACCACGCCCACGGCAATGGGTACGATCTGTAAGGAATTGAGGTGAAACAGAGGTCAGAAAATGAAGTATCTGCTGTTCAGTTTATTTATGTAAATATGTACTTAGTTCAGCCGAGTGATCAGCCCAGCTGATTAAAGGTCGAAAAGGCAGGCCAACTGGCAAAATGTTATCTAGGTTTTACTCGACACTCAATACTATGAAGCCCCACCAAGTTTCACAAACCGCACTCAATTGAGGTTGCCTTTTGGCTAAAACCGGCGCTGCTGACCTTAAAATTGCACTTTCGATATAAACTAAATAATCAAACCATGACGTCACACACACAAACAGAGCGACAGCTGTCGCCAGCAAACAAAAAAGAGAGTCCCTATCACTCGCCTGCCTGGCTCTTACACACTTTCGGCTACTCTCTCTGTCTCTTATACTTGAATAAACTTACATCAAAATCCATCGCTTAATATCTCACACACTTGCGATTGAAGCTGACAACAATTTGTTGGTTTAATTTCTAATTTGAATTGCAACGCTTTGAACTTGACCGAGCGAACGAACTACATAGGAAAAAAAAAAACCTTTGATGATGACGAACCGCGTGCTGCGCCTCACGATTTCCAATTGAAATGAAGTTGACGTTGTGGGGGGACGACTACGGCTCCGGTTCGCTCTCACACAAGTTGTGATTTGAGAGATGCCGAGTCAGCATACAGTGAGCGAGATAGTTAAATGTACAACAAGATATGAATGTTTATTTTTTTGAAAGGTGGAAAATGTGTTGCTTCTCAAAGCAATCAAAGTCAAAATATAGAGAGAAAAAAAATTATTAAATTCAGGTTCTTTTTAGCTTGAGAACTATCTACCAATATCCAAATATATATCCAAATATATAAGTCGGGAACCGGTAACACTAATGTCAATAGCAGAGCTCGCAAATAACAGTTGACCGTTTTTCACTTTGCGGTCTTCGCACTGACCTAACCGAAAAAACCATGTACGCTTGCTCGCTTTCTGAGCAGAACACTTCGTTTCTCTTCGGTTTTGTTTTCAGTTGACTTTTCAATTGTTCACAGTGAGTTGAAAAAATCAATTTGGCTTTAAATTGGAAATTTCAAGAGAAGGTATTCGTTGGATTATTTTTCACAATTTTCGAAAAGAGTGTGTCGATGAACTCAGTTCTTTGTATAGCGATAAGGCACCATCAAAAACCACTGCATATCGCTGGTATAGTGAATTCAATCGTGGTCGAAGTTCGCTCAGCGATGGTCGTCCATAATCGGTGCGTAAACTGATAATGTAATGTGACATACCCTGAGATGGAGGAATGGTTCACGACCATTTGCTTGATGGAAGCCTTCGGAGAAATTCGCAAAAACAACCGCCAAAGACGAATCATTCTCCATCATGACAGTGCGACTTCTTGACCGGTCAAAAAGTCGAATTGGTGGTACAGTACAACTACGTGGTGAACGTTTTTCTTCGCCGTACGAAGCTGTTGATGCGTTTAAAACCCATGTTTTGGAGGTGCCTCAATCGAAGTGGAAAAAGTGCTTCGAAAATAGGTTTGAGCGAATGCAAAAGTGCATAAATTTTCATGGAGAATTTTTTGAAAAACAAAGCTATTTTTATTTAAAACTGTTTGTTATTGACTGTTCCCGAAACATAAATAGTACCACACGTTCACAAAATCTCCGAAAAAGTCCTAGTGCACTTCGAAATGTTACTCAGATTCATTAGTGAGTTTAGCTGGCTCTAGGTCCGAAAAAGTTGCGTTTGTTCACAACTGTAAACCACTTATGCATTGTACCGATTCGGTATTGGCGATAAGTCCGCATAGAATTCGGACATTATCTCCAAATCGTCGAGCATGACGAGCTGAGTCGATTAAGCTGTCTGTTTCTACGCGAACTAGTCCCTCAGTTCCAAAAGGTATAGAGCTGACACTTTGAACTGAGTCTTCTGTACGGTTGGAGCTGTATCTGCTGATGATCTGTTTTGTTAATCATATCCAAACTCTGGATACTATGACTATATAGAAGGGAAATAAAGCAAAAGTCAGGTTGTGACCTGGTGATACAAACTTCTCATATCATAGTGGAAACCCACCTAGCATTTGGAAGATCATAAGGTGATTCCTCACCTTGGTAAGTCTTTTTCGAGCTTATTTGATGATTAAAAAGAGATTAGTTTTATGTGCGATTTAAGGAAGACTCAAAAATGTCTCATGCATTTGCTTAAAATGTGATTCATTAAAAAACGACTCGAAAAAGACTCGCTAATGACTCGAAACTAATCAGAAAACGGGTTAAAATCGACTCTCCATGAAGAGTCGCGGCTAGGGTACCATTTTCTCCCGACAAAAGTATCAGATCAGAAAACGAGCGCTTTTATGACTATTTTAAACAGATTGAGGACTCAAAAAAGACTCGAGTAAGATCAGAAATTTCACAAAATGCTTGCTGGGAGGGACCAGAGACTTTTGGAAGAGGACTTATGATTAATAGCATAAATAATTTAATCTATTCGAAAATTGTCAATAGCTGTTGATGGACTTATCACATCGTTTGGTAAACTAACAACGAACCGATTTCCATTTTAAGCGATTTGCTGAAAATCTTAGCAAAGAACGAAACCTTAGGTCCTTGAACCGAACCCTATAGTTTACGGCGGGTTCGAAACTGCAGAATTTTAGAGGTTAGCAGCCTTGGTAATAAACTTTGAACTTAATATTATATTTTCCGGAAAAATTTGAGACTATAGCAGACAATTGACAAGATAACATAAGATCGAAGGTTAGAATTTTGAATGCCTATAATTTTTGTTGCCCTGAACTAATTTTTTTGTTACGGAACAGGTTCAGATTGCGTTATTTTTCGAACGTGGTTCGGTTTAAGCTTCATTTCGTAGTAAAAAAAAATTGACTAAGTTCCTAGTTTAACACCGAATCCGAAAGTCAATGAAAGTCAAGCGCAATACAACACAAGAAGCTTAAAATCGGCCCAGTAAAGTAAATAGTTTAAGTTTTGGATATTTGACGCTACAGAAAATCAGGCGGAAGCTTCAACAAGCATCCAAATGGCCAATCTGATAGTTAAATATAAAAATATTTATTTTTTATTAGCTTCAGATCTCCGTATATAGCTCCGTTTTTATCCCACTTTAGTGAAACTGGCCTTGCCCGACATCTTGTATTTAAAACCAACTTTGTTAAGGCAATTATAGCGAAAAGATATTCTCTAATATACAAGGTGCAAAGTTCAGTTAGCGTGTGTACGCTTTCTTTAGGCACCCACTGTGAATACCCACTTGTGATTATTTTTATTACTTTTTTGTAACGGTGATAGGCAAAAACATTGAGAGCGATAGCAGGTGCAAAGCTATGAGAGAGCTAATCAAGTAAGAGAAGTTTCGCTAGGTTGGCAAAGAGTGTAAGCATAAATAAATGTTAAAATTGTTAGACACAGAACAGCTGATGGGCTGTTTTGTTTATACTGTAAAAGTATTTACTGGGTAGAAAAAAGGCAAAACTGTTTATAACTGTTTGTCTTTGGCGGTGGTAAGGCAGCTGAACAAATTTGACCATGACCATCGCAGCTCCAAAAAAAAATATATAGGACCCGGCTCCTCTCCTACTTTGATATTAACCTTCTCTCGGATTAAGGGAACCTCTTAATTATTTACGGAAGCTGGCTAATCAAGGCGCAGCAGTAAAATAGACAAATGACATCATACCTCAAAGAATCTAAAATCATTTTGCTTGCCATTCTTATTTATACCTAAATTATGAAATGGCAGCTAGTCAAAAATCTGGCCAAAGGAAATTATATAAAAACTGGTTTCGTAACTGCAACTTACATTACTTTCAATCACACGCGCCATATCCCTAGGCTGGTGTTGGTTTGTGGGCGGCCTCACGAACTGCTCCACTGGCTGCGGATGAATAAATCAATAACATATTAATGCACTTTAATTTTGAATAAATTATATAATTCACACATTGCACTGACGTACGCAATGGCGGCGTTTAGTTTAAACGCAAGAAGAACACACAAAAGAAACGCACCTAGACACGGTGAAAGCAATGTTTTGTTTGACTGCTAAGCCCCACGCATACGCAAGTGTTCTCTCCTCTCTCTCTCTCTCTCTCTCGCGACTTTCTCTCACCGATTCTCTTTAGCTCCTCAAAATAGCGGCAACTCTTTGAAATCGACTAACTGAAAACACATTTTGGCTGATAAACAATAAACCAAATTTGTCATTAATAAACATTTAAAGCTACCTGATTAATTTAGTTAAATAATGAACTTGTTCATAGTTGATTTTCTAAGCTGGAATGTGGGATTTGGAGTTGCCACTCAGTGGGCACATAAACAGATGTTGTACTTAGTATGTGCGTCAAAGTAGCGTCGGATATTTAGCGTCGAATTGGAGCGATGGAATATGGAACATTTTAAAATTTTTTATTTTTTTAATTTCTCTGTATTTATACAAAAAAATAAATCTTGAGAAATGCAAGAATTACTGTTTTTATTGACCTGTGGGTGGGTTTGAGCATTGCAGGTAGTGAAAATTTGACACCTAAAAATCGGCTCCACACATTTTGGGTTATATCTCCTCTCTCAGATAATGGCCCGATATGCACGGTATGCAAAAACTTCAGGCACATATTCAAGAATATACTCTGAAAATCTCAGCTCAATCACAAAAGTCCCATACAAAAAACCTTCAAAAAATTACGTCCATAATTATGTGCCAACTGCTAAGCTCCAAGATAATGGCCCACACGGTATACTAGCTTATAACAGAGATATTCAAGAGTGTGTCTACCAATTTGCAGCTGAATCGTGTGAACCGTTTTTGTGAAAAACGCTTATTAGTGGGGGTGCCTCGTCTTCATATTTTCCACTGATAAGAGTGGCGCGAGCTTGCGAACCGGAACTGGAGCAAGCGGCAATCGAAAATCGGCAAATTCGACGCTATCTATTATTTTTGCCCCCAGACAATGCACGATTAGCATTAATTTTCCAAGCATTTTGATGCATATTTCATCAGAATCGTCTGAACAATTTTTGAGTTTCTGAACAATTTTGCATTTACAGATCTTTATTTTTTTTGTATAAATAGAGAGAAATAAAAAAAAAAGAAAATTTTTAATGTTCCAATTCGACGCTAAATATACGACGCTATTTTGACGCACATGAAGCCAGATCTGGCTCTAAAATAGCTAAACTGCTAAATATCGATTAACTACTCGTTATCGCCAATACATTTTAATGAGTATTATCGTTGCCTCTGTAATCGTTCTTTCGTGAAACGCACGTCGCAAGGTGTAGACATGGCGTAAGTTGTATAAAATTATTAATCTTTAAATATTAAAGGCATCTTAATAAATTTTCATTCAAAAACTAAATAATCTTAAACAGTTTTAACCAATTAAGGTGCTGGTAACAATATTTAATGTGTTTAGCAATCAGAAACCAACTTTTTGTGACTTACCCCATGTTCTTATCAGTTTGGAAATGATTGCAAAAGTAAAATATAAATTCTGTATTTAAATATGCAACTAATATGTGAGCTGCAGTCATTTGCACAGTTTTTAAACATTTAAATCACACAAATATATGGTTTTTGTTCTGTAACTAATTAATTTTTCTTCGTTTTTATATGACAGATCGAAAGTTTCTCGTGACACGCTCTATGAGGGTGTTATTGGCCTCCTGGAGAGCTCGCTGAAGAAGAAGCGTGGTTTCTTGGAAACGGTGGAATTGCAAATTGGCCTGAAGAACTACGATCCCCAAAAGGACAAGCGTTTCTCCGGCACCGTCAAGTATGTGTAAACCACCTATGCCGCCTGCTCCGCAGTTGACACACAGCGCATTAGGTAGTCGAGTCGGCAGACTCGGCGGACCTGCACTCAGGGTCTTAAAAACAAATTGAGTAGGTTCTCCGGCCCTATGGGCTGGTTAACCGTCCCTCTAGTTAGTTAAAGATTAACCAAGTCCACTTGGGCTTTGTAAGTTTTTTCCACCCAACTCTTTTTAGTAGTAGCGCTCATTGCTTAGACTTTGTGGCCATTAGCTTACTAAAAACCCACTTTCTTTACACAGGTTGAAGCACATTCCCCGTCCCAAGATGAAGGTGTGCATCCTTGGCGATCAGCAGCATTGTGATGAGGCCAAGGCTAATGGCGTCGAATTCATGGATGCCGAGGCTCTCAAGAAGCTGAACAAGAACAAGAAGCTGGTCAAGAAATTGGCCAAGTCTTATGATGCCTTCTTGGCTTCCGAGTCATTGATTAAGCAGATTCCCCGTCTCTTGGGTCCTGGTCTGAACAAGGCTGGCAAGTTCCCTGGTCTGTTGTCGCATCAGGAATCAATGATGGGCAAAATCGAAGAGGTCAAGTCCACCATCAAGTTCCAGATGAAGAAGGTGTTGTGTCTGTCAGTGGCCGTCGGTCATGTGGGCATGAAGCAGGATGAGCTGGCCCAGAATGTCAACTTGTCGATCAATTTCTTGGTCTCGCTGCTGAAGAAGAACTGGCAGAATGTGCGCTCCCTGCACATCAAGTCCTCCATGGGACCACCACAGCGTCTGTACTAGATGTGAATAAATGAAAATTTCTACATTGTAATGTAAAGTAAATTGAGTTTGTTTATTATTTATTAGTTAAGGTTTGTTAGATCCATGGCCAGCTTTTTCGAATCGTCATCCAGTCCGCCCGGGAAACCCTCAAAGTCCAACTCAGAGCTTGAGGGTGCCGGCACATTGTACATGCGACGATATGAAGCCTCAATATTTTCATCCAACATGCGCTCAACTATGTCGCTCTCGGTTAAACCGCCGGCGCTCATCTTTAGCAACAGATCAGCATCGCTGTGTTGCGGCAGTTGGGACAAATTTGTGGACTTTCGCTGCTGGTTTAAAGCTATTTCGGCACTTTCCGCACCCATTTTACACAGGGCACAACGACTCTGTCCGATCTGCTGCTTGAGATTATGCAGGCCAATGCGATCTTGGGTCAGCAATAGACGCTCCTGTGACAGCTGCGCTTCCTTCTCACTTAGTTCATGCGCTCGTTTGCTAATGAGCTGCAGCTTGGCCTGCATTAACTGTTCCATTTCACGGGCCTTGTGCTCCATTATTTGACAGCGACTGGTGGCCATGCGGTAGGCACTTGAGTTTTGCGCTAGCTCATCCTCTCGCACATTTAAGGCATTCTCTTTGTCCATTTGCAAACGCTTGCGCTGCTCCCACTCACGCTGTTGCTTTTGGCAACGTTCACGCTCCTCGTCCGCTCGCCTAATGGCATCTCGTGCCACCTTAAGCTGTGCCTCCAGCTCCAAGCGTTCCTGCTCGAGTGGCCGCCCCAGCTGCTCTTCGCTTAGCTGTTGCTTCAACTCCAGTTGCTGTCGCTGCACGGCCAATTGGGTGCGCTCTTGCTGCACATCCTGATGCAGTCGTTCCGTTTCGGCCAATTGAAGCATTTTGAGTTCCTCCATGCGCTTCTCATCGCGTGCCATTTGCTCGCGATGGAATTCCTTCTCACGCTCAAAGGCCTTTTTCTCCGCCTCCAGACTGGACATACGCTGTCTCAGCTGCCAGTTATCTTCGGCCGAGTCTTTGGACAGACGACTGAGCTGCAGCTCTAAAGTGCTGACCAATTCCATAAGACGACGCTTCTCCTCCACAGCGCTCTCCTCGTCTATCCTAAGGCGACGTTCCTGATCCGCCAGACGACGCTCGCGTAACTCCAGTTGATTTTCACGTTCCTGGCTTGAGGTCAGACCCTCACGTAGCTCCTGCAGATTGTTAGAGGCCAGACGTAGGGTGTCCAGATAGTTGCCATGATCTTGTACGGCGGCTTGTTCTAGCCTCTTAGCCTGGCGTATGCCTTCCAGATCCAATTGATGGGATTGACGTAGTTTAAGCACTTCATCCTCATGATCCTGTTTAAGAGTGGAGATTTGCTCAAGGTAATCAGCTTTCAGTTGCTCCAACTTATCCTGGTAATACTGTCGCAGTTCAACATTCTCGGCCTTCAGGCGTTCCTCCACGGCCATTAAATGCTCCTCCAAGACCTTTAATTGCTTTCTGAAACGAACGAAGAGACTTTAGCTTGGAACATTTGGAAAGACTTTCACTTACTTGTAGGTGCTCTCAATCATTTCGATTTCCTGTTCATAGTTCACCTTCATATTGGCCACCAGTTCCTCCAGCCTTAGTTTCTCTAGCAGATTCCTTTTGACATCAGTTTCCAGCTGCAACAATTGGTGTAATTCTGCTGGCTTTTCTTTTTCCTCAACGGGTGTCTGGTGACTGGTGGTGGTCTCTTGCAGCTGGACCGGTTGGGACATCATCAGTTGTAGGTGCATATTGATGCGCTGTTGCTGCACATTGATATGCTCCTCCATTTGTTGTTGTCGCTGCAATTGTTGCTGGATGAGTGCCTGGAATTTGTGATCCTGCTCCTCCTGACGACGTTGCATTTCCAGCAGGGCACGCTCTTGACTCTTCATTTGAGCGGCTATGACCAATTGGGACTCCTGCTGCTGGAGCACTTCATATTTATGGTTACTCTCCAAGTTGAGGCTGTTGAGTAGTAAAATATTTTGCGTGGCAGAACTGACTGCAGGAGCAGTAGTAACGGGAGGAGGAGGCTTGGTTTGCTCAACTTCCTCGGGAGCCTCTTTCAAGGCTTGGGTCTCACCCCGCTCTGGTTCCGTCTCCAATCCCAACCAGTCGGCGGTGTTGCTGTTGGCTCCCCTCTTTTTCGACACGGGCGTGGACATGCCCGATACATTGGCATTTGTTTCTCGGCCAAATAGACCCAATGGATCTGCATTGACAAGAGGTGCCGACTGGGCGGAACTGCGTCTACCCGTAGAAGTCTTGGGACGTGCTTGCGAGTTCTCGGTGGTGGTATCTGTGGACTGGCGTGACATGGAAGGTTTGGCCGTGGCGGGTCGCGCTGCTAGTATGTCATCAAATAGGTTCTTTTTGGGTTCGGCGGCGGGTAGCAAATCATCAAACAAATTTTTTCTAGCTCCGCCGCTTTTGGGTCGCTTGGGATCAAATCCCAAATCATCATCTTCGCCACCGGCCGCCGTCGCCGTCTCATCGTCCAGTGAGAGTGAGGGCTTCTGTTTAACTATGCGCGGTGTGCTAGACGCAGTGGGCTTGGATTTGCTGGCGCTGGCTGGACTCTGTACATCTGCTTCGGTTTCCTCCTTAATGCCAAAAAGGTCTTCCAGTTTACCCTTGTTGACTTTACTTGTCTTGGGTGGCGGTTTCTTTAGACCGCCAGCTCCGGGGGTGTCGAAAAAGTTATCATTGTCCAAACTATTATCGCTGAGTAGTTCAGCCAACGGATCATCGTTAAAGTTCATAATAATTTATATAAAAATTCAATTCAAATTCGAATTGTCAAAGCAAAAACACAAACACATAAACAAAACGATACCGTTGCCTGGTAACGGATTTTTCGAAATCGAAAAGTCAAATTTAGTCAAAGACATTAAATATATATAGATGGCGCATTGTTTTTTATTTTAGTTTCACGAGGGCCACTTTATACATTTCTAGCCTTGGCCAGTCCATGTCCGAGTGGTCAGTTGCATTTAAAAGTTTGTAATTTTTTAGCAGAATCTTTCTGAAAAAAATGTTGCTTCTGTCTATTGCCTACATTGTCATCTCGACAGAGAAATGAAATTACATCGAGAAATATAATGATTTTCGACGTGAATAGTCAAGACTGGAGTGTGTCGACCAACTTACTTCAACTTAAGGCGATGAAGGTCTAAGCTTGGCCACTGTGAAAAATTGCTACATACAACGAATTCAAACGTAAACGTCCTTCGTCCAGAAACGGTTTCTGTGACACAAACAATCGATGCGGTGCAGAATTTGATAATGCAAGATCGACTGTGTCCAGTCTCTCTCGAAGCCGAAGCAATGCACGAATTGCATTACGTTCAAGGGAGAGCTCTGGGATTGCCTTTGTCAAGGCACGTGTCGGGCTCAGTCTTTTTCAAGACGCGCGTCTTCCGCCATTTTAGCAGTGGCGATTTCCACTTATTAAAGTGGGCGGCCAAATAATCCCTACGGGCTTCTTGGTAATCTAAATTCACAAAAACAAAAAAAAGATCGACTGTGAGTTAGAAGTCGCATTGGACATAAGTGGTCCATTCAATATTACATAATCATTTGACCGTCAAGAAAATTCTTTTGCTCAAGTAAGTTTCTTTTTCCATCACTTTTTATATCGAATTGATGAATTATTCGACTTGCACTGCTCAGTTGGCTACCAACGAATTATTTTTGTGTCTTCGCTTTTTGACGCCAGAACTGGCTTTTGAATGTAAAAGGATCCAAGTGAAAAACATTAAACAGAATCACCGTACATCAAAAAGTTGTCAGTAAGATTCAAACATTTTAATGAAAATGTGCAATTGGGCATGGTGTAGAGCTGGCTAGGTATAACATCGATTGCTGATTATGGGAACGGGTGGTTCCTGAAACAGCTGTGCAGTCTACCAGCCTGGCTAGTTTGATGTCCTAATTGTATAATAATATAATACCTTCCAGCAGATGATTGGATCCTAGTCCTCAGACAGATGGATGGAGCGTAAAAAACCTTTTTTATACTCTGTACCGAAGGTACATAGAGTATATTAAGTTTGTGCAAAAGTATGTAACAGGGAGAAGGAATCGTTTCCGACCCTATAAAGTATATATATTCTTGATCAGCATCAACAGCCGAGTCGATATAGCCATGTCCGTTTGTCCGTCTCTCCGTCCGTCCGTCTGTCCGTCCGTCCGTATGAACGAAGAGATCTCAGAGATGGTAAGAGATAGAGGTTTGACATGTATGGGACATATATTTCTTATATTAGCAGGCAGATCAAGTTTATTTTCAATTTTTGCCACGCCCCTCCCGCCCCCGCAATTTGGAAAAAATATTATATCTCCTACAGTTTTGGAGATAGATCGTTCGTTTTTTCAAGAGATACCTTGTAAACAAAATTATTTATCGATTTGCTGAAGGAATGATAAAGATCGGATGAAGGGTACAGAGTATGTTATAGTCGGGCTTGGCCGACTTTCTTTCTTGTTTTTTATATGCGGGATTAATAATTGCTGCAATCCTTCACACTGTCCTGTTTTCGTTTGTTAAAACCTTTTTGGCATCGACTGCTTAAGGCAATTTTAAGTAAAGTGAAAAATGGCTATTAGAATGATAACACACTGCAACAGTCAAAATGCCCCTTGGTCGTAAATTAGTAAATTGGGGGTCTCCATTAAGAAAAACCTTTATTAAAAAACAACAAAGAATAGTTTAAAAGTATCTATCCACAATCCGTCAAAAGAAAAAACATTGAAAAACTACTAAGTTTCAATATTTTGGCCGCAACTATGATATAATTTCGTATCAATAAACGTTATCCAAGTCACTTAGACCAAATAGATCAATTTGTATGCTGCTATTGGTCCTCTTTATGAACCTAAAAACGCTAAAGCAGTTTTAGTTCGTAAGTACACATGGCCCTCGCTTAACACGGACTCGTTTAGCACGAACTCGGTCTTACACGATTACATATTTGCTACCTTCCTCCTTTTAACACGCTGAAAACCTCGTTCTTACACAATTGCAAAATATCGCAAAAAGTTGGTGCAAAAAGTTGGTACAGCTTGATTAAATCAAAAAGTTAGTAAATAAAATATATAAATTTCAGCTTTAACAATGGCAGAAAGAAAGAACGGAACTCCTTTAAAACGAAAAGTTATTTCTATAGAAACAAAAATACAAATTCTAAACCGCTTTGACAATGGTCAAACTGCCACGGAAATTGCAGGAAGCCTTGACTTGAATGAGGCAACAGTTCGCACTATCAAAAAAAATGAAACTGATTGGGACATCTATATCTACAAAATTTACCAGTAGAGCACCTATTTTGGAGAAAATGGAAAGAGCATTTGGATTGACGATAACTACAAAAAAAAGATGCCTTTAAGCCAGCGGATCATTCAGGAAAAGGCACCAACGATTTTTGAACTGCTCAAGCAAAATGGAGAGCCCTCTTCCAGCATAGATTTCGTTGCTAGTAATGGATGGTTCGAGAAATTTAAAAAACGGTTCTCCATTCATAGCATCAAATTTAAAGGCGAAGCGGCATCGCCCGATGATGGAGCTGCTACCACATATCCAGAAGAAATTCAAGGGTTCATTGAAGAAGAGGAATTCTTACTTGACCAAGTTTTCAATGCTGTTGAAACTGAACTTTAGTGGAAAAAAATGCCAAATCAAACTTTTTTATCAAGGAATGAAAAAGTAGCTCCCGGCTTTGATGCAAGTTGTTTGAGGATGAAGGAATTAATGACGAATCATTGCTTGAGATTGCTGTGAATGAAGCAAACGATTCGAAATCAGATGACAGCAGCTCTGAAGAAACCGATCCGATTAGTTTAACAATAGAAATGCTCCAAGAAGGATTCGCATATGCTAGCAGCTTGGAATCGTGCTTATTAAATTCAGATCCGGTCATCGAACGACGACTTAAGTTAAAGAGAGAGTTGGAAAAAATACTTTTGCCTTGTAAGGAGTGCTATAAAGAAGCTTTAAAAGCCACCAAACAATCGAAAATGACTGATTTTTTTTGATAAGGAGAAAACATGCCACCATGCATTTCAAATTTGATATAAATAGAATCATATGATCTTCTTACTTTTTAACATTTTTTAGTTTATAAAAAGTTTAACCTGTTAATTATATGAAGTAACTTTTTTAATGTAGTACCAACTTTTAATTTGAAAAATATGAATGTTATTCATATATTTCAGGCATATACATAGTAACAAAAAAAATTTGTTTGTTGCCAATTTTGAATTTCAGGAACGTAACCCCTTATTTTGTACTAAATCCATGTTTCGCTTAACACGATTTCGCTCAACACGAGGTTTTCTAGGAACGTAATCCCCGTGTTAAGCGAGGGCCAAGTGTAGCTTAAAAATTGTAATTTTTTATTATTTAGATTGACATTGGTCGAATAGCATATCCACTTTTTTGGTATAAAAACTGCATATTAGACCGCCGCGACTTTATTCCATAATAATTCTTCATTATTCGCGGTCCATCGAGGAAATTTTTTTTTCCGAATTTTTTGAGCATAGATCGGTATACTAGACAATTACATGTTTTTTTTTTGATCAAGTCTATATCTCATAAACTCCTTGGAATTTTGTTTACTGCCTTCATCAAATTTGTAGCTCTCAACCAGGCATACAAAATACTTCTTTGGACGTGCTTAAAAAAATAACATCTTTATTCCAAATCTCTTTATACCTTATCTCCAAATCAAGAAAATATAAAAAATATCAATCTTTCCCATTGATTTTTTTAAGGGTTTGGCTTTTATCTTGAAAACCGCCACCAATTCAATAAAGTATTCATTCCGAGAATGTGGATACGGAAAAAGCGAAATGGTTTTTGTATGAAAAATTTTTCACAGTGTGTATCGATATTGCCATCGATGTTTCTCCAGCTCTATTCTGGTCACACTTAAAATAAATTAAAAGCAATAAAATAGAATAAATATTACCAATCTTTTCGGTCTCTTCGAATAAATAGTATCCAATAATAGTTAGATACTTGAGTACTTAATCATCAAAGTTCTAAAGCAAAAACAGTTTTGAACAAAACCGGTTCGACTCGGTAATTCCGAATTTGTATACTCTGTACAAAAGGTACACAGAGTAAATTTGTGCAAAAGTATGTAACAGGGAGAACTAATCATTTCAGACTCTAAAAAGTATGTATATTCTTGATGGTAAGAGATAGAGGTTTGACATGAATGGGATATATGTATATATTTCTTAGTCGGGATTTACACGGTGAAGCAAACTTCATGAAGTTTTTCAAAAAGCTCTGACGTGTAGGAAAGAGGTATAGTTGTATCGCTTGCCCCTCTACACATCTTTCCTACAATCGAAAGCTTTTTCAAAAACTTCATGAAGTTTGCTTCACCGTGTGAATCCCGACTTATACTTGCAGGCAAGTTTATTTTCAAATTTTGCCACGCACCGTACCATCCCCGCAAGATTATATATAGCTCCGCCAAAGGAATGGTGAAGATCAGATGAACGATAGTCGAGTGATAAGGAAATCAAACAATTATGCTGGGCAGCACATCACACACCATCTGAAAAGTGTATTATAATTTTGCCCACGAGTTTGCAACGCATAGAAGGAATCATCTCCGACCACATAAAGTATATATATTCTTGATCAGCATGACGAGCTGAGTCTATTGAGCTTTGTCCGTCTTTCTGTTTCTACGCGAACTAGTCCCTCAGTTTTGAAGCTATCGAGCTGAAATTTTGAACAGCCTTCCTTTTGCCGTTTTCTTTTTATTGCACTTTGAACTTTTCAGTTTCAGAGTAGGACTAACGATTCCATATCTCGTAAACTATTTTGAATATTGCTTTAAAAACTTTAACAAAGTTGTTGCTCTTGGCTTGGCCTACAAATCATTTCTTTGTAGCAAATTAAAAAAATTACTTCTTCGTACTCAAAGTTACAAAAGTTTTGACTACTTTTATACAGTTTTTCAACTTCGTCTTGAAACCCGTTTCAAATTTTGACAAGTAATACAGCACAAAGTGGTAGCTTAGACCAAAATAAACAAACCGTTGGAACGAACCTACTTCATTTAGTTACTCCTTCGTATAGTTACAGGACCACAAGCACGTACAACTGTCATAAAAACTCGAAAAACGAACATTTTCGGTAAAAAATTAAAAATTATTAAATTTTTTTAATTGCAGTGTTTAAGTTATGTTTTCTTACTATTTTCTTGATTTAATACAAAACAATCGAAATTTTTGATTGTGTCAGCCAATTGGTACCAAAAATT
Organism: Lordiphosa magnipectinata; assembly: GCA_037044535.1. Lineage (NCBI taxonomy): Eukaryota > Metazoa > Arthropoda > Insecta > Diptera > Drosophilidae > Lordiphosa > Lordiphosa magnipectinata. The sequence goes on along the minus strand of JBAMBO010001662.1, from coordinate 444,342 downwards.
GTAATTTTTCGAGTTTTGGTTCCAATTCTACATGCTTAAGGGCCCGTAACTATACGAAGGACCAATCGAATGAAGTTGGTATGTTCCAATCGTTGGTTTATTTAAGTCTAAGCTACGTTTTTTTCCTGCATTGCTTAGTCAAATTCGTTACAGTTTTGAAAACAAAGTTGAAAAATAGTACAAAATGAGGGGTAAACATGATGATTTTAAGACATTTTTGTAATTTTGAGTATAAAGATGTGACTTTTTTGACTTGCTACTTAAGAATGTTTTGTAAGCTTAGCCAAGAGCAATAACTTCCTCTAAGACGTCAAAGCGAAATTCCAAATAGTTTACGAGATATGTAGTTGCGAATCCCAATCAGAAGCTGAAAACTTCAAAGTGCAATAAATAGAAAACGGCAGCTAACCAGACTAAACCCAGTGAAGGTTCAGAATTTTTTGGTCTCGACTCGTATCAACTTTTTAGTGTTACACAGTGTAATATGTCGGAACCGACCGGATCGGATGACTACTTCTTGTAGCTGCCATAGAAATGTTCGTTCGGAAAATGGGTTTTAGTGAGAAAAACTTTTTTGTTTTCAATATTAGCGCTCTTAAACTCGGTCATTGTTATTATATGTTTTTAAGCTGATCTGCAAAGTTTGGTTGAAATCGCTAACCGTTGAAGCGAACTTTTTCAAGTGTATTAAAACTTCCGCAAATGAAGTTAGCGTTGCTTTCTCGTTTTTCATCACTTTGTGTGGCTTTTAACTTAAATTGATCCAGATATATACAAAGTTTGGGGGGTTCAGAGTATATCATAATCGGTATGACCCACTTTCTTACTTGTTTTTTATTGTGAGCCAAATCTTCAACCGAATCACGTATTTAAAAAAAAGCTAGTCCTATTCGGAATTCAAGTTTTCGGTTCGAGTTTTTTGAGAGTCCCCTCGACTTGAAAGTTTTTTGACTAATTGATTTCGGAATTAGGATGTGTCAATATAAAACAATAAAAGGTTGTTAAAACGTCAACATGAGAGTCGACCACAATTCACACATAGCGTTAAATATGATATTATAATTTAAGAGTTTAACTTTGCAAACAATGATTCTCCTAGACATCTACTAGCTGTGCAATGTTTCTGCTCTAATACAAACTTTTTGGTTCCTATAACATGAGTTCTCGGATACCGGTTAACAAAAACATACAAATATTGGTATTGGCTCTCTGTATTAGATGGTTAATTTCGGTAGACGGTTAGTTTCATTAATCCACTAATATAGGTAATCTTAGCGATATCTTTCAAAATAGTGGATCAGATTCTCAATTTCTTTATTTTCAGATGAACATAGGCGACATAAGGGCATTTGAGGAATCCTTAGAAAAATGTTATCATCAAACATTTTGTTCAAAACCATTTCCCAGCGCCAGTGTAGACTGCTTTCCAGTCTATATTTTGTGTGTTTATGGAGTTGCATTTATTTGGTTTTCTGACGTTTCAACTAATAAAAAAAAGCTATAATAAACTGTTGCAGTTACATAAAACTTAAGCTTAAGATTGCACATTATAAAAACGAAATGACTGGCCAGTAGCCGGTAAATGCATGCGCCATTAAAATAGGACGCAAAATCAACCGGAAATACAATAAAACATATGGATAACAAATAAAATGTATAAATGAATTTAACAAAAACAATTAAGAAGTTGATATGAATCGGCCTAGCCGAAACGCTGGTATCCTGCAAAATGGAAAAAAGCAAGCAGTCATTGGATAGCTAAATAGTTTTCTAAAGCTAATGATTGATAAGAAATGTTCAGGAATTTTAGAGAAAAGTTCCATTGTACCAAAATGAAAGAACATGGACATGAAGCACAATATAGTCTGTTGGGCCTTAAGGTTGAAAAACTGGTTATCCTTCTCTATTCTCATAAAAAAATCTATAGAACAATGTAAATTTTAAAATTTCTAACAACAAATTCACAAATTTTAAAAATGTGTGGTAGGAATGAAGGACACCCAAATGAAAAAAATGTTGCACAAGTTGTTAAGCTTTTGGAACATTCATAAGATCGGAAAATAGATTTTCGCACCATCAACAACTTGAGTGCAATTTGTCTGGGAATCGCGAGCAAGAACAGGAGTCTCTCTAAGTCAATTTGAAATTACATAAAGAAATAAAATAATAAAATGGCTAAACTGCTTCTTTGTTTTGTTTGCTACGGACATACATATATAAGGATAAAGCGCGAAATGTGTGAAGATTGATCTAGGAGTTCTAGGATACATATTGCTGCTGCTGTTGTGACTATATAAATACTTTGGTTAGTTATCAGATGAGTGTGATTAGTCGATACAATTCGAGTGAGTAGTTTTTCATTTGTTAACCAATCCCCTTGCCTTGGGATAGGCTGAGGCTGGCTTCTTGGGCGGCACACGACCCGTAGGCGGACGGCGATTAGAGTCCATAGCCGAACCGGGACTAGGCAGTCCGCGACTGGACTTGATGTTACGCACACCATTTGTGCCGGCTGCATTAGCGCCCACAGTGGCCACATTAGTAGCCGCATTAGATCCACCACCGCCATTAGCGTTTATAATGTTCTCCAAACGATTGCGCAATGAATTGGTGTGCGAGTCCACTATATCAATGTCATCGCCGCCGGTTTGCATGGCCTGGGCCAATACCGCTTGCAATGAGGCCGATACCTTGGGTGTGCGATACTCTTGCGTGGTGCGACAAGGCATCTCTAGCTCATAGCTGACAATGTTCTCGCTCTTGAAGCGCAATGAACTGGGATTACTGGCTTTGGCCTCTTGCAGTGCATACTCCGAGGTGGGACGTCGACGTTGAGGATGTGAGACAGGACGCCTGCTGCCAAATTTGCCATCGGACAGCGGCATGGGTAGCGGCAAAGAGCTGAATTTCCACTCCTCTTGCTCTTCGTCGTATTTCGCCTGAGTATAGAGACGCTGCTTGACCTCAATGGGCACAAAGTTGTCGATGATAAGCAATTGACGTTTTAGCTCTTTTACCAGCTCGTTTTGAGCCATCTCCAGTTCACGCAAGTCCTGATTGTGATCATGCTTGCAGTCATTGAGTTCCTGCTGCAAAGCCAAGTACTTGGCATAACATTTGGAGAGTTTACGTTTCTTCAGCTCCACCTCCTGCTCTAGAGAGACATTTCGCTCACGTATCTCCAGAGTGGTCTCCTCCTGCAACTCAAGTTGCTGTTGGATTTCGATTTCACGCTTCTTACGCTCGGCAATCTCCACTAGTTTCTTTTCCAACTCTATCTGACGCTCACTATAGGTGTCCAGTAAATTCTTGCCGCCCCGTACCAGTTGACCCTCCAGTTCGGCCAGTTTGGCAGCCAATTTGGCATTCTCCACGCGCTCACGCTCAAGTTCCTCATTTGATTTGGCCACTTCCGCCTCGTTTTCTTTGTCCGATTCGGATTCGGGTTCCGTATCGGCCTCTCTTTCCTCCTCCTGTGTCGACGTCTGCAGCTCCTGAGGGATTTCTTTTTTGGGCTTTTTGATGCGCTGCTTCTTGTTGCCGGCTGCCTGTTTCTCGCTACGCTGCTGTTGCTGTGGAGCTATCAAACGTTTGAGTCGCTCTATTTCTTCCTGATACTCCTTGAGTTTGGCATCCTGCGGATCCTCGTTCTTTATGGGCTGATTCTGTATGGACTTGGCCCGCGAGGCATAACGCAAGGTGGTTAAAGTTTCATTGTAGTTATAGTTGGAGGGTCCAATGTTGGCAATCATAATGGTCTTGGAATTGCCACCCAAAGAGTCTTGCAGCAGACGCGTTAACTTGGAATCACGATAGGGAACATGCGGTGAGCTTTCGGCAAGAGCTGAGATCACATTGCCCAGCGAGGAGAGAGCCAAATTGATTTTGCTCGCTTCCTTCAGGCGCTCTGCAGAGGCTCCGGTCTTGGACTGTCTTTCGCTGCCCGCCAAATCAATGAGATTCAATTTTCCCACCTTAATGGTGTTCGTTTCCGTGTCGCACATTTCAATTTTGATCATAAAAATGGCGTGAGAGCTGGAACAGATGCAGAAAGCATTAGAATAAAATACTTATGGAAGAAGCTCCACTTACCGTGAACTGTGCTCATTCATGTTGGTAAATCCCACCGTGCGATTCTTATTGCCCATTTGCATAACCCTGGACATATCCTCAACACTTTTGCAGTTGATGGCATGCAGATTGGGCACATACACACCCGAGCCACGTTCCCTTACCTCCAAATGTTTCGATTGCTTGGGTTTAAGCAAATCCCTAAGCTCCTCCATGTAGATTTCCAAATACGAAACATCCACCAGGAATTGAAAATTCTCGGTGCGATTGATGTGTAACCAGATTTGCTCAAAGGTGCGCGGTATAATACCCATCAGTTCATCATTCCCTCTGGCTCCCTCCATGGTAAACGTTTTGCCTGTGCCCGTCTGGCCATAGGCAAATATACAACCATTGAATCCTTCGAGCACGGAACTAACCAAAGGAAACACCACCTCGTGATAGAGTGTGGTTTGTGTAGCGCTGGCATCGTAGGCGGCATCATAGGTGAACACCTTGCGTTGCTCCTTGTTGGCATCCACTAGATTTTGCAGTTCAACCACACCGCGATTCGGATAGACATTGACCACCTCTGGTGAGCCCTCGGAACGCTCCCGATTGCTCAGAGGACGACAACGTACTACCACCTGGACGCACTCATTCAGCGCCTGCTGCTGCTGACTGTTGGCTGTGCCAGGGCGTTTGCTCTTGGCACTCATTGTGGCGTATGACTAAGGCAGAGCCTGGACTTCCTCTCCTCCCCTCAGTATCTGTGACGACGGGACAACACAAAAAAGCAAAGCAAATAAAATCAATAATTCTCTTGCGACACTTTGGTTTAGCTGGTTTTAGTTGAGCCTTGGAGTGGACGTGCAATTCTTTGATTGGAGCTACTTACCAGTAACCAATTGACCTGTATTTTACTGTTTAGGCCAATTAGATCACCTTGAGTATAATTTTTTTTGGAGTTTTGGTTTTTTAGCTACTGTTACTCAGAGGCGATAACGATAGCGATGGTCAATGGTAATGGAACTTATCGGTTTCAATTCTTAACCCTGAGATGACCGTATAAAAATTCAAACTTTTAGCGGTAATTGAAACTTTGGATGGAACTTTTAACAACACATTTAAAGGAGTCATTTTACTCAGAAATGTTACTATAATTGTCTATATACGGAGCGGGTTCAGCAGTTCGCTGAACCTAGGTTCAAGTTTAATTTGGTTTTTAGCTTGTATGCAAGAAACAACGAACAAACTTAAACTTTTTATTCAAATTTAAAAGCTAAGAGCTTAGTTAAAGTCAATCCTAAATATGTCTTCCAGTAAACTTTGATCAGTACAGGCTCTTTGGCTGGATAACAAAAATTTAAAAGTAGAAAATGCGCGCTAGACTGATACTTGTTGTGCAGGAACAGTTAATTCAACATTCCCAAAACTTTAAAACATTACAATATTGAAGAAATCTTTGAATTTCGTCAAATAGAGCACCGAAATTGCTTACCGATTTAACATTTGACACTTTTTTTTATTGTGTTCAGGCTCCAAAATGTTTGAACGTTTCTAAGTATGTACGAACATTCATAAAACCAAGAACAAAGAAAAAAAACCTTTATACATTTACATTACACGTATATTGGAAAATGGCAAAAGAAACTTATTTTTGAACCGAACCCCTTTCAACTTTATATATGCTCCCATTCAAGTTCAGGTTCGGACGGAAAAAATTTGTCGGTTGGACTCCGAACTGGTTTGCAGCCCTGTTCATGGTATAAAAAAACAAAATTACATTAAATATGAACTTCAGAAAAATACCATTCTCATTGACGAGGAAAAATCGCTCACACAAGGGTTAAATCAGCGATAGTTATTTGTGCCGTCTGGCCACACTAACTAAATGAAATTGTAATTAAACGCGAATTTTGTTTGTGGGCAAACATGAGCAACATTTACATCCAGGAGCCACTCACCTCGGGCAAGGTGCTGCTCAAGACCACAGTGGGCGACATAGACATCGAGCTGTGGGCTCGCGAATGTCCCAAGGCCTGCCGGAATTTCATTCAACTCTGCCTGGAGGGCTACTACAACAATACTATTTTCCATCGCCTGGTTAAGGGCTTTATTGTACAAGGTGGTGATCCGAATGGCGATGGTTCGGGTGGTGAATCCATTTATGGTCATCCCTTCAAGGATGAATTTCATTCAAGATTGCGATACACCCGGCGTGGCCTCATCGGTATGGCCAATTCGGGTAAAGATGACAATGCTTCGCAGTTTTTCTTTACCTTTGCGGCCACACCAGAGCTACAGAATAAGAATACTCTATTTGGCAAAGTCACCGGCGATACCATCTATAATATGCTCAAGCTGGAAGAGGGCATTGTGGATCATCAGGAGCGACCTATGCATGAGCATCGGATTGTAGCCGCCGAGGTACTGAGTAATCCCTTTGAAGACATTGTCCCCAGAACACTGGCCAAGTTTGAAACAAAGACCAAAAAGAGCAAAAAACAGCGAAAGGGTGTGAAGTGAGTAGGAGGAGCAGGTTCTGTAAATTGGTAAACTGATTTCCTTATTCAAACAGAAATTTTGGTCTACTCTCGTTTGGTGAGGAGGCCGAGGGCGATGAACAGGAAACTAATGTTTATGTAAAACAGAATGCGGGCAAGGCCAAATCCTTGCATGATGCCACAGATGATCCAAAACTCAGCAAAGAAGCCATACGAGTGCCTGCCGTAGAGCGAGCCGCAAGCGAAGAACATTTAGCAGACGATTGCCAAGTCGAAGAACCTATAACCAGAAGTCACACCACCTCGGAGCTCATCAAAAAGAAACTTGCCAAATCGGTAACAAATACTCGACCAAATAAGGACGTTGTCGATAGTGCTGAAGATGACGAGCTGGAGGATCAGCTGATGACTCGCGAACAAGTACAAAGTCTGAAAGTCTCTCAAGAGAAGTAAATATCTACCCAATTATTACCTGGCCACAACTTTTCTTACATTTTACCTACTTTCAGATCAAAAATACGTGAAGAAATTGCCTCCCTCAAGAAGCAATATCAAATGGATAAGATCTCGAAGGAAAAACAATTAAAGCCTATAGATTCTCAGAAGAAATCTACGAAACTGGAAGTGGATTCAAATGCCGGTGCTGATAATCATTATATTAACGATTTCATCAAGTCCAAGGAGTTGTATACGGAAAAAACCAAACATCCAAAAGCAAAAGATGCTTCCAGGGAAGAGTTCACCTTGAAATTATTATCCAAATTCCGTACCAAATTGGATAACCTAAGGCAAAAATCTAGTTCCGAGGATGTGGAGTCGACGGAACCCCAACAATTAGATGATGGTACTGTCGAGAAGGAAATCGTGAGCGACGATTGGCTATCGCATACGCTGAATTTTAATAGTATAGCCCCGGTACTGGCCAAAGATGCGAATAGTAAAGGAGATGATTGGTATGATGCCTACGATCCGCGCAATCCACTTAATAAGCGAAAGCGCAATGAGCACACTAGCTCCTCCCACACCAAGTCCAAGTCAAATAAACGACATTAAGCTATTAAGGAATTAAGGAGTTGAATGTATTTTTCTAACAAAAAAATCCCATAAATGTAAAATTTTTGAGGAGCGGTTTTAAACAGTTTCTTGGCGTTTTTCAAAGTACTTCGAAGCGACTTCTTAGCTAGTTCTGGAAAGGTGTGTAAATGTCACACATAGGCAAAAACCGGTTATATATTTATATTTCTCGTGCTTGTTGCTTCAGATATATTTTCTTCATTTGGATTGGTGTCTACGCCGACATAATTTGGCTCTGAGCACCTCTGGTCTATTTTGTGGAAACAGAAAATGAACTTTGAACTCGGTTTCTAAGCGTCTTGTTTCAAGAAAAGATTTAGGTGCAAGAAAAAGTTTAAATTTTATTTAATAAATGCAAAAATGTTTCATTTAAAAACAAATACCCGTTGTTAGCCTTCCTACTGAATCACTTTCAAAGATCGGCCCACCTCAATGAATGCGTTAATGGCGCGATCAATTTCTGCTTCACTGTGAGCGGCAGAGATTTGAACGCGTATGCGTGCCTTGCCCTGTGGTACCACCGGATAGCTGAATCCAATCACATAGATGCCGCGTGCTGAAATTAAGTAATCCCTTAGAGAAATGAATCCGAATCTTTATATTTGCAAACTCACTCAGCATTTCATCGGCAAATTTGGTGGCCAGACGCGCATCGCCCAACATTACGGGACAAATTGGATGATTTTCTCCGGCTATGACGAAGCCCGCCTTGGTCATGGCTTTCCGGAAGCGCTGTGTGTTGCTCTGCACGCGTTGAGTCAATTCGCTAGAGCCGAGCAGCATATCCATTACCTTAAGGCCAATGGCCACTACGGCCGGTGGCAAAGTGTTGGAGAAGAGATAAGGTCTAGACTTTTGGCGCAGAAATGTTATAAGCTCGGTCGGACCCGTAGTATAGCCGCCGGAGGCTCCACCTAAAGCCTTGCCCAACGTTGAATTAATTATGTCCACCTCACCCATGACATTGTCATATTCTTCAGTGCCGCGACCTGTGGCCCCAAAGAAACCGGTGGCATGGCACTCGTCCACAAATACCAAAGCATTATACTTCTTGGCCAGCTCCACAATTCTGGCCAACGGTGCTATATTACCGTCCATTGAGAATACACCATCAGTGGCAATCAGTTTTAAGCGAGCATCGCTCTCCTTCAGCTGACGCTCCAGATCGGCCAAATCACGATGCTTGTAGCGTTGTTTTTTCGCCTTGCACAATCGGATGCCGTCAATAATCGACGCATGATTCAGTTCATCCGAAAAGACTGCATCCTCTGGTGTGAGAATGGCTTCAAATAAACCCGCATTTGCATCAAAGCAGGAGGCATAGAGTATGGTATCCTCGCGTCCATGGAATTTAGATATCTTCTGTTCCAGCTGTTTGTGTATGTCCTGAGTACCGCAAATGAAACGCACCGAACTTAATCCAGCTCCATACTGGGCTAATATTTCTCGACCATGCTCCACTATTTCAGGATTATTCTGCCGGTTGGGAAGTTGGGGGAATCATAGCTGTTGGAAAATGAGACAATGATTAGCTACTCACCGCCAAACCCAGATAGTTATTGGCACAAAAGTTAAGCAACTTCTTGTCGCTACCCTGCACTGTTATCTGAGTGCTCTGTGGTGAGGTAATGATGCGCTCAGCCTTAAAGGTACCCGCCTCCTTAATCCCCGCCAGCTGTGTGCTAAGCAATTCGCATAATTGGGTTTGTGCCGCTGCGCTATAATAACGTACACCACCTGCTGATGCTGTGTGGTCGAGAGATGGAGAGAATAATTAATAAAAAATTATTGGTTTTCTACCCAAAATCCATAAAGAAGGAACCCCACTACGACCGATCTGCTGCTCGATAGGTTCACCAGTTCACGAACTCTGTAGATATTTAGCAAAGATACTTAACAACATAACGATAGAATCAACATTTAATGTATAAAACGGGACAGAGTTTAAAGAAAGAGTGAACAATACCCATATATGTGATGACGAAATTCTTGTGTCCTTTGATGTTGTGTCTCTGTTCCCCAATATACCCATAAATTTAGCAATGTACACCATTAGACAAAAATGGCCAAAAATTAAAGAGCATACTCAAATTCCCAGACAAATTTTCATGGATATAGGACATATACACGCAGCTAAAAGGAATGCCCATGGGATCCCTAGCCTCAACCATTATAGCCGATATAATTATGGAGGAACTTTGAGAGAGCACAGTTAGGAAATTAAAGCACCAACCCAGAGTAATCACAAAATACGTTGACGATTTGTTTGCTATAGTGAAAGAAGACGAAGTGCAAACTACTCTGGAGATGCTGAATAACTATCACAGAAACATTAAATTCACATTGGAACTTGAAGAAGACGGATAATTACCTAATGTAGACACCACAATAAATAAACGCGGAAACATTTTAAAAACAAAATGGTACATGAAACCAACAGCCTCAGGACAGATCATCAACTTTAATTCAAAACATCCAAGAAGCATGATAATGAATACGGCACTTGGATACATTCAAAGAATGACTAATACTAGCGACACAACATATCAGACAGCCATAGAATCTGACATAAAAGTAATTTTATCTAATAATGATTTCCCTATGTGGGTAATAGAATCATTGTTGAAAAGGTACAAAAACGTAAATAAAAAAAACCTAAGAAATACCCATCACTTACATACGTACCCAAACTATCAGAACGATTCGCACGATCAAATTGCTACGACAAACAAAACACAAATCGCGCATAAACCTAAAAATACGATGAAAGGATTTTATAACAGGACCAAATCAAAAATAGACATTGCGGCTGTCAAGAATGTATTTACATAATACCATGCGAAGGATATAAAGACGATAGTTGCAACAAAATCTACATAGGAACGACAAAATCCAAATTGAAGACCCGCATAGCCCAACATAAATCTGACTTCAAGCTACAACATCAAACACACATACAAAAAACTGCGCTTGCGACCCACTGTGTAGAAAGCGGCCACTCACCAAATTTTGAGTCTGCGACAATACTACAACAAGAGCAGGATTACAACAAGCGCTACACATTAGAAATGTTGCACATCATCAACACACCAACATACAACTACAAAACGGACACTGCCCAGCCAACCATCGGAGTCCACAAGGTGCTCCATTAGGACTCCCTGTACGGTGCGCTAAGCCTCCTAGGGAGGCTCCGAAAAGTGTCCCAAAGGAGCATATCCGCCGGAGAAAAGTGCCTTTTTACTGCGGACTCCTTTATTAGACTATGGTTTTTTTGAAAAGGACTCTTGGGCGAGAGAGAGACTAGACCAGCACCGGGGCCCAACCCCGCGAACCGTGGTGTGGTTGTTGTTTTTTTTTTTATTTTTTTACTCACTTTATACTGGGGGGACTTGAGAACTCTGAACCTCACAAATGTTGAACACACACCCCGGACGGACGTCTTAGCCCACTAGTCTATTCGCCTTAAGCAAGACGTAGCGTCAAAACCATAGTTAAGAAAGTACGCAGTTGGTCGAGGCCTGGTATCAAGTCACCGCAACAGCATTTTTTCTTTTTTTTTTTTATATTCTTTTAGAGCGCTCCAAAAAACGCTCCTTCGAGGTGCTACTTTGGGAGTCCCATTTCACTCCTACTTCGGTGTGCTCCGAAAACGCTCCTTCGAGGTGCTACTTTGGGAGTCCCTTGTCAATCCTGCTTCGGTGTGCTCCGAAAACGCTCCTTCGAGGTGCTACTTTGGGAGTCCCTTTTCCCTCCTGCTTCGGAGCGCTCCGCATATGGCTGGCTGGGTGAGAACTGCGCTCACTTATACAGACACCTACTCGCGGACTGAATAATTAGTTATAGACTCCACGTCACACAGTGCACACGTGTAAAAATTGTACGTAAACTGTTTTTGTGAATTTTGTTAAATGATTGTATGTTAAATATTGGTGTTTAAAAAAAATATATAAAATTATATCGGAAAAAAGAAACATAAAATTGTTTAATTTTCTATCATCCTGACCTCGTGCCGGAAACATAAATTTTTTCTAAGAAAACCTAACTGAATTCGTTCCTGCTAAGCTCACGGTCTGAGATTTTATAATGCTGCCGGCATCTTTGAAAGGAAACCCATATGCATAAGCTTACTACTTAAAAAATGACAAATCATCCTAAGACGGTTGTTTCAGAAATCTGCGAAAGTTGATAGACCATTTTGCTCTTACTTTGCCAAGCTGGCATTCAGTGAATTGAGGCTGTGTTGAGCTAAATTATAAACATTTGAACCAAGGCTGTTTGCCGGTTCGGAATCTAAACCATTAGAACCGGTTCGGTCCAAGTTCTTGTGCTGCCCTAAACAAGTCCCGGTTGAAATGATCAGCTGCACCTGAACCTTTTTCTAATTGAAAATGTTCAAAAAATATTCAAAAAATTACAACCTTTGCGGTCTAATGTTAAAAAACGATTGTTTTTTCCTCATTTCACTTTAAAAGAGTAACCTCTTCAATTTGAAAGGAAACGCTTGTGGAAACGAACCCCAAGCGTAAGGAACCACAACTTTGCCGGTGATTTGAACTAGAGAGAGCCGGTTAAAGTTAGTTGAAAGGAGAAACATTTCCAGTCTTCAAACTCGTTGATGAAATGAAACAAAGAGTTTTCTTTAGTTTTTTTTCGAAAGTGCATACTAGCACAAACTATCGGTTCACTACCGTTTTGTTTTCCCATAGTGAGCAAAAAGTTTTTTTTGCAAAAACCTTAGTTCAACCAATATTGAAATGAATTTACATTTTACTAGATGAAAAGTTACAAAGTTTCGAAGAGGCCGTGATTGATGTGCTTAAAAAACAATGCACCATATTGATTTAACATAGACTGAAGGGGCTAGATAGCTCTTTTCAAAATGGTTGCGTCCAGATCGACTGAAATGGCGATCGATACACCTTTAACCTCGATAAAAAAAATACCTTATCATCTTGTGATCTTGATTTGCTTATGGTATACGTTCACAACGTACAATTACCTACATGAAAATGTTGAAGAAACTCAATAATTCTGTCAAAATTTATCAAATTATTGATCAAATATTATATATTGTCGTTTCTCGGAAACAGTCACCAAAGAAAGAAAAAGGGTATTCACCTTCTAGTGCACAAAGGCACTTGGGGGAAAATTGATCAAAAATAGGGTAATTTTGCAAAACGATTCCTCCTCGGTTTCGCATTAGATACCCTAACTTTGAAGCAAGCTATGGCTTGGGCAATATCTTTCGAGTCCATCATTGATTATCATTTTGCAGCACGTTATGTTGCACACATAAGCATTATCTAATCATATTTGGTACACAATTGCACAGTAAATATTTCTAAGGTCTTACCACCTCGCAACAGACCAATTTTTGTGAAAATTGTCATAATACTGCTATAATTTTCTTGCTTAGCGAATAAATTGATCTTTTTATAGATGTCTTGCTTGTTGGGCTGTCCGGGTTCCTCTGCTGTTGATGCCTCGCTCACAACTAAACCAAAACTGAGCGATGGCAACGGGCAATGGCATGTGTAGACAACTACAACGACTTTCCCGCGTCGCGTCGCCTCCCTTCCATAAATAATTGTGAGGAGGCTCGTGCAGTGCAACGTCAACTAAACCAGCTGATTTTTGTTTTTCCATTTATAAATAGATTTGACTGATACTTGCTATACAGGGACATAACTATATGTACATGGGTACGACATTAACTTTTTGTACACATAGACGAGCATAACGATTTGCTTTCAACATAACTAAATTGATTTAATTTACTTTCATCAACGTTGTCAGACTTGCTTACTTGTGGATATTTATATACAATACATAGTTACGAGCTTCACATATTTTTGGGGATTTTTGTGCAAATTATTTTCAAGGTCGGGGGGGGGCAATAGGTTTTGTTCAATGCGACAAGCAAACTACACACATATGTAAAAGAAAATGAAATTAATTGCATATTCAAGTATTCACATGTAGATCATAGGAATTGATTATTAAAATAGAATTAAAAAAAAAAAAAAAAATGTAAGGTTCTACCGAGATTTGAACTCGGATCGCTGGATTCAAAGTCCAGAGTGCTAACCATTACACCATAGAACCGATGAAAATTCGGCCAGCCAAGTTACTGGCAAAAAAAAAATGGGGTTCTTATCACACAACACTAACAATTTTAAGGTTGAAATAAAGTCTTATACGAAGCAGATTTTGAGCAGCCTTAACTAATTTTAATTTAGCTCGAAAGTAACAATTAAAAAAATAGAGGAAAACTAACTTCGGATCGACCGAAGTTTATATACCCTTGCAGCTTGATGGCGACACTACTCTGAGCATTTGCATATATTCATCCAATTTTGGCCAAACTCCCCAAAACTGTGTGGAAACTGATAATATTCACAGCTGGAAGATATAAAGACAAAACAAAAACGTTTTTCTCACTAGAACTTCTTTTTCTACCGATAGTTCCTATGGGAGCTATATGCTATAGTTATCCGATTTGGATCAAACTTGGCAGAATTGTGAGGTAGCACATAATATTAATCAGTAACAAGTTTGGGAGCGATAGCATTGAAAACAAAAAAGATTTTCCTACTAAGACTTTTTTCAGACATATCTTTTCTATGGCAGGTATACTATATAGTTGGCCGATTTTCTTGAAACTTGGTGGAATTATGTGAAAGCATAGATAAACTTAGTAATACGAGGTTTGGGCACGTTTGCGTTGAAGACATAAAAGTTTTTCTCACTAAATCTAGTTTTTCGACCGATCGTTCCTATGGCAGCTATATGATATAATCATCCGATCCGGCCGATTCCGACAAATGTGCAGCGTATTTGGCTACATCAACACAGGCTTCGTGCAAAGTTTGGTTAAGATAGCTTTATAGACTTTGTACGGTAGGAGATAGCATACGAATACATGTTACGGACAGACTGGACAATGGCAATATACCCTCTGCAAGCGTGCCAGCGTTACGATCATGCTTGCATACAAGATATATATATACCTTTGTGTGGTCGGAGATGCTTCATTGTCGAGGCTGCGGAAACCTGCAGCTTGCGTTCACACCAAACCCGAAACTTCAAAAACATATGTCATTTACTTCTACCTGGTATGGGTCATCGGCTCGGCATCAGCAGAGTGAACATCTAAGTTGGATTTATTCTCTTTCTAGTAGCAGCATATAAAGAAAAACAAACCAAAAAATCACAACAAAGAAAGATTGACCTGAATCGGTTTCCGGACGTGCGGTTTCCGGGTCGGCAACCCTAGCTCTGGGCGGGATTCCCGGTCAAATGGCACCGACGATTACCCAGTCCGACTCCCGCCGTGCTGCTTCTCAGAAAGCGTGCGCCGGCGTCTGGGAAAACCATTCCTTGAAGACCTGGGCGGAACTGGCAGATCGCCCCTTGAAGGACCTGTGCTCGTTGTGTCGACTCCACAGGGTTGGTGCAGACTAAAGAGTATATTAACTGAAATCCGCCAAGTAGCACAGTAAGTAGTACCTGACCGTCAGAACCTAACCAACCCCACCTAAAACCCCAATTCACTTTCGTGCCAACCGAGGCATCACAATGGGCCATAAGGCCCGTGCCTATATAACCTAACCTTACCGAACCTACCTAGTATGGTTGCAAAGTATCGCCAAAAGCACTCGGAATCGGTAACCATACGCACGTAATAATACTTACACGGCAATAACAGCTGTGCCGGAACGAGACATCATTGCGCCTTTCTCAGTGACCGGGTAGAGAAATCTTTTGTTTAACAGGTCTGATATATTTCCCTTGAACCGAAACCCAGCGAACTTTGATAAGAAATTATGAATAAGATAAGAAATTTATGAATCGAAACCCAACGGTGGAAAAATTTTCTCTCCTTCAGATTTAGCAAATAAGCAATTTCATCAACGGATCATTTGAATTCGATTGTTTTTATCCGTTAAAGATTTTTTTTCAATAACCTTTCAAGACCAATTAATGATTGTTCCTACCTAACTTACTCAAATTGATTAAAACGGTTTTAATTGTTGATAAAATTAACTCAGATCATCATCATGCCGGATGGAAAACGCCCCTTTTCCGCATTGCGTATAAAACATCAGCAAACATACAGCTCTGGCTTCAGTTACCGCGTCTATCTCTCCTACCGAGGTTCAACCAAATTTGTGAAACGGACTTCAGTTTAGTGTAAAAATGTGTAAAAATGCTTGAAACACCCAAGTCTGCTTCAATGCTGGCACTGTGCCTGCTTTTTATTCTGAACCAACATGCCCATTGGGCTGAAGCAGCTCATAACAATTTGGAAAATCGAGCCCAACTCCTGGGTCTCCAAAATGGCAATTTATTGCTCGAACCGGCCATAGGACAGAATGTAACATTTCGCTTGATAGGCCAATCCGCCACAGTGCTAGTGAACGATATAGATATAGTGCAAATACTTCAGCGTCGGCAACTTGTCGTGGCTGCCCAAACGGCTGCGTCACGACGTGAACCACTCTCGCTGGACACCCTTAAGGAGCAATTCCGATCAGTGCAACGCGATTTGACACGGCTGGGCAAGCGACTGACCAACATCAGAAATGGTACACGACGCAATGGACTAAATCAGTGGGAGCTGCGTCGGGAGCTGCAGCGGGTTCAACGGCTGACAGACTCACTACGGGCCATCGAGTCTAATCTGGTTAAGGATGAATGCCAATCGAATCCATGTCGGAATGGTGGTACTTGTTACGATGCCTACAAGGCATTCCAATGTGATTGTGCAGCCGGCTGGCAAGTGAGTGTTACGAAAAGGGATGCCTGGTGGGCGTCTCTGTTGGCAGCTAACTGAGATCAAAGGGGGCGTACTTCTATGCATAAATGTCACCAAGGCCTATCAGTACACTTCTCAATATTGTACACAATCGGATTCCAATCCGAAGCAGCACAGAAGAACGTCATTAAGGTATTTTTAGCCTTCTACATTTCTGGATTAATTGGCTTTATAACAAAGGTTGTCAAAAAACAAATTCAAATTTTGGCATTACGTATGTGTGAGTAGCCACTGAGACGAAGTTAATTTTGGTCGGCAGTATTGTTGGCTTATACTGTCGATGTGTCGACGTCGCTGCCGCTGAGAACTTTTGTATGTACAGTAGATAGCGACCCGCCGACAACCCAACAACCCAACACTAATACGAAGCTCGTGCAAATATATGTAAAATGCAGAAGAAAGCATTTTCGTCCCCATACACTATATATATTCGGTATCAATAGCCAAATCTAGCTCAGTCCAAGATTCGCACCAAACCCACCTCTCAAAAACCTTGAACCTAAAATTTCCGAACATTTTTATACCCTTGTAGTGGGTTTATTAAAATTGTCCAGATGTTTGTAACGCATAGAAGGAAGCATCTCCGACCACTAAAAGAATATAAATTCTTGATCTTTATACGTTCCAGTTATGAATATTATCAGGTTCCAAACAATATTGAAAATTTTGGTCAAAATCCGATGAATATATCGTAAAGCTGCCATATAAGTTATATGATATAACAAACTGGCAAGCAAATGGTCAAAGTAGTGACGCCAACTTTTGCTGAGTTTGTAAGTAACTCAGCTAAGAATGATCGACGAAAATCATTTAAAACCTTAATTTATATAAATTATACAAGCTACTACGGTATAAAAACTTCGGTCTTGCCGAAGTTAGCTTTCCACCATTTTTATACCCTTGCAAAGGGTATTATAATTTTGCCCAGAAGTTTGCAACGCATAGAAATATTCATTTCCGACCCCATATACTCTGTATATATTCTTGATCAGGACGACGAGCTGAGTCGATTGAGCTTTGTCCGTCCGTCTGTCTGTTTCTACGCAAACTAGTCTCTCAGTTTTAAAGCTATCGAGCTGAAATTTTGCTCAGAGTCTTCTTTTTACTGCACGCTGCTAATATGTCGGAACCGACCGGATCGGATGACTATATCTTATAGCTGCCATAGGAACCAACGGTCAAAAAATGGGTCTTAGTGACAAAAACTTTTTCGTTTTCAATGTTAGCGTCATTAAACTCGTCCATTATTAATATTATATGCTTTGAAACAGATTTGCTAGCTTTGGTCAAAATCAGTTAACTATATCTTATATCTGCCATAGGACCGATCGGTCGGAAAAGGGGTTTTTGTAAAAAAAACTTTTTTTTTTTAAGTAAATCGTTCTTAAGGTCGGTGATTCTTAATATTAAACGCTTTCAAACTAATTTGAAAAGTTGATCGACATCGGGTGACTATATCTTATGGCTGCCATAGGACCGGTAGGATCGGTCGAAAATGGTTCTTAGTAAGAAATTTTTGTTTCTATTCTAAATGCTTTCAAATAGATTCTCAAAATTTGGTCGAAACCGGATGACTATATCTTAAGGCTGGCATATCTTAAGGCTGCGACCGATCAGCCGGAAAATGAGTCTTAGTGAGAAAAACTTTATTGTTTTAAATTTTATCTTTCTTAAACTTAGCGATTGTTAATTTGATAAGTTTTCAAAAAGATTCGCGAAATTTGGTCGAAATCATTTGTCGGCAAATGGGTTTTAGTTACAAAAATTTTTGATTTTTATGTAAGCGTTCTTAAACTCTGACATTTCAAAAACAGCATTTGCAATGGTATAAAAACTTCGGAAATAAGAAGTTAGCTTGGCATTCTCGTTTTTTATTGTTACATCTTTTTTGTCACTTTTTTGTCAGCAACTTATGATGAACTAAAAAATTTTAATGTTCGTATGGTACAATTTATGTTTGGATTGGTGTTGAGTGTTAGATGTTATGGCAGGTTCTGATACGTCGTCTTGGAAGTTGCCAAGGGAAGATTCTTAAAGTCTTCTTCTGGCCCTGACACCATTTATCCTTCTTCTGCGAAGTAATTGCCTTGCTAGCCGATTTGGTTCTCCTCTGAGCCACTCAATATAGTCCACAGATTGTTTAACAATTAACTCGCTTATCATTGGAATATTTAGTTCCTGTTCCAGCCTTCTCGCGCCATGTACCAGGGCGCTTCCGATAGTCTGCACAGTACTTTGGCTTGGAGGACACGGAGCTTGTGTAAATGCGTTTTTTGCTATTTAGCAGCCATAAATAAAACGAACTTTGGCAAATTTCGATTCAAACCCACGACTCGGAGTTTGAAAAAAATTTGTTGGGTTTGCAGCTCTGGTAACTGCATCAGATTTTCATCAAAGTCAGCCACGCAAGTGACACCAGAAGGGCCCACCCTAGCAAGTTTAGCTCCACAAATAAAAATAGGGCTTTAAAAAAATGTATCAAAATAAAATGAGGATGTTTCTTCTTTATATTTTTGAACTTTAATTTCGAACCCGCTACAAACTGTGACAAAACAGCTGGTTTCGCAGCGATATCAACTTATCGATATTGGGTGAACCTGACATTTGAAAAGTACTTAAGCTGCAGTGAAATAATCAGAGAAATTGGGCCTTAGAATGTTTCCTGACATTTTTGAATTGTTTTAGGGTCCCACCTGTGAGGATGATGTGAACGAATGTGTTGATTTGGCAGGCACAGATTTGGCGGTGTGTCAAAACAATGCCCAATGCATTAACACGCCCGGCAGTTATCGGTAAGTCTCCCCTACATAGGACCAATTTCTGATTCTCTAGATAGCACTTCAGATCTTATAACAGATTTAGGTCCGATTTCTCATCTTCCACATGTAGAAGATGAAAAGTCGGTCCTTAATCGATTTATCTAACACTTAGCAGCTAGCTAGACGTTGAGAAATCGGAGCTTAGCCTCGTATTCGAAAGTTAATCAAAACTCTGTCTCGATTCCCAGGTGTATCTGTCGGAATGGTTTTAATGGAGCTCATTGCCGTTGGCGTAACAACATTTGCTTGGGCCCACAGTCCAGCGATCTGTGCGGCACGCATGGCACCTGTGTTCATTCCAATACCAATACCAATGGCTATGTGTGCATCTGTGATCAGGGTTGGACCTGGGCGGATGCCAATGTGAGTGTGGCCAGCGCCAGTCCCTGTAGTCGTGATGTGGATGAATGTAGACCCGATATTAATCCCTGTCACCGAGAGTGCATCAATCTGCCCGGTTCTTATCGTTGCGCGGCCTGCCCACCTGGCTATACGGGGGATGGTAGGTTTTGCCGTGACCTAGACGAGTGTACGCAGTTGGAGAATGGCGGCTGTAGCCTGCAACCGCGTGTTTCGTGCATTAACAACGAGGGATCCTATCGTTGTGGCCGCTGTCCACCTGGCTGGAGTGGTGATGGTAAAACTTGCACGGTCACCAAATCAAATTCCTGCAATGGTGAACAAATCTGTTATCCCACGGCCCAGTGTGAATACATCTCGGGCACAATGGTCTGCAGTTGCCCCTTGGGCTTTTATGGACATGGTTATGGACCCGACGGTTGTACTGAGGATTCCAGCCGAGAGCCCTGTGAACAGCATTTGTGTCAGAATAATGGCACCTGTGTGCTTAGTGGAGTACATGGCACCAGTTGCATATGCCAGCCTGGGTATACGGGTGCCTTGTGTGACGAGGCGGATGCATGTCATCCAAGTCCTTGCCAGAATGGTGGGACATGTCGTCTACTGCCGGGTAATCAATATCAATGCAATTGTGCACCTGGTTATACGGGAACTAGTTGCTCCCATTTGCGCAGCTTTTGTGGAGCCACGTTGAGGAGTGTAAGTGGAGCTATACATTTCCCACCGTCTAATGAAGAGTTTTATCAACCGGATGAACGTTGTCCCTTCATTATACGCACTCAATCCAATATGGCATTGAATGTAACATTTGGTCTGTTTGATCTGGAATCCTCCAGGGAATGTACCAACGACTATCTACAGCTTCATGATGGCAACACACTGGCGTCTCGTCTTATGGGTAGATTTTGTGGTACACAACTACCCTTTGGGAATGGCAGTGTAGTCTCCTCCCATAATCAGATCTTCTTTTGGTTTCGTTCGAATAATGCCACACAAGGACATGGCTTTAACATTACCTGGACTTCTCAGCCTTTGGTTTGTGGTGCGGAACTCAGCGGCTTGACTCTGGGACAGACTGGCATCATACGCTCACCCGGCTATCCGGGCAAAGCAAGACCTGGTCTAGATTGCCGTTGGCGTTGGATGGCTCCGTTTGGTAGTCGCCTGCTCTTACGTTTCTACGAAATGAATTTGGGTAGCAATCTGGCCAACTGCACTTCGAGTTCACTGGGTGTGTATGATGCTGATCGACAGCTTTATAAGGCCTGCCAGACGGATTTGCCCACCCCTTTGCACAGCTCTTCGAATAGCTTACGTTTGGACTTCCATACGGGTCCATTGCGAGCGGAAAGCTCATTTCAATTACACTATGAAGTGGTGCCAGGTGAACCCGGTTGTGGTGGTAGCTTTACCCAGGCAAGTGGACGCATTAGTGGTCATATGAATGCCGAGATATGTTTGTATCTCATTGAACAACCGCCAGGCACACAGATCCATTTGCAATTCGAGCATATCAATTTGTTAGCCTCGATTGAGTGTCAGTTACAAAAGATTGAGATATTTGATGGTCGGGATGATTCAGCTCCGCTCTTACGACGCTATTGTGGACAACCCAAGGAGGATGAGCTGCAGCCATTGATCTCTCAGAGTGAGGTGGTACTGATACGCTATGAATATCAACTAAATGGCCTGAGACTGAAGAAAAGCTTTGAGCTTAGCTATAAAAGAGGTAAATTTAATCAAAAGATCAAGTTTTATTCATTTTTCTTTTATGACAACCGTGAGATATATCCGAAAGAGTGATATGAAGAAACCGGGACGCCCAAAAGATCAGGTCACCAATAAAATCGTCGAAAATCTGTGATGTGGGATGGGGGGTGTGAGAGACACGACCGACCCTACCGACCCGATCCCCCGCTCACAGACGACGGGTAGCTTAGCCCACTCGACTATTATCCATAAGCTACACGTCGCGTTGAAACCATACTTAAGAATGAACGCAGTTGTTATTTGTATGCATCTGACAACGACAAGCTGCGCATGCGCTCTCTCTCTCTCTCTCTGTGAGAGCGTGTCCAACGCTATTCACTCAAAGTTAACTTGCCACACACTAGAATTTAGCTCAATTCCAAAAGCGAAATTCTTGGAAATTCAAGAAGAAATCATTTTTTTGCCAAGAGCGTTCGTACTCAAATTATTCGTTCTAGTTATGAATCTGAATCATCTTAAGCGTTAATGAAACCAAGGTTTTCAGTCAAAGCAATGAAAAATAAATTTGACTTGCATCTTCAAGGCTACCACAGTTACTTATTGACCCACCCTCGTACAAATGTATATGGACTGGAGTTAAGTGATTCAACTGGTAATACAACTAAGCTCTCTCTGTTTCTCTCTAATTTAGTATGCAGTGGAAACTTTAGCAATAGACGTGGCGGTATTATCACCACTCCAAACTATCCCAATTCCTACTTTGATGACATGACTTGTACATATAATATACGTGGAGAATTGGGAAAGGTAGTGGAGTTAAAAATAACTGATTTATCTTTCAACACTTCGGAAAATCAAACCTCAGCGGACACCAATCAGACCAACTATCTCGATGTAAGTGAATAACATAATCCTAAACATAAGTCAATGGAAATTTATTTATCAATGTCTTGTAGATTTATCTCTCGCGTAATGAAAAACGTCGTATCACTAAGGAATGGAAAGACCAATTACTATTGACGGAGTTAAACGAGGCGCGGCTAGTTTTTCATGGTGCTAGTAATGCACATTTGGGTCGTGGTCTACGTGTGGAGTATACTTTTCGCCGCGGTGGCTGTAGTGGCATTCTAACTGAACTGCAATATCAAACTTTTTTTTTTGATTCTGTATGTCAGTGGATCATTGAGGTACCAGGAAGAAAACTAATTAAATTAAATCACGTTGGGAGATCAAGTGGCACATTTACTATATTCGACAATAGCACTAGTCGAGAAGGATATCTTTTGACCACGTATGAATGTGTATTTTACAAAATAATTAAATGTACATGACTTCGATAAGCGGACATAAGTAAACCCGCAAATAAGGCAACAAAATTTAAAAATCGGTTTAATCCCAATCGATTGGATCTTTTTAGATGAATTTCTTAAATGCGGCCAAAAACAAAGCTTTACTTAAACAAAGTCTCTTAATGCAGGCTAGAAAAGATTGCAAAGAGATCGCTAATAACTCTTTGAGAAGACACCAATAAGCTATAATAATTACTTAATAATTACTTTTACACCGCGCAAATTGTTGTGACTTTTATAGAACACTTAACTTTAAACTTATGAATGTACATTTAATTATTTATTTAGGCAAATAAGCGTATGATTTTTGCTAACCCATATCTTTTACAAACAGCGTAACAGTAAATGGATCAGGCAGTATGTATGTAGCAATTCATAAAAAATTCTTTGAATATTTGACAAAAATATTATGTCTTACAGTTATGATGACTTGAATGACTACTTTGATTCCGATCTGCTGACCATAAATTGGAAATTTGAAATGCCGACCTTTGTGTCAATAAATTATAAACCAGCGCCACAAGGTCAGCGGACATCAAGCTAGCTAAAAATCTTAGTATTTTCGTATAATAAAAATCATCTCTGTTTACAGTTTGTGGTGGAAATTATAGTCTACGCTATGGTCTAATTAAATCTCCGAATTGGCCCAGATCTTATGGAGCTTCTGAGGATTGTGTATGGATTATACGGGCTCCACTGGGTCATCGCATTGAGTTAATTGTGCACAATTTCACACTGGAATTTGTTACGGATGCTTGCGACGATGATTATCTAGAGATCAGGTATGAAATTTTATTAGAAACCGTCTATTTTAAAAGTTTTATTTAATACGTTAGATGTTTTTTTTATACCCTTGCAAAAAGTAGAATAATTTTTCCCAGAAGTTTGAAACGCATATAAATATTCATTTCCGAACCCATAAACTACATATATTCTTGATCAGGGCGTCCAGCTAAGTCAATTTAGCTTTGTTCGTCTGTCTGTTTTTACGCAAACTAGTCTCTCAGTTTTGAAGCTATTGAGCTGAAATTTTGCACAGAGTCTTCTTTTTATTGCACGCTGCTAATATGTCGGAACCGACCAGATCGGATGACTAGAGAATGAAAACTGACCGGCAGAAATTTCAAAAATTGAGGTTGTAATCCAGGTGCATGAAGTGACTTAAACATTGCCAATTACCTACTGAGGTCGGAAATATACAGTTTTGAAAGTTCCATGAAAGTAGGCTAATTTTTGACAATTTTTAGCAGATGCATCCTATATGAAGCCTAGTAACTTTTCATACCCTTGTAGAGGGTATATTAAAGTTGTCGAGATGTTTGTAACGCATAGAGGGAAGCATCTCCGACCACATAAAGTATATATATTCTTGATCAGCAGGACGAGCTGAGTTGATATAGCCATGTCCGTCTGTCCGTCCGTCTGTCCGTCCGTCCGTCTGTCCGTCTGTTTCTATGCTATCTCCTCCGTCAGTTTGAAAGCTATCTTAACCAAACTTTGCACGAAGTCTTTTGGTACAAATGCGCTGCACATTTGTCGGAACCGGCCAGATCGCATGACTATAGCATATAGCTGCCATAGGAACCATCAGTCGAAAATGTTGCTTTAGTGATAAAAACTTTTTTGTCTTCAACTCAAACGTCCACAAACCTCTTATTTATAAGTTTCTATACAACTATATAGTATAGCTGGCATAGAAATTGGGTGTAGAAAATGCATATAGGAGGCCTTGTCACAAATGTGTACATTTGGCCGAATGTACATATTTGTGTCTACTAATTTATATAAATCATACAAGCTACAAGGGTATAAAAACTTCGGTCGAGCCGAAGTTAGCTTTCCTCAATTTTTTGATTTATTTTGTGTTATTTGAGGTAAGAAATTACACAGAGAAAAAACATAAGCAAAAGTCTGCACGAAAATGTTGGATTTCTACACGTTTTGACCGGTATTATTAATCCATTACTTTTGTATGACTCTTCTAAACGCGGCATGCAGAAAAGTTACATTCCACGTGTTGAAATGTGAAAAGTAAACGCGGCATGTAAAAAGCTATACAAAAATAATGGGTTGAAAACTCCGGTCAAAACGTGTAAAAATCCTACATTTTCGTGTAGAAACGCAGAAGAGGACCCAACCACATCCCCAATCCAACAAGTTTAGTTGTAAAAAAGATCACATTAAACAATTTTATATATATAATTGCATATATCGGGGCCCTTGGACTGAAACTCGATTGGAATGATGCTTCAGACGGCTCCGCCACTGAGCTCGTGTAAGGCAAGGCATCTAAGGCATTACTTGTATTGAATCTGTCTAAAAGCTCGAATTCATTGCTCCTAATTTATATACAAAAAACTGAAGCTTGAGCACGTTTCGTGTAGATTTCCCACATTTAGCAGTCAGCATTTGTAAATCTAAACGTTAATTTAGAAAAACTACATGCCACGTGCGACAAGCAGTTTTCGAAATGAAAATTAAAGGAAAGCTAACTTCGGCTCGACCGAAGTTTTTATACCCTTGTAGCTTGTATAATTTAATAAGTGAAGGTTATAAATGATTTTCGTCAAACATTCTTAGCTGAGTTATTTCCCAAACTCAGCAATAGATGGCGCCATTACTTTGACCATTTGCTTGCCACTTTGTGTAATATGACAGCTATACGATATATTCAGTTGAGGAAACTGATAATATTCATAACTGGAAAGTAAAAAGCCGCTACCATTGAAAACAAAAAAGTTTTTCTCACTACTTTTTCGACCGATCGTTCCTATGGCAGCTATATGCTATAGTCATCCGATTTGGATCAAACTTAGCAGTGTGTGGTAGCAAATACTAATCATCAGTAACAAGTTTAGGAGCGATAGCATTGAAAACAAAAAGTTTTTCCTACTATGACTTTTTTTCAATACTATATTTTGTATGGCAGCTTTCGTATATAGTTGACCGATTTTTATAAAACTTGGTGGAATTATCTAAAAGCATAGAAAACCTTTAAATACGAGGTTTGGTCACCTTCGCGTTGAAGACAAAAAAGTTTTTCTTACTAAAACTACTTTTTCGACCGATAGTTCCTATGGCAGCTATATGCTATAGTCATCTGATCCGGCCGATTCCGACAAATGTGCAGCGTGTTTGTATCAAAAGTTAGACTTCATTAAAAATCATTGTGTACCAAAAACTGTCCATATCGGATTAGTTTTTCCCCTCTCCATAAGTCAGCCCCATCTTCCCCGAAATGAAAAATATTTTCCGAAAGGAAATCGAAACACCCGAAAACCCATAAAACGATACCTCATTTAATATATTTTAAGTTTTACCCCCTTGCACACTCACTAAGTCAGCCCCCTCCCCCCCCCCCCCCCCCCGATCAGAAAAACCTCATTCGGTTTTGGTTAGATTTACCCCCTTCACCTCTCCATAAGTCAGCACTTTTTCCCACGATTCGAAAAATATTGCCAGAAATGAAATCGGAGCACCTGAAAAGCTATAAAACGAAACCTCTTTTTAGTTTTTTTTTTATTTTACCCCTTCCCTCACCATAAGTCAACCTCCTCCTCACCGATCAAAAAAATAATGTAAGAAATGCAGTCAGAGCACCCATAAAACCTCGAGCTCTGATTTTGACACGTCTAAAGCCAATGAAAACGACGTTATAAATTTCTGCCGGTCAGTCTTCTATTCTAATGGGTTCAATAGGACAGACAGGTCGGAAATAATCGAAACAATCGTTCCTGCCAGATTTCAAATTTCAGAGCTGCAAACTGCAAAGAAAAATGGCATCATACTTCAATCGTGCACTCTTATTGGGAAACCCTTTATAAACAGACCACTTAAACAGAATGATGAGTGTCTAATTCTACTTCATGTATGACTTTTAGAAGTGGCCGATTTCTTAACTAAATAATATAAAATTATCAATATATTTAGTTTATAACATGATCTTATTCTTTCTCTCTTTAACTTAGAAATGGCGATACGCCCTTGTCCCCACTCATCGGTCGTTATTGTGGTACTCGTATACCACCACGTTTGCCTTCTTTTGGCAACGCCTTGTTCTTGCAATTCCATTCAGATGGTAGCATAGAGGAGAGCGGCTTTCGTCTTAACTGGCAAATGGTCGAAACTGGTTGCGGCGGTAAGCTCAATTCGCCCGTAGGAGCCATTCACTCACCACATTCCATGGAGGGGAGTCGCGGTGCTGTGGCCTGTGACTGGCAAATTGCGGTGGCGCAGGGTTCGAAGGTGGCCATACAGCTGCAAAGTCGCAGCGACAATCTTTGCAACGGTCAGCTAACCCTATACGATGGCCCAACCACCCGGAGTCCTGTCTTGAAGCTGAATTGCAGTTCAACTGGTGGACAGTTAACAATTAAATCTACCAGCAATCGGGTATTGGTGCGCTATAATGTCCATCATGATGAACCTGATGGCATAAGTTTTGTGCTGGACTACTCGACGGACTGTCAAGTTCAACTGGATCGGTTACAGGGTGCCATTGAGACGCCCAACTTTCCCGAAAACTATCCGCCAAACACCAACTGTGTGTGGGATATACGCGCTGGCCCTGGTCATGGTCATGTACATCTTACATTTTCGCATCTATCGGTGGAGCGGTCCAGCTCCAAGAGTTGTTACTATGACTTTGTCATGTTGCGCGATTTGCAGGATGATCAGTTATTGAGCGAGCAACGTCTCTGCAGCAGCAATCGGCAAGAACCCTACACTAGCCAAGGTAATCGGATGATAATGCGTTTTAGCAGTGATTCTTCTACGCAGGCTCAGGGATTTCGTGCTGAATATAAACGTGTGGGTTGCGGTGAGCAACTACTAGAAGATGCTGGACATTTCGAGTCACCCAATGTTCCCTACAGTGTGGACTTGGACTGCGAGTGGTTAATCAAAGTAACCGAGGGCAAGCGTATACGTCTAACAATACTAGAGGAGCATATCGAGACACCGAAACGGGATTGCACGGAGGATGCGCTCACTGTTTCTGTACTCGAAACGGGAGGTTTCTTCAAACCTACAGATGTGCTTCTGCGCAGTTGTTCGGTGGAAACTGACGCGCAGACCCTACTCTCGCCAGGAAATGAGCTGCGTGTGCGTTTTCATAGTAGCTCCACGCGTGCACGCAAATACTTCAAGGCCAGCTATGTCACTGTACCAGCGGGATGTGGTGGATATGTGAGCAGCAGCAGTGGCATCATTGCCAGCCCTGGTTATCATGAGAACGACGAGAGAGTAGATGTGGCTGATACCAATGTGGAATGCAATTGGATGGTGCAGGTAGGTGTTTAAAATCATACAGATTATTGAACCCAAGGTTAAAAACGCTTTCTCCATTTCTTTGGAGTGTGGGCTTAGTTTTAAAACTTGAGTTTCCTATATCAAATGCCCCGACTCCAAATAAGAATTGTAATATTTTAAGATTCCAAAAAGATTTAAAATTTTTAACTTTCCATTACAGATCTCCGATAGTTATTCCATTAACCTGCAGTCTGAGCACTTCAATTTAACCGATTCACCCAATTGCTCTGTGGCCTTTGTGGAACTGACTAAGCTGGAATCGGATGATAACGAGATATTTCTAGAGCGCGCTTGCGGCGATAAGAATTTTATGATACGTTTGCTACATGGCCAGAGAATGCGCGTACGGTTTAAGGTTCAGGCCGGGAGCTGGGGTAGATTCGCCCTGCGCTTTAATCGACAATGCGGTGGTACAGTGTCAACCGCTGAGGGCTATCTGAGATCGCGAGTTGATGAGGATTGTATTTGGCTATTGGAAGGTTCTGAGGGTAGTAAGCTAAGCTTAACCATTAACCAGTTGGAGTGTACGGCTTGTGCAACAGGCAATTGTACGCAGGGTCTAAGGATACTAAACGATGATGACGAAGTGCTGCTCTATGACTTGTGTCAGGAGCATTCGGCCACTTTGGTGGTGCCTGCCAACAATGTGCGTGTGCGGGCCAACGGTATAAATTTCAGAGCCCAATATGCCAGACTGGACAATACTTGCGGTGGAGAAATTAACTCTGCACGTGGCACACTCAGCTCACCAAATTATCCGGACAGCTATCCGGCAAATGTGGAATGTGTGTGGGTAATTAAGGTCCCAGCTGGCAATGCCATTCAGTTATCCTTTGTGGCTTTGGATATAATCCCGTCTTTGCATTGCAATGAGGACTTTCTTGAGATACGTGCGGGAGTGCAAGCTCCCTTGTTGGGTCTCTACTGTAATAATAAAGTACCGGGTACCCCATTGAGAGTGAAACCAGAGCTATGGATTAAGTTCCGTAGCTTGCCTGGAAATAGTGGAAATGGTTTCAAACTTCGTTGGACCTATGGTAAGTGTTAAGCAAAGAGATTTCTTTTATTGTGTTAACCTAATTAAAAATTCTAGTGCACGACAATGAGTTGACGTTGCTGAAAAATGGCACCATTGAATCACCATCCACTCTGGCAGTACGTGGGGACGATCAACCATATAGCTGGCGTATATTAGTCACGCGGGATAGGCGAGTGATCATGGATTTCGAGGAATACAACACAGGGCTTTTGGTAAGCTTCAAAAGAGGAGATTAGAGAGAGTTTTTTAGTGTCAATACGATCCATATTTTTGTTGATGCACGTCCTGGCCTGTCAACCTCTTAACCTATTTTTCCGTTTCGTCTGTAAACGAATCGTTGGAGCCGTGTTTTTTTTTTCTACAAGCCAATTTCTTAAAGTAGTGCCCGACGATTTCGGTGTGCAGCTCATACAATTTGGGACGAATGTCTTTTATAATTTCTCATCGGAATCGTCCTATTCCTGACTATAATACTACATAGTCATCGTCTATCAAGTTTCCGAAATATTGTTAACGATGTATCGTTTTCTATCCCAAAAAATTTGGCAATGGAACAAACTTTTACTTTTTTGAAAATGACTCTCCCGACTCTGCGTGTAAAAACTAATCCAGGTAAGGATGCGACACTAAAATTTGTTGGACTTCGCTTAAAAAGGTCCAAACCAAGGCTGCAAACCTCTAAAATTTTGAAGAAGTTTTGGTCCGGGGGTTGAACCCGCTGTAAAGTCTCAGGTTCGATTCGTGGACCGGTGGCTGGAACCCCTGAACCCAAGGTTTTGGTTCGAACATAAAAGAATACTTATTTTTAAAAATAATATTCTTTATTTCAATAATGTAATTTTAATTATCAAAACTTGGGTCTAAGAACACTGAAGCCAATATTGGTACTGAGCTCATAATAGAAAAACATTTATCGAGGCACTTGGATGATAATAAACAATGTCTTGCTGAAGATTTTAGAACAATTGCTCGACATGAAAAGAAAGCGTAATACAAATCACTTGGAATCCTGCAGCTTTAAAAAAGTTTTATAAATTGGCTGCAGCAAATTACATATATATGTGGAGCTCTTTAAAAGAACTCTGAATGGAAAAATATTTAAGTGTTAGAAAAAGTTTGCACATTTTGTAGGTTGAGTTCTATTGCGTCACACACACCCTGCTTATACACAAAAAAAATATCTTGATAAATGCCGTTAAAAGTATGCAAACTAAATGTTCCTTAATAATTAACCATTTAAATAAGAAAAATGATGGTCAGTTGTGGCAGCTTACTACATAATCCACACCTAACATTCACTCAGGTTGTCGGAGCTTTTGAAGGTATTAAAAAAATTAAGTGTTAAGCCAAATATAAATTCAGTTTTTTTTTCTGAATATTGTAATCTATAAACAAAGCATACTTTGAGGATCATTTATCATGACATTCTGTTAGTCTAGAACTGTTTTTTTTTTTAGTTTTTCTATATGCAATAGATTTCATAATAGTGTGATTAGGATGCTTCGTGTGAGAACTCTACCAATGTCAGTAAAGTGTGTGCAGCACAACAAACTGCAATTATAGATTTCTACGGGGAACCTATTGAGGTAACTTGGTCATCGTTGAAATCATTAAATGCTTTTGATTCACTTGAGCAATCTTCATAAACATTACTTCATAGTTGCAATCCTTTTCTGCTCTGCAGTTGTCATTTGAAAGTTCTCCTGCTGCTGTTACCATATTCGATCCATTATCGACGGTGATACTATAAATCTGACCTAGAAAAATGTCGTAGTTCTCCAACTTCTTGAATGATAGTCAGATTACAAGTAATTTCTGTTTCCCTGCGTGTGTCGTTGGAAAAACTACTTAAATTTGTGAACCGAATCTAATTTTTCGAAAAAGTGGTCCGGTTCGGGTTCAGGTTCGAGGAGTCAAGGGGAGGAGTTAGGGGTTCGGTCCCGGACCGGTTTGCAGCCTTGGTCCAAACACTGTTTCAATCATATACGCCTTTTGTCTATCGTGAGCAATCGCGGCACTCATCGCTCCGGTAGTTCTTTAAGACCAAGCTTATCGTCCGTAATGGTTAATACGGCTACTTACCGATTAGCAAGAACTATATTATGAACTTTTACAATATCTTACGAATTCGTCGCTTGTTCATCCGTCTAAAAATATAAAACAATATGGCGATATTTTGATTTGATCGGTTAAATCGAAACTCAAATGAATTCAAATTCAAGATACGGTCGGCCTTGGTTCGATGATTCAATGTTGCAATGCTTAATATCGAACTGACAAAGTCGCTTTCGATTAACTGTTACAGCTTGTAAGTTCTATCGATTCTACCTGGATTTTGGTGTTTTCGGCCCCGAGGTTCAATACTTAATCGCGCTTGCGAATGGGCACTTCGGTTGTGCCACCTGTCAATCTGTCTGTAAATCTGCCACAAGTTTAATATGACTTATTGGTACTTATTGATCCACCCCTAACATTTTTCTTATGCCCACAATTTCTAGCTATTCGATGGATACGATGACACTGCCTTGGAAATCAGCATTGGTAACTCTCCCTATCAGTTTACCTCCGGCTCTAATGTGATCTACTTGAAGACCGTCAATGCAGACTTTGATGCCTTCCGCTTGAAGTGGCATGCGGTAGACATTTCCGAGATAAAGGGCAATGTTACGGTGAAGGACGAAGAGTGTCATAAAACGTTTACAATCGGCCGAGAACGCATCGTGCTCAACTCTCCCGGCTATCCAAACGGTTATAAAAAAAATCTAAACTGCGAATGGACCTTTAAGCTGCAAGATCCCGCCCAGCATGCCTATGTAGACCTCTACACAGTTCAACTGGAGGCAACAACGGGATGCACGGCCGACTATCTGCAGATTGAAAGCTCGAGTAATCTACGCGATTGGAGTAATGAAGGACGCTTTTGCCATCCCTTGCCACACAACCACATTAATCGAACCCATGGTACTCCAAACCTTAGATTACTCTTCAAGAGCGATGATTCCATAAATGGAACAGGCTTTAAAACTATTGTGAGTACCGCGTGCGGTTCTAATATGACTGGACCTGTGGGTACCATTTTGGATTCGGACATGCAGTTATTGACTGCGTACAAAGATTTATGCGAATGGCACATCGAGGTGCGTCCCGGTCGAAAGGTTGATATAAGCATCGAGTATGCCAATAGTGGCCCACCGCTTAAGACCAATGTTAGCTGCCCAGAGTTTGGACTGATTTACGATGGTCTGGATGATGCTGCTCCTTTGCTGACCAACGGAAAGTTCTGTAATCAGCCTGGTTTTGCCACCACCTCATTTCGTACTAGCGGCAACCATGCCTTTATCAAGTATCTGACTACTAATAGTAAGAAACAACAGTCCAATCGTTGGAGTCTTACCTATCGCGAGTATAGCGAATGTGATGGAGAAATTCAATTGACCCATTTCGCCAGCAGCTATAACATAAGCACACCCGGTTATCCCTACCTTCCGCACGCCCATTCAGAGTGCACTTGGTTAGTGATAGGTCCACCGGGAGAAACTATTGCCGCCACTTTTATTGATAGCTTCGCATTGAGCTTGCACCAATGTCCAAAGGAAGTCGTGGAGCTCTATGACGGATCCACCCAGCTGTCTCGCCGTCTTTTGCGCACTTGCGCGCGACCCTTGACGACCATACGTAGCACTGGAAATCTGCTACTGGTGCACTACCAAACACAACTGAGTGAACCGCATGGTGGCTTTCGGTTA
Source organism: Lordiphosa magnipectinata (assembly GCA_037044535.1). Classification (NCBI taxonomy): domain Eukaryota; kingdom Metazoa; phylum Arthropoda; class Insecta; order Diptera; family Drosophilidae; genus Lordiphosa; species Lordiphosa magnipectinata. Next base: position 411,557 of record JBAMBO010001662.1, on the reverse strand, counting down.
AACGTTTCGCTCAGTCATTGTGGCGGTGTGTATACCAGCTACAGGGGCGAGATTAGCTCCGAGAATTATCCGTTACTGGGTGGCTATTCCAAACCAGCGGTGTGTGAGTATAGCATTAAATTGCCCAGAAATACTCGCATAGAGTTGAATTTCACCGATTTGCATTTGCCATTTGATGGTACAATTGGAAGCGATTCCATTGAAATTGTGGATCTGATGGATATGGAAAAGGTGCTGCTGATATTGTACGGAAATGCAAGCACTCCACTTTTTATTTCCCTGAATAGCAACATGGTGGCCATTCGTTTTAGGGCAGTGAAGAGTGTAAATAACTATCGCGGATTTAAGCTTAGTTATAAGCAATCCAATGGAGTATGCTATGGCGATGAAAATGCAGCATCTGGAAATCTGGAGATTCCCATTCAAGAGATGAGCTACGGGCATCGTGTATGTCGCTGGCGCATAAGTGTGCCCAAAGGACAACGTGTAAGACTGGAGTTTATCAATTTGGCCGACATTAAAGTAACCAAACGAAACGAAAGTTTGGGGTGAGTGAAATTATCCATAAACTTGCATATGTTTAGATGTGCGGGGAAAAAGTCTATGTTCATATTCTTTTAGAACAGTTCTTACGAAGTCGTTGAAGGTGCAGGGTTAAAGACTGAACCGTCTGGTTCCCTTGGCCAATTCCGATGAGGTATATGATGATGGCTATCATATGTGTCTAATGTATAAAATAAATAACATATTAAGGTATCTGTAACTACAGAAAAAACAGAAAACAATACTTATGGTTCTTTAGAATCATCTTCTACACGGAAAAGCTTTAATAGGCATCTTCCTTCTATTTAACTTCCTTTCTCCTGGCTTTCTTCTTATATTATTAGAGCGAAGCTCTTTTACGGACGTTTGACTGGGGGACTAAAACTATAAAAATTCCTCGTCTTTGCATTCAACCGCTGTTACCATTTGCCGTAGCAGCAGTTAGGTTGTGTCGAGTGGGAGGGTGAGAAGAGGGGTCAACAGTGGGTTAACAGTGACTTAACACTGACTTGACAGTGACTTAAGAATGACTTTACAGTGACTTAACAAGGACTGAACAGAGACTAACTAGTGACTCAACAGTGACTTAACAGTGACTTAGCAATGACTTAACAGTTAAATTTACAATCAGATTTATCGCCGCTCGTACCAGGCGTCCCATGACACCCATTCTTTTTATTCATGTGTCCCTTTCAAAAAAAGAGCAATTAACCAATTGGAAAGAAAGGAAGGCCGTAGGAAAAAAGAAGGACGAAAGATAAAAGTGCAATTGAAGAATGAAAGAGTAAGGTATGTGGAATGATGAAATAAGAATGAAAAGAGAAAGGAATAAGATCACCAGAGGGGAATGAAAGTGACGTCTGAGTGGGGCAAGAATGTTGGACTCAATCTAAGAATGCCGTCAGGATCCTGACAGGGCTCTCTGCACGGGCCAGTGCAGACTGCGGATCCACCTGTACCTGTAAATTCAGTATGGGGGGCACAACAGATCAAGACTGGTCGCGGTGAAATATTTCCCCAACATCAAATAAAAATTCATAAAAGATGCAACTTTTGGAGAAGAAATGAGAAAAAATTAATGGGAAGAATCGAAAGAATAATAAAGAAGATACATAGAAAGGAGTCAAGAAGTAAGGAAGGAGGAAGGACGGATTGGGAAATTAAGGATGAAGGAAGCAAGGAGGAAGTAAGGAAGAAGATAGGAAGGAAGGAGAAAGGAGGGATGGATGGAAGGAGGTAGAAGGGGTGTAGGAATAAAGGAGCAAGGACGGATGAAGGAATGCATGGAAGTTCACATCCTACACAGAAAAAAAAGATCAAATATCAGCCCTATCTTTAATAATATCAATTTTTCATATCAATATCCCATTGACTATTTCCCCCTAAACATATGGACGCGATAAAATCATCTTGATATTTTTTTCAGTTGAAGGCCGATTCGATAATCAAAATACCCGTTGGATTTTAAATATCGTGATTTTTTTTTTCTGTGTAACATTCATGTTCTATCTATCACTAAATGTTATGATGAAGGCTAAAAGAGGGTCTAAAACAGAACCCCCATCTGTCGGTTTAGTTTGTGTTTCATATAATCTTCAAATTGATACATGGTATCAACCGTTTATATTAATGAACGTTCGAACCAAATCTTCCTTGTTTTTAAGAAAGTTTAGGTTCCAGAAATAATTTTATACAAGTTTTTCTAAGCAAAAAAGTTCTGAAAATGCTTCTTTAGTTTCCAGTTTCGAAAAGGTTGGGTCCTAATTTCGTCGCTTTAATTGTGTTGAAAGAAAAATCATTTCACTGTCTACCAGTATGCGAAACAAATATTAAACTTTATTATACTTAAAATTTTTGTAACAGTCTTGTACCATTTTTAAAAACCTCGTTCCTTTTCAGCTCCTTTCAATTCAGTTTTAGATTTATGAAGCGACCGCAGTTCTCTTTCTACAACGATCCCAACAAAATGTCTTTAATAACCGAATTCAGTTTGGAAAACTACGATGGAAGTGGCATCATTGAATCTTCGGATAACTTTTTGCTTGCCATCATAAGTTTACGACAATTTGATCTAACCGGCACTTCAATTCGTGCCCGTTATAGCTCAAGCCAAACCTCATTGTGTCCACCAGATATCGAAGATCAGGCTGCAGGTGCCATATCCATACAATCGCTAAACAACTTGACCAACTACTATTGCGACATCAAGTTTGTGATTCCGATAAATACAACGCTCACCTTTAAGATAGAGGAATATCTATTTCAGACCAAAATGGCTGGTTCGGCAGTTACCTTTACGGATGATACTTATAATGTTCCACCTAAAATGATGACTGCTAACACTACCAACAGTTATGTATCTCTGGCCGTGAGTGCGGGGCGAATTACGCTGATGCAGAATAGGAACAAACGATTGCAACGCTTTCGGGCTACATATCGACGACACAATTGTGGAGGCACAGTGTGGTTATCGCAGGATAGTGCCATACAAATGCCACAATTGGTGGCAGATGATGGTGAAGTGGAATGCCTGTGGATGCTGCGGCGAAGCAGAGGCTATGAGCTGTACGGCAATGTTAGCCTTAGCGATAGTTGTGACCGTGAATATTTGGTCGTCTTCAGCGGTGACCAAGAGGTGGCTCGAATCTGTCGCGGAATGACAATGCTTAACAACACCTTGTTAAACAAAGATCTAGTTTTGATTATCTACCATACGACACGCTATCGTTCGGGACTCAGTTCATTCAGTCTAAAGGCTAAACCAGCTTTGGGCGGCACCACAACTAGGGTGGGTTCTAGTCCCACCGAACCCATTGAAATCGATTCGAAAAGCTATAAAAACAATATGGAATTGGGCTGGGATTTTGAAGCCGGTGAAGGATTCTACCTCATGTTAAATTTTGAAGGACGAATTTTTATAGAGGAGTCACCAAATTGCAGCCACGATCAGTTGCAGGTATTGCGCAACGAGGCAGGACTCTGGCTAGTGGAGGCCACTTATTGTGGACGCGACCTACCCCCAGCCTTGCGTGTACAAGCCTCCAAGATGCGTGTTATCTTTCGCACCAATAGCAATATCACCGGCGATGGCTTTCGATTCAGGGTGTCCAGCACTTGTGATGCCACACTCAGGGCTACCCAAGAGCAGCAAACACTAAAGAGTCCCAGCTGGAGGGGCTATTACCGTAGACAAATGAACTGCAGCTATGAGATCATCACGAGTAGCCAACAACAGCTGGTGGTCAAGGTCAAGAGTAAGCGAGTACGACCTTCGACATATTTCTGTTCAAGATCCTATTTCGAGATTCACCGTCTTGGAGAAGAAGCGATCGATCGCCAGTGTGCTGAATTTGAGGTGAGCGGCTACAAGAGTTTGGTTGTAAAATATTATTCCGCCATGGCTAGAGACTTTGAGCTGGAGTACCAGTTGCTGGATTGCGGAGGCAATTATAGTCGTCCGTTTGAACTACGACCACCGCATGGCGATGACTTTGGCACCTATGCCAACGATATAAACTGTTTATGGTATGTTACGGCACCTCCGCAACATGCCATCTTCGTTGACTTTAAGCTCTTTGACTTGGAGAGTAGCTTCAAGTGTAGAAATGACGTTGTGTCCATCTTCAAGGGCAGCGTGGCCAGCACTGAACAACGTATGGCTCATCTATGTGGTAATCTTACCTCACCACCCACCATTATGATCGACAGTAATCAGGCACTAATTGTGGCTCGCTCGGATGCTAGCCTCAGTGGTTCAGGATTCCTGGCCAGTGTACGCTTTACGCCCAATTGCAACGAACAGTTGACCCTAAGTGAGGGCACTTCCCGATTAAGTCTAATGCGTCACTATCAGATGAATGCCAGTGAAGAGTTGCTGTGCGTCTTTAGTGCAAGTGCTCCAAGCAATTATCGGGTTTCTGTACAGCTGAAACTGTTGGAATTGAATAATACGGCTTGTCGCACCTGCAGCTACCTAGAAGTTGTGGATAGTCTAATCACGGAGACAGTGGTCTTGGGTAAATACTATACGCTGCCCGTGGGCAAACCCACCAAACTGTTCAGTTCCAATGAAGACTTATCGATCAAATTGAGCGGATCTGGAAGTGTGGCCAGAAATCTTAGCTTTGAGTTGATCCTGCAAATGGAACGAACGGTCTGTGGAGAAAAGGAATATCAATTACAGGCAAATCAGGTAAGCAGCTGATTGGTTTTCAGTGTACCTTAACTAACTCTTCTGTTGACAGACCCTCCGGCTAAGCATACCCAGAGATAACAATAGTAGCGTATTGTACGGACAAAGTATTCACTGTACTTGGACCATTAAGTCGGAAGAAGAAGTGGAAGTGCAGTTCCTGAGGGTCAAACTTAAAGAAGTGTCCCAGCTGACTGGAAAATGTGTGGAATATCTGCATCTTAAGGCGTTCTATGTAAGTGTGAATTTAATTTGTTTGAAGGATTTATTTATTGAAGAACTGTGCATCCTACAGATATCGAAATATTATTGTGGTCAATTCAATAATAGCTATGAAGTAGTTAATAAATATTTCAAGGGCAACTTGGAGTTAACATTCCATAGCGATGGACTATCTGATGATACCTCTGGATTTGAGGTTTTAATAAGACAAAAAATTCGTAAGTAGACTAAAAAAAAAATATGATTTGATTTTGATTGATTTAAATTCTTAAGCTCATATAAAACCAGAAAGAAAGTCGGTCAAGCCTATAATATACCATGTACCCCTAAAGTTTGTACATATCCGACCAATTTAAGTTAGAAGTTAAAAATTGGCAAAAAAAATCCATAAAGTGCGTGAAGTGCTGCCCGTCGTTTTTTCAAATTTAGGGGGCGGGAGGGGGCTTGGCAAAAATTGCAAATAAACTTGATTTGCCTGCAAATATAACAAATATATGTCCCATACATTTCAGACCTGCTTCACTTACCATCTCTGAGATCTGTTTGTTCAAAGGGACAGACGGACATGGCTATGTCGACTCGGCTGTTGATGCTGATTAAGAATCTACTCTATATATAAAACAGTTTGACCTGACTGACTGACTGACTGACTGATTCACTGACTGACTGACTGATTGGCAATCAACGCAGAGCGCAAACGGTAAGAGATAGAAGGCTGAAATTTGGACAGGAGTTTCCATTAGTGGTGAAAGTGCGTACTAAGACGGGGTTTGGAAAATTCCAACCGGAAAAGCGTCGGAAAAGTTTGTATGGGAAACATTTTCTTTTCATCCGATTGACTTGAAATTTGGTTTGTAAGCATAGTACGCTAAATAATTCGACACGTGTTTTCCCGATCTTGGAAAATCCGCCCAGGAGGAAAATGGCCGAAAAATTCTGCATGCAAAAAACTATTTTTCATCCGATTGACTTGAAACTCGGTTTGAAAGGATTAATACGAAATAATTCGAAATGAGGCTGTAACGGTAACGGGAGTGGGAGGGATGTGGCTGGTAAGTGGGTGGGAAGTGGGTAGGATGTGGGTGGAAAGTGGGTGGGAATTGGAGGGAAAACGCAGCAGCAAAGTCGTAACTGGGAAAGCGGAAAGTAGTAAGGCGTTGATTTAAGATTTGCTTTGTGGGCTCTACGGGGGAATCAAATTGTAAAGGCTATACTGATTTACTTACATAACTAAATCTGAACCATATGAAATGAACTTATCTTTGGCACTCGTATATTTCAGCCTGCAATCGTAACTATACCGACCTAAGTGGCCTAATCGATTATGTTGCTATGGAGACTCCACTGGTCAATTGTACGGAATATATACGAGTGCCTACGGGTTATACCCTAACACTGGACATATTGACCGTGCAATTTCATTGGACTGCAAATGTTAAATACTTTAATGTGAGCCAATCATATTCCGCTTTAGACAAACTAATTCACTTTATTCTGCCGGCGAACAGGTAACCGATGCGAAGACCAACCGAAGCATTTATAATATCAGCAGCAGCATTTACTTAAGCACACCCAAATTTACCACCACTAATGAGCTGCGCATCGAGAATACGGGTGTGGAGACCATGCGAATATTTTACTATGCCGCCAATGGCTGTGGTGGGCGAATTTCGACTCCTGAGGGTCAGTTAGTCAATCCACCCTACGATAATCGCAATCATTCCGAATGCAATTGGCTTATTACGGCGCCAGCGGTTGGCAGCTTGAGTTTCAATTTTATGGGTAAGTTTTACTCTATAGATCAGTGATCAATAGAGATGATTAATTGAATTTGAATTTGCACTAGAATTCGACATGGGCTCGGAGACCAATTGCAATCTGGACTATATACAATTCTATGAAGTTGCTGCGGACGGCAGCGAAAGGTTACGCAACACTTTTTGTGGCCAAAATAGTCCTGCTAATACTATCGAAATTCATGGTAATCGCGCGCGGATTATAGCCAAGAAATCGCCCAACTTTGATGGAACCGGATTTCAAATCTCGTTCTCTCAGAGTGAATATGAGACGTAGGAGTGAAGATAAGGCAATCTTAGCTTAAACCTAATTTGAATATGTTTAAACGATTTATGGAATATTTTGTAAAGATATTTAATAAATAATATATACTATTTTAATCATAGAATTTTTTAGCAGGCTCTAAGACAATAGGTTATTATTTTCATCATAACGTTTTTAAAACAAGAAACGCACAACACCACAAAGGAGGCTGGTTGATCGTATAGCTATTTCATAAACTGCCACAGTTCAATCATCAGCGATCTTTTGCCCAACTTCAAAGAGTTGGCAGAGGCTACCTCATGCCAGAACTGCTAAGACCACTTGGGAATCCCAAGTCAGACTTGTAGCTAAAAATCTGAAAACAGTAGCAAACGCCAAGCATAAGCCGTTTTTCCAAAAAGTGAAAAAACAAACATTTCTCGGCTCTTAATGGGAAATAAGTCCACAAAAAATTAAAAACTACTTAACGATTTGTCTTAACAAGCGTTTTCTATCATTTGATTTTAAAAATGACATTAAAAATATAGTAATTGTCTATTAAGTGTCGGGGATATTGACACAACTTGTGTATACAAATATCAAAAGAAAAGTGAGAAGTATCGAAATGGAACAAGCCTGACAATTATGACAAAACATTTGTGAAAGATTAAACTTAATGAAACGTAAGTAAGTCACCAAAAAAATAAATATAAAATTGTGAACGGATGGTTTCTCGGCTATCTATCGGTTTCTATTTACACTATTTACATTGTCAATATACAGAGAACAAAATCCAGGATATCCGGGCTAAAATCCATTCCAAACGATGTCAGAAGTCGGTTAAGCCCTGATTTTCTCAAACCAAGTACTAGAGAATTGACTTCTCCTTCTTCTTCTTTCTTCTTTATTGGCCCGATGTTGCGCACACACAACATCACAACCGCTTGACGGTCTTGGCCTCTGCTATGAATGTCCTCCACTCGCTTCTGCATTGTGCGAGCTGGTACCAGTTGTTTACACCAAGGTTTGAAATGTCTTTCATCCCATCTTAGTGGTGGGAGGATTGACTTGGGTACAGATTTTTCAATCCCGAAATTTTTATCTTGATCCCGATTTAAGCTCGGGAGTGCTTGACTTTTACTCGATATAGGCTTATTTCAACAACACACGGGATTGATTTTATCTTGTTATTCGAGCTCGATGTGAACCATCAGTCGGATCAAATCAAGAAGGTCTGACATTAGCCGTGTTCAGCAGAACAACTTGCTCCCTGATCAAGTATAAATTTGCAATAATCTTCCTACTGAACTCGAGTGATGCGGTATGATAATAGCCAATTTATGGTATCATGATTCAGGAGCATGTATCAAAGAAATAGTACGCTACTTTAAAGTGACACTGCTCCCTCCAACAGCAGAAACTATTCGATGAATAATTTTTTTCTGATACATGCTCAGGGATCAATTATTCTGCTGAACACGCCCATTGATTTAAGCTCGAATTTTGTATTTGATTTGATCTCGGATACAACTTTAGCTCGACATTCATCTATATTCAATGCAAAAATGCCTGAGATTGACTTGAGCTCGATATTTAAACAAATATTGATCCCAAAAAGAGCATTCTACAAGAACACCATGCTACTTTTTTAACGACCATTTTGATTTTCAAGCTAGCAAGCTCTAGCCGGCTCGAGGTCATAAGTTGTTTGCATACTACTGTAAAAACAGGACACAAACAACACCACAATGGAGGCTGGTGGCTGTCATGGCCCATCGACTGTAATTCAACAGCTACCTTCTCATGTCGAAAATGATATAGCTGGTAAGGTATTCCAAGGCAACATATGTGCTTAAAACACTCACTGCTTTGAGCTTGATGATAGCTCGCCTTTTTTTCAGAAACGCCTTCTGCTGTTACTTACAGTGTGACCATCGTTTTCGTCTTAAAATACCCCAACGCTAAAGTGCTTATTGATATATATGTACATTTAGCGGCTATTTTCAAATAATTCCTAATAAAGCGTTCAAGATATAGATAATCCAAACCAAAGCTGAAGCATTTATTAAATTTGAACGATTTTTCATATTCTGCTGCTTCAAAATCGTTGAAACTTTATCCAGATGCTTTAAATTGGAAAAATGTATTTAAGTTGAAATTGATTCGAATTAAAAAAAATTCATCTTTCGTATATTGCATCTATTTGGTGGTAGGTTTAACGAGCAGCAACATTCGTGCCTTGGGAATAAGCAATTTAATCAGCGGATCCTTTGAATTAGTTCTTTTTTTTTTTGGGTCCGCTAAATGGCAATTATTGATTGTTCCTACCTAACTTACTCAAATTGATTAAAACGGTTTTAATTGTTGATAAAATTAACTCAGATCATCATCATACCGCATGGAAAACGCCCCTTTTCCGCATTTCGTATAAAACATCAGCAAACATACAGTTCTGGCTTCAGTTACCGCGTCTATCTCTCCTACCGAGGTTCAACCAAATTTGTGAAACGGATTTCAGTTTAGTGTAAAAATGTGTAAAAATGCTTGAAACACCCAAGTATGCTTCAATGCTGGCACTGTGCCTGCTCTTTATACTTAACCAACATGCCCATCGGGCTGAAGCAGCTCATAACAATTTGGAAAATCGAGCCCAACTCCTGGGTCTCCAAAATGGCAATTTATTGCTCGAACCGGCCATAGGACAGAATGTAACATTTCGCTTGATAGGCCAATCCGCCACAGTGCTAGTGAACGATATAGATATAGTGCAAATACTTCAGCGTCGGCAACGTATCGTGGCTGCCCAAACGGCTGCGTCACGACGTGAACCACTCTCGCTGGACACCCTTAAGGAGCAATTCCGATCAGTGCAACGCGATTTGACACGGCTGGGCAAGCGACTGACCAACATCAGGAATGGTACTCGACGCAATGGACTAAATCAGTGGGAGCTGCGTCGGGAGCTGCAGCGGGTTCAACGGCTGACGGAATCACTACGGGCCATCGAGTCTAATCTGGTTAAGGATGAATGCCAATCGAATCCATGTAGGAATGGTGGTACTTGTTACGATGCCTACAAGGCGTTCCAATGTGATTGTGCAGCCGGCTGGCAAGTGAGTTTTCCTAAAATTGCCGCCTGGTGGGCGTCTCTGTTGGCAGCTAACTGAGATCAAAGGGGGCGTATTTCTCTGCATAAATGTCACTAAGGCCTATCAGCAATAAATTAGAATCCAATCCACTTCTCAATATTGTACACAATCGAATTCCAATCCGAATCGACACTTCCCTATGAATTTGAAATTCAAACGCTTGTGCAAATCGTCTGGAAATTCGAAGTAAATTATCAAATTTTTGAGATGCACTGTTTTCAGTATAGCTACATCAGTTCTTGTTTTTAAAATATGCCGAAACAACGTCATTAAGGTTATTTTAGCCCTCAACATTTCTGGATTAATTGGCTTTATAACAGGGGTCGCAAAAAACACATACAAATTTTGGCATTACGTATGTGTGAGTAGCCACTGAGCAGCGACGAGCTTATACTGTCGATGTGTCGACGTCGCTGCCGCAGAGAACTTTTGTACGTACAATAGATAGCGACCCGCCGAACCCTGCTCCACAGACTAGTCGACACACCGACATTATCAGCGGTGTCACAGTAATCACTAGAGATTTCATCTCCGGTTGGTTCGCAAATCGCTCGAAAAATTCGTCGGTGTCACAGAACTTCAAAAGATTTCATTTTCTTATTTGAAAATCTAGTTAGAACAGAAGCTATTCCAATTGAACTATCATCTGTAAAAACAGGGCTGCATCTCTTGCAAAAAAATTTCCCTTTTTTGAGTTAAGGGGTAATTTGATGTTCAAGTGATATTTATTGATTGTGTTATATGTTTTATGATGCATTTTTAAATTATGATTCAAATTTTGGTATATTCATTTCATATTCTCCAAAAATAAAATGCGAAATTTAAAAATGTGTTCGCGCCACTCATGAAGTGTAACTTGCCAGCTCTTAGTCAGCTGGCTTTTACATAGATGGCGACCAAGCTGTAGATGGCGCCTTGACTGATGGTGGTTGCTTTTGACTGATATGAAAGACTTTGATTGGTTTTGCGAATAATTATTAAAACGCAAGTTGCAATGTTTAAACTAGTCAAATTATTTATTCATTTGATGCAACATATCCAGAAATATAATGTTGTTTACATTTCTAGAACTAATTTTACTTGTCAAAATTGTTTTGGTGGTGAATTTTGCTAAATCTCCTGACAAAACATGAGAGATTTGAAACCAACCGAAAGAGATTTCTGTGACACCGAGAATTGGTTTTGGGTTGGAATTTGGTTGGAAGAGATTTCTGTGACACCGCTGTATAAGCTTGTCGATGTGCAGCTTCGGCAACAACACAGCAGTGCAAAACTAACTTCGTTTCCATGGCTGCACATACACACGCAGTGCCAAAATGGGCATGTATTTTTTGCCGGACCCTAATCTAGACTGAACGATTGCGCAGTCAGCTATTCGCTCTCACTTACGCTCTCTGGGTACATTTGGGAATGTGTCCACCAACAAACTTGATCTGCGTGCAGACAATAGGACTCTTAATTTAACATTTCGTTGCTCTAGCTTTTCTGTTCTCTGAGATCTAGGTGTTCATACAGACAGACGAAAAGGGCTATATCGACTCGGCGGTTGAAGCTGATCAAGAATATATATACTCTATATGGTCGGAAATGATTCCTTCTGCCTGTTACCATAAATTTACACGACTTCAGTTTACCATTTTACTCTGCGAGTAAAGGGTATAATGACAACTGAGCGCTACCTGCTCCAATTTTCAATTTTGATTTTTATCTTCTGTTGCAAAGGTCTGAAATTCTTCATTCTTTTCGAAATGTCCTTATAAATGGTCGGTCATTTTTGCATTTTTTTAGGGTCCAACTTGTGAGGATGATGTGAACGAATGTGTTGATCTGGCAGGCACAGATTTGGCGGTGTGTCAGAACAATGCCCAATGCATTAACACACCCGGCAGTTACCGGTAAGTCTTCCCTACTTAGAACCAATTTCTGATTCTTATAACAGATTAAGGGCCGATTTATCTTCTTTCACATAGCTGCTATGTGTCAGTTAAACTTAAAATTTACTCTTTAATTTGTTAGTTTATGTGTAAAAGATGGGAAGTCTGACCTTAATACATTTATCTAACACTTAGCAGCTAGCTAGACGTTGAGAAATCGGAGTTTAGCCTCGTTTTCGGAAGTTAATCAAAACTGTGTCTCAATTCCCAGGTGTATCTGTCGGAATGGTTTTAATGGAGCTCATTGCCGTTTGCGTAACAACATTTGCTTGGGCCCACAGTCCAGCGATCTGTGCGGCACGCATGGCACCTGTGTTCATTCCAATACCAATACCAATGGCTATGTGTGCATCTGTGATCAGGGTTGGACCTGGGCGGATGCCAATGTGAGTGTGGCCAGCGCCAGTCCCTGTAGTCGTGATGTGGATGAATGTAGACCCGATATTAATCCCTGTCACCGAGAGTGCATCAATCTGCCCGGTTCTTATCGTTGCGCGGCCTGCCCACCTGGCTATACGGGGGATGGTAGGTTCTGCCGTGACCTAGACGAGTGTACGCAGTTGGAGAATGGCGGCTGTAGCGTGCAACCGCGTGTTTCGTGCATTAACACCGAGGGATCCTATCGTTGTGGCCGCTGTCCACCTGGCTGGAGTGGTGATGGTAAAACTTGCACGGTCGCCAAATCAAATTCCTGCAACGGCGAACAAATCTGTTATCCCACGGCCCAGTGTGAATACATCTCGGGCACAATGGTCTGCAGTTGCCCCTTGGGCTTTTATGGACATGGTTATGGACCCGACGGTTGTAATGAGGATTCCAGCCGAGAGCCCTGTGAACAGCATTTGTGTCAGAATAATGGCACCTGTGTGCTTAGTGGAGTACATGGCACCAGTTGCATATGCCAGCCCGGGTATACGGGTGCCTTGTGTGACGAGGCGGATGCATGTCATCCAAGTCCTTGCCAGAATGGTGGGACATGTCGTCTACTGCCGGGTAATCAATATCAATGCAATTGTGCTCCTGGTTATACGGGAACTAGTTGCTCCCATTTGCGCAGCTTTTGTGGAGCCACGTTGAGGAGTGTAAGTGGAGCTATACATTTCCCACCGTCTAATGAAGAGTTTTATCAACCGGATGAACGTTGTCCCTTCATTATACGCACTCAATCCAATATGGTATTGAATGTAACATTTGGTCTGTTTGATCTGGAATCCTCCAGGGAATGTACCAACGACTATCTACAGCTTCATGATGGCAACACACTGGCGTCTCGTCTTATGGGTAGATTTTGTGGTACACAACTACCCTTTGGGAATGGCAGTGTAGTCTCCTCCCATAATCAGATCTTCTTTTGGTTTCGTTCGAATAATGCCACACAAGGACATGGCTTTAACATTACCTGGACTTCTCAGCCTTTGGTTTGTGGTGCGGAACTCAGCGGCTTGACTCTGGGACAGACTGGCATCATACGCTCACCCGGCTATCCGGGCAAAGCAAGACCTGGTCTAGATTGCCGTTGGCGTTGGATGGCTCCGTTTGGTAGTCGCCTGCTCTTACGTTTCTATGAAATGAATTTGGGTAGCAATCTGGCCAACTGCACTTCGAGTTCACTGGGTGTGTATGATGCTGATCGACAGCTTTATAAGGCCTGCCAGACGGATTTGCCCGCCCCTTTGCACAGCTCTTCGAATAGTTTACGTTTGGACTTCCATACGGGTCCATTGCGAGCGGAAAGCTCATTTCAATTACACTATGAAGTGGTACCAGGTGAACCCGGTTGTGGTGGTAGCTTTACCCAGGCAAGCGGACGCATTAGTGGTCATATGAATGCCGAGATATGTTTGTATCTCATTGAACAACCGCCAGGCACACAGATCCATTTGCAATTCGAGCATATCAATTTGTTAGCCTCGATTGAGTGTCAGTTACAAAAGATTGAGATATTTGATGGTCGGGATGATTCAGCTCCGCTCTTACGACGCTATTGTGGACAACCCAAGGAGGATGAGCTGCAGCCATTGATCTCTCAGAGTGAGGTGGTACTGATACGCTATGAATATCAACTAAATGGCCTGAGACTGAAGAAAAGCTTTGAGCTTAGCTATAAAAGAGGTAAGTTTAATCAAAAGATCAAGTTTTATTCATTTTTCTTTTATGACAACCGTGAGATATATCCGAAAGAGTGATAAGAAGAAACCGGGACGCCCAAAAGATCAGGTCACCAATAAAATCGTCGAAAATCTGTGATGTGGGATGGGGGGTGTGAGAGACACGACCGACCCTACCGACCCGATCCCCCGCTCACAGACGACGGGTAGCTTAGCCCACTCGACTATTATCCATAAGCTACACGTCGCGTTGAAACCATACTTAAGAATGAACGCAGTTGGTATTTGTACGCATCTGACAACGACAAGCTGCGCATGCGCTCTCTCTCTCTCTCTCTCTCTCTCTCTCTCTGTGTGAAAGCGTGTCCAACGCTATTCTCTCAAAGTTAACCTGCCCTCACTAGAATTTAGATCGATTCCAAGAGCAAAATTCTTGAAAATTCAAGAACAAATCATTTTTTTGCCAAGAGCGTTCGTACTCAAATTATTCGTTCTAGTTATGAATCTGAATCATCTTAAGCGTTAATGAAACCAAGGTTTTCAGTCAAAGCAATGAAAAATAAATTTGACTTGCATCTTCAAGGCTACCACGGTTACTTATTGATCCACCCTCGTACATATGTATATGGACTGGAGTTAAGTGATTCAACTGGAAATACAACTAAGCTCTCTCTCTTTCTCTCTAACTTAGTATGCAGTGGAAACTTTAGCAATACACGTGGCGGTATTATCACCACTCCCAACTATCCCAATTCCTACTTTGATGACATGACTTGTACATATAATATACGTGCACCATTGGGATCGGTAGTGCAGTTAAAAATAACTGATTTATCTCTCAGCACTTCGGAAAATCAAACCTCAGCAGACACCAATCAGACCAACTATCTCGATGTAAGTGAATAACATAATCCTAAACATAAATCAATGGAAATTCATTTATCAATGTTTTGTAGATTTATCTCTCGCGTAATGAAAAACGTCGTATCACTAAGGAATGGAAAGACCAATTAATATTGACTGAGTTAAACGAGGCACGACTAGTTTTTCATGGCGCCAGTAATGCCCATTTGGGTCGTGGTCTACGTGTGGAGTATACTTTTCGCCCCGGTGGCAGTGGTGGCATTCTAACTGAACCGCGAGATCAAGTTTGGGAGATAGATCCAGTGGGTCAGTGGATCATTGAGGTGCCAGGTAGAAAACTAATTAAATTATATCACTATGGGAGATCAGATTGCACATTTACTATATTTGACAATAGCACTAGTCGAGAAGGACACTATTTGACCAGGTATGTATGTGTATTTTATAAAATAATTAAATGTACATGACTACGATACGCCGTCATATAAGACGGACAAAAATATATATGGTAAGATTCCAGAATTCAATTTTGTACCCTTTTAGTGGGTATAAAGGTGGTATTCTGGGTTAGACGCACGAATTTTTGATGTCTTTTCGGACGCTATAAAAAAAAAAACAATAAATATTTTTATTATCCACATATTTATATATTTTGAGACTATAAAAGATGTATAATATTAAAAAACGAGAAAGCAAAGCTAACTTCGTCTGTGTTGAAGTTTTAATACCCTTGCAAATGCTGTTTTCGAAATATCAGAGCTTAAGAACGCTAACATTAAAAACAACAATTTTTCTAACTAAAACCCATTTTCCGACAGATAGTCGTCTGATTTCGACCAAATTTCGAGAATCTTTTTGAAAACACATCAAATTAGCAATCGCCGAAAGTTTAACTGTGCCGAAAAAAGGACCACTACTTTGGATATCTGGCAAAATTGCACTTTCAAAAAGTCTTTAAAACGCACCCAGAGCGAATGCATGCGATTTCTTGGCTATTGGGCACCTTTATGACCCGTCAGAAGAAAATATTATGAGAGGTCCATTCATTTTGCAGTGACCAGCTCATATTGTTTACATAAAATTGAAAACAAAATAGTTTCTCAATAACTCATTTTCCTACCAATCGGTAGCCTGAAGATATAGTCATCCGATTTTGACCAAATTTTGCGAATCTATTTGAAAGCATATAAAATTAGTAATCAGCAAGTTTAAGGACGCTAACATTAAAAACAAAACAAAATTTCCTACTAATAGCCTATTTCCACTGGCTTCATTTCTTATCATTTCCATTTCTAAAAATGATGCTGTTTCCATTGACAAATCGTCATCTTTTTGACATTCGCAATGCCACGTTGACAAAAACAGCTGAATGGTTTTATTTAAACAACAGGCGCCACTTTCAAACTCACGGGGACTTTTTGCAATATTTACCCAAAAAAAGACATACCCGTCAGGAAAGCAATTACGCGGAGCGAACGCATTGTTATCGCCCTGAATTATCAGCAGAAAGCTAAATACACAACTTTTTTGACTAATTTATATTTTGAACAAAATTGCGCCCACTTTTTAAATTCAAATCAACAGTTTATTGGTGATGACACTTTCTGTTTCCAGAGAGTAACGAGTAGTGCCAGAGAGTAGCGAGTACTTTTTTAAAAAATACCAATTTCCTTCGTGGGGAATGCCATCATTTTTCAGAAATAAAATAAAATGAAGGGCAAAATGCAACAACAATTTGTATGGAAGAAATGATATAATTTTCTTAATTTCTTGTCATTTCAAGAAATTAAGCTTCATTTCTTTGGTGGAAATAGGCTATTAAACCCACTTTTCGAGCAATCGGTCCTATGGCAACCGTAAGATATAGTCACCCGATGTCGATCAACTTTTTCAAATTAGTTTGAAAGCGTTTAATATTAATAATCACTGACCTTAAGAAAGATTTACTCGAAAACAAAAAAGTTTTTTCGAGAATACGAGAATACCACCTGAAAATGGTGTCCAGATGTTTATAGCATCTATAGACTCTTAAACAGCTGTGTGTGAGCTTGCTACAACAAGCCTTATAAAATAATTAATTTAAATCCTTTTCTACCGTGCAAATTGCTGTGACTTTTACAGAACACTTGACTTTAAACTTGTGAATGTACATATAATTATTTATTTGTTTATTATTTATAAGCGTATGATTTCTACTAACTCATATCTTTTACAAACAGCGTAACAGCAAATGAATACCATGGGTATGTAGCAATTTATACAAAAATCTTGGAATATTTGACAAAAATATTATGGTTTACAGTTATCGCGTCGTTTTGGAGGACTACTTTGACTCCGATCTGCTGACCATAAATTGGAAAGGGAGTTCGGTCCTTCTGTGTCTTCAATATGAACCAGCGCCGCTTACAGCTTGTGGTGGAAATTATAGTCTACGCTATGGTCTAATTAAATCCCCGAATTGGCCCAGATCATATGGAGCTTCTGAGGATTGTGTATGGATAATACGGGCTCCACTGGGCCATCGCATTGAGATAATTGTGCACAATTTCACACTGGAATTCGTTACGGATGCTTGCGATGATGATTATCTAGAGATCAGGTATGAAATTTGATTAGAAACTGTAGATTTTAAAAGTTTTATTTAATACGTTAGATGTTTTTATACTCTGTACCAAAGGTACATAGAGTATATTATGTTTGTGCAAAAGTATCTAACAAGGAGAAGGAATGATTGCCGACCCTATAAAGTATATATGTTCTTGATCAGCATCAACAGCCGAGTCGATATAGCCATGACCGTTTGTCCGTCTGTGATTTTTGATTTTTTGATTAAAAAATAGAAAATTCTCAATATCAGAGGGAGACAGTAACATTTTCCTTGCCTCCGAGTATAACTTGGCCTTACACTTTCTCTTTCTCTCTCTCTCTTCTTTTCTTAGAAATGGCGATATGCCCTTGTCACCACTCATCGGTCGTTATTGTGGTACTCGTATACCACCACGTTTGCCTTCATTTGGCAACTCCTTGTTCTTGCAATTCCATTCAGATAGTAGCATAGAGGAGAGCGGCTTTCTTCTTAACTGGCAAATGGTCGAAACGGGTTGCGGCGGAAAGCTCAATTCGCCCGTAGGAGCCATTCACTCACCACATTCCATGGAGGGAAGTCGCGGTGCTGTGGCCTGTGACTGGCAAATTGCGGTGGCGCAGGGTTCGAAGGTGGCCATACAGCTGCAAAGTCGCAGCGACAATCTTTGCAACGGTCAGCTAACCCTATACGATGGCCCAACCACCCGGAGTCCTGTCTTGAAGCTGAATTGCAGTTCAACTGGTGGACAGCTAACAATAAAATCTACCAGCAATCGGGTATTGGTGCGCTATGATGTCCATCATGATGAACCTGATGGCATAAGTTTTGTGCTGGACTACTCGACGGACTGTCAAGTTCAACTGGATCGGTTACAGGGTGCCATTGAGACGCCCAACTTTCCCGAAAACTATCCGCCAAACACCAACTGTGTGTGGGATATACGCGCTGGCCCTGGTCATGGTCATGTACATCTTACATTTTCGCATCTATCGGTGGAGCGGTCCAGCTCCAAGAGCTGTGACTATGACTTTGTCATGTTGCGCGATTTGCAGGATGATCAGTTATTGAGCGAGCAACGTCTCTGCAGCAGCAACCGGCAAGAACCCTACACTAGCCAAGGTAATCGGCTGATAATGCGCTTTAGCAGTGATTCTTCTACGCAGGCTCAGGGATTTCGTGCTGAATATAAACGTGTGGGTTGCGGTGAGCAACTACTGGAAGATGCTGGACATTTCGAGTCACCCAATGCTCCCTACAGTGTGGACTTGGACTGCGAGTGGTTAATCAAAGTAACCGAGGGCAAACGTATACGTCTAACAATACTAGAGGAGCATATTGAGACACCGAAACGGGATTGTACGGAGGATGCGCTCACAGTTTCTGTACTCGAAACGGGAGGTTTCTTCAAACCTACAGATGTGCTTCTGCGCAGTTGTTCGTTGGAAACTGACGCGCAGACCCTACTCTCGCCAGGAAATGAGCTGCGTGTGCGTTTTCATAGTAGCTCCACGCGTGCACGCAAATACTTCAAGGCCAGCTATGTCACTGTACCAGCGGGATGTGGTGGATATGTGAGCAGCAGCAGTGGCATCATTGCCAGCCCTGGTTATCATGAGAACGACGAGAGAGTAGATGTGGCTGATACCAATGTGGAATGCAATTGGATGGTGCAGGTAGGTGTTTAAAATCATACAGATTATTGAACCCAAGGTCTTAAATGGCTACAGACGTTTTCTCCATATCTTTGGAGTGTAGGTTTAGTTTTAAAACTAGAGTTTCCTATATCGAATGGATTTTAAAAGGAATAACTAATTCCAAATAATAATTGTAATATTTTAAGATTCCAAAAAGATTTAAAATTCTTAACTTTCCATTACAGGTCTCCGACAGTTATTCCATTAAGCTGCAATCTGAGCACTTCAATTTAACCTATTCACCCAATTGCACTGTGGCATTTGTGGAACTGACTAAGCTGGAGTCGGATGATAACGAGATATTTCTAGAGCGCGCTTGCGGCGATAAGAATTCTATACTATATTTATTATATATGATACGTTTGCTACCTGGCCAGAGAATGCGCGTACGGTTTAAGGTTCAGGCCGGTAGCTGGGGTAGATTCGCCCTGCGCTTTAATCGGCAATGCGGTGGTACAGTGTCAACCGCTGAGGGGTATCTGAGATCGCGAGTTGATGAGGACTGTATTTGGCTATTGGAAGGTTCTGAGGGTAGTAAGCTTAGCTTAACCATTAACCAGTTGGAGTGTACGGCTTGTGCAACAGGCAATTGTACGCAGGGTCTAAGGATACTAAACGATGATGACGAAGTGCTGCTCTATGACTTGTGTCAGGAGCATTCGGCCACTTTGGTGGTGCCTGCCAACAATGTGCGTGTGCGGGCCAACGGTATAAATTTCAGAGCCCAATATGCCAGACTGGACAATACTTGCGGTGGAGAAATTAACTCTGCACGTGGCACACTTAGCTCACCAAATTATCCGGACAGCTATCCGGCAAATGTGGAATGTGTGTGGGTAATTAAGGTCCCAGCTGGCAATGCCATTCAGTTATCCTTTGTGGCTTTGGATATAATCCCGTCTTTGCATTGCAATGAGGACTTTCTTGAGATACGTGCGGGAGTGCAAGCTCCCTTGTTGGGTCTATACTGCAATAATAAAGTACCGGGTACCCCATTGAGAGTGAAACCAGAGCTATGGATTAAGTTCCGTAGCCTGCCCGGAAATAGTGGAAATGGTTTCAAACTTCGTTGGACCTATGGTAAGTGTTAAGCAAAGAGATTTCTTTTATTGGTTTAAAAATTCTAGTGCACGACAATGAGTTGACGTTGCTGAAAAATGGCACCATTGAATCACCATCCACTCTGGCAGTACGTGGGGACGATCAACCATATAGCTGGCGTATATTAGTCACGCGGGATAGGCGAGTGATCATGGATTTCGAGGAATACAACTCGGGTCTTTTGGTAAGCTAGAAAAGAGAAGAGTAAAAATAGTTTTTTAATGTCAGTACCAGGGATTAAAACCGAAACAAATAGCGGTTACTGTCATTATAATCAAATTGTTTCGGTAACGGTTTTGGTTGGCTTTTTTTATTTCGGTCCGGTTGCGATTCGGTTACAAAATAATCGTCTCGGTTACCGGTTTCAAACCGGTTAAATATACATTTTAAGCATGTTTGCATTGTTCTACCTAGTGCAGGTGTATATTTTTGATTTCTTTCAATTCCATAACGACTGTAAATGGGATCAGCTGCATTCTTTCAATTTTCTCATTTAAACATTTGAACATCCAAAGCTAGGGTTTTCAGAAAGTCTTTTCCTTTGAAAACTTACTGACACTAACATTAATCTTTCAAGAACAAAAAATAATAGTAAATAAGCCCTTGTATTTACCAATAAACTATCGTCCCAAATGCGTAAAGTCGTCAACTTTAAGGGAAAGCATTTTTCCTGCAGGTGCTTGCCATTTTATTACTTGCCATCTCTGTCTTCAAAATTATCTCATCTCGGACATTTTGAGGGTTTATCAAATGCGGACATCCAAGACCATGCAAAATGGGATTAAGGATTTTCCTAAACCCAAGGTCGATCATAAATGAAAACGTCCGGCCATCTACAATCCACATTAAAACACCGGCTTTTGTCAATGACACTTTAATTGAGGGACTGAGCAGATCGTCAATCTAAGCTACAAGGGCTTCCTTTGGCTTTTCTTGGGTTGAGTTTTCTTTCTTTGCATGCTTTTTATGTGATATAAAGATTTCCAAAGAATTAAATCGTCTGTGTGTATACAATGTATGTACATTAGGTCGACTCCTGCCTTAGATGAAAACTAATTTTTATTCTAGTTCTTTGCGACACATGGCTCAATAAATTCATAGTAGTTTCCAGTTTATTCTTAACTAACTGATCCGGCGCGCTTTGCTACGCCTCTGTTAGTATTTTAAACACACATCGTTTTGTGTTGTGAAGCTTACATTACGGTAACCATCTATCAAATCTTCATGACGATCTAAGCTCAATTTAAAAATTTAGCAAATTTAGCGTTTTTTTTGACCTTTTACCATCTATATGTTTACCCCCATGTTCATGATAATCTGAACTCATAAGAAAATTGAGTAATTTTCGAAATTTTTAAGCAGTTTTGATCGTAACCATCCTTCTTTTTACACGTCTTGACGATAATTAAAACTCTTATAAAGTTTTGAAAATTTCTCGATTTTTTAGATTAATCTACACATCTATTTACCCGAATTTTTAAACGTATATTGTAAACACAATGTAAACTCATATTTGAACCAAACTACATTATGAATTGGCCTGACCGTCTTATTTACCCGTCGACCATTGTCAACTATTAAATCTTGACTACAATCTAAACTAATTATAACATTTTGCAAATTTTCGCGAACACTCTCCGCCCATGGCAACGAGCAAATTTTTGAAAGTTGTGTCGCCGGACACAGACCCGAAAAGCAGTGCTGGAGCCTTATCGTGGTGGAACGAAACTCTTCTTGACCATTTTATTCTATCTCATCGAAATTGTCGTACCCGACTATAATGCTCCATATTCATTGGGAAAGTTTAGCAGAATAATTGATTGGGATTAAGGTGATCAATCCCCCCCTCCCATTGAGTTCATTAACGAAAAAATTAAGTCAATATTTGAATTTCGAAATTTTGCGCAGAGTTTTCATCATAAAAAATTGTATTACATAAGTGCAATAGCTGATCTTGATCATATTTTGCACATTATAAAAGATAAAAGATAAAGATAAGAGATCTGTAAAAACTTAGTGGACGAGTCGCGGGCGCCTCGAATCTTGTACAAAACACTATTCTTGTTATTGAAGCGATTATGGTTCTAGGGCGACAAGATGGTGGCTTTGCGTGGGTACTTAAGCGCTTTATTAAAATATAGATGTTAATTGTTATTTTCGAAATTCTTTAACGTTTCTGACTAGATATTTCAATTCCGATTGGTCAAGGGTACGATGGGGCAAAGAACATGTCAGAAACTAATTATGCGCCGCATGCTTTATACATCCGTTGTGCCGTACGTTCTTTGAATCTTGAATGTTGCTATTTCTGTCACAAATCATGTATCAGCTATCAGAGATTGCCTTATCGCCAAAGTTAAATTATATTTACTTCAAGTCATGGATTTTCAGAGAAATCATGCAAAACATGAAGTGGAAAACCCACTACCTTACTTTCGGGTAACGATTTTTAATCCTGATTCCTGATTTCCATTAGGGATTTTGGAGAGCCGTTTACCGATCATGAACATATTTTGGAATAATTTCTGCCGCTCTTCAAGAAGGATTCAGACGATATGGACAAATAAGTCAGTAAATATGTCAAAACTATCGAATTCTACCAAGAATTCCTAGTTAATTGGTCACATGCTGTTCTCTTCGAACTAAAAATGTGGATGAAATATTTGATGCGAAGATTCTATTCTGAGCCCAGTAGTTATTTGGAAGCGCTGGATAACTGGCCAAAAGAAAATATTGCAAATATATTATAATTGCTAGGAGATATATGACACTTGCCGATATTGTCGGCCAATATTGAACTTAACTCTGTTCAACCTGTTTATGCACCGGGTCCTGCTTGTATACTTAGGTTTTGTGCTGATGCCTATTCATAAATTATTTGAATTGACTCTTGAATCACCCTCTTTCCCTGTGTTGTGGAAGGAATCTTTTATCATTCCTCTCCATAAAAAAAGTAATAAGTCGGATGCTGAGAATTATAGTGGTATTTCCAAGTTGTCCGCAATTCCTAAAGCTTTTGAGAGAATTGTGACATCTCAAATGCAACATCAACATGGATTTGTGAATAGTCGATCTACTACCACTAACTTATTAGAGCTTACATCATTAGTGATCAATGGGTTCTTATGTAAGATGAAAACTGACGTAATTTATACTGATTTTAGTAAGGCTTTTGATTTTTTTAATCACTCCTTGTTGCTTCATAAACTGAGTTTAATTGGTTTTCCAACTAACCTTTTTAGTTGGATCTCTGATTACCTAAGTTCTAGAACGCAAAAAGTTTTGTAATTCATATTCGAGATTAGTCCAGGTTTCCCTTTGGAGTACCCCAAGGTAGTCACTTTGGTCCATTGCTTTTTACTCTCTTCATAAATGATATTCCGTCAGTCTTGACTCACTCTCGTGTGCTTATGTACGCCGATTTTACAGGAGCTTGCCACAATTCTTCACTTATATGCATGATAATGTCCCACTTGAGTGCTTAAATGATTCAGCCAATGAAGTAAATGATCTTGGGGTTATTCTTGATCACCGACTTAAATTTGACTCTCATGTTACGGCTACTGTTTGCAGGGATAGGAGTGTTCTTGCGTCTATTAAGCGCTGGTCGATATAATTTGATGATTCCTATACGACGAAGATTTTGTACAATTCTCTTGTTCGTCCGATTCTCGAGTATGGATCAAGATAGAATTGAATCTGTGCAAAAACAGTTTTTTTTGTTTGCTCTTCGTGGCCTGGGCTGGAGTCCTGAGGTCCGTTTACCATCGTACTCTAGTAGACTTCTTTTGATTAACCTTCCCTCCCTTGTTAATCGTAGAGTTATGCTTGGAGTAATCTTTATACATAGACTAATTAATGGTGAAATCGACTCAACTGAGTTGGTTGGCCAAATTAACCTCAGCGTTCCTATTAGACCGAATCGTAATTTTTTTTTATTAACTCTGAAGCTTCTCTTCCTGCTATAAAAATTTATATTTTAACTTATTTTTACCCCAATTTTCTGTCCAAAAAAAATTTGGCGATTGAACAAACTTTTACTTTTTTTAAGAAAATTCTCTGGGTTTTTAAAACTAATCCAGGTCTGATCAACGGGGAGGAACCTGACATAGTCGCTTTCGATTAACTGTTACTGCGTGTAAGTTTTATCCATTCTAATTGGATTTTGGTGTTTTCGGCCCCGGGGTTCAATAATTATAATTATAATTAATTGCGCCTGCGAATAGGCACTTTCGGTTGTGCTACCTTCAGTTTAATATGACTTATTGGTACTTATTGATCCAACCCTAACATTTTTCTTATTCTTATTTATTTTTTAGCTATTCGACGGATACGATGACACTGCATTGAAAATCAGCATTGGTAACTCTCCCTGGCAGTTTACCTCTAGCTCTAATGTGATCTACTTGAAGACCGTCAACGCAGACTTTGATGCCTTCCGCTTGAAGTGGCATGCGGTAGACATTTCCGAGATAAAGGGCAATGTTACGGTGAAGGACGAAGAGTGTCGTAAGACGTTTACCATCGGCCGAGCACGCATTGTGCTCAACTCTCCCGGCTATCCAAACGGTTATAAAAAAAATCTAAACTGCGAATGGACCTTTAAGCTGCAAGATCCCGCCCAGCATGCCTATGTAGACCTCTACGAAATTCAACTGGAGGCAATAACAGGATGCACGGCCGACTATCTGCAGATTGAAAGCTCGAGTAATCTACGCGATTGGAGAAATGAAGGACGCTTTTGCGATCCCTTGCCATTCAACCACATTAATCGAACCCATGGTACTCCAAACCTTCGATTACTCTTCAAGAGCGATAATTCCATAAATGGAACAGGCTTTAAAACTATTGTGCGTTCCGCATGCGGTTCTAATATGACTGGACCTGTGGGTACCATTTTGGATTCGGACATGCAATTATTGACTGCGTACAAAGATCCATGCGAATGGCACATCGAGGTGCGTCCCGGTCGAAAGGTTGATATAAGCATCGAGTATGCCGACAGGTTCCCACCGCTTAAGACCAATGTTAGCTGCCCAGAGTATGGACTGATTTACGATGGTTTGGATGATGCTGCTCTTTTGCTGACCAACGGAAAGTTCTGTAATCAGCCTGGTTTTGCCACCACCTCATTTCGTACTAGCGGCAACCATGCCTTTATCAAGTATCTGACTACTAATAGTAAGAAACAACAGTCCAATCGTTGGAGTCTTACCTATCGCGAGTATAGCGAATGTGATGGAGAAATTCAATTGACCCATTTCGCCAGCAGCTATAACATAAGCACACCCGGTTATCCCTACCTTCCGCACGCCCATTCAGAGTGCACTTGGTTAGTGATAGGTCCACCGGGAGAAACTATTGCCGCCACTTTTATTGATAGCTTCGCATTGAGCTTGCACCAATGTCCAAAGGAAGTCGTGGAGCTCTATGACGGATCCACCCAGCTGTCTCGCCGTCTTTTGCGCACTTGTGCGAGACCCTCGACGACCATACGTAGCACTGGAAATCTGTTGCTGGTGCACTACCAAACACAACTGAGTGAACCGCATGGTGGCTTTCGGTTAAACGTTTCGCTCAGTCATTGTGGCGGTGTGTATACCAGCTACAGGGGCGAGATTAGCTCCGAGAATTATCCGTTACTGGGTGGCTATTCCAAACCAGCGGTGTGTGAGTATAGCATTAAATTGCCCAGAAATACTCGCATAGAGTTGAATTTCACCGATTTGCATTTGCCATTTGATGGTACAATTGGAAGCGATTCCATTGAAATTGTGGATCTGATGGATATGGAAAAGGTGCTGCTGATATTGTACGGAAATGCAAGCACTCCACTTTTTATTTCCCTGAATAGCAACATGGTGGCCATTCGTTTTAGGGCAGTGAAGAGTGTGAATAACTATCGCGGATTTAAGCTTAGTTATGAGCGTTCCAGTGGATTGTGCCATCGCGATGAAAATGCAGTATCTGGCAATCTGGAGATTCCAATTCAAGAGATGCCCAACCGGTATCGTGTATGTCGCTGGCACATAAGTGTGCCCAAAGGACAACGTGTAAGATTGGAGTTTATCAATTTGGCCGACATTAAAGTAACCAAACGGAACGAAAGTTTGGGGTGAGTGAAATTATACATTAACTTCCATAAGTATAGAATACTTCCTTTTAAGTCGTTGTAGGGGCGATAAAGATTGAATTATACCTTATCAAATTATCGTTGCCTTGGCTTATTACGATAAGGTATATGATAGGGTCATATATATATTAGAACACGAAACTTTAGGTCCTTTAGGTCCCACCCGGAAAAGCTTAAATACCCTTTCTCTCTTCCTTTCTCCTGTCTTTCTTCTTAAATTATTATTCAATCTTTCAAAAAAAAGGTATGAGCAAATTTGAAAGCAGAAATTAACTTTTTAAAAATATCAATTTTTTCATATCATTTGGCAAGAAAAATAATATCATTCTGATCCAAAATAATATCATTTACTTAAATTGATATTGAATAGTTTCAGAATGATATTCAAAATGTAAAAATATGTTAAAAAATATCGATTTGAAATTTTTACACAATGGAATTAAGTTGCCAAATTTGCACAAGGGGACAGAAAATTTAGAAAAAAAATTAATAATAAAAAAAAAATTGAAAAAATAAAAAATTAAATTTTTAACATATCACTTTGATATATTTTCATATCGGAGTAAAATTGATATGAAAAAATATTAATTTTTTTCTCGGTGTACGAAAGGAAAAAGTACAATTGATAAATAAAAGAGTAAGGAATGTGGAATGATGGGGTTAGAATGAAAGGAGAAAGGAAGAAGGTTCCCAGAGGGTACTGAATGTGAAGTCCGATTGGTGCCAGGAGGATGGACTCAACCTAAGTCTCAACTGCGGATACAACACCATATAAGAGCTCCTTTAAAATTAAGAAATTATGCTTAGAACCACCTCCTGTCAAAAGAATTAATAGTGAACCACAACCACAAAAGTTTCCAAAAATTTATCGAGCAAGGAAAGAATGCCCTCAGGATCCTCACAGGGATCTCTACACGGGCAACTGCAGTCTGCGGAGCAACCTGTATAAGTTGCGAACAACAAATATCCAAATATGCAATTATAGTTCAGAAATCTATCTTTTTAGGATTGTTTTTCTTCATTTTTTAAGATGAAAACTGCTCGAATTCGAGAAGACAATTGATTTCGACATTGAACTTTCGTGCATTATTGACGAAAAAATCGATTTCAGCATTGTATAGACAATGCTAGATATGTCGACAATGAATGTCTAGTCTACTCGACCACGGCCTTTGGTGCTCTCTGAGCGTCAAAATGCCAAATGCGTACATTCTTAAGCAAGGTTTCGACGGCACGTCTTGCTTACGGCTGATAGTCGAGTGGATTAAGGTGCCTTTGTGCGTGTGTTCAGTTTTTTTTCGGGAGGTCCTAGATTCAAGTCCCAGAAAAGTAAGTAAAAAAAAAATTGTAGTGTTATCTTAAAACTAATTGTGGTGTTGGTCGATGGTAGTGTCTCCTCTCTCCCAAAAACTGCTTGATATCAAGCACGATCGGCTTGGTTTTTTCTCTGAGTATACTGTTAAGAAAAGGAAAAGTCCTCTGAACATATACACAGGAAAAACGAAGTATATGTTCGAGGAGAAAAAGGTGAAGTAAGGCAGACGGACGGATGGGGGAAGAAATGAGGAACGAGGAAGAAAGAAGGAGAAAGGAATTAGGACGGAAGATGCAAAAAAGGAGGAAGGAAGAGAAAGGAAGGAAGAAAGGATGGAGAAAAATATTAAGGATGAATGGAGGAGACATCAATGAAGTAAGGAAGGAGAAAGAAAGAAGAAGGGGAGGAGGAAGCATACAAAAAAGTTAGAAAAGATTTTTAATTTCATTAGGGGCATTAAAGAAAGTAATGGCAACTGATAACACAGGTTTGCAAGGTTTTGCAACAAAAAAAATCCATGTTTTCCATATTAATATCAATAAATTGGTATCTTATGCAGGGCTGCAAACCGGTTTTGAACCGAACCGGTTCGAACCCGGAATACCGGCTTTTTTTTTACTGTGAACCAAACCCTGAACCGAACCACGAGGACGAAAATAGATGAACCCGAACCCGTTCCAAGCCCAAGCTTTTAATTCGGTTCCAAAATAAATAAAATAAATTTAAATTCGTGAAGAATCAGAGCGTGCTATTGTATGTAGTACATTCTTTGCCTAGACCACAATACTTCCAGTCAGAGATATTAATTTGTAGTATACTACAAATTCAATGTAAACACCTATGTACACTGCAAAATGTATTGAACGTTTTATTTTTCATCTTATACATATACATATGCGCCAATCTAACCAATCCGGTGCATGCTACTGCAGAAACATGTCAGCCGAATACAAACAGAAGTGTGTGCCACACGCAGCGTTGCCAGTTTAGCTATTTTTCCCACCAGATGTAGCTATTTTGTGAGCTCGAAAGCCGGAATCTATTCAGTTTGGCCGGAGCCTGCAATTCTAGCTAATTGTTTGACATTCTTTAGCTATTTTAAATAGCTAAATTGACAACACTAGCTGGTCGTTTGAGAAGTTTTGACTGAGAAGTTGTGAAGCAATGACGACCAATTTAATATTTACGAAATTTACACACAATGTAAGCACTGATAAATCAGAATGTCACGTATGCAAACTAAATATGATCGACGGGCATGCAGCAAATTTATCTCGGCACTTTCAAAAGAAGACAAAGTTATTTTTGATCAAATCATTGTGAAAAAAGTTCCAAGTGTGGCGAATAAACACCAATCGATGCTCAATTTTGTGAGTGAAAGCCTGATTATAGTGCATACGAGAAAGCATAATCAATCGGACTGAAGAATTATATAGTAGCAATGAAGGAAGTCCATATCCAGCAAACCAGGGCCAATCTCACGTCAATTATAATCTACGTCTTACAGTCTTACAATGTATTTATGCGTCAGGTGTATACCTATTGTATTGTAATTTTGTATATATTGGGTAAAACATGCAACGAACCATGGTTCGAACCAAAACCAAAGCCCAAAAACCTTGAACCTCAAATTTCCGAACCTTAACCGTTGGTAAATATTGGTTCGAACCCGCAAACCGGAGGTTCCAAAAAAAATGTTGTTTTTGCAGCCCTGATCTTATGAACATATTCAAAACTTCGTGTTTGGTTTTTCTGTAACGTTATTCAATTTAGCTTACTTTTAAACTAATTTGGTATGAAAAGGTCCTACAAATGTAAACAAACCTTGCTCAACACTCGTTTAACTATTGCTAACTTCTCTGTATAATTGTTGAACCAACCATTACATACCGTCCGGAGAGATTTTCGCATTTCACATTTTGTTATATCATTATTATAATTAGCAGCGTCATTCTCTCCACTGTTTTCGTCAATATCCATTTCATTTTCGATCGCCAATCTCGCTCTGAACCTCCTCAATGATATCCATTTCCATTTTTCGAAAATGGTTCCGTTCATCCAGGCTTTTCAATTGAAATTATAATCACAAACTGGAAGTGATCTTTCGATTTTGAAGCAATGGGGTCGCTTTGATCTGCCAATTACCAAAGGTGTAATCTTGTCAGTGCCAGACATATTTGAACAGAGTTTTACTGTTGTGAGCTCCTTACTAAATTTGCCTTTCAAACACTTATCAAATTTCAATGCAAATGTCTTCAAGGATTTAAGGTTCTTAGCAATGGTTTTAAGGCAATATCAGTCGAATCAGCAGCAACACTTCGGTGAGCCACCGCGGTATCTCCAGTTAAACAGCGATTCCCGTTGCTTGCTTCAAATTGTCAACAATTTAAGTTTGTCTTAGCAAAAAAAAGTTTGAAAAACCTCTTTCCTTTTCAGCTCCTTTTCATTCAATTTTAGATTAATGACGCGACCGCAGTTCTCTTTCTACAACGATCCCAACCAAATGTCTTTAATAGCCGAATTCAGTTTGGAAAACTACAATGGAAGTGGCATCATTGAATCTTCGGATAACGTTTTGATTGCCACTATAAATCTTCGACAATTTGATCTAACCGGCACTTCAATTCGTGCCCGTTATAGCTCAAGCCAAACCTCATTGTGTCCACCAGATATCGAAGATCAGGCTGCAGGTGCCATATCCATACAATCGCTAAACAACTTGACCAACTACTATTGCGCCATCAAGTTTGTGATTCCGATAAATACAACGCTCACCTTTAAGATAGAGGAATATCTATTTCAGACCAAAATGGCTGGTTCGGCAGTTACCTTTACGGATGATACTTATAATGTTCCACCTAAAATGATGACTGCTAACACTACCAACAGTTATGTATCTCTGGCCGTGAGTGCGGGGCGAATTACGCTGATGCAGAATAGGAACAAACGATTGCAGCGCTTTCGGGCTACATATCGACGACACAATTGTGGAGGCCCAGTGTGGTTATCGCAGGATAGTTCCATACAAATGCCACAATTGGTGGCAGATGATGGTGAAGTGGAATGCCTGTGGATGCTGCGGCGAAGCAGAGGCTATGAGCTGTACGGCAATGTTAGCCTTAGCGATAGTTGTGACCGTGAATATTTGGTCGTCTTCAGCGGTGACCAAGAGGTGGCTCGAATCTGTCGCGGAATGACAATGCTTAACAACACCTTGTTAAACAAAGATCTAGTTTCGATTATCTACCACACGACACGCTATCGTTCGGGACTCAGTTCATTCAGTCTAAAGGCTAAACCAGCTTTAGGCGGCACCACAACTAGGGTGGGTTCTAGTCCCACCGAACCCATTGAAATCGATTCGAAAAGCTATAAAAACAATATGGAATTGGGCTGGGATTTTGAAGCCGGTGAAGGATTCTACCTCATGTTAAATTTTGAAGGACGAATTTTTATAGAGGAGTCACCAAATTGCAGCCACGATCAGTTGCAGGTATTGCGCAACGAGGCAGGACTCTGGCTAGTGGAGGCCACTTATTGTGGACGCGACCTACCCCCAGCCTTGCGTGTACAAGCCTCCAAGATGCGTGTTATCTTTCGCACCAATAGCAATATCACCGGCGATGGCTTTCGATTCAGGGTGTCCAGCACTTGTGATGCCACACTCAGGGCTACCCAAGAGCAGCAAACACTAAAGAGTCCCAGCTGGAGGGGCTATTACCGTAGACAAATGAACTGCAGCTATGAGATCATCACGAGTAGCCAACAACAGCTGGTGGTCAAGGTGAAGAGTAAGCGAGTACGACCTTCGACATATTTCTGTTCAAGATCCTATTTCGAGATTCACCGTCCTGGACAAGAAGCTATCGATCGCCAGTGTGCTGAATTTGAGGTTAGCGGCTACAAGAGTTTGGTTGTAAAATATTATTCCGCCATGGCTAGAGACTTTGAGCTGGAGTACCAGTTGCTGGATTGCGGAGGCAATTATAGTCGTCCGTTTGAGCTACGACCACCGCATGGCGATGACTTTGGCACCTATGCCAACGATATGAACTGTTTATGGTATGTCACGGCACCTCCCCAACATGCCATCTTCGTTGACTTTAAGCTCTTTGACTTAGAGAGCAGCTTAAAGTGTAGTTATGACGTTGTGTCCCTCTTCAAGGGCAGCGTGGCCAGCACTGAACAACGTGTGGCTCATCTTTGTGGTAATCTTACCTCACCACCCAGCATTATGATCGACAGTAATCAGGCACTAATAGTGGCACGCTCGGATGCTAGTCTCAGTGGTTCAGGATTCCTGGCCAGTGTACGCTTTACGCCCAATTGCAACGAACAGTTGACCCTAAGTGAGGGCACTTCCCGATTAAGTCTAATGCGTCACTATCAGATGAATGCTAGTGAAGAGTTGCTGTGCGTCTTTAGTGCAAGTGCTCCAAGCAATTATCGGGTTTCTGTACAGCTGAAACTGTTGGAATTGAATAATACGGCTTGCCGCACCTGCAGCTACCTAGAAGTTGTGGATAGTCTAATCACGGAGACAGTGGTCTTGGGTAAATACTATACGCTGCCCGTGGGCAAACCCACCAAACTGTTCAGTTCCAATGAAGACTTATCGATCAAATTAAGCGGATCTGGAAATGTGGCCAGAAATCTTAGCTTTGAGTTGATCCTGCAAATGGAACGAACGGTCTGTGGAGAAAAGGAATATCAATTACAGGCAAATGAGGTAAGCAGCTGATTGGTTTTCAGTTTACCATATCTAACTCTTCTGTTGGCAGACCCTCCGGCTAAGCATACCCAGAGATAACAATAGCAGCGTAATGTATGGCCAAACTATTCACTGTACTTGGACCATTAAGTCGGGACTAGAAGTGGAAGTGCAGTTCCTGAGGGTCAAACTTAAAGAAGTATCCCAGCTGACTGGAAAATGTGTGGATTATCTGCGTCTTAAGGCGTTCTATGTAAGTGTGAATTTAATTTGTCTGAAGGATTTATTTATTGAAGAACTATGCCTCCTACAGATATCGAAATATTATTGTGGTCAATTCAATAATAGCAATGAAGTCGTTAATAAATATACCAAGGACAACTTTGAGTTAACCTTCCATAGCGATGGACTGTCAGATGATACCTCTGGATTTGAGGTTTTAATAAGACAGAGAATTCGTAAGTACACTCAAAAAAAAAAAGACCCAAGCTGGCTACACCATAAATTTCAGAAAGAAAAACAAAATATTACACTAAAAACCAAATAGAAAGTCGGTCAAACTCGACTATAACACACCCTGTAGCATTTCAGGCCGCCGCTCGCATTTGCTATCCGCTATCGTGCTTAGCGAAAATGTCAGTAACATTATTCAATTCATGCAAAAAATAAAAAATTCTTGAAAAAATAATTTCAGCATCAGCTGAACTATAGCGCTCTACTACCTTTAAATCAGAATCTTCTAAAAACTCAGGCTTCACGTGTTTCCTGTACTGTACACTTAAAATGTACACTTTAAATGCTTTTCAGAAGTTTGATTCTGTAACTGTTTAACATTTGGATATCTCTAAGTCGGTATTTGCTATGAACTTTAGCTAATATAGTAGAAATAATTTCATGTGTGTGGGAAAATCGCACACTCTGTCACTTTCGAAAAAAAATGTCGATTTAAAACCGGTGTTCAGTACAAAATTGGTCTAAAAATCAGGGCTGCAAACCGGTTCGAACCCGGACTTCCGGCATTTTTCTTACTGTGAACCAAACCCTGAATCGAACCACGAGGACTATATCCAGCACACGAGCGCCAAACGCACGTCAATTATAATCGACGTCTTACAATGTATTTACGCGTCAGGTGTATACCTATTGTATAGTAATTTTATATACATTGGGTAAAACGTGGAACGAACCAAGGTTCGAACCAAAACCAAAGCCGAAAAACCTCGAACATGAAATTTCCGAACCTTAACCGTTGGTAAATTTTGGTTCGAACCCGCCAACCGGAGGTTCCGAAAATTTTTTTTGGGTTTGCAGCCCTGCTAAAAATGTCAAAACTTTTGCGAAAGTGAAAATGGGAGCACGGCTGATAGTCAGGCTGCCTCTTTTCTAGCATGGATCGTATAGTTTTTGAACACGGAATATTTACCGGACGTCATGTTAAAGCCACAAACAGGTCCCGGATACTTTTCTTTGACAAGGTAAATGAAAATTAAGACCTCGGTAAGGTAAAAGGTACTCTAATTTGAAAATACCGAGGCAAGGTAAAAGGTACACAAAAAATGTATCTAGGTATGTACCTAGGTATTTTTACTAGGTACTTCCAAACACTGCTCATACCCAGTTCTAGGAATAATGCCTAGGTTCGCGTTTTATGGGTTCTGTTGTACTTGCAACACACAGATACAACAATTTAAACTTATTTTATTAAGGCTTAAGATAAAAATCTTCAAAATTCAGCAAATTTGCTTCAATCGTACAATTGGTTAAGAAACATTCAGAAGGAGTTAAACCTTAATTCTTAAATATCTTAAAAAGCGCACGGTAGATTTTTATTAAAATCGTTATGGTAAATGGTAAAATGGGCTATTGCATAAACCTTAGATGGTACTCTACAGCCAAAAAACTGCGATTTTGAGTACCAATATAATATTCACCCACGAAACACTATATATGGACTATAAACCAGATGTAACAAGTAAGAGCGTTGTAGTCGAGTGGCCCGACTCCAAAATATGCACAAACACGCGCGCTCGCATACACACACACGCTCTGGCAGCCTCCCAGTCGGACTTGTATGCATGCCAGAAGTACATATTTCATGCCTACTTCTCACGTCAGTAGACATGAGAAACCTGAAAGTTCCCATTCGTTTTTTTTAAACAACGCCGTAAAACTCAGTGGTTGTTGTTGTAAACGTTAGCCGTTTGGGTGACGTCACGCGGCAGCCTTCGGGTTGTGCTTTTAATTATAAAATTATTATTAATATTCACGGTAAACACATCTTTTACCGCAAAAGCTGAAATCGAACTGACTTTAAAATTTTTTTTCGTATTCTCTCTCTCGTTTGGCCAACGTTCATCAAGCGTTCGGGGCTAACTTCGTTTTTCTACTTCGTGTTCGATCTCCACGAGAGAGAGAGAGAGTGTGAACCGTTTCACGAAATGCTGACTCTTAGCCTTACGAATAGCTGAGAAAAGAACGGGTGAGTTTGTCATGGTGAAAAATTGACTTATTTCATGCCAAAAAAAATAATGTAGTGACTATTTTCGTGAAATTTCATGACACCAAATGTACTTATTTTGGTAAACACATGCTGCAAAGACCGACTGGGCTGCAGTAGGCACAGTGACTCCCCCCGCCCGCTCCCCAAAGCTAAATTTTTTCGTGTATAAATTTGGTGTGAACCAAAGCTTCCTTGGTGAATCCATTGGTATATATATGATGGGTAAAAGGGGATCATGAAATTGTGCAAATGTATGTAACAGAGAGAAGGAATCATTTCCGACCCTATAAAGTATATATATTCTTGATCAGCATCAACAGCCGAGTCGATATAGCCATGTCGGTTTGTCCGTCGGTATGAACGAAGAGATCTCAGAGATGGTAAAAGTTGGAGGTTTGATATGTATGGGACATATACATCTTATAATTGCAGACAAAACAGGATTATTTTCATTTTTTGCCACGCCACCTGTCGCCCCTGCAATTTGAAAAAAAACGTCATATCTCCCACAGTCTCCCACACAATCTCCCACAATTCTCCGATTATTTTTACCCTTCTGGAGTGTCCTCAGATCAGAGAGTATCTTCGGAGACTGACATCACATAAGACAAACTGGCTCAAATACAAAAAATATATTAGCAGTCACATTGAACTGAGCCCAACCATAAACAGCGAAGAAGACATTGAAAATTCAGTCCAAGCCCTGAGCTCAATTATTACTGCTGCAGCTCATCACTCGAGCCCACTAACAACATCAACAACAACACCTAAGCAAGATCGTAGATTAACAAACAGCCTTATAGACAGGCTGGTCGCTGAAAAGCGGCGTGCAAGAAGAGAATGGCAGAGCAATCGGTCGCCTGCTGCAAGGACTCGCCTGAGACATGCAGAGCGCGTACTTCACAAAGCACTCGAAGCTGAGGAGCAGCTAGCCCATAGCCGTTACATCGAAAAACTATCGCCTACAAGCACCAAATTCCCCCTATGGAGAGCACACGCAAGCATAAAGCCACCTGCAAAGGTAGATACGCCTTTGAGGGATCAGAAAGGAAAATGGGCCCGCAGCGACGAGGAAAAGGCAAATGTCTTTGCCCTTCACCTAAGAAATGTTTTCCAGCCGAATCCACCAACCAATGCATATGCACTGCCACTGATTCCCACTGCCGCACAGACTTACTAAACTTCATTCGCTTGAAATAAAAAAAAAGTTATAACACAACTCAATCCCAAAAAAGCACCAGGACATGATCTTATTACGCCTAAAATGATTATGGAACTTCCAAGTCCTGCCATTACATACATCTCGAGAATCTTCAATGCCGTACTGCGATGTGGATACTTTCCAATTCAGTGGAAAAAATCGACAATCATAATGATTCAGAAACCAGGAAAGGATAAAACACAAGCGTCATCATATAGACCCATTAGCCTGCTACCTTGCTTATCAAAAGTATTTGAGAAGATCTTACTTCGCAAAATTGATACCCATGCACAAAATATAATTCCTTCACATCAATTTGGGTTCCGAGCAAAACACGGGACCATTGAGCAAGTCAACCGTTTAACTTCAGATATTCGGACTGCGTATGAGCACCACGAATACTGCTCTGCCATTTTCCTAGATGTTGCCCAAGCGTTTGACCGCGTTTGGTTGGACGGGCTTATATACAAA
Organism: Lordiphosa magnipectinata; assembly: GCA_037044535.1. Lineage (NCBI taxonomy): Eukaryota > Metazoa > Arthropoda > Insecta > Diptera > Drosophilidae > Lordiphosa > Lordiphosa magnipectinata. The sequence goes on along the minus strand of JBAMBO010001662.1, from coordinate 374,792 downwards.
ATTAGGACACTGCTTCCTCCAAATACACATAAACTCTTAGAATGTTTTGTCAGCAACAGAGTTTTTTCTGTTCGTCAAAATGAGTACACAACGGAAGAGTTCATCATTGGAGCCGGAGTGCCACAGGGTAGCGTTCTCGGTCCTTTTCTGTATGTATTGTACACTGCCGACATCCCAACAGACCCCCGACTAACAATGTCCACTTTTGCTGATGATACGGCAATTCTAAGCAGATCACGATGTCCAATTATCGCATCCAGAGTTTTGGCAAGCCACCTATCTCACGTGGAGGAGTGGCTGGCCAACTGGCGCATAAAAATTAGCGAGCAAAAGTGTAAACACGTGACGTTCACACTCAACAGAAGCACCTGTCCCCAGATATCCCTAAACGCGACTATGATACCACAATCAAACGATGTTGTTTACCTTGGTGTCCACCTCGACAGAAGGCTCACTTGGCGCAAACACATAGAGTCGAAAAAACTTCAAATAAGGCTAAAGGCCAATAGCCTTCACTGGCTAATAAACTCCCGTTCCCCTCTAAAACTGGAATATAAAGTCTTACTGTACAAAAGCATCATAAAGCCTGTCTGGACTTATGGCTCACAGCTATGGGGAAATGCCTGTGCGAGCAGCGTGGATATCCTTCAAAGATCACAATCAAGAATTCTTAGAACACTCACTGGAGCGCCATGGTACATTCGCAACGAGTGTGTCCACAACGACCTGAGGATCCCATTGGTCGAAACTGAAATAGAGCAACTAAAGCGCAAATATTCTGAAAAACTTCTAGCCCACCCTAATGAACTTGCACAATCTCTCACCCTGCAAGCAACGCATTCTCGCCTCCGAAGAAAAGATCTACCAACCCAGCGACAGAATTAAAGGGCCGCAGAACATAAACTCCAATAGAAGATGGTTGTACAATAGTTTCTAGATTAAGATTTGAAAAATTATTGTTAGTCTCATTAAGAGAAGATTCAATAAATACTAAAAAAGCCCAATAACTCTGTCCACATTTGGTGAATTTTGCAGATATTTATCTTAAACCATAAACAACCAAGTTAAAATTGTTGTCAGCATAGAACGCGAATCAATGCTTTATTTAAAAAACTAGGTATGAGGTGATGCTATGAGAGGTCCCTTTTATCACAATTTAAGGGTCTTATGCCGGGTTTTTAAAAAAAGTTGGATTTTGTCGAATGGTAAATAAAAATTAAATGAAAAATAAAATTGACTTATTTTTTTAAACTCATATAACAAAACTTTGAATCCTAAAATAAAGAATTTTTGGTAACTTATCTAAAATTTAGAAATTTTTTTTTAAAGTATCTTTGATTTTTTTCAAACGTTCAGATAGGGAAATACCTGGAAAAGTGTGAGAAAATCAGAACCGTCGGGTATTGCGTTTTTTAAAAAAAATTTAACCACCTGCTACAACTTTTAAAATTCGGAAAAACGTAAAGAAATTGTATCTAGGAATGATAATTGGACATTTAAAAACGAAAGTGAATTCTCAACAAGAAGTCTTAAATAAATGGTGTTAAAAATTTCCATAATCATATGAATCTCGTATATTTCAGCCTGCAATCGTAACTATACCGATCTGAGTGGCATAATCGATAATGTTGCTACGGAGACTCCACTGGTCAATTGTACGGAATATATACGAGTGCCTACGGGTTATACCCTAACGCTGCACATATTGACGGTGCAATTTCATTGGACTGCAAATGTTAAATACTTTAATGTGAGCGAATCATATTCCGCTTTAGACAAACTAATTCACTTTATTCTGCCGGCGCCCAGGTAACCGATGTGAAGACCAACCGAAGAATTTATAATATCAGCAGCGACGAATACTTAGGCACAGCCAAATTTACCAACACCAATGAGCTGCGCATCGAGAATACGGGTGTGCAGAGCATGCGAATATTCTACTATGCCGCAAAAGGCTGTGGTGGACGAATTTCGACTTCTGAGGGCCATTTGGCCAATCCCCCCTACGATAATCGCAATCACTCCGAATGCAGTTGGCTTATTGCGGCGCCAGCGGCTGGCAGCTTAAGATTCTATTTTTTGGGTAAGTATTACACAATAGATTAGAGATCATTAAAGATGATTGATTGAATTTTGACTAGAATTCGACATGGGGTCGGAGACCAATTGCAATCTGGACTATATACAATTCTATGAAGTTGCTGCGGACGGCAGCGAAAGGTTACGCAACACTTTTTGTGGCCAAAATAGTCCTGCTAATACTATCAAAATTCATGGTAATCGCGCGCGGATAATGGCCAAGAAATCGCCCAACTTTGATGGAACCGGATTTCGCATCTCGTTCTATCAGAGTAAAAATCAGTCAGATGAGTGAAGATAAGGCAAACCGATTTCTGGAATATTTTGTAAAGATATTTAATAAAATATATGAATTATTCTAATTTATGACATTAATTTGGCAGTCGTGGGTTAAAACAATTGGTTATAAAGGAACAGTGCGTTTTCAGTCGTAAGCCGTTTTTCCAATAAGTGAAAAACGAATGATTCTCAGCGGTATGTATAGCCTTTCTTCCTACATCTTCCATCTTTTTATACATCTGTAGGGAATCAAGTGGGTTGAGATTTTGAATCTATTTAAAAATTTGACAATGCCTGACAGAGTTTCGCTTTGATCTGAACAAATGTATCAAATGTATGTCTTAAATCATCTAGTTTACTACGATAGGGTAAAAAATTGGCCGTATCCTCAAAAGATTGCTTTGCTTGACGCAAACGACTATGAATCTCCGCTAGACTATGCAATTGTCCAGCAGAGAGTTCCAGATCTGTGGAGACCATCATCGAAAACAGGGCAGCAGTTTGGGAACACAGTGGCAGATTATAGCCCACACATATGTTATGTTCAACTGCATCCGGATTTACGAGTAGCGTGTGGGAACCTTTCATGGGTTGGCCCTAAAATGGAACAGAATTAAACAAAAACCTGTTGAATGCAGTTTATTCAACTCACCTGGCGGAGATCTTTGGCCAGAGTGAAGTCTAGTTGCGGCTGCAACAGGAAACGTTTAGCCAGCTGCTCGGGCACATACTCATACCCTAAAGCCACGCGTTTAAAGCCTGGATGCAATTCCAATAGCTTCAGGCGATTTTTAATGGATTCGTCCAATGGATAGGCAAACACTTTGGGCAAGACATCGGATAAAAATTTAGTGCACACTTCCTGCCAAGTAAGTTCCTGAAAATGGGCCAAATCGGTATTCGTGCTCCATGCCTGCCAGGCGGACAAATCCTGAATATAAAGCAATCGAGACGAAGTGGTGGCGTACTCAATCAGAGCTTTGTGTAGAGGCGGTAGAGTGGCACGGATAGGGGTCGATGAGTTTGCTAAGGCCAAGTGTGAACCGAATGTGTCGGGATCTGTGGTTAAATTCATGTTGGGCACAAAACACAAGCGAAACAAAAACGTTGAATTGAATTGAGATTAAGAGTTGCCAGAGGGTTAAAAATTGCTGGCTATCGATACTCAAAAATATCGATAGCAACTCCACAACAGCAATTATTTTGAAAAAGTAGTCAAATATTGTTAATATTATTAGCACAACATAAACATAGCTAAATAAATAAAAGGTATTTTTTTAGCAAATATTTTCTTACTTCTGAGAGTAGCCAGAGAGACGAACCAGTTCTAAGGTGTACAAAAATTATCGATAACCATTTAGCCAGCGGCCTGAAAAGAACTGACATGGAAGAGGAATTAAATTTAATAACTAACAATTTAAATGCTGCTTTGGTCAAATTGAAAACATCATCAACAACAACCCCAGCATGGCCACGACGCAAGGAACATCTGGCCAAGCTGATCAAACTGCACATAAAACACATTCAACTGACGGTAATAACAAATCGAAGGCGAAGTCAACAGCGCAGTCGGCGTCGATTCAAGCAGCTACGCTCTTTCTTCATGCAGCAGATGATGGAGATGCAAACGAGTTACTTGCAGATGTTTGCCATGCTACGGCTAAAACACGCCAGCCTAATAGCTACAGGCAAAGAAACTGCTGAGAAAGAGCCGGAGGAGGGGCAACAGAAGCCATGTTTCGTACCACCAGCCACGCCTCAATTCTACGAGTTTATAATGCCCGGACTGAGTGATGAGGAGTTTCTGTCCAAACTGCATGTTACTCGCAGCACCTTCCAGACCTTATGTCGCCAATTGGCTACCACCCTCCGCACCGCCGAAGATTTGCAGCCGCCTCCGTTCATATCGCCGCACAAATGTGTCGCTTTGGCCCTCCTATTTCTGGCCAGTGGCGAGCGCATTTCCCTGCTGGCCGATCAATTTGGATTGCCTCGTTCGAGAGCCATCAAATGTCTAAAACTCTTCTGCAATGCTGTCATGTCCAGCCTGGGCAAGGCCTTGCGTTTGTTGCCCCAGAGCCAGGCCGACTGTGACAATGTGGTGGCTGGCTTTCAGAGGGAAAGCAATATGCCCGCTGCCCTCATGGGAGTGTTGGGCGTCTGCTCTATACCTATAAGAGCTTCGGGTTCCCTTTATATGGAGTTCCTACTCGATGATCGCATGCTCTTCCGCGAGTTGCAGTTGGGCAACGGCAATCGAGCTGCCTCTGGACACTTGACGCCCATGTTTTCGGCCTCTCCCAATGGTTTGACCAATTTACCGCCCCGTCGGATCAATGGTCGTCAAGTGGCCGCTTTTGTATTGGCCCCCGCGCAATATAACTACCCTTTGCGTCCTTGGCTCCTGCAACGATATGCAGATCCGGTGGCTCCGCATGAACATGACTTCAATGAGGTGGCCGAGCATCTGCAGGAGTTGAGCGATTGTGCCCTACATCGTCTCATGTCACGTTGGCATTTCCTCAATCAACCGCTGGATATTAGTTTTCAAACAGCCTCCTGCATCATCACCGCGGCAACGGTGCTGCACAATCTGCTCGAAGAGTTAAGGGAACCGCATTTGCTGGAATGGGGTAATACGGTGGATGTGTCCAAGTTTCGAGCACAGATACCAGCACAAATACAGGCAGAGGTGGAACCTGAGATGGTGGACCGAGCTCTGGATGTAAGAGATTTTCTGGCACGTACCATTAGCTCGACGGAGCTGTGAAATCTGGAGCAATTGATTATAGAAATAAATTCTTATAAATAAATGATGGGAAGCAAATTTTGCTAAATTGCCTAAAATAGCGAACTTCTCGGTCATATTTAATTAAATTATTAATGAAGTTTTTAAAAATCTGCAAGTCAAATTTGTATCAAAATTTCCTAAAAATTATTGCCTGTGTGAACTTAGCTTAACTATGGCTAGCAATTTCTAAAACACCCCTCTGTCGTTTACTGCTGAACTAGTGCTGTGAGTCAGTGCAAAGCTTATTATTCCGATAAATTTGATGTCATCGATGGCATTTGCTCAGTTCGTTTCGTTTTGATGTTTCTGCTTGTTGCATTCCGCTTTGTATGTGTGTTTTCTTCGTGGCGTTTGTTATTATTTGTCGTGTGTTAAGAATTATACAATTAAATTAGTACCTCAAAATAAGTAAAATATTCTATGTAATATGTTTTTTTATGTTAAAGTGCAAGTCTATCAGTATTTCGCGTCAAAACGTTCCGTTTCTTCATGATCTGTTTGTGTGTGTGTGTGTTTTCGTGTTTGTATGTGTGCTGTAGGAGTGTGTAGGTGGAGAGGAGACACCGCGTAGTTATTAGACAAGACAAAAAAAAAACACAAAACGATAACGAAATTAACCAAAAACCAACAATTGAAATTTGAAGAGGCGGCGACACCTACCTAAAAGCAGGTAAGTTGGTACACAACAAAAAAAATGAAAAGAAAAGCGACCAGGCAACAAACGAACGAGTATAAATGAAGAAGCGTTGCCCTCAAACATTCGCGCATACATATTTACGTATGCATATTAATGACCCAACGCCAGTGTCATGGCGCACCCCCCCCTTTGTAGGTATGTAAGTTGCATTGAAAGTTTTGCCACTTTTGGCCAATTGATTTCTAATTTATTTCATATTCATTGATTGGCATTAACCTTTGTAACTGATGTCTTTGCCGGTAGATGTCTTCCCATCATTTACTCTCTTTTGCCATGTCGCAGTATGTGTGCGTGTGTGTGTGCATCTGTGTTTGTTTGGGCACTCATGCTGAACAGCTGTTCCCTATCATCCACTGCCCATAGGGTAAATTATATTAGAATGAGAAAATTGCGCAAATTATTTGTTTACATTGTGAACTCTTATACCCTTGGCGAGAAGAGTATGGTCAAATTGGTCTAATGTTTGTAGCGCTTGGAAGGAAGCAGCTCCGAACGCAATAAATTGTATATTCATCTGATCTGAGTTTGATTAAAATCAAATAAATATGTCGTATTGCTAAACTAGCATGGTTTAAAGCGTAGATATATAAATAGCTAGCATAAAACCCGTGGCGCTTCGCCGCGCTGCTATCAGTATAGCCTTTATCAGTATGGAACCAATATCCCACATCCCACCCGCTAACCACACAGTTCCTACCCACTTCCCACCCACTTACCACCCATATACCACCCAGTTCCCACCCAGTTAGTTTTTGCATGTAGAATTTTTCGGGCATTTTCACACCCTGGGGGCAGATTTTCCAACATTAGCAAATCACTTTTCAAATTATTTCGTATTCTATCCTTAAAAACCGAGTTTCAAGTCAATCGGATATGTAACTTTGAAAATGAGTTTGGAGCTAATCGCTGGGAACTAATCTTTCGCTCAAGCAACCTTGACCACCCATTTTCCGGAAAATTGGTACGCAGTTTTTGTTGAATTTTCATAAAGATCTTTGAAAATGATTTTGAACTTGATCGGTTGAAAACAAAAAAGTTTCATACAACAATTTTCCCACATTGAGGCTGAATTTTCCAAAATTTGTGAGTCACGTTTCTAATATTTTGTTGTTTAACTTTGAAAATGCGTTTTCAGCTAATCGCTGGCAACTAAACTTTCGTCCAAGCAACCTTGACCACCAAATTTCCACACAGGGGGGGGGTGAATTTTCCAAAAAATTGGTATGCAGTTATTGTTGAATTTTCATATAGATCTTTGAAAATACGTTTGAACTTGGTCGGATAATGAACCAAAAAGTTTCATACAACAATTTTCCGCAAATTTTCCGACTTTGGGGTTGAATTTTCGAAAATTTGTAACTCACGTTTCTAATATTTTATTATGTGCAGCTTTGGAAATAAGTTTGGAGCTAATCGCTGGCAACTAAACTTTCGCCCTAGCAATCTTGACCACCCACTTTCTTTCCATACCAAAATTGGTATGCAGTTCTTGTTGAATTTTCATACAAATCTTTAAAAATGAGTTTTAACTTGAGCGGATGATAAACAAAAAAATTTCATACAAAAGCTTTTCGCGAATTTTCCACATTTCCCGACAGAATTTTTCAAAATCGTTGAACTCTTTTATAAATATAGATAAGAACTGCAAGGGTATACAAACTTCGGCGAATACTAATTTTATGCTTCATTAAATTTGCAGCCGGAAACGACTTCTGATAAACTATTTAATATACATATTATGCATTAAATAAGCTTGGTTTTAGTTATTAGATTAATCCGAGTTTCGAAAAAGTAGCTTTTGAATTTCCGATGTAAGATTAAGTTAAGTTGGGTTGTGGCCATTCAGGAAGCTGTCACTTACTTGAGCTCACTCGCGGTCGTAGAAGGAAACGTACCACATGATAACCGAATGTCGGTGTTACCTAAATAAGATCGCACGTAATTGTTAAAGGTTCCCGCTTCAAAAATTCGACTGTTATTCTGGTTTTAACTTAAAAACCCACTCCCATCGATCCTTTTTATGGCAAAGCGTTTCTACCGAATTCTTTAATCGTTACTTAGAAATCACAACTCCTACCAATTCCGGAGAACAGACCTGTAGGTCGCTATTTATCGGCGGAAAAACCTTTCCTTCAAGACTTACGTGGCCAACATTCAAGAAGAAGTAGCAAATAAGAAAAATAGGAGGAAGCAGTGCAACACCTTCTCTGTAATTGTACCGCTTTATGTAGAAGAAGACTTGGGATCAGTTCTGCACTTCTCTGATATTCTGGAAAGAGATCCCGTTAAGTTCGTTTCTCGAATAGATTCCTTTACGTGTCGAACCTTAGGTTTTGGATCGAAGCTTGTTTCATGATTTCTTAGATCGTTGAGTAATGATGTCCTTGACATTTGGTTTTAGCAAGGCGGTGCTACAGCACACACAGCGCGCGAAACAATGGGTTTATTGAGAAATCATTTTGGTGAGCACCTAATTTCCTGCTTCGGACCTGTCAACTGGTCGCCTAGATCGTGTGTTCTAGGATTTTTCTCTGGGGCTATCTATAATCAAGATTCTTCGTCGATAAGCCAGCTACGATTCAAGACTTTGAAGCTAACATTACTCTCGTAGCTCGGTAGAAATGGACCACATGCAGCCAACATTTGAATGAAATCATTTTTAACAAGTAAGAGTGCTGCAGTCGATGTTGTTTTTGCTCGCATCTTATTGTGGTTTTCAGAGTTCAAACTTAAATATTGAAGCTCTGATAGTTTTCCGGGGTTAAAAAGAGGAGGAGGAATATTTTCTAAATCTGAAACAAACTCGATCTGGGTACGGCATACACCTACACACATGCAACAACTTGTGGTTCTATCTCTTATTATCTCTGAGATCAACGCGTTTATACAGACAGACGGACATGGCTAAATCGATTCGACTGTTGATGCTGATCAAGAATATATATACTTTTGCGGGTCGGAGAAGCTTCTTTCTGGCTGCATTTGCACAACTTCATGGTGATGTTTAAAAAGTAAATTCAGAGATTGTTGGTTTACGTCATAATAAAGATTTCGTCAGTCAATTCTATTTTTATTAAAAATAAAATAAATTAAAGTTTTTAATGGATCGTCCTTTAGTTATCATTCATACGTTCTTTTTCCACTGCCAACAAAAGTGCCTGGACTTTCAATTGGAAAGCTAGCCTCACCTTCAATGAATATAAATATACGGATTTGTTTTGCCATTTTCCAACTTGTCTTATGCTTTATTTCCGCGATGTATTTATAAGTTTTGCCAGGTTCGGGAGGTTAACAATGTAAAAAATGCTGTTCTGGGTCCGTTTCGATGGACCCAAAATCATGAATTAAGTCAATAACTCAGACGCTGAAACCCAAATGTGACTAGATAAATGTTACAGAGATTCGGCACTAGGAATATCAACAATTGCTGATTTCATTAGTCACAAACTTTTAACCTTCTGTTTGGCCTATGTTATGAAAGATTTAGAGTTGAGAGTTAAATAACAAACAGATTTTACTCGCAACCAATTGGAAAAACAAACCTCAAAACCCATAGCATTATTTCAGGCTGAATTTCATAAACAGAAAATCTCAGGCTGAAATTTGTATAGGTTTAATTCTCAAGTCTTTATTCGGCCAAGTCGACCGTTTAAATAGAGAGTTTGACTAGGGCTTGAAGTGTGAAAAGCAACAAGTTCTGCTGATTAGTGAATTATGGTTAATTCTTAAACAGCTTGTCCAGACTTACCAATTGCAATTCCGAAATGTTGTGAACTATCTCTGTTTTTTTCTGCTGTTTAAATATGGTATTGACTTGAATTAAATTATAATCAATCCTTACCTTTAAGCCAGCACAAACAAAAACTTTGACTAAATCAAAAACAGGTCGCAAAAACCCAGTATCAGGCCTGTTCTGGTTTTCACTTTCACTTAATTTGCTCGAATTCGATTTGGTTACCTGTTCCGGGTTTCACAATTCGATAGATTTGCTCGATTTTAAATCCCATTGCTCGGAGTCGATGAATTCAAAAGTAAATTCGTTTTTTTACTTCATGGTGTCAAAATAATGGCTTAAAATTTTGTTTGTTGCAATGTTTAGTGTTTCTAGATACTTTCTGCAATCTCACATTCTTTTAAAAAAAATTTGTTATATAAAAATAAATAGTTTTTATGAAAAGCCTTAATTTTGTTCTGTGCCATCCAAATCGAATTCACATTTTTTGTTCAACCTGTTCCAGTTTTCACTTTTTTATGGAACGCTTAAAACATTCGAATAAGCTTCCAATCTTAAACAGCTTTAATAAAATACTATCAACTTCTACGACTTTTCCGTGAGTTTTTGTACGTTTGCAGCATTTTGAGGTGGAAAAGTAGTCAAAGGGAATATTTTGGAAATGAAATATTCGAATTGCAAATCGACTGCACATCTTTCGAATACCAGAACAACTTAAATCAAATCGTTCGATTTTGTTTTCATTTGAAATCGAAAAAATATGTGAAAACCGATTGTCAAAAAAGTCTTGCGGTATTTTTATTGAATTTTCAATTGTTCATAAAATTGGTTATAATAATGCGATTTAAGTCAAATATGCGCCGTTTTGTTCGATGACGAGTTCCCAACGAGATGCCAACTTCATAATGCCCCTCTTATAGAAGCTCGCTTCCCTATTGGCAAAAAACTCGGAGAGCCAATTTTCACAGGACTCTCTTGTGGCCAACTTCCGACTACCAAGCTCGTTCGCCATGGACAGAAATAGGTGGTAATCACTTGGTGCGAGATCCGGACTATACGGTGGATGCAAAAGAACCTCCCATCCGAGCTCCCGGAGCTTCTGGCGCGTCACCAAAGATGTGTGTGGCCTGGCGTTGTCCTGATGGAAGACAATTCGGCCTCTGTTGATCAAAGATGGCCTCTTCTGCATGAGTGCTGCATTCAGTTGTTGTCCAGTTGTTGGCAGTACAGGTCCGAATTGAGCGTTTGGCCATAGGGGAGCAGCTCATAGTGGATGATTCCCTGCCAATCCCACCAAACACACAGAAGAACCTTCCTGGCCGTCAATCCAGGCTTGGCCACCGTCTGGGCAGCTTCACCGCTTTTCGACCACGACCGTTTGCGCTTCACGTTGTCGTAAGTGACCCACTTTTCATCGCCAGTCACCATCCGCTTCAAAAACGGGTTGATTTTGTTGCGATTCAGAAGCGATTCGCATGCATCCATACGGGCAAAAATGTTTTTATGCGTCAAGTCGTGTGGCACCCATACATCGAGCTTCTTTTTGAATCCAAGCTTCTTCAAATGGTTTATAACGGTTTGATGACTCATGCCCAGCTCTTGGCCGATGCTACGGCTGCTACTATGCCGGTCTCTTTCGATCAATTCAGCGATTTTATCGCAATTTTGGACGACAGGCCTTCCGGACCGTGGCGCATCTTCGATCACCTCTGCACCAGAACGAAAACGTTGAAACCATCGTTGTGCGGTGGAAATGGAAACTGTATCGGGTCCATAAACTGCACAAATTTTATTGGCAGCATGAGATGCATTTTTGCCTTTATCGTAGTAGTACTGTAAAATATGCCGTATTTTCTCTTTATTTTGCTCCATGTTTGCGACGCTATAACTCACGAACGACTAAAAACAAACAACAATAAATCAAACACGTGTTAGCGCGTGAAAAGAGGTTTCCAAAAAGCTCTAGCGTGAACCGATGCGACGAATACTACTAGAACTACGCGCTTGCAAAGACAAGCTTGCGGAAATACCGCAAGAGTTTTTTGACAACCTTATATTAAGTTTGTGCAAAAGTATGTAACAGGGAGAAGGAATCATTTCCGACCCTATAAAGTATATATATTCATGATCAGCATCAACAGCTGATTCGTTATAGCCATGTCCGTCTGTCCGTCCTTATGAACGAAGAGATCTCAGAGATGGTAAGAGATAGAGATTTGATATGTATGGGACATATACTTTTTATACTTGCAGGCAGATCAAGTTTATTTTTAATTTTTGCCACGCCCCCTCCCGCACCCACAATTTGGAAAAACGTCGTATCTCCCACAGTTTTTATGATAGATTGTTCGTACCTTCTAGAGATATCTAGTAATCAAAATTGTTTATCGATTTTCTGCAGGAATGATAAAGATCGGCTGAATGATACACAAGTTATTAGCAAACAAAAGATAACCGATAGCCAAAGATAACCACGCTTGCGACACAATAGCTTATTTTTCCTCCCACACAAGAAACCCCTTTTTAAAGGTACCAGAAATAGATGGTTGATGAACGTGGGCAATGTCACGCCAATTTTACTGCAGCAACATGGGAGGGCGCCACAGACCACTCTGTGCCCATCGCTGATATAAACAGTGTCCTTTGTCATATCGCTGTAAAAATGTCATTAGACGCCTTTAGATAACATAATCAGAATGCCACAGACATGCCTATATTGTTGTGTACTCATATTTCTACTTGTCGACCTGTCAGGTAGTTGGCTACCCAGCGTTTAAGTGTGCAGGTCACCGCTGTGCCTCATTATCCGAACATAAGCGAAAGTTGATTGGGTATGCATAATCCTTTGCCCTTAATCATCCACTCATCAATCGTAGAACGTCACTTCTAAGTTTCAGCATTTCATTCTAATCGATCTAGTGGGTCGGTGTGTTTTTATGAGTCAATAGTGTAGGTTGAGCCCTCTCTCTCTCTATTTCTCATCTGGCCAGGTCCGGCCTTTGACTTCTCTCACTCCGTTTACAGCGCCTAATCACTTTTATCGTCGTTTTTGTTCTGTTATCGCTTGCAGATAAGAAGAACAAAAAGCACACACACGGCTCGGAGAGAAAATAATCAAAAATAAAATTTTCGTTTTCATTTGTGTATTGTCGTCTTTTGCAGACAAACTTCTGGACGACGCTGCTGCTGTGTGGGAGAATGTCAAATCAAGCCGAAGTCGACTACGACAAGCAATTCCAGGATGACTTGGCCAAAGCAACCGCGCTCAGTTTGGAGCAGCAAGCTTTGGATGACTACAGACGAAACAAGAAGTATGGAACAAACTATCAATCGTACTCTGGTCACAACCAGAGTCAGCGTAGTCATAGTCTGAGCCAACGTAGGCACTCGGAGGTGCATCAGGTGGCTAGCCCGGTTAGCAATCTAGAAAGATCACGCACTCCTCCGGCTCAGACGCCGGAAAACGATCTAATCAGCTTTGCCAGTCCCACTGGTAAGCAGCCGGAGGGTGGTACACCCTTTGGTAAACTTATCGAGGATTTGCAGCGGCAACAATCGCAGGCTTTGGTGCCAGTTGGACCCGTGGCGGCGGCGACGGCTCAGGGACATTATGGCTTTGTACAGCCCTCGCCTCAACCCCAGTTGCCCTATGGTGCAGCAGGTGCTGTGGGTGGTATGCAATTGGTTCCATATCAACCCCAGCAGCAACCACAACAGCGACCATTGAACCAAGAAGAGCTGCAGCGTCTGTACAGCTTGCCCAACCATCAAATGGCTGTGCAACCGGCGGTGCCAGCCAATGCTTTTCTCTACTATCCCGGAGCTGTAGTTACACCCTATACTGCCCCTATTGTGCCCGGCTCGGCGGCCTTTATGCCGCCTCAGTATCCATCACATGGTTTTGGCGTCTACGGTCAACAAATGGCCAGCACGCATATGGACTTTTCGCGTCCAGCTTCTTTACCGACTACAAACAACATGACCAATATGCCTCCGTCCAGCCAACAGCAGCAGCAACAGCCCTTAGCTACAACAGCCCCCCCTGTGGAGGCGAATGGCTTTTCATTAAAGCCGCGTCGCGTTTTACCCAGCAGCAGTGGAAGCTTTAGCAGCGGACCAATGCCTACTCCACGTCGTACTGGCAACGATTTAATCGATCTCAACCAGGATGATTAGTATGTCCAATTAAAATTAATGTTTACCTTTTGGTTAATTTTTGTTCTTCTACACTCCCTGCAGCTCTCGTGTTAGTGTGCTGGAGGCTTTCGATCCCCTGCTTAATGAACACATTGGTAAGTCTGGAATTTTGTAATTCTTAGTTAGGTTTCAGCATCTTCCCTTGCCTTTCCAATCAACAAAAACTGAAGAGAAGTTTTATTTAGATCTTTGCATTTACATTTGGACTGTTAATCCAATATATCCGCTTTGAGATTCAATCCGAAATTGCTATTTTAAGTTTTTAGAATGACACTTCTAACGTTTTCCAGGGAATTTATTTAACTATAGCAAATGCAAAAATCTTCATATAAATGATTAAATTGGGTTTTATTATTGTCATTAGGTTTCTTCATCGACTTCGAAATGTCAACAACTTCAACTAAGCAAATCAAAAATCGCTAGTCGCAATTCCAAATAGCGTTAGGTTCTTCATGAGAGAGTTTTAACACTGTTTCAGCTTGTTCCAACTAACAATTAGCCACAACTTTAAACTTCTATTTATATTTAAAATGAAAAGCAATATCGGGAAAATTGGAATATTGTATTTATTCAAAGTTAATTAGTTTTTATCAGAGTTGAAAACCGCTCGGAAAATTTGAACTGGTTTGGTTTAGTGGTTTACAACAGTTTTTAACAAACGTTTTGGTTTTATGAAATGATTTTTAAGCTTAGGTAAGCTTTCAGTTTCCGTGCTCGAATTTCCGAATTTGATAAGATACAAATTTCGACTGTTCGCAGTTCATTTTGTATTTTTCTAAAAACGTTTCAGTTGCTCTCAAACTATAGAGGTCTCCACAGCCTACGCCTTAGCAGCATATTTACACATGTGTTATTTTTACGGTTGTTGTTGTTTGACAAATTATTGTCTTCAAATGCTGTCCACAATGCCACAACCACCCCTGTCGACAGATCTTGCTATAGCAGAACAGCTACGACTTCGTGTGATTGCAAAACTCTCATAACGGCTACGACTTCGTGTGATTGCAAAACTCTCATACATTAATCAACACTCGAATCAACTTGCATTGAGCTGAACCGATAAAATTTGCATACACACACATGTTCGCTGTTTATTTTTATTCAATCAAACCTTGTTGATTTTCTGATTATAATCATAATCGTGTTCATTCCAATCAATTCGGATGTTTATTCGTTCATCCTCTTAATGATTGAGAGACAATCACCTCGTATGAGTTTTTGCATGGGCTGACAGAGATGGAAAAGAGAGAGAGAGAGAGAGCAGGGCCATCCAAATGTAGAAAACAGAAAGATGTGCACGACAGCCGATTTACTTGGAAACAGTGTTTAAATTGCTGCTGTCGAATTAGCAAAAGTTACAACATTTTTGCTTTTCACTGCTTCGACTTTTTTCAACTTATCAATATGAACTCTTGCTTCTGCTTCTGCTTTTGATGAAAACCGAAGTCGCAGCCAAATGAAAAGCAAAAAATGATTATTCAGCAAAATAAAAGCAGCAGCAGCAGACGTCGCTTTATGATTTTGATTTTGGTTTTGTTGATGATTTTGTTCAGTGCCGTAAGTCGAAGCAGCAGCATGTGACAGCAGCGCTGTCGCCACGATATTTTCTTGAAATTAGCAGCCCATCAAAATTTAACGCAACGCAACAACATTATTTGTTGTTTTTCAGCGGGCTGTTGTTACCTTCAACCTAACCGAGCCGACTAACGGTAAATGTTTCATTGTGTGTGTTGAGAGAGGCCAAAAGCAAAAAATGCAAAATCAGAAAAGAGATGCGAGTGACTTCTGTCGCGCTTACACTACCGTCAACTTCTGAAAGCGAATCAAAAAAAAAGCAAAATCAAAATGAAAATCAGAAATGGTGAAGGGACGACTGCTGCTGCTGTTTGCTTTTTCTCAATAATCATTTTTTGCTTTTGATTTAGCTGCGGGTTCTGTTTTTTTTATAAAAAGCAGACGTATAAGCAAGGCAGACGAAATGAAACTTATTGCTGTTTTTTAAACACTGCTTGCAAACATGTTCAATCGGCGGACTTACGCTCAACCGTACTAGGCGATTGTAGTTTAACGCTGAGTTTTGTTCGCTGAGCATGTTTGATCAGCTGGCTCACATTCACCCTCTCGATGCGTTCAACGCTGAGTTTTGTTGATTGATAAATTAATGCAATCAAGAAAAAAGTGGTTTTTGCAGTTCTCTACTCTCATTCCGACATCTCTACGGATCCATCCGGGTCGAGCGACGCTATCTAAACCAACCGAAAGTAGAAAAAAACCAAGGCTGAAAACCTCTAAAATACATTGGGTATTGGTATAGAGACCCAAACCTATTGTACAGACTTAGTTTGGGTTCCTGAGCTAACCTAGGTTTTCATTCGAACGTTGGGTTATAGCTACTTGGTTGGCTATGATATTTTTCCTATATGTAATGAGGGGTTTAATGACCTGTTTTGATTTTAGTCAAAGATTACATCTGTCTGGCTCAAGGTCTAAGGTTGAATATATATATATATATATAATTCTATATATATAATTCTATATAAACAACACAAATCAACAGATATTAATTACAACATTTTGGAATAGCAATTGGGTATGTCCGTACAACGATCGCTGTTTCGAGAATAACCAAATTCTCTCATCAGCGGACTTGATTTGCTGTTCACACTTCAAACAAACATACCAGTTAGTATTTAAACAACCTCAGGCTTCGAATAAAGACATATGAATAATTAATTAACAAATAACAAATTAATATCTGTTGATTTGTGTTGTTTTTATAGAATTATACTCAACCATACACCTTGAGTCAGCCAGATGTAAACTTTGACTTTTTCCTAGGGGCCGGCAAAACACACATGCTCATTTTGGCGTTGCGTGTGTGTTCGTTGTTGTTCATCGTATACTGTCGGTGTGTCTCGACGTCGCTGCCGCAGAACAGTATTGTATGCACAGAAGATAGTGACGCGCCGGACTCTGGTTTATAACCTTGCAAAGTGTGTAATAATTTTGCCCAGAAGTTCGATTTAGCTTTGTCCGTCCTACTGTCTGACTGAGATACTAATTTTCAGTCTTCTATTTACTGCGCGCTGCTAAAATGTCGGAAACACCTGGATAGGATTGCTATAACTTATGGCTGCAGCAGTACCTATCAGTAAGGAAAAAGGTTTTAGTGAGACAAACTGATTTTATTTGCTTTCAAGCAGATTCGCAAAATTTTGATGGAAATTGGATTACATGCGGTCGGAAAATAGGTTTCAGTGAGATACGATTTTGGATTTTAAACGTGCTCCTGTAAAAACTTCGTTTCAATTCGAAGAAATTGTTTAAATAGAAACATTTTGGACTTCATTTTTGTTGAGGAGGAACTCATAAAGTACCGAAAATATACATGAGATTTATAAGCCGCCCTTTCACTCGGAATTTCATATCAAAGTTCTTATATAAGTGGATTGTCATTTTTTTTTTCAAACGAAATGAAGTCGGGCTTGCGTTTAGGTCCGGCAAGTCATCAATTTACAAGGACGGTTCAGAAGTCCCAAAAAACCTAAACCAAGGACCGCTTTGTAAGCTTGGAAAACCTCATATAAATTCCCATATATAAAAATATCTTTGTACTAAGTTTGATGAAATAAAACCAACCGTAGTCTTTGGTGGTTTTCAGTTCGGTTCAGTATTTTCGAAAAGACACCGATTCCGACTACGTACAAGAATTGGCGGTTCGGTAAGGTTTCCTGGTTTTTAGCCCATTTAAACCACGCAGTTTCAGCAGAATATGGTGATAATTTTCTTATAATTGGTTCATTTTTTAGTATTAAAGCGATTATAATGATCAAATGTCTTTGGTAAATGCATCAGTGGGCGCATTCAGTAGTTCAGTTTGATCCCTGATCAAAGATTATTTTCTTTATATATTTCGCAATTGGATAAGTAAACAACTTAGATACCATAGAATTGAGTGATTTGGTTCACAAAGTCCACTTCCATATAACATTCTTCTTGGAATACAATTTGTATTTTGTATTTAGCTTGGTTTCTCTCTTTTAGCCACAAATTAAATTGTTTTTTGTTTCTCTATTTTGCAGTGTCGCAAAAGTAAAACATACTAAAAAAAAAAAGTAATAATAAACCAATAAAACTGCAACAACTACTTACACCCACAACAACAACACGTCACCATCTAACCGGGTTTTGGTCTCTGGAAAATCCCCCCCACAATATATTTTTATCTACTATATACAAGCAATGTCAATAGAAGCACACTATACTAGACCCCACCAACTACTTACTACCACTATTTACTAATCTGCTTAAACACCATCTGACAGTTGAACTTTGTGCCTTTTACATCACATCACAGCAAAGAGGATTCAATAAAAAAAGAGACAGACCTAAATAATAATGTTGTAAAACTAAACTAGAAACCAAATAGATAGTTTTCCAAATTCTTTTATTTTTTAGCAGAACTTGAACAAATATTGTATACATTTCTGATTATTATGCCAAGTATTAGAGAACAATGCATTGTGATTTGCTGCTATATATACCCTTTATACACATATACACATAAATACATACATATGTTTAATTCTAACGTGTATAATACTTATATATTGACATTAACAAATAAATAATTTCTAAAAATATAAAAAGGACAAAGATCCATTTGTTGTTGTTTTATTAAACATTTTACGCTTGCGTATCATGATCCTTCTATACCATGGAATCATATTTAACAAATGACTCTATCACGTCTACTGAGCATATGTATGTATGTGTTTATTCTCTGAACTGGGCCGATAGCATTAGTTAAGACGAGATGGAGGAATGTTGAAGATGCACATTGGAAACGGAGGATCGCTGACTGTGAAAGTCTGTCGAGTGTTGTCTAGCTTGGACGCAGCTTTCTCTGAACATTCACTCTAGAATTATAGACGGGCAAAGCGGCATAGCGTCATATCTGCGACGACATATCTCCGCCGTGTTACATGTCGTTTTGAAACTACACACAAGCGACATATCGTCTCGCGGAGCTATGTCGTTTTGAAACGTCAAAACTCCGCGCAGAGATATGTCGTTTGTAACACGGAGGCGACATGTCGTTACCCCGGGAAGAGCACTTCAAATATTTCGTCATTTAATTATCAAATGATACATCCGCTTTATCAAGCAAAGGGCCACCATTTACTTAGGAAATAAGGTTAGCGAAATAAATACGCGATTTTTTAAAATCATTAAAATCATTGGTTTTTACCAAAAATGTAATAAAAGTTTTGAAACAAGTCTATTTCGACTATTTTGAAAGCGAAAAACATTTTTGAGCTATAATGTTTTTTCGCTTTGTGTTATGATATGTAAAACTGTTCCAAATCCAGATTTTCCGAATAAATTGACTTTCGTATAGAGAAATTAGGATTATTTAGTGTGGATTTCCGATTTTCTAAATCAGAAATGGGTACGAAATTTGAGTTTGGCAGCAGTCCAACAACTACAATAGGAACCATTATTTTGACTCTTGTTCCCGCTCACTGCACCTGTTGCGCCGCGTGCGTGTGCTGCCTACTGGCGCCATGCGTCTATTAGCATGGAGGCAACTGCGGCTCAACTTTTTATGCATCTGAGTGACGCCAGCTGCCGGAAAATAAATCTTTCCTCGGAAACATTATGTCGGTTAGTCAGGCTTATCTCGGAACGTGAAGCACACATACCAATCCCCAATGGTACAAATCACAACTGTCCTCTTCTTGCCTGTATCTTGCATGGCCAAGCACACACTATCAGTGGGGAATCTATCCACCAGAACTGTTAAGATATCGCAAGTTTTTATGTTTAGTTGATTTTCCTGATAAAAGTGTACAAAACATAAAACACGTCAATGATAGTTTTTTTTTTTTTTTTGAACACCGAAACTGTTTGCGGTTTGCTTTACGAGTATCGTTTTAGTTCCTGTGCCCGATTTCGATTTCGATCAAATCATGTAGAATCGGAATTGTAAAATGTTTCTTCTTTTAAAAACAGACTGATTTTTCGGCTCTTAACTTCAAATTTCCGTTTCTCTTGAGGTTAAAACACTTTTACCGAAATCTTTGACCGTTTCTTGGAAATCACAATATTTTCCAATTCCAATTAATCAAAAACGACGTCATATTGTACAATTTCTAATTCTCAGAGCCGTGCTGTGCCGCGAATCATGTTGTATTTGAAATTCAGGATTTGGGACTAAAACCACATGTAATGCAATAAGATTGGGTGATGACTTCAGACTAGTGCCGCCGGGCGACCAGTTGTAAAATGAAAAATTGGCTCAAACAGCACCTCCTGGTCCAAGCTTTTCTCAATCTCTTGGCGTGTGTGCTTATATAATTTTTTTGCACAAGAGAAAGGGACCTACAGTTTACCGCCGAATCCGAACGGCAATAGTTAGAGAATCTTTGCTGTTTCATGGCTAGTTATAATTCACACCGCTGGCGCCAGTAGCTGGTGAAGGTGACCGGGTGTGTAAAAGCATTTTTCTAAAGAAAGAAAAAAACTTTTTCTATTAGATGGGCAGCTGCCATACATACCACTGGTACGCCACACCCGGCATTCAGGCGACCAGTTACCAATTTGAAAAGCACATTTCTTTTGTGTTCCAAAGAAAACTTCACACCGCTGGCGCCAGTAGCTGGTGAAGGTGACCGGGTGTGTAAAAGCATTTTTCTAAAGAAAGAAAAAACTTTTTCTATTAGATGGTCAGCTGCCATACATACCACTGGTATGCCACACCCGGCATTCAGGCGACCACTTACCAATTTGAAAAGCACATTTCTTTTGTGTTCCAAAGAAAACAATACCAAAACATAGTTTTCTTTGATTATTACTTTTTCTTTGTCGTGTAAGTCCAGATTTCATCATCGGAGACGACTCGACTCGAACATTTATTGAGGTTGTCTATCGAAAGCACTTAAAACCAGGGCTGCCAGGTTACCCTTATAACAGGAACGGTTCAGGCTTATTGATCTCCCTTAAAACTAATGACCTCCCTAAACTAAACCGGAACTGATTTTTTTTAAGCGTTCGGTTGAAAAAAATTTTTCTGCGGCCCTAGACTTTTTTACAAAAAAACCAATGTAACACCACTTTTAAAATCGTTAAACCAGAGTCCCAGAATGAGCTTACTGCCGCGTAGACGCCAGTACAAATTAAGAACATATTTTTGAAACAACAACAACCAGAGACATTGGTCAATGCGAGCGAGGCCTATCGCTAACCTACGCTGACGACGCATATACATCATTGTTGTTGCGTTCGAATTTGCGAGAGACATAGGAGAGAGCGAGAAGAGAGACACTTATGAAGTTGTTGCAGTTCCGCACGCGCCAACAACAAAACCTTCGCTCGGAAAGAAAGAGAGGAGAGAACGCATATAAATTTGTTGTTGCTCTAGTACCTAGTAGTAGTAGTTTATTTTGTTTTGAAAATTTTCAGAACATTTGGTTGACATTGACCATAGTTTGCCTGCCGTCAGCCATATGTACATGTGAAGGTTTCATTGTAATGTAGTTGAATTTTTTGATCTACAAAAATTTTGTTGTAATTTGCTGTCTATATCTTGACGCTTCGAAAATATAACTAGCCAGTGTGGAACAACAACGCCCATTCAAAATTTCAATTACTTCTGCTGTGTTCAGCGAAGATTGTTGCCAATATACAAATCGTATTTCTGCCAGGATTGGACATTTGGCCAAGAAATGAAAGACGTCCTCTTTTTCGTGCATTTTGCAAAGCGAGCATTTATTTAGGATACCATCTTTATATGGCTTGAAGTTCAGTGCCATCAGATTACATCGAGCGTGGAATATTTGCTAGATTTCTTTTAGTTAATAGCGGTCATTAAAATAGTTTCTTTCGCATAGAGAGAAATTAAGTTGTTTGTACAACCCCCTGCTTATGCTTCTCTGGGCCTGTTCAAAACATTTTTCTCGAGTGCCTTCAGCACCCATAACTGTGAGGAGTAGCACAGTACGGAACGATCGGTTGCTTCATACATCTCATATTTGACGCTCGGTAGTACGTTGTTGTTGCTCATTAGTTTAATCCAAGCGCTGTTCAACGACAAGATGGATTCCTTTAGTTTTAGACGAAGGTTAGTAGTAAATTTTTCATTTGAGGTCATAGTAACTCCAAGATGCTTGTAAGATGTTACTCTCTCTATCTGCGCACCGTTTAAGCTCCATATTTCCCCTTGAGCTACACGTCCTCTGCCATCCCTTAACACCAGGATTTTTGACTTGTCAGTGTTTATTTTCAGATTCCAAGTTTTGCTGTACTCATTTAGTTGGTTTAGCAATTATTGGAGTTTGGGTGCTGAATCAGCCAGGAGCATCATATCATCCGCGTATAGTATCGTTTTTATATGCCTGTTGCCAAATGAAATTCCTGATGGTAATGCTTTCGCAATATCGTTTATGTAGGGTGAGAATAACAGCGGGCTTAGCAAGCAGCCCTGCTTTACTCCTGTGTTACTTTGGAAGCAGTCTGACAGTTGTGAACCATCCCATACAGCTGCTATATTTTCCTCATACATTTTCTGTATGACTCTAAGGAACTTCGTCGATAGGCCCATATTGCTGAGTTTGCAAATAAGACTCCTTCTGTCGATTGTCAAAAGTCGCCTTGAAATCGATAAAGCTTACGTAGTTTCTTTTTCTCTTTAAGATGGGTTGTAACGATTGAGGATTGTTATTGCTCTATGTAGCCTTATGGCATGCGTGGTTTGTAAACCCGCCAGCTAACCCTTTGCGTAAAACAACAACGAATGCGCGGCTTGCGCAGTGGTTCTGGGGCACCCTTGTATTAGACCAAGACTGCAAAACGATGCAGAACCGAACCCCACAGAATAAATTTAATAGAGGCGAACACAATGAATCAACAATCTAAGTAGCTATGAACCCAGGCTCGAACCAGAACCGCTAACCGAACCTTAGACTTAATGAAATGTTTAAACACCCGGACCAAATCTTTGAAAGAATTTTAGAGGATGGCAGCTCAGATTTAGACAGAATTCTATTTAAATTAGTCACTGAATTTTCCATCCAAAAATAGTAAGCGAATTACTAGTCAGTCAGAAGCAAAAATCCTTTTACTAGCTAAAATTGCCATCGCCTCAAATGTATATTTCCACATAAAGGCTGATCATCAAGGGCAGTCGAAATACAGCGTGGGCGCGTCACAAAGTCTGACAGTCATGACAATTGGCTATTAGATGTGTTGAGCGAGCGAAATGAAATTTTCATGTTTAGCGTAGTTTTGCGAAATCTGTTCTCTGCCGCTGGCGTTTGTCTGTTGATTTTGTTTGGGGTCGCAGACGACTTTATTTTTGGATTACCCAGACTCTCTCGCCATCATCATCATCATCAGCAGCAGCATCATTTGTTGTTAGTTTTTCCTCGTGTTGTATGTGCCGCCATAGGCCTTGTCCGTATTTTGCATAATAATCCGTATCAAATCATGCATTCGCTTCTTGCAGGAAATGACAGCGCCTCGGACTGCACATCCTACTATGCCGAGTATGATCCGTTTGATTTTTTGTACAGTGGGGATTGCGGTACACAATATTCGGATCCCATGTACGAGGCAGTCAACAGGTGGGACAAGAGTACGGCTGCCTCGTCATCCAGTCCGAACGTGAGCTTGATTGGCTGGCGGCAAGATTATTTGGCACCACCGCCTACAGCATCGGCTGTGGAGGATTCATCTAGGGAAAAACGAGAAACGGGAACTATCTCACCGCCACCGCCTCTACCTCCGCGCAATCAGCAGCTCTACGACTCAACGGCAGCCAGTACAAGTGCAGTCAAGGCTACATTGTCGGGAACGGCGCCCTTTACGGACAGCTATACATCCAGTATACCGGCTAATGTGGTGCTTGATCGTCGGAAAACCTGCACGCGTCTCTATGAATTGATCAGCGATCAGCGTACCGATGACCCAGAACTATTAGAGTTCGTTCATATGGTACAACAGCTAAGATCACGTTATCCCCACAACGATGCACCCTCAAATTGTGGGCATGTGGTGGCCGCTGAGTTCAACTATCACTACATGATGGACACCAGCATCAAGGTGATTGTGCATCCAGCTTACAACACCCTGCAACCGCACGCCTTAAGCAGTTCAGTTGCCGGGGAACAAGTCAAGGGCTATGGCACACCTGTGACCTTCACCTGCGATAGTAAGTTAAGACTGAATAACACAGATTTCTTTTCAATCCTTTAACAAATTAAATTCTTTCAGTTGACTCTGTGGTGGCACAGGTTATAGGACAGGCTTTGGCATCACTGGAGGGTCAGGTCAAGGGCACTGTTACGGACTATGTGGTCAAGCCGATTGGTCTAATGGAATGGCTGGCGCCCACCTCAAAACTCAGTCAATTGGAGTGTGTGCACAATAGTTTTCAGCTGGAGAAGGATGTCCATTTGGGTCTGTGCATAAGCAGTGCCTCCAATATGCAGGCCATAGCTCGTACCGAGCGAGATGATGAAAATGATGCAGACTTACTGCCCGAACAGCTGCTGCCCAATGAGGTGGTGCCCATTGTAACCTACGACAACATGATGATACTCATAGAGACATTGGAAATGGAGATTGATAAGCTTGAGTCGGTGGTGGACAGTATACCGTGCCGGAGTGTGGTCAGCTGCTCTGGTGTCGTACAGGCGGTTAAAGCCATATGCGCTCTACTCGGTTCCATTGATACGATGGAAATAGCCAGTTGTATAGCCGAGCTGAAGCGCAATTGTGAAGAGGCTCAGACCAAGTATGCACCCTTAACTGGGGGCGCAAGTAATCCGGAAATAGTCAGTGACTATGGTGACTATGCACAGGTCACCCTACGTCCACGCTCTATGTTGGAGCAGATTAAACTGAAGTGCAATAGATTGCGTGATGCGGTCCAAGAACTGGTGGAACTCTATGCGAATGTGTTTCGTGTGGCGTTTTCGGTGAAGTCACAGGATTATGTGACAAGTGAGTAGCGGAATTTAGTTCCAAGCCTCCTGTACTCTGTATTAATCCCTGCTTTTTTTTCCTAGCTCCCATACCCATCTCTTGTGTGTCCAAGCCCATTGTGGTAAGCATCAACTGTTTACATCGACCGCCACCCAATTGGAAATATGAGGACTATTCGCTTTGTGTGCAGCTTGTTTATGGCACCCGTCTGATGTCCAAGCCGAATGTTTTACACTGTTCGAATGATACCACAGGTGGTCTGTTCCCTCGCCTTAATTTTAGTGCCTGGTTAACCTTTGATCAGCATCCCATTTGTACATTGCCGCGTGAGGCTCGTCTCACGTTTGTTTTATATGGCAAACAGCCGGCCAATGAGAATGAGAACACCAATAATGCCGAATCCAATGGGGAGCGTAGACAGGTGACCACCGAATTGGGTTGGTGTTCCATTCAGCTGTTTGATTTCAAGCGGATCATGATTTGTGGTCCTTATTTGCTGTCTGTGTGGCCACCCACCACAGATAAAATGTTGGGACCAGCCCCAGCAAGGGGTTGTCATCCACATCCTGACTTTTGTCCTGTTCTAAGCATAGAAGTGCCTCCCTATGGTGGACGTATAGAGTTCCCAGAGCATCAGGAGACCCCCAAACCCGCTCCACAGTAAGTCTATGCGTTGCCATGCACACAACTAAGGTTAACCAAATGTCTTTGCAGCTATGACTTTGCCTCTTTGGATGCCAATCTGCAGGAGGAACTGTTGGATACCGCTGAATTGGGTTATACCGGCGCCACTGAGCGACGTGAGGTATTCTGGGAGAAGCGTTTGTATTTGCAAAACTATCCCAATGCTTTGCCCAAAGTTTTACACGCTGCCCACAGTTGGGACTATGCCAATCTGATTGATTTGCATGCTCTGTTGCATTCCTGGGCACCGCTGTCACCACTGCAGGCCTTGGAGTTACTTTTGCCACGCTATCCCGATGCCAAAGTGCGCGAGAAGGCAGTGGAATGGATTTCTCAAATGCCCAACGATCAACTGGTGGATTTTCTGCCGCAACTGGTGCAATCGCTGAAGCATGACACCTACGAGGGTTCGGCTTTGGCGCGTTTCCTGCTGGCCAAATGTCTAGAGTCACCGCGATTTGCCCATCATATGTACTGGCTGCTGGTTCACAGTTTGCCAGATGATCCGCACAATTCGATAGGTGCCGCCATGGTGGATCAGGATTACGATGAGTCTCAGATAACACAGGCTCGCTATTATCGACGCAATAAGATGATGTTGCGGGCTTTGATGGCCATTTGCGGAGAGAAGATGTTGCAACGTTTTATGTACCAGCATCGGATGTGTCAGGTAGGCTGGTCCTCAGGCAATCAGAAATGGCGAATTCCAAAACTTTTCTTGCTTACAGAAACTTACCAAGGTGGCGGAATCTGTAAAGGAGGCTAAAGAGTCTATGCGTCAGAAGAGTTTGGTGGCGGGTTTGGATGAGGTACACCAAGATTTGCTGGAACAACCCACTTGTTTGCCCCTAGGACCAGAGTTGGAGGTGATGGGTGTAAGCGTGCGTAATTGCAGTTACTTTAACTCCAATACTTTGCCACTGAAAATTACTTTTGTGGGTCCGGATGCTGAGCCACTACCGGCTATCTTTAAGGTGGGTTATCTGCGACAGATGTTCTTTTATGTTCAGTTACTGTTATAATGATCTTATGCTAGGTCTTATACAGGAATAGGCTGTTCCCAGTTGAATACAACTTGAAATAATGAATGAACTGTGGTTTAGCAGTCCAGGATCCATTCAATTACTTTTAAATTTTGTTATCTGAATGTAACAGTTGCTCTATAAGATCTAGGAAAGGAGAGAAAAAACTCCAAATTGAAAACATTTGAAAAGTAGAATCAAAACAGCAACTGAACAAAAAAGAACAATCAAAGAAGAGTATTTCCAAATCATTTTTATTAACTGAAACATGAATCACAATATTTATGGACATCTTACCTCTTTTATAGTGCGGCGATGACCTTCAGCAAGATCAACTGACCATACAATTAATACGCATCATGAACAAAATGTGGTTAGCTGAACGTTTGGACTTAAAAATGGTGACCTTTAATTGTGTACCCACTGGTCATAAAAGCGGCATGATAGAACTTGTCTCAGAGGCAGAAACATTGCGTAAAATTCAAGTAGAGTGCGGTTTGACTGGTTCGTTTAAGGATCGTCCCATTGCCGAGTGGTTGGGCAAACAGAATCCGAGTCCGTTGGAGTATCAAAGTGCGGTACGAAATTTTACTTTATCCTGTGCCGGCTATAGCGTGGCCACTTATGTGCTGGGAATCTGTGATCGACATAATGATAACATTATGCTTAAGACATCCGGACATCTTTTCCATATTGATTTTGGAAAATTTCTGGGCGATGCTCAAATGTTTGGCAATTTCAAGAGGTAAGTTTGCTTTCTTGTCTATCCAAACTGTTTCTTAGTGTTCGTTTTTCTCTTTTGTTTTACAGAGATCGCACTCCATTTGTGCTCACCTCGGATATGGCTTATGTGATTAATGGCGGTGATAAACCCTCCACTGACTTCCACTACTTTGTGGATCTCTGCTGTCGTGCCTTCAATATAGTGCGCAAAAATGCCGATCTTTTGTTGCATACTTTGGCGCATATGGCCACAGCCGGAATGCCTGGTGTGAATTCGAATGCGGTTACCTATGTACGGCGTGCCTTGTTACCATCACAGTCTAATCCCGAGGCGGCGGCCACTTTTGCCAAGATGATACAGTCCTCACTGAAGAGCTGGTTCACGCAATTCAATTTCTTTTTGCATAACTTGGCACAAATGCGTTTCACGGC
This sequence comes from Lordiphosa magnipectinata, assembly GCA_037044535.1. NCBI lineage: Eukaryota > Metazoa > Arthropoda > Insecta > Diptera > Drosophilidae > Lordiphosa > Lordiphosa magnipectinata. The sequence goes on along the minus strand of JBAMBO010001662.1, from coordinate 347,169 downwards.
CGATGAGGGTACCGGTGAACTGCTTTCCTTTGTGCCACGCAAATATACGTAAGTTGATTAAGACTTGAGAAACCGAATTTATCATTATTAAAATTACGCTTTGTTATACTTTTTAGCATGCAACAGGATGGACGTCTAAAGATAGTAAAGGTGGTGCGCTTCCAAAAACATTACAGCATGGAAAAGTATTATATGTATATACTACAAGTTACGCGTCATGGACAACCAGATCCAACGCATTTATTCCGCTCGTATCGAGAATTTACGGAATTCCATCAGAAACTGTGCATGCACTTTCCACTGGTCAAGTTGAATAGGTAAGTTCATTGAACCGGATTTTAAGGACTTGGATTAGGGTTTAAGATAAATAGACGAATGATAAAAAAGTTAGGTCATGTTTATTTAAATTGACTACAAAAACTCCATTGTTATGTACTTATAAGACTCGCTGTTTTCGAAAAAGTATGCTATAATGATTTTAGCCACATACTATTGATAAGTGCAGCTTCTGACAGTGACGACTTGATGTAATCAGTGATTTCTCAAGTTTTTAGCGCAGTGTCCTTAATTTCAATTTATTCTTCAACATAGTCTCCATCGATGGTGATACATGCAGTTCAACCGTTTTCTTAGCAGTCCATATTTTGCTCCACTAGCGATTCATTTGAAATTTGAGCCATATCTAAATTCTTTGAGCATATTTTTCCATGCATCTTCTTCTAGATCCAATCCCGAGTGGGACTTAGGGCATCAACTACTCCTCTCCAGCGAACTCTTCTTTGGGTCTGCCTGGTGTCCGCCCGACTCCGTAAAACGGGTTCCACTCCATTGCCTTCCTTGCGATGTTGTTGTTGTTTTTCCGCAATGTGTGTCCTATCCAGCTCCATTTCATTCTGCGTATTATTGTGTCGACACTCTCCATATTCGCTCGCCTGAGTAGCTCGATATTCCGTATTCTGTCAGGCCAGAAAATGCAGAATATGCGACGCAGGCAACGGTTCACAAATGTTTGGAGTTTTGACACTATGGAAGTTGTAATTTGTTGTATAGGAGCACTGGCGAAGTCCACAAAGGCCATGTGCAGGTCTGATCTGTACTCGGTGCATTGCTCAATCAAGATGCACGTGCACGACGAGCCCTTTCTTAATCCTGCTTGCTCTTCGCCTATGGTGTCCATAACGGTGTCTTTCAGGCGATCCAGAACTATTTTGGCTATGAGCTTCGAGATGGTTGGCAGCACACAGATTCCACGCCAGTTGACGCATTCGCGCAGGTCGCCCTTTTTGGGGATTTTCACCAGGATGCCCTCAAACCATTCCGAGGGGAGCTCCTCAGTTTCCCACGCCCGTTTTATTACCGGGTACAGTAAATCCATCGCGGTTGTCGGCTGGCATTTGAAGAGCTTTGTTGTTGGGCAGCGATTGGATGGCCGTGAGGATTTCGAGTTTTGTGGGTGCTGAAGTCCTTACCCTGTGGTGGCTTGAAATCTGTGGCAGCTCGGTAAAAAGTCGAGATGCGGCCGTAGATACCTCAAAGTTAAGGACTGCTGCAAAGTGGGATCTCCATCTGATCAATTGATCCTTTCCAGTCGTTAGGTACTTTCCATCTTCCTTAATTGGGCGCTCCGCATTCGTCTTTTTATCTGCTATTTCTTTGGTCGCCATAAACACCGTTTTTAGATCGCCGTTTGCTGCTGCATTTTCCGCTTTTTCTGCGAGATTGTTGTTGCGGCTGTTTTTGTCCCGGCGCACGCTTCTTTTGTTCTCGCGGTTCTTGGCGCGGTATTCTTCTTTCATAGCCGTTAGTTGTTGTGGTGGGTTCGGATTCTGCAGTTTCTACCAAACTCATTTTGTGGACTTAATAACCACAAACCAAAACGGGTCATTTCACGTAATCGTCCTGCATTTGTCTGATAGATGAACTCACGACACGAATTTAATGCTAATATTGACCTGTAACACTGATACATATTTGTACTCAAACAAATTGATCTCGTTGAGACTAAAAGAATCAGAAAGGGTATGATAGTAGTGTCAAAACCTTGGCTGGGTTGGATCTGGTTAACTTCCGTTTTCTTTTTATAGCTCTTGAAAGTTGTAAGCTTTTGATTGCGTTTTAGTAGCTCGTGATATCACCTAGAAAACATTTAATTTCTTCTTTTTTGACCCGATATTCGCATCACTACCGCTTGACGGACTCGGCCTCTGCTATAAATTCCCTCCAGTCGGTTTTGCTTTGTACGAGCTGTTTAACACCTAGGTTGGAAATATCTTTCCGCACCTGATACTCCCGTCTTAGTGGTGGGCGTCCCTCTGGCCTTTTCCTCCAAAGTCAGCCGACTTCGATTTGTACGCCTTTTTTACTGGAGCTTCTTCATCCGTCCTGGTGACATGTCCTATCAAGCGCACCCGCTGTTGCTTTATGCGCTTGACCAGACTGCTGTCCCCATAGAGCTCATTTCATTCGAACTTTTAAAGGTCCATAAATTCTCCAAAGAATCTTTCGCTCGAAAACGCCAATCGCCGCCTCATCCGCTGCTGTTAAGGTCCATGCTTCTGCGCTGTATTGCAGGACTGGGATGATAAGCGACTTGTATAGCGCTCTTTTCGTTTTTCGAGAGAGGGCTCTTGAACTCCCTACTTTGCCCGTAGTAGCATCGGTTTGCAAGAGTAATTCTCCTTCGAATTTCCAAACTGATGCTGTTGTCGCTGGTTATCAACGTTCCGAGGTAGACAAAATCCTTTTGAACTTTAAAGTTGAACTCTCCCATTGTAACAGATTGACGCTTAGACTTCTTGTCCGTGGATACTAGGTACTTTGTATTGTCTTCGATTACCGCTAAGCCCATCAGTTTAGACTGCTTCTCAATCTCTGAAAACGCATTGCTTACCGCCCGTTGGTTTTTGCCGATAATGTCAATATCATCGGCGTATGCGAGTAGCATTAGATCTTTATAAAGAAATGTGCCCGATCTATTGGCATTTGGGCACCGGCTTAGTATATACTCCATCAGTAGATTATATAAGTCACAGGATAAGGTATCACCATGCCTAAAACATCTTCTGGTATCAAATGTTTCGGAGAGGTTCCTTCCTATTTTGACGGAGCTTTGCGTGCTTCTCAACATCATTCTGCAAAGTCGAAAGGCTTCAAATAACCTTGCCACGCTCCCTCCCGCCCCCGTAATTTTGAAAACTCACGGTATATATCCCACAGATTGTAGATTGTTCGTACTTTTTTGAGATATTATGTAATCAAGATTATTTATCGATTTGCCGAAAAAGTAGATAAAGATTGGATGAACGATACTCAAGTTATGACTAAAAGAAAGTTACTTCCCCCGCCCTGGCAGTAGTGGACAGTTTTGAAAATCCTTCATTGTTTAATGCAAGTAGTGGCGCCATCTATAGTTCAGCAGCGCTGCTCTCAGCTGCTACTCCGGTACAGATTATATTAGAGTTGGGCTTGACCGACTTTCTTACTTGTTTCCTAAGAGAACGGTCACACTTAAGCGAAATCAAATCGAAATCACATTTGAGGCTGATATCGCGAAATCAATTAGTATGACCTTACTTCTAAATTTTCTAGGCACACTGCTCATTTTGTATGGATCAGCTGTATAGCGAAATCCAATCGAAAGCGAATCAACTAGTAAGTTCTTTAATCCCATCAGAAGCAAAGAACTGCAAAGTGCAATAAAATAACAGTGGCAGCTAAACAGCTATAAATATCATTCTGTGCCCTCAGTTCATCATTCAGTCGCCTGTGTGCGCGCCCTAAGATCAGAATATTTGCAAAATTTTTAATATAAAAACCACAAATATAGAACTAACTGAGTATAGAACGATCGCATCGTTTTAGCCGATTCTTTTCCAAAATAGGTTTCATCCGACTTCGGTTTCTGGTTCTACAAAAAGAGTTGGTTAAAAGATTGGTATCGACCAACAAGAGGTCCGAAAATATCCCTCCTATTGCTAAAGCCAGTAACGCTGACTGCGACTGACTTTCAGACATTCAGTGAAGAATGTCTTTGGCAAGCATTCGGCTCTTGTGCATGTAAATTACCAAATACGTAAGCACCCCAGGGGTTTTGGTTGGGCTACTCTGTTCTAACCTAATAAATAATTTTCAGGGATGGTCTCGATCGGGATCAAATCAATAAATATGTCCTATGTACACGATAGTCGCGAACTGGCTGCGCTTTTCAACCTCTAAAGGGTTTTATCAGTGGAACTAGCAGTCTGCAGTCTGACCCCTGGTGGTTTTCTAAAAGCCTTTTTGTAAGCGGAACAACAGTTTGCTCTTGATGTTTGGATATTGAAAATCCTTTTATTAAGGACAATCCTCTTTTCTTTCTCTATAAACTTTATTATAACAAAAGTCAACATAGTTTTATGGCAATTATGGTATATAATAATATAATACCCAAAGATTTGGGCTATAAACTAACACATAGAATACTGTATTCGCTAAGGAAATCAACAGCCACTTTCCGTCCTAAGCCTCTGTGTCATTGGATGCAACAGGTTTCACATCTTCGTTGAAGGGACGTAGGGCCTGTGTCATGGACCGATGCTGGCTTATGGCTTGCCCAAATGCATCATCATCGTCGTCATCGCTGTCGAACTGTGACACCTGGTTACCAAAAAGGCTGGGTGGTACCTCTTGTTCAAGATTGAACACTCGCAACATGGGTCTAGGTGGTGGCAACTCATCTTCACTCGAACTGAGCACCACCTCAGCTGATTGATAATATTGCAGATTCTCTACATCGAAACGAACTTTGAGGGTGCGTGCCTTACGCTTGGCTGGCTGTGGAGGTAGTGTAACCTCCAGCTCCGTTTCACTTGCACTGGAGCTGGGTAGCTCTTCGCGTTGGTAACAGGACAAAGGTGGTGCATCCTCCCCACGCACCTTGAGGGTGGCTGACTTTAAGGTGCGCGGAGCCGGTTGAGGTGGTGCTGAACGGGGAAGTGGTGGTGGAGTAGCTGATGACTCAATATCCAGCTCTTCACACAAATCCTCAAAATCAGCAGCTGGCAGATGATTACGTTGTGTGTTGTTTCTAGTTTCTTCTTGATCCGCTTCTAGCTCGGCATACAGATCCTCTATGCTGTTCACATATTTGGATTTACTTACCACTTCCGCATAGTTGGGCAAGCTATGTTTAATCTGAGAGTTTTCCAGTTGCATTAGCGACTCATAGTCGGGTAGAAAGGGGGGCATACCCGCCTCATAAGGCGGTGGTTCTGGTTTTGCTGCTGGTTCTTCTATTAACTCTAATTCTTCGAAAAGATTATCCACTTGCTCTATTCGGTCTAGTGTGAGTGTAGCTTCACTTAGTGTGGCCTCTACTGAGGGCAATTGCTCCACCTCCTGGGGATGCACTTGTGCAGCCACCTCAGCTAGATTTTCAAAGTTTTCCCAATCTTCATCAATGCTTTTACCAAATCCGGGCGGACTATTAGCCACCGGCAGCTGCAATTGATCAAAGTCTAAAATATCCGCTTCGTTTAGTACAGAAGTGGAACGATAGCGCAGAAACTGATCCTCGCCATGAGGTAATTCCAAATCATCGAACAATTTAGTGGGCTCTAAATCATTGATATTAGCCTCAGGAGTGCCAGCAATAATTTCCACCACAAAAGCTGAGTCCTGCTCGCTTATAACTTGGCTACTGCTGGCAGGTGGCTCTTCTTCCTGTTGATGTACCGTAGCTGTTACCGCAATGGCTGCACCCACCTGATCATCGTCGGGTGTTAATAGTTCAGGCATATCATCAACCTGCTCAAACTTAACATATCCGCCAGCATGCTTGTTTCTCAGCTGAATCTCTGGTTTTGCACTAATCAGTTCATATTTCTCTGCAAAATGATCAAAATGGGGTATGCCCAGTTCCGTGGGTGGTACCTCAACTTGTAATTGGGATGTGGTAGGGTTTGTGATTTTGGGTGTGGGTGGTGTAGGTGGCTGTCGTGTTGGTGGACTGGCATATAGCTCCAACTGAGCGCTTATCACTTCACGACGTTGACGACGCTGTGCTTGTGTCGGCTGCTGTCGATATGTTACTTCAATCTGTTCACTGTTGCTTATGCTGGGCAACTCATCATGATGCTCTAAATGAGCTACCGAGTGTAGACGCAAATTGGGTACACTGCCCGTAATGTAACGGTTAGCTGAAGATAAAAAAAGAGTTTAGTAAAATCATTCATTCATAGTTCAATCTATTCAAAGCTAAAGTGCAAATCTTAAATTCCATTCGAATTAACAAATTCTCTTTAAATTACCTGGCAACGTTGATGTTGATGGCCAAGTACTTTCAAATTCCTCAGTGTTTCGCTGACGAAATACACCATGCACTGCACTGTCCGTGCCGTTTACCTGTAAATATATATGTATGTATGTAGGAAATGTATTTGAGTACCACAAATTAATTATTCACTTCACACTCCACTTGCTAATTCTTTCCGCTCGTTTAATGTCTATAACAGCTGTGGACTCAGCTGTTTGAACTGTTTGAATGCAGCTCAAACTTTGTTTGAGGAATTGTGAAGGGGTAAACCACCAACACATGACCACAGACACATAGCGACTCAAAGGTTAGTTAGAGATGAGCTCGTGGCACGGAAAGTGTACACTAAATATCGCATAAAATTTCGGAAAAATGTATTATAAAAATATATTATTATGAAAAGGCAGCAACTCCCAAACCAAATAATAGCTCGATTTACATATTGAGAAACTAAGTCTGGGTTTACACCAGGGTTTGTCTACTAGAGCGAGGCCCAAATAGTAAGAGTGTATTAGGTGTGCGAAAAAAAACGACGCAAAACCAGCTCTGGCCTACTTCATCGACCGCTGGCTAGCGATTGAAAAGCAGAATATTCAGGAAACTCACAATTCGAACTGACATTTACCCAGCGGCGCAGAGCTCAACGTGTTCTGCCGAAAGTATGCATTACGCCTGAAGAAAAAGTAATGCAATACAATCGCTGCTTTTCGTTAGAGAGATAGTAATCGAAAACAAACTGAAACATCGAATCTTGCCACAAACGAGCCGACGTCTATTTCGTTCGCTTTTGTGCCTTCCCCGCTCATCCATAAGCGTTTTTTGACATTTCTTCTATTTTCTAAATTTGTATTTGTATGCACAACGAATGTGTAAGTGTAGCAGTGACTTGACACATGCGTGGCGAAGAGTCACTAGAATATAATTGTCGGGAAAACAAGCTCGCAAAGTTGAAAACTCAATGGGCAAAAGTGATTTTGTGATTGATGATGATATTGGCCATCCTTAAAAAGCTATCGACTAAGAACATGCCCCTTGATGACGACTTTTTTTCCATTTGTAGTCTGGACAATTTTAAGCTTTGTAAAAATATACATCTTATTTATCGAGGAATAACAAATAAAATCGTTTAAAATAAACTAATATAAAAACCTCTGCATTATTACATCATTACCCACTCATATAGGCTGTAATGCATGTGCATTACCAACCCATATACTTCTCTATCAGTAATACATTGCCTCGCGTATAACTCTTGCATTACCCACCCGTATTCTTTTGTGCTTTACGGCAGAGTATACGATTCCTAAATTGTGTGTTGAATTGTAAACGGACTGCGAACATTTTGCATTACAATTTAAAAAAAAAATATTCGCATTCGTAATGGGAATGCGATGGCAGTTCGGCTCTGGCATACTTGTTTTATTACTAGTAATGCACGCTGTGCGCACCCCGTTTACAAAGCGGCCATGCATACGGCAAAGTAATGCAGATTCTGTGCGATTATTTCCTTCATACTGAAGGCAAAGTAATCCAGGAGTAATCCATTTTGTAATGGCAATTTGCTGGGTTACTGGGTTATATTCAAAGAATTCAGAATGATAACAGACATAGAGAGAAAACAATTAAAATAAATCGAAGTTTGAAAAAAACTCCACAATACTAACACGATGCAAGCCTTATCGTATAATATGGAAACACTGGAACCCGTATGCAACCCGACAGTTTGCTGTTATTTGAGCGGTAGTTGGAAAAAGTCCGCTACGCTAGAACGATACAAGTCTTTTCGTATAGTTGATTAAATTAACCTACCTAAAGGTTGTCGCAATGGTTTAACGGACCCTCCTTCTACGATCACAGCGTTGAAAGGGTTATATGGTAACACAACGGGCCTTTATTGGCCTAATGGATGAAATGGTATTCTCCCATTTTAACCATAGCAACCTAACCTAACCTAACCTAAGGTTGTCGCTACGTCATCAAACTGGTCAATGCAATGAACCGAACCTAACTATCTATTCTCTTTTTATCTATTGCCGTTTTCAACGTTCGGTTCGTGGTTTAGTTTCCTTGCACAATTCGGTGCGTTTTGATTTGGTTCGGGTCAGCCACTACTTGATTTTCAAAACTGATAAGTAGAAGGAGCCACTACTGTAACCACTGGAACTGATTTTTGGTCATAACTTGAGTATAGTTCAGGGGTGCCCAAGCCTATTCCGCAAGCCACACATTTGTTATTGCTTCGCGCAAAGGAATAGCCCGCGCGCATACGATTCACGCGGCCAAAGCAAAAACAATTTCATATGAGTGCTCTTCTCTCTTTCTTTTCTGCAACAACAATTTCATATGTGTCTCTCTTCTCTCTCTCCTATGTATCCGACAAACTCGAACGCAACAACAATGTTGTTTATGCGTTGTCAGCGATCGCTTCGCGCGCGGTTTTTTGAGACAGCAACGACCACACACACAAACAAAAATTGAGTTTCTCTTTCTATTGCTTGTGGTTGTTCTTGCTTGATTTGCTTCAACGCGCTCGTAAGATCATTCTGGGCACCCCTGGTATAGTTCATCTGATCTTTATCATTGCTTCAGCAAATCGATAAAAAAAAAATCTTGAATCCTAACTATCTTTAAAAGGTACAAACCTTCTATCTACTAAAATGTGGGAGATTTATTGATATACAACGTTTTTATTTTCAAAATGCGGGGGCGGCAGGGGGCGTGGTATAAGAATTATATGTACAATACATGTCAAACCCCTATCTCTTAACATCTCTGAGATCTTTTCGTTCATCGACTTGGCTATATTGACTTGGCTGTTAATGCTGATCAAGAATAAATATACTTTATAGGGTCGAAAATGATTCCTTCTGCCTGTTTCATACTTTTGCACAAACGTAATATACTCTGTGTACCTTTGGTACAGAGTATAACAACCCCTATCAACGTGTCTCAATCGCGCACACTGCACCAGTTGTGATGTCTACGTGTGCGACCTGCTGGCGCCGATTCGCATGGTCTTTGTTGTTGTAACACACTTCGAAGCGAGCTAATTGTGACGCAATGCGTCTTAGTGACGCCAGTTGCCAAAATATCAAGATGAAGGGCTTCTTTAAACGATGGTGACGCTCTTGTCTATAAAACGTGGGTCCAAACCACCGCCCAAAAACCTCGAACCTCAAATTGACAAAACATTATTGGCATTCAAATACAACAAATGTCAAAAACGCAGCTTCGTTTCCCCATGACGATACATTGTGAATGTCTCACTCCAGACTTATCAATGCATTTGTTTAGATTTAGGAAATAGTTCTTCTTGTAAATAAACTTATGCACTCCTGGGGTTTTGAATGGACAATTTAAATTTTGTATTAAAATTGTTTCACGTGTCCATCTCTAAAGCAGAGACACACAAAGAAATTTCACACCGCATACACCTGTGACTCGGTTTGGGGGCGAGAGTATTTGTTTTTGTCTTATCAGCCACAGTCATTGTTGTTGTTTTTGTTGTTGTTGTTGACGTCGCCGTCGACGTCGACGTCGTTGCTGGTATCGGTATCACATTAACCTTTATTAATTGCTAGCAGCCGCGACATTCGCGTGTTAGTTTTCCCCCCAAAAAAAAATAATAAAGGTTAATTTTCTTGCAAATTTTGCATACACACCTGCGATTCGTAGGCTGCATAACGTGGCGGCGTTTGTTGGGATTGCTGTAAAGTATTGTGAGATCTTGTTGTTGGTTCGCCGCGATTAAAGTTTAAGCGACGCCGGAAACCCCAGATTTTAATTCCAATCAAAGCAGAAATAAGGCTCATCAGCAATACAACTGATACGAACATGGAACCAATGGCAGCTGATTGCTGCTGACCACCTAAATAGGAGTATATTGTTCCTTTAGTTCCTGGATTTTGGGTTTAGAAGTCTGACTTACCTTGGCCCACATTCCTCAGTTGAGCCATGGCTCTCTACACACTAAATAACTTTGGCTGGCATTTTGCAATTTTACAGTTAATTTTATGGATTTTTGCAGCTCTGTTTTGTTATTGCCAAAAAATTTAAGTAACTTCACCACGTCGTCGCCCCACAGCTCTGGGCTTTTCGCTACCAGCTCTTGTCGTCCGTACGCCAGCTCGCTCGTTAACTGATTGAGTGTTGACGTCGTCGTCGTCGTCGTTATTGTAAACGCTTATCGGCCTGATATTGCTCTCCCAGTAGCGCGCTCTTCTTTCACCCACTGCTCTTTAGCAACGGCAATGAAATCACTATGCCTCAGTCACCGATTTATCAGCTATTAGTGGTGTTTTATATGGTTTGGGAGACGAATTTGCGGCCAACTGATAAGCAATCGCATTTGATTTCTCAGCTCTCCCTAGAGAGAAATTCAACTCTTTTCACGCTTCCCATTAAATTAAGGTAATCTTTATTAAATTTCCGCAAAATTCAAATAATTATAAATAAACTCAAATTTGTATATATCAACATCAAACTGGAAACGCAGTTTTTAAGAATTTATAAGGGGGGTTATGATCAAGATCTTACACAGGACTCATATGCTGATTTCTCTTCTTCCAGATAGCTGCTATGTGTCAAGATAAGCTCACAATTTACTCTGACATTTGTAAGTTTATGTGACATATAGCTCTAGGTAGAACATGAGAAATCGGACCTAAAAGTGTAAACAAGACCGACTGTTGTTTACCCTGTAGTTACTCAAGTCATTGCTCGATTGAAATCCTCTTAGATTTATAGAATCAATATGATCAAAAAGTTACGCAGGTGGAAAAGAATTCCTGCTCTATGTAGAAGATGAGAAATCGGCCCTAAAAGTGTAAACTTTATTCAACAAGAGAGCGAAACAAGACCGACTGTTGTTTACCCTGTAGTTACTCAAGTCATTGCTCGATTGAAATCCTCTTAGATTTATAGAATCAATATGATCAAAAAGTTACGCAGGTGGAAAAGAATTCCTGCGAAGCTGATGAGAGTAACCCAACATGCCAGGAAGACCTCCTACAGGATCGCATCTTCTAGAGCAGATAGTTTCTCGTGATTGAAGTTCACCTAAAGGTATTCCCTTTCTACATACGTTGCTTGGGGTGGAATTGGCATTGTGTGCCGTTAGCTGCCCCTCTAGTGCCCCAGGTCACGGTTTTTTTTTGTGTTTTTTACCATCTGTACTGCTATCTCCGGTCCGCACAGGCCGGCTGTCCTTTTGGAGGCAGAAATCTTCATTGGAACTTTTTTGGGGTTGGTTAGTTAGGATTCTGTAATATCCTCAGGGGCTAAGAGGAGAAAGAGTCTTTCCATATACTTTTTAGGTGCTGAATTAAAGTTTCTGTACAAAAATTAAATATACAGTAAGGGCTGATTTGTCATCCTCTACAAAAAGCACAGTAAATTGTGAGCTTATCTGATACATAGCAGCTATCTGGAAGAAGAGAAATCGGCCCTTACCCCTAAGGCTTTGTATCGATTTTATCAGCTTTATTTTCTCTTACCATTTGTACCTATTAAGAGGCAAAATTGGCTAAGAGCCAGCGCATACATGCAGCTGAAAGATGAACTGACGCCAAGCTTTAAGCTTTCGAAAAACAAACTCACTACATGCATGGAAGTGCGCACACTATGTGCTTAATTGAACATTTGAATTCAGCCGTAAGTTCAGCTTTCTTTGAATGAACAAGCATGCTTGTTTATTTCAGCTCGTTGATGTATTTAGTCATGGACTACGAAACATTATTAAATGATATTGCATTAAAAACTAAAAGTATTCCAATAGAATTGTGACGGATAAAATTTGGGAGACAATCTCGAAAAATATCAATGCTACAAGTAGTGTATTATATGCTCTTTTATCACAAAATTACATGCAAAATTAAAAAGCTCTCATAAATACTTACATAGATGCGAATGAATAAGACTTTCCTACTTCTGAATGCGTTCTCCAATTGTATTTAAAATATTGTCGCAAGTGTTCATATCCATTCTGGCGTGTTCATAAAAGTTTGTTGGATACGTACTTAATTGACCATATAAATTATGAAATTCACCCCTCATGTCTCTCTAACAGTAACAATCTTGTGAACCCATATTCTTTTTTTTCTTTGCTAAAATTTTGTCTGCACTTTTAAATTTTCGCAATCGAGGCGACACCATGTTGCTAGCAAGATTAAAATGAATATGCTAAAAGCTCAGGTCAGCAACATGTGTGCCCAACTTGAAAATTGTAAGCTTTCGGTTCTGCAGTCAGTTCATCTTTCAGCTACATGTGTGCGCGAGCCCTTAGTCAATTTTGCCTCTTAATAGGTACAAAGGGTAAGAGAGAATAATGCTGATAAAATCGATACAAAGCCGGATCAAATCCCTTTAAATATTTTATCATAACGGGCTTAAAAATAAATCCAACTTGATCTTCTGGCATATATGCAAAAATTTTGTACAAAACATTGACTTCTCCGAAATATTTGCCAAGTGAAATTCCCCAAAATAATCACATATCTAATTTAATAATTGGATTAACACCTTTGGACGCACTATGGCCAAATGCTTCATAGTTATTAGCTTAGTTCAGCGGTGGGCACGCCCTTGATCCCATTACTTCGAGATTTATAATTGTCAACTCGGCGTCACTTAGCCGCGTAAGAAAAATTGTCGCAATTGTCTCGCATCGAAGTGTGTAACAACAACAAAGACTATGCGAATAGGCGTAAGCAGGGCGAACTTACAGACGGCGCTACAGGTGCAGTGTTCGCGATCGAGGCTCACTGATAAGGGTTGTTTTCTCTGCTGATGTTGTTGGACTGCTCCCAAACGCAAATTTAGTGCCCACCGCTGGCTTAGATTAGATGATTTAAATGAAAAGAGTTGTCATGCTGGACTCATCAATTAAAGCAAAGCTTTATGAAGCAAAATCGTTTTTTATTGCAATTTAATTAGGAAATTGGGGTTATGTGCTCGTGGCACCACAACAGAACTTAGTAAACAGTGCAGAATTCTGTGATTCGATGAAGCTTTTTTTTAAGCAAAAACGGTCCCCTAGGGGAAGATTGCAAGAACGACTTCACATCCTTAAAAAATGGTTTTCCCAGGAAGTGGGTGCGTGTCCTAAAAAGTGCAGGGCAATTGCAAAGAAAGTGTTGAAAGTTTTCTATCTCCTTCTTATTCCCAAAGCTTTGACAGAAGGCCATTTGTGAGGCAGCGCGTAGTATGTGTGCCTGTTGTGCAATTGCTTGTGGGTTCAATACCGCCTCATAACATCAAATAATCAAAAGTTTTTTCTTGAAATACATTTTTACAATCGGTCAACTTCACCAGCTATCTGTAAAGTAAATAGCCATGAAAAAGTTTCTCTTAAACTTTTTCGGTTTCGGCGTTAAACGGTAGGTCCCTTACTCTTGTGTGAAAATAAGAAGTTCACACCAACAGATTGAGAGAAGCTCGGCTTTTGGCCTTTTGGTGCTAAGTAAAACTAGCTTTTTTTCTTAGCTTATTTCTAAATATCTTAATATCTTTCTAAATATTTTATCCCTTAAATATAACTAAGCTAACGTTGTTTTGGAATTCACAACTAGTATATAATAGAGCTACGGTGGTCTAATGGGAGGGGTACACACAACGCAACTTATGTAGTTCCCATCGAAAGGGCCTCTTCACGTAGGGTGTCACGTGATAATTATATTCAGGACCGATTTCTCTTCTTCCAGATAGCTGCTATGTGTCAAATAAATTTAAAATACACTCTGTTACTTGTTGGCTTATGTGACAGATAGCTCTATGAAGAAGATGTGAAATCGGTCCTTAATGTTATTATAAAAAAAGACCTGTTAATGTGTTAGGTTGTGTCTTATGAATATGATATTTAACACTATGTGTGAATCGTGGTAGAGTCTTATGTTCAATTTGAACATATTCTTGGTCAGAGTAACCGGGAGACTTGACAGCCAGTTGCGGTGTCCCCTTTGTCGTTCTGCCCTTGTTTTGTTTTTCTGTATTTCTGGTAATGTACTGCAGGGGTCTTGGTATGTCCGTGATTGCTTCTATCAGTGGCGTCACCGTGCTGCGGACTAGATTGCTAGTTAATGATTTTGAAGCTGACTATCGATTGGATTTTTTAAGTTCCTTGGAGTTTCTTCCAGAGTGTAGATTAATAAGGTCGCTCGCCTGACTGCTTAGACTTCTGTCTAAAAAACGCTACACCAGTTTGGTAGACGAATATAGAGCCTTGTCGCTAGCTCTTCGGCATATGGAATCGCTCCTGTGCCCTCTTCCGTCTTTTGTATATGATAAGCTTGTTCTTCCAAAAGTGACTTTGTAGCTGTTGGGCTTTATGGCACCTGAAGTTCACGTTTTTTTTCCATTTTCGTCGAAATTTACAAGATTGTCTGGTACCAATGGCTGTGAATCACAAACTAAATGACACCGCTTGCTCAAAATTAGACATAAGTATATTAACAGATGGTAGTTGACGGGAGCAGTGACTTTAAAAGTTACCAAACAGGAATGAAGAAAAAAAGTTAAGTTTCTAAAGGTTGCTTGTAATGGAAATTAACAGCAAAAGTGTAAGGCTTTTAGTTATTGTTTAATTCCCAGACAGAAACATTTGTCTTAACAATTTTGCAGTCCATCAATTAAGAGACGATTAAAGCCTCGAATTTCCTATAAAAATCAACTGTTATACGAGATTATTAGTGAAATGAATCTGTTGCTCTGCCATTGATAGGTTTAAAAACACTTGTGAAAGTCATTGCCCATTTAATTTATTGTTAATTGATGATTAAATTATTAATTGTGTGTTTATATATTAGCCTTCCAGCTGGCGTACATGTGGGACGTTCCAATATCAAGTCTGTGGCTGAAAAACGATTACCTCTAATTCAACGTTTTCTCCAATCACTTTTCGATGCCTCTGAGGAGATTGCGCATTCCGATTTAGTGTACACCTTCTTTCATCCGCTGCTAAGAGATCAGCAGGAGGCCAAGCTGGAGATGCCCAAGATAAAGGGTAAGTTTTGTATACGAATCATTTAAATTGGTTTACTAAAACATTTCCAATTGCAGAGGTCAAACGTCAACCCTCGCGAGATAATCCTAATGAGATTGGTCAAATTCGACTGTCGCTGCAATATCAACGCGGCGTACTTACTGTGATGGTATGTATACCACCAATTTAAAGTATGACTAAAGCTGATTTGGTTTGCTCCCCCCCACACAGATACACCACGCCAAAGGGCTGCCCATGCTACAGGGCGGTCAGGAGCCCAACACTTATGTCAAGTGCTATCTAAAACCCGATCCCAAAAAGGAAACCAAACGCAAGACCAAAGTGGTGCGCAAAACCTGTGTACCTAGTTTCATGGAAACGGTAAGAAATTATTTATTATCAAAAATGAATTCAATTTAATTTACTTCAATTATGTTGCTTCTATTTTTAGCTCGAGTATCGAATGCCTTTGAGTATTATTCAAGAACGCCGTCTACAGGTGACTGTGTGGTCACACGATACTCTGCAGGAAAACGAGTTGTTGGGTGGATTTGAGATAGATCTGTCTAAGCACGATCTCAGACAGGAGCTCTGCGATTGGCATCGCCTAGGATCTGTGCCCAGGAATTGAATCTAGCAAAAACTACTTATTTACTCAGTGTGTGCCTGTCGTCGTTTCAACGCAATAATACTTATCTAATTCAAAGTGATTGTACATTCCATATTGTAATACTATTTACTACGATTATAATTTAAATGACATCCCCGATAGAAATGTTGACTTCATTTGTAAATAACCAATTTGATGCATCCAATGTAAAATTAACAAAAGTTTGAGTTTTTGCACAAATTCTAATTCTAGGCCTGGAAGCTACTCGAGTTTTGGGGCGGGGCTTACTTTAATGGTAAGCCCGTATTGTCATTTTAATAAACAAAAAAAAAAACAAATTAAAAAAAATTCTATAAATATATTTTTGCATTTTCCTTTTAAATTGAAGATGGAGAAGTAAGACAGCTGGTTACATTATTAAAAATAAGTTTTGTCAGTTTTGTTGAGTCCCTCAGTCTGTCTGCATCCAAACATTTAAATTACAAAAAAACAAAACTCATGCAAATGAGATGTTGATGAGTCGAACTGAGTAGTTTTTGTGTCCCACAGGCAAATAATTTGCCCAAATTTTAATCAAAATTGATCTCAATTCTCTAAAAATTTACTATTGGACTTATAAATTCATATTTCTAGGGAATTCAGGGGTTTCCCGATGTTGTATTTTCATGTAATGGAGAAATTCAAATGTAAAAAACTCATAGTGATGAAATTGCATCGCTATTGACACTAAATATGGTTTAAGCTACAGTTTCATTAAAATCGGACAACTGTGTATATATAATTTGACTCCCAATGGTATAAATGATAGAAAAACACCTGACCAAAACTTAGATTTGTAAACATATTAATGCAATGAACTGGCTTTGAACCACTCTAATAACAATATTGAACTAGTGCTAATCGTTGAGCGAATGGTCACACTGGATGGATGATGCGAGCATAGAAATAGATTGTTGACTAGTAGGACATGCATGCTGACCGAGACGGACGTGTGTATATAAATGGACAGGTCTCTGGTATTGATAATGTAAATAGTAATTATGTAAATAATGTGTAAATGTGAAATGTAAAATTGGCTCAACCAGCACCTCCAAAGGAGGGCTAGGGCCAACCAAGCTTCTCTCAATCTCTTGGCGTGTGTGCTTATAATTTTCGCACAAGATAAAGGGAACTACAGTTTAAAGCCGAATCCGAACGGCAATAGTTAGAGAGAATTTTTGCTTTTTCATGGCTAGTTACTTCACAGCTGGCGCCAGTAGCTGGTGCAGGTGACCGGGTGTGTAAAGGCTTTTTTCTAAAGAAAAAAAAACTTTTTCTATTAGATGGTCCGAGGCAAGATCGAACCCACAACCTCCCGCACCAGCAGCCTCACATACTACTGGTGCGCCACACCCGGCTATATGTAAATAAAGACGGAAGAACCCGAAAAGTCGGTGGATTTATCAATTCGTTGAACTTTAATTTTATGTAAGTAAAGCTGTAAATATTTTGCTAAGCCGAGCTTCTCTAAATTTTCCTTTGGCACAAGAGAAAGGAACCTCCGGTTTAATGCCGAGGCCAGATCGCAAAGTTGGAGAAGCCTTTTATTGGCTGCAGCTCTACGCCTCAGTACTTAATTTATCACTGACGATTTAGATCGGGGAAGTAGGAATTGCTCCAGTTTATGACTGATTTAAGTACTGTTTTTGGGACTACCCATGAAACTTAACCATGAATTCAGTGCTGAAGTCCATACCTAAGATAAGCGAAGGTCAGGAACTAGTAGGCCCTGTCTGTGTTAAATTCATAGCTGAAAAGCGAGTAATTGATATTGCTGCCATGATTTCAGTACCAGGCTCTTCCAAATCAGTGTTGGTTCAGCTTTGATTCAGTATTGAGATGTACTGAAGGGTACTTACTTCCGTTGCACAACAAGGGGACACTAGTAGTAGTAGTAGTTTTTAATTTTTTGTAGATAGAATAAATTAAATTTATATAAATGTATCGAATGGTATACAAAAAAAATTAAAAAATAAAAAGTTCAGTTTCTAGGCGACTTGGTTAAAGAACCGTCTGTCGCTCACCACCTCGCACCCTCTACACGTTGCCAAATAAACCTGGCTTCCCTCGCTTTGGGTTTAAGGATTAGTGCTAATATATTTCGTGCGGGAACAGGGTACATTTTCCGAAAATTGAGAGCCGGAGTTCCCGCAGAATCGGGCATCCTCCAATGAAATAGATGAAATTTTCTAGCTCCCTCCTGTTACAGAAAGGGCAGTTTGTGTCACTCCTCGTGACATTCGGGATAAAATTCAAGTTAAATATTTCACCTCTGGCCATAAAAACGCTTCTTATTCCTTCAATGGGAACTCATCGGAAAAATAGTTATTCTCTCCCAGATCGTAGTGCAGCTGCCCATAAATTAATCGCTTAGAGCTTCTCCGGGATTCTTTAACAAATTTCTTCCTATATGCTGTATCCATTTTAATTGTGATGTTCCTAGCCCAAGTTTTCCATGTCGCGTTATCTTCAAGATTCAGTCGAACTCCATAATCCGCTGCTAGACAGCCCCATTCTCTGAAACATTGCTGACGTTCTTTTAATATATATTCTGCCAAGATCCTAGGTCCCTTCTTTCTTCCATGGTTATGCCTTTTTGCTTATAATCGAAGTGCAGATTAACTGTATATATATTAAATGAAGTAACGATAGGCCGATCTCCAGATATAACATTCTGTTCGGTGTGTATTGTGGTAGACGAAAAATTTTCTTAAGAAAGTATCTTTGCAGACTTTCCACTTCTTCGTATCGTTGTATCCCCCATACTTGTGCACCATAACACATTATTGCCATCACTGCGGCATTAAACAGCTTATACTTTGTGCTGGTAGGAACCTCTTTTTTGTTTAGTATCGTTCTCCAAGTACTATTTATCGCTACTTTAGCATCTTTTAGTTTTTCTTCCAGGTGAAAGTTGAATTGGGCATTGTGATGAATCCAGACTCCTAGGGATTTGTATGATTTTACCACCTCCAAATCAATGTCGCCCAGTGGCCATTTTTCAGCTAACGCAAGCCTTTTCCAGTGTTTTTTAAAAATTAGCACCTTTGATTTTTCGCAGGGGCCAGCTGCTGTATATCTACTGAGTCTCAAGTCCTAAAATTTAATTTGGAATCACACGTGTAAAATCTTGGATTCACATAATTTGGACCAAACTTTTAAATTATTTCAAACGTTGCAAAAAAGTTTGATAAACTACTCAGCTTACAGGCGATTCTTCTCTACCCATTGAAATTTACTCCATAACTGATGCAGAGAACAAACATACTAGAAGTAGACACTTTTTCTACACAAAATATTGTACTAATGTAAAAAATTTTCTATTTATTATTGTAAATTTCGGTTGCAGTCTCTAACGATTCAAAACGGTGTCCACGGAGCGGTCACTTGAGTTTAGCGAATAGCCAGAAGTCACCTGGTGCTAAGTCAGGCGAATACGGTGATTGCGTAGCGATATGGGTCGAGTTTTTTGGCGAAATGATCACCAATGATCACTGTTTCTATTTTCCATGAAAATGAGCGTTTTAAGCTTCAATCGAGATTTCACTTTTGTGAGGCCCAAAAAGTCACCCAAAACGGTTTTTTACTGATCCTTCCGATATTCCAACATGGTCAGTAAGGTTTCAGACTGTCAATCGATGATTTTGCAGCACAAGTTCTTTAATTTTCTCATCATTTATTAGCTTATCAGTAAATGTTGATGATCGTCCTGGTCGTGCCTATCTTCAACACTTTCTCGACCCTGTTTGAACATTTTGTACCACTCATAATCTCTTGTTTTCGATAGAGCTTGCTCACCGAAGGCCTTCTGCAACCTTTTCAATTCCAAATTTAATGGAACTGCCATGTTGAATAGTTTCAGAACAGTGATAAAAAACGAAAAATTCACTTAAAGCTGTTTACAAAAGAACGCGTATATCAAACACTAACGAAAATATTGACTTGTAGTTTTGAACAGATGTCAGTGAAAGTGTTGCCCTCTTAAAAATAAAAACATTTATCGCAATCGGAATCCCAACAAAAAATTTAAGGTCAAATTTCCTGGAATTTTTTTCCCCCAGTAGTATTATTATAAAATAAAGAATAACACATATGAAATGAATGTAAAGTAAATCACATTCTGTTTTTTTTTTTGTATAAATTTCCATCAATATTGTGTTGATTTGAAAAATGAAATTATCGATAAACCAAATTTTCGAATCCGCGAACTGAAGCTCCGCGAAGAATGTTTAGGTTTGAAGCCCTGTCCAAAAGATGTAGAAAAGTTTACTGCATACTCATAGGTATGCTAACCTGCTAACTTAAAGTTAGGCTGCTACCATACTAACATATCATATACACCTCTGTAAGTTCTTTAGCTTAAATATTTTGCCTTACTAGTTGATAAAAGTTTCTTCTAGCAGAAGCTTCTAACAACCGACTCTTTAGAGCATGCCAACAGAAAAAAACCTATGCTTTATTAGCTAGGGAACTACGAGTTGAATACCGATTCCGACACTGCCTGTATATTTTTTTTGATCGCGAGCGTCAGCTCAATTCGAATCGAAACTTCACAGTTGGCGAAAAATAACTCTCGGAGCAATGGTGAGCAGATTGGAGTAGACCGATTGGATTCTTGGCGACGTCGCATTGATGTAAAAACATGTGATCTTTGTTAATATACCTGCATTCCTTCCTTGGAAACTTTCACCTACGCGGACAATGTTCTCAATATTCTACTCGTGCTTCTTTACCTTATTCCATCTTTAGCCAGGAGTAGCTTACTGTACGATATTAATAGTTTGTAAGAAGCATGATTAATATGACTTACTAGCTGTCTACAAAAGGACGCATATTCGGATTTTAAATGTGAATATCCTAGAACTTAAAACATAGAGAATTATCCACCTGACTTTATGTATTTGGGACATTCATATCACCGATTCTCAAAGTTTTATCAAATGTTTTCTCCAATACTGTGGGATAAGTGCGATTTGTCACATATTCATATGAACCACTGTACCAATCCCAGTTAGCTCCAAAAACCATGTAATGAAGCGATCCGCGGTTTTTGAAAAATGGGACGGACAATGTTTTATTTCTGTTGTTGGCCTGTTCCTTATTTTAGAGATGTTGATTTCCAAAAACTTTTTATTATGGGTTCTCTTAACCCTTGGTAGTTTTATTTCATATATCCCAGTCGATATTTGTCAATATAAAACTTTTTACAATTGACAATCAAAAAGACAAACTAAAATCTAAAAATATTTTGTACAAATTTCAAGATAGTTGAGTAAAATTAAGTTATAAAATTTAGCAACATGTCAGCAGCTAACCTGGAGAAAGGAGAATTGATGACCCAAGTGAAGCAACAGATTGCGGTGGCCAATGCCCAAGAGTTGCTCACGAAAATGACGGAGAAGTGCTTCAAGAAGTGCATTATCAAGCCGGGCAAATCTCTGGTTGCTTCGGAGCAGCGTTGCATTTCTCAGTGTATGGATCGTTTTATGGATGCCTGGAATCTGGTCTCGCGCACCTATGGCAATCGCTTACAGCGTGAACACCACAAGGCGGTGGACCAAGTGGACATGTCGAATTGAGTATTCAAATAAAATGTGGTGTGCCTGCCTGTCTATACATTAACTGAAAAGTGTCTCTGCCTTGACCCTGCTTCGATTGCTTATCGCTAGGTAAAAGATAAGCGTAAAAAAAAACTGCAATTGCAGGTTTCCCGTCGGATGTGGGGTGGTAGGTATAACACCTCCAGAGGGGGCAGACAGTGGCCAGCTTACCTTAGCTTGATATGTGGTTTTTGTGCTGATCGTTATCGTGTTTGGAATGGTCTCGTTAGCTAACGGATGAACAAGTGCCTCAGGCATTGGCCAAAATGCAATATTTGCAACACATTAGCCAGTAACTCGAGTGCATCGAATGGTAGTTTCGAGACCACTCTAATCCATTGCAACATTTTTCGCTTTATGCAAATTGTAATTATAATTTCTTATTTTTTTTTTTTAGAGTATTTCAGGATGTGGTTTTAAGTGGTGCTGAGCCATATTCCGAAACGTATTTACGTTAACAACATTTTCACGATTTCAAACGTTTTCCGCACTAGTTTTAGCCGATACAGACGTGGGTGAAAGCCATACGATGTACCAATTAATCATTAAAAGAATTTTGTCCCATGAAAATTCTTTTGCGCTACGCTACGTTTCAACGTCCTTGAAGTTTATTATTTTGAATAAAATGAACTATTTAAAGTTTTGTTTACTTTGGGACGCGCCTTGTGTTATCCGACAGATTATAGATATTGGTACTAGACATCTGAATGTCAAATGGGAGTTTAATATAGAACAGAAATTTCGAACACATTTATTCAACATTGTGTACCTTCGCGATCCCAGTCTGAACCCGGAAGTCTGGCTTTATTTTGTCATTTGCCAAACCTGGTCGGAAACTTAAGAGTCTGAGACTTACTGTAAATGTAAATGGATTCATACAGCCCAAAGGGCCACAAGCCGAACTTAATATAACTTATATACTTATATAATTTTTCACACAAGAGAAAGGGGGACCCCTACAGTTTAACGCCGAATCCGAACGGTAAAGAAGCTCTTTCATGGCTAGTTACTTTACAGCTGGCGCCAATAGCTGGTGAAGGTGACCGGATATGTAAATGCTATTTTTCTAAAGAAAGAAAAAAACTTTTTATTAGATGTTCCGAGGAGGGATTGAACCCACGCCTCCCGCTCAGCAGACCGACCCACTACCCGCGGAGCTACACCTGGCTGAGTCTGACTTGCTGCCTAGCCCACAATAATGTTTGGGACCTGGTCGAAATTGTACGGCTCAGGTTTAGTTTCTAAAGGTTAGTTTATTCATACTTTTTTCATCAATAGTTTCTTTTCTTCTCTCTTCGCACACTGGATTGGGACCCACAATTGAGACTCTTTTAAAATATCCAGACGTAACCTTGTGGACTTACACTGAATGGATATAATGTTCTTACACAAGCAAAGACGGAACTATATCCGCTGTTGCTCCTCCATTATAAGACGTTTCTCTTTCTCTGCAGGGATTACAATAAGACTTTTCCTCTCTGTGGTAACCTTTCCGACGAGAGTTTTAGGTTTTTTATTTATCACAATCTGAAAATTTCATAGCCCCTACTCCTTTTTAAGAAATCTGTAGAGGATTCTTTTTATACCCTTGCAAAGGGTATTAGAATTTTGCCCAGAAGCTGGCAACGCATAGAAATATTCATTTTCGACCCTATACTCTATATATATTCATGATCAGGGAGACGAGCTGAGTCGATTGTCCGTCTGTCTGTCTGTTTCTACGCAAACTCAGTCTCTAAGTCTCTCAGTTTTAAAGCTATCTAGCTGAAATTTTGCATAGAGTCTTCTTTTTACTGCACGCTGCTTATATGTTGGAACCTACCGGACCGGATGACTATATCTTATAGCTGCCATAGGAACCAACGGTCGAAAAATGAGTCTTAGTGAGAAAAGCTTTTTTGTTTTCCATGAAAGCGTCCTTAAACTCGTTCATTTTTAATATCATATGCTTTTAAACAGATTTGCAAACTTTGGTCAAGATCGGATGATTATATCTTATAGCTGTCATCGGTCGAAAAATGGGTCTTAGTGAGAAAAACTTTTTTGTTTCCAATGTTAGCATCCTAAAACTCGTCAACTATTAATATTATATGCTTTCAAACAGATTTGCAAACGTTGGTCAAAATCGGATGAATATATTTTATGGCTGCCATAGGATCGATTGGTCGGATAATGGGTCTCAGTAAGACTATTATTTTTATATGCCAAATTTTATATCCAAATAGATTCGAAAAATTTTGTCGAAATCGGTTGAGCATATCTTAGGGCTGCCATAGGTGGGAAAACTTTAATGGGAAAAACTTTTTTTTTTCATTTTTTTTGTGTTTATACTCGCTGATTGTTTAATTTATATGCTTTCAATCAGATTTGTATAAAAATGGTCGAAATCAGCCTACTAAAGGTAGGAAGTTATAAATTTTTTTGTTTTAGTGTTAGCGTTCGTAAACACTGATATTTCCAAACCAGCATTTGCAAGGGTATTAAAACTTCGCCACAGACGAAGTTAGCTTAGCCTTCTCGTTTAAATATGCACTCTGTAGCAAAGGACTCATAAATCCTGAAAATCATCCCAAGTGTGGCCTCCAAAAATTCCTGAAGGAACAAAATACTACAAATCCGTTCTATATTTTGGAAAAAAGATCTGATTGAACAAAACTAATGATGCATTTTTGTTCAGCGCATTCTATATCAACATAATCAGATTGAAATAGACCGGCACCAAAAGCATTGTTGGGTTGTGTTATCAAAAGACTTCAAAGCTTAAATAGTGTCAATTTTTGAGTACTAAAATTAAAAGCTAGCGTTTTGCGTTTTTAAAGTTTGAGTGCGATCATTATCAAAATGTGTTAACAACCGCGTTAAGATGTCACATAAAATTCCATTTAAAAGAGTCAGTTGTTCAAATCTTCTTCAAGCTTTTTTTGTCAAGTGTTCCTGCTGAATTGATTTGACTCTGGACTCATCTAATACCCGGCTTCGATAATTGGCAAAGCAATAGTAGTAGGGCCTTCCTATAAACCCATAGCTTTAAAATAGTTCAAGGCTTCGTTTTAGTAATCTCATTGCTTCCGCCCACAGTTTTATGCATTTATTTGTACATAATTAATGAATCACTTAAAACGCCTAATAAACTTTCAATTTTGTATGATTTAATGAAACTTTTTTTCATGTGCCTGCAAAGTCATCTAGCTAACGCTCCCAAAAAATAAACCTATCAGACTTACGCCTATCAGTGTGCGGGGTGTGCAGCTGACCTGTGCCCCCGCCCAAAATGTTGCTGTTGCAAAAATAATTTAAAAATAAAACCAAAATTAAAAAAAAAAAAATAATAAAAATAAAAAATGCAAAAGATAAAATGCGAATTCGTGGCCGAACTTATTGGCTCGAATACCAGAGGTAACAAAATCCAACATTGGAATTTTCCTCAACTAGGTACATTCGAAGCCACACAAGTTACGATAAGAGTGCGAACTAAAAGGCCTACAAGTGTTGGAGGGTTGGACTTCCCACCAAAAAAAGCTCCGGGCGACACTAAAAATAGTAACAAGCGAGTCACAGGTGACTGCAACAGCAACAAGTGCCCGGGGTTTGAGTAATCATTGCAAGAATACGATAAGTAGTTGTGTAGCAGTGGGACAACGGTACCTTATCTGGAACAACTAATCGCAGCAGCAGACGATGGGTCGGACGGTTGGACGGGCAGCAGCAAGCTCATGATCAAATCGGAAAGTAATGCTGAATGTGTGCTTATATACAAATTACACTATCACCGACTGGTCTAACGAGCGAGATAATTGTCGAGGCGAATTATGATAAGCACCGTGGTGTTGTTGACAGCTTCTGCTGTAGGAGCAAACGATGGGAAAAGATTAGAAAAATTAAGAAAAAAGCTTAAATAAGATGGGCTACTAATCTTAGAACTTTTTAGCAGGCTCAAGGTCAATAAGTTATGATTTTCATCATAACGTTTCTAAAACAAGATTATCAGCCATGCTCCAGTTTTCGTTTTCCCAAAAATGTTTCGATTTTAATTGCAAATTTGGCCCAAAAACCGGTTTGAAATCGCAAAAGTAAAACAATATATAGGTAGTTATTCTATAGCTTACATTCAACTATCAAGAAATTATTCTTCTTATTTTTATGGGAACTAAACTTTTCATACAAATATACAGAAACCCCCAATTTGTTTTAATCCAGCTTAGAATTGAGACATCTATACTGGTACTAAGAATCTATTGAAAGATGTGTTCTCTATAGTTAAACTGTTTTGACAATAAAGAGAGTAAAGAGAAAGAGTAACTTAATTCAAATCATTTTACCCTAAAATCTCAGCTGAGTTTTCGACGAGTTGCATTCAACTCTTTTAAACCGGCATCTGATTAGTCATCTGACTGAATGAAAAATCAATGCTTAGTCTCAAATTTCTTCAAATAGTATCGAGATTTTTAATAAAATGGCCATTTTGCTATCAATAACACCAACACAGCAAAAATGTATAATTAAAAGTTCCAAATATTTTACTTCCCATTATTATATTAAAAAGCTCAAAGCTTCCAGTACTCAACTCAATAAACTAATCTTCGAAAATCGTCCTAAAAAAGGGCCAAAGGAAAAAGCTTTTTCAGCAGCTGGCTGGCAGTAATCAGTCAAGACCGTTGAAGATTGAATAGGGGTGTTCAGTAAAAGACTTAAAAAAACAAAATATTTGAGGGGGGAGAGACAACCGAGCAACGTTACCTCACAACCCACCATCACCCACCACCCACTTTTTTCAAAGCTACTTACATTACTACTTACATTACTGGTGCTTCAACTCGGGACCTCGAAGACCGAACACACGAGCGACGAAACCACTCGACTATCAGCAATAAGCAAGAATGCGCAGAATATGCAGTTGGTAATTTGCCGCTCAGCAAGCAACAAGGGCCGTGATTGAGTGGACAAGACATTCGCTTAGAACACGTCGAGGCCTAGGATCAAGTCACCGTAGGAGCATAGTATTTCTTGTTTTTTTATTATACCCTTGTAGAGGGTACATTACAATAGTCCAGATGTTTCTAACGCATAGAAGGAAGCATCTCCGAGCACATAAAGAATATATATTCTTGAACAGCATGAAGAGCTGAGTTGATATAAGCCATGTCCATCTGTCCGTCTGTTTCTATGCTATCTCCTCCGTCAGTTTTAAAGCAATCTTAACCAAACTTTGCACGAAGTCTTTAGGTACAAATACGCTGCACATTTGTCGGAACCGGACGGATCGGATGACTATAGCATATAGCTGGCATAGGAACGATCGGTCGAAAAACTAGTTTTAGTGGGAACTTTTTTGTTTTCAATGCAAACTTCCCCAAAAATTGTATTTACAAGTTTTCTATGCTTTTTCATAATTTCATCAAGTTTTAATAACATCGGACAACTATATAGTATAGTTGATATACAAAAGCAATGGCTGGGAAAAAGTCTTAGTAAGAAAAACATTTTTGTTTTCAATACTATAGTTCCGAAACTTGATATTTATTAATATTATATGCTTCCACATAATTCTAATAAGTTTCATCCAAATCGGATTACTATAGCATATAGCTGCTATAGAAACGATCAGTCGAAAAAGTTGTTCTAGTGAAAAAAACTTTTTTGTTTTTAATGGTAGAATATGATCTCTTTCTACACAATTTTGGCTGGTTTGATCCAAATCGGATGAATATATCGTGAACACGTGTTCCTATCGTATAGCTGCCATATAACAAACTGGCCAGACAAATGTCCAAAGTGGTGGTGCCATCTATTGCTTAGTTTGGGAATCACTCGGCTAACATTGTTCAAAGAGAGAATTAAATTATTGAATGAAAATCATTTAAAACCTTCATTTATATGAACTATACGCCTTTCTCTATTTTTTTTATTTGAGGAGTTTTTAACATTAACAAAAACATATAGACGCCTTCGTCGTTAAAACCGAACGACAGCATAGCACAAAGCAATATCGCAAACATTTTAAAAAAGAAAGAAGGATTTAGAAAAACCTTCTTAAAATAAGGGCTTGTTTTCTGAATTTTAGAGCAAAATACCCTAAATTTTTTACGAATCTTTTCCAAAACCAAAATTACCCTAAAAATTAGAAAACGCATTAAGATAATACACCCTAAAATTTTGAAATATTTCTCAATTTTAGAAAGTATTTTCTAAAAAAATAGTTTTTTGGGCATCTTTACTAAGAATCAGAACAGTTTTTCCTTAAAAATAGAATTTTTTCTAAATTGTATGGCGATTTCTATTCTAGGGCTATTTTTTTAAATTTAAACAAACAATTTTCTGAGTGTATAAATGCTAAATGCATTTAGAGTATCCATGTATGTTCCTTCCTTCTTCTTAAAGGTGTTGAGGAAGACAAGTATAGCTTTGGGTGAGCGCTATCCTTCTGCCTGGATTGACCGTAACTAGTATTTTCTTAGTGTGTCTCCTGCTCCTGCTCGCTACCGCAGCTTGAACGGTATGCCTGTCCCTCCTACATATGGTTAGGAGCACAACCGTTCACTTGCAGTTGTAATCTGACCAGCATAGTTTGGATCTTTTGGAATTGGCTGTCCAAATATATTGTTACTATGGTACTTATTTCCTAGGTCAGCAGAGCACTTTCTGGTATCGTGCAATCGTCTTAAGGATAATGCGGTGTCTTTTGTGTTTGTCCAACCAACTGTCTCTATTTGCGCTTCGGGCAGAGCTCTTCCCCTTCTTTCCTCTTTGATTCCTACATAAGCTGTACTTGTAAAACACGTGTACCTAACGCTTGTCGTAAGTACTTGCCAATAATAAGAAGTATGACTATACTCATATCTTTGACCATTGTTTTTCTTTTTTGCAATTTCGCTAAAATAAGTTCTCTGTCATAAACATGCATGTTACTTCACCATGTTTTACTTAAAAGTTCATGCAATAGGTGAAGGGCTTTCAGTTAATTGTTTCATAGGGACATATATAAAGCGACACGCCGCCTCGTCAGTTGGCATTTCGTTGGATAAACTTTCAAGATGCTAATGGGTAAGTTGAAAAATGTCAACCCAAAGATGAAGTTCTAACGCAAACTTTTTCAGTGAATATTCTGTGGATTGTTTTGGTGCTAGTTCCTCAAGGATTTGCCCTAAATAACTGTGCTGGACAATCATTTGGATATAAACGTATCAATCCAGACGATCCTCGCTCGTACTTCCTTTGCTTGGGTATACTAGGCCAAATACCCAGCAGCTGTCCGGAAGGGTATCGGTTTAGTGAGCCATCACAAAATTGTGTCTCTGAAAAGCCGTTGAATCCAGCGGGAAATGAGGTCAACATTAATCAAAACATTACCCTGGATAGGCCAATAATTATAAATATTTTTGGTTACTTGTGGAATAAAGCACCGAGTCTACCATCAATTACTTCTTTTATATGGCCACATCCAACGACTTCAAAGACTCCAGAAAATTCCCCACAGAGCCCAATACAATTATCGTTAATTGCAGAAGTAACTGAGCCCGGCCAGGATAGTTCAACACAAGATAATTCCCCAAGCTCTGAAAACAACTTCATCAGTTCTGACCATCCGTCTTCAATCCTAAAAATAATTGAAACAAAGCAGGAAACTTTGACGGAGAACAATAAACCCGGCTCTAAGGATACTTCGTCCGCCCCAGAAGCAAGTGAAACTTCCCAGGATACAACTAAAAAAGATATTCCCAAATCTGAGGAACCAACCGAGCCCTCACAGAAGACTTCTTCAGAGGATGCCAACCCTGCGAAACCCTCTCCAAACCCAGCAATAATTGAACCGAAGCAGGAAACTTTGACAGAGAACAATAAACCCGGCTCTGAGGATACGTTGTCAGCCCCAGAAGCAAGTGAGCCTTTCCAGGAAACTGCTAAGAAGGATATTCCCAAATCTGAGGAGCCCTCACAGAAGACTTCTTCAGAGGATGCTAACCCTGCGGAACCCGCCTCAAACCCAGCAATAGCTGAACCAACCCAAACTTTGGATACGTTGTCAGCCCCAGAAGCAAGTGAACCTTCCCAGAATACAACTAAGGAGGATATTCCTAGTTCTGAGGAACCAAAAGATCCTTCACATATGACTTCTTCAGAGGATGCTAGCATTGCGGAACCCTCCTCAAACCCAGCAATAGCTGAACCAACCCAGGAAACTTTGGAAACGTTGTCAGTCCCAAAAGCAAGTGAACCTTCCCAGGATACAACTAAGGAGGATATTCCTAGCTCTGAGGAACCAATAGAGCCCTCACAGAAGACTTTTTCAGAGGATGCTAACCCTGCGGAACCCTCCTCAAACCCAGCAATAGCTGAACCAACCCAGGAAACTTTGGAAACGTTGTCAGTCCCAAAAGCAATTGAACCTTCCGAGAATACATCTAAGGAGGATATTCGTCTCTCTGAGGAACCAAAAGAGCCCTCACAGAAGACTTCTTCAGAGGTTGCTAACCCTGCGGAACCCTCCCCAAACCCAGCAAAAGCTGAACCAACCCAGAAAGCTTTGGATACATTGTCAGCCCCTGAAGCAAGTAAACCTACCCAGAATAAGGAGGATATTCCTATCTCTGCGGAACCAACAGAATCCTCACAGAAGACTTCTTCAGAGGATGCTAACCCTGCGGAACCCTCCTTAAACCCAGCAATAGCTGAACCAACCCAGGAAACTTTGGATACGTTGTCAGCCCCAAAAGCAAGTGAACCTTCCCAGAATACATCTAAGGAGGATATTCCTAGCTCTGAGAAACCAATAGAGCCCTCACAGAAGACTTCTTCAGAGGATGCTAACCCTGCGGAACCCTCCTCAAACCCAGCAATAGCTGAACCAACCCAGGAAACTTTGGATACGTTGTCAGCCCCAAAAGCAATTGAACCTTCCCAGAATACATCTAAGGAGGATATTCGTCTCTCTGAGGAACCAAAAGAGCCCTCACAGAAGACTTCTTCAGAGGATGCTAACCCTGCGGAACCCTCCCCAAACCCAGCAAAAGCTGAACCAACCCAGGAAACTTTGGATACGTTGTCAGCCCCAGCAGCAAGTGAACCTTCCCAGAATACAACTAAGGAGGATATTCCGAACTCTAAGGAACCAACAGAGCCCTCACAGAAGACTTCTTCAGAGGATGCTAACCCTGCGAAACCCTCCTCAAACCCAGCAATAGCTGAACCAACCCGGGAAGCTTCGTTAGAGAACAACAAACTCGGCTCTGATGATACGTTGTCAGCCCCAGAAGCAAGTGAACCTTCCCTGGATACAACTAAGGAGGATATTCCTAGCTCTGAGGAACCAAAGAATCCCTCACAGAAGACTTCTTCAGAGGATGCTAACCCTGCGAAACCCTCCTCAAACCCAGCAATAGCTGAACCAACCCGGGAAGCTTCGTTAGAGAACAACAAACTCGGCTCTGAGGATACGTTGTCAGCCCCAGAAGCAAGTGAACCTTCCCTGGATACAACTAAGGAGGATATTCCTAGCTCTGAGGAACCAAAGAATCCCTCACTGAAGACTTCTTCAGAGGATGCTAACCCTGCGGAACTCTCCTCAAACCCAGCAATAGCTGAACCAACCCAGGACACTTTGGATACGTTGTCAGCCCCAAAAGCAAGTGAACCTTCCCAGAATACATCTAAGGAGGATATTCGTCTCTCTGAGGAACCAAAAGAGCCCTCACAGAAGACTTCTTCAGAGGATGCTAACCCTGCGGAACCCTCCCCAAACCCAGCAAAAGCTGAACCAACCCAGGAAACTTTGGATACGTTGTCAGCCCCAGCAGCAAGTGAACCTTCCCAGAATACAACTAAGGAGGATATTCCGAACTCTAAGGAACCAACAGAGCCCTCACAGAAGACTTCTTCAGAGGATGCTAACCCTGCGAAACCCTCCTCAAACCCAGCAATAGCTGAACCAACCCGGGAAGCTTCGTTAGAGAACAACAAACTCGGCTCTGATGATACGTTGTCAGCCCCAGAAGCAAGTGAACCTTCCCTGGATACAACTAAGGAGGATATTCCTAGCTCTAAGGAACCAAAGAATCCCTCACAGAAGACTTCTTCAGAGGATGCTAACCCTACGGAACTCTCCCCAAGCCCAGCAAAAGCTGAACCAACCCAGGAAACTTTGGATACGTTGTCAGCCCCAGAAGCAAGTGAACCTTCCCAGAATACAACTAAGGAGGATATTCCTAACTCTGAGGAACTAGCCGAGCCCACACAGAAGACTTCTTCAGAGGATGCTAGCCCTGCGGAACCCTCGTCCAACCCAGCAATAGCTGAACCAACCCAGGAAACTTCGATAGAGAACAATAAATCCGGCTCTGAGGATACGTCGTCAGCCCCAGAAGCAACTAAACTGTCCCAGGCTACTACTACGGAGGATATTCGTAGCTCTGAGGCACCAATATCTACTGAGCCGTCACAGAAGACGACTTCAGATCATACTGCCGCTGCGGAACCAGCGTCAACTTCAGCAATAAGTGAATCGCCACAGGATACTTCAACAGAAGGTAACACTCCAGTCTCTGAGGAAACGTCATCAGCTTTCAACAACATCCATCTATCGCTGGACACATCGTCTTTCCAAACTTCTAAAGATTTATCCCATCTCACTCTGGAAAACCAAATTCAGTTCCCGAAACCCAGCCAGGATGCAGGTTTAAGCTTAAAGGAGTCGTTGTCTACCACATCCAAGACAGGGACATTGTCAATTTGCGACTTTTTACCAGACGGTGCATTTTTAAGAGATTCCAAATCGTGCAACAAATTTTATGTCTGTGTGAATGGTCTGTTATATGCTGGAAACTGTCCGGGAAAACTTTATTTTGACATTGATACGAAGGTGTGCAATATTCCAAGTAAAGTCAACTGTAAGATCGACGAGACGCAAGCCGTGCACCCATTAAGGCAGATTCTTTCGAAAGATAAGAGCGGAGGTGCTAAAAACGAGTTGTCTAGTTCGAAGATAACAAACCAATTTGAAAATGAACTTTTACCGCAGATTTCTATAGAGAGTGTTTCAGGTTTAGAGAAGAGCTACGCAGCTAAAACGGCAACGAAAACATCTGAGGAAACTTCCAAAAATAATCATAATCCTCCCACGACTGATCCTTCCCAGAAAAGCTCTGCAAAATCCACCCAACCAACTGCAATAGAGAGTGGAGAAGCAACAGATTGTGACTTGCTACCCAATGGAGCATTTATCAGAGACTCTCAATCTTGTGGCAAGTTTTATGTATGCTCAAATGGCCTAGCCATTACCCACCACTGTCCAGGATTATTGTATTTCGACATCAAGAAAAGAGTATGCAATTTCCCAAGTCTAGTGGATTGCTCAAATGGTGTGAAACCAAAGCTAAAGCTACTACCGACACCTACGGCACAACCTTTAACTATAAGTGACATTAAGTTTTCCAATCCGGATACGGATACGGACTGTAGCTTCCTACCAAATGGTACCCATTATAGGGATGCAAAATCATGTAGTAAATTTTACATCTGCGACAATGGACGTTCTTTAACTAGGGAATGTCCCGACGGTCTTCATTTCGATATGAAATTGAAAAAATGCAACACACCTAGCCAAGTCGATTGCCAACAGGAGACAGAGGAGGAACCTGATTGCCACAACAAAGCTGAGGGTGTCAGCATACGCGACACGCAATTGTGTAACAAGTACTACACTTGTCTCAGGGGCAAGTCCGTGACGCATTACTGTACCCCAGGCGAATGGTTTGACATCAATCGTCAGGTCTGTGCCGATAAGCGTCTGGTCGTGTGCAATAATTGAAGCAGAGCGAGAGAAGCCTCAATGGATTATGGTTAATAAGTGTGGCGTATCACTCAATTTGTAATCAACTTAGGTTTAAGGCTATTAAGGGTAAAAGGGTATTTAGTGTTTGCAAAAGTGGCGTATTATAAAATATTAAATGACTAACTGAGCTAATGCAAATCTATACATACACACAATATTTACGTATTTATGCCCTTGTTCCAGGGGAACTTTGAAGCGAATAAAAAAAATGTTGATCTAACATTTACCATCTTTTTATGAAGAAAACAGAAAAAGAGACAAGAAAAAAAAAATAAGAGGAAACTTATTCCATTTAAATTTAATTACGAGATAAACGCATGTTTCTGATGTCTGGCGCAGTTCTTTGAGCCTGAGTGCGCCGAGAAGCGGCGTGTGTGTGTGTGTGTGTGTGTGTGTGAATGTGCGGTGGTACGCGTCTTAAAGGCAACCTCTTATTTGTCTAATTAAATTGTCTCCAACCAACAGTACACTATCGAATGACATAGCATTGCAGTACTCGAGGCGGGTGAGGTGAGTGAGGGATTTTGAGTCACTGTCTCGTTTGACGACAAAATTACAGGACATGGCACATCGTTAGAGTCTCGCAGTGGCCACCCCTCGGTGGGCAGCGTGAAATCGATTTGCTTCTCAGTCAATTCATGTGACAAAACTCAAAGCAAAAGGCCCAAGTTTCATGTTACTTCAATCAACCGCTTTAAAAGTCATTAGTAAAGGAACAGTCAGTCCAGTCCATCTGATATTAAGGGGTTACTTGAATTTCGTAGTTTTTTAACCATATCGATATAAAATGCTGAAATGCAATCTTATGGGTGTTCCGATTTCAGTAAAAGGTTGTTGACATTGTTTAGTAGTGCAGAAAATACATATTCCTTAAAGAAGCCAATGAGTCTGCTTTCATAAGTCTAAGATTAGATTACATAAGGCAACAAAATTAAAATGTTGTTAGTGATTCTTAATTATTATCGTGTGCCGAACACGAATCTGTTTTCAGAAATGATCCATCACGTCGAGATTTTTTATTAATTTGAGCTTAAAGTAACAAAAAAATTCATATTTTACCTTTTTTAGATGCGTTTTGTGTGGAACCTATACTTTTGTTTTGACTCTCTTTGATATTCGGAAAGTACTACTCCTTAACTTTAAAATAAACTATCCCAAACAGTTCCACGATTTGTATACCCTTGTAGAGGGTATATTAAAATTGTCCAGATGTTTGTAACGCATAGAAGGAAGCATCTCCGACCAGATAAAGAATATATATTCTTGAACAGCATGACAAGCTGAGTTGATATAGTCATGTCCGTCCGTCTGTTTCTATGCTATCTCCTCCGTCAGTTTTTAAACTATCGTAACCAAACTTTCCACGAAGTTTTTTGGTACAAATACGCTGCACATTTGTCGGAACCGGCTGGATCGGATGACTATAGCATATAGTTGCCATAGGAACGATCGGCCGAAAAACTAGTTTTAGTGAGAAAAACTTTTTTGTTTTCAATGCAAACGCCCCCAAACCTCGTATTCATAAGTTTTCTATGCTGTCACATAATTCCACAAAGTTTTATGAAAAATCGGTCAACTATATAGTATATATGCAATACAAAATATAGTTCTGAAAAAAAGTCTTAGTAAGAAAAACTTTTTTGTTTACAATGCTATCGCTCCCAAACTTGTTACTGATCAGTACTGATCTTATATGCTAACACACAATTCTGCCAAGTTTGATCTAAATCGGATGACTATAGCATATAGCTGCCATAGGAACGATCGGTTGAAAACGTAGTTCTAGTGAAAAAAACTTGTTTGTTTGCAATGGTAGCGTCTTTTTACTTTCCAATTATGAATATTATCAGTTTTGGGAAGTTTGGTAAAAATCGGTTGAATATATCGTATAGCTGCCATATAACAAACTGGCAAAGCAAATGGTCGAAGTAATGGCGCCATCTAAAGCTGAGCTTAGGAAATAACTCAGCTAAGAATGTTCGACGAAAATCATTTAAAACCTTAAAGATTTGTTAAGGAAAAAAATTATTTAAATAGAAATGCCATCTAAAACCGCTAGGGATATTCTTCTGGAATGGAAAGCAGCTGAAATGATGACAAAAAAAAAAATTAAATGACCCATTTCTACTGAAACTATTTTTAAGTGTAGTTTGGATTGGTAATCTCAAAAATCGATTTCAAAAATTTTTTCTTGGCGCCGTTTTTTAAATATTGTTTGTTTTCCATTTTTTCGTTATATGCTCTTACATTTTATGCCATATCTCAATTCATAATCGTCAGATGGTGTCAAGCAAGATATGAATCGAAAGATTATTAAATTGCCAATAATAGCGTAGAACATTGTTTTCAAATCGGCTTAGAAGTTTGAATACAATTACCAAAAATATTTTTTACAAAAATCGATTTTTTGCTCGGAAATGCCATAAATTTCATTTTTAATCGCCTAGGAAAAATTTAAAAAAAATCCAAAAAAATAATTTTTATTCTTTCGACGTAAGGATCGCACTTTTACAAAGATAATAAGGTATTGATGAAAAAAAAAAATCTATGAACAAATATTGTAGCTGGATCAATTTAAGTGAAGGAACTAATAGTCAAATTTGAGTATTTTAAGTGTTTAGAACAAATTTTTTTCTATTTTTTTTTGTTTTTGTTTCAATATTAGAAGTGGGCGAATAGCCACATCAGAAAAAAAAATCCAGAACAGAACAAATGTCGAAGCAAACGAAAATTTATTTTTAAAAATCTCAAAAATACCACTTTTTTCAGCACTCACTTGCTCACAGCTCCTGATTTTATTTATAGATTTTGTCCATCGATATCTTATTTTCTTCGGAGAAGTGCGGTTCTTATGTAGAAAAAATAAAAATAGTTTTTTAGAATTTTTAAATATTTTTCCTAGGCGATTGGAAACGAAATTTATTGCGTTTTCGAGCAAAAAATCGATTTTTTGGATTAATTTTTATTATTGTATAGAAAATACTCAAGCGATTGAAAAATAGTGTTCTTTGCGATTATTGACCATTCAATTACCTTTCGATTCATATCTTGCTTGGCTCTATCTGACTATTATAAAGTGAGATATGACTTAAAATGTAAGTGCACCTACCGAAAAAATGAAAAAAAATCATATTTAAACAAGTAAGAGCGCTGTAGTAGAGTTTTCTGACTACAAGATACCCTGTTCAATTGAGACACACATGCAAACACACTCACATATACAAACGCAAACACACACACGAGCGCTCACACGCGGCCTGCGCAGGCAGCGCTGCCGGCATGAAGTGAACGAACAGACGGACATGGCTATATCGACTCGGCTGTTGATGCTGATCAAGAATATATATACTTTATATGGTCGGAAATGATTCCTTCTGCCTGTTACATACATTTGCACGACTTTAGTATACCCTTTTACTCTACGAGTAACGGGTATAAAAATAACATTCAGGCCTGTTCCGGTATTCCCTTTCGACAAAAAATATCAAATTCGAATAAAATTGATTAGATTAATCAGATTAAAACGTTTTAGTTTTAATCCGTAAAGTAAAGAGTAGGTAGAAACTAAAGTTTTGATACACATTTTCTTGATTGCTTAATAGAAAAGAGACCAAGATTGCGAACTTAGTTTAAAATTGAGAATATATTCTTGGGTTGAGATTTTTTCGTCTCTTTTGACTTTTGACCACGTTTCGTCTTGGTGTCGAAAGTATTATCTTGGTTTTAGATTGATTTTGTTCTGCGTGCTTTCGAATTTAGAGTTTTTTCTAAAAACAACAATAATTTTGGCCATATTTTTAAGAAAATTATTTTTAAAAAATCTACCCAGCTTAAGATATAGCAAAAGCTATTTTTCGGCTTAGTAATTCTTGGCGTTTCTGTCTCCTTAGACCCCCAAGCAAGATTTGGCGCCAAATTTGAGTACAGTAAAAACTCCTAGCTAGCCCCCTAGATGCAAATTATAGCTTCAAAAGCCAAAAAGAGATTGTGTGAGAATAGAGAGAAAGAGAGAGAGAAAGGCATTTGTGGCGTTAACAAAAAAAAAAGAGTCCTCAGGGTGGTTAGTGATTTGGTCACCACGAAAAACCGGCTTAGTTTCTATGCAGGCGGCGGCGACTTCACTACCTTTTACCGTGCTAGGCCGAATACTATAATTAAATACAATAAATTCTTATACCAAGAGTTGCCAACTAACTGAATAAAGTTAAATATTTACAATTTGTGGACTTTCATCTAGATGCGACCAGCACCCACCCATCTGACTTGAGAGTAGAGTTGTCTCACTTGCCACACTCCAATCGATGAAATAACAGTGGGCTGTCCACTTGTCGCAATCTTTGAATGTTACAACCAAACGCATTACAAACGAGTCGCAGTCGCAGTTGAAACGTTGAGACGGTAACGTGCAAAAATCGTCCTTACGCAAAAATATGTGAAACATCTAGATGAAAACTATGCATGTGTGTGTGTGAGTGCACAAACAAACAAATAAATGGTAATTTATGGTGAAGCCCAAAGAGACTTAAGTGAAGTGAAGTGACCCAACTTCTTAGTTGTGTGAGTAACCCCCAGATTACAAGTCAAGGCTAAGCATTTATTTCAACACAAAAAAAATAATGAACCGCCCTGCAATAGCGTACCATAAAAACACCTTCCTTAAGTAAGGGAAAAAGTAACGAGTGTAAAGAGACTTGGCGGGGGTTGATGTACATGTTGAGGTTGTTTGCTTCTGTGCTGTGAGGTGAGCGAGCGCCTGTGTTGGTTTTTGGGGGTGGATTCGGTGTGAATACCGGCATACCGAGCTCTGTACGCGCGTCTGATTGTGTGCGTGTGTGTACATGTGTAATGCTTAATCTCATTCATCAGAGAGTCGCCGCCGAGTTTGGAGTTTTACACACACTGCTTTTACGCCTACGAGTACTATAAGCGAGTAGTAAGCTCCGCTCTCTCTCTCACTCTCACTGACAGACAGATAGAGAGAGAGCGAGAGAGAGTGTGGGAGCTTGGCGCTTTTGGCGCTGTTAATGTAGCTGTCTCGCTCTAGCCATACGCTTAGGCGTAGTGGTCGATTTTAAAAGTCCTTCACGAAAGTACATACCGACTCGTACTTGCTAGCAAATGTGTAAAAGTAGTGTCAAACGCTGTACATACAAATTTAGTTGGGCAGGTACATACATACATACATATGTATATGGCCTTCCCGTAACCAGGGTCAGGAAGTGTGTAATGAAATACCATACCAATATTTTTAATTGAGCCGTCCCCAGCCTCTTGTTACCATAAATCATTAGCCTGACCTCGACCAGATTTCGCCTGTCAGCTTATGCCCTGTTCCACTCGGCGGCCATTTGGCTAAACACAAAAATAAATACATACTCGTACGCACATACATAGATATAAAAATTTGATTGCGATTGCGGTCTGGCTCCTTGCTATTAATCTGTCACACAGATTTGCCTCCAGGCAAATAGAAAGCTTTGACGCGTTTTTTTTCTTTTTTTTGCTGGTCTTCCGATTGCTTTGGGGATTGTCTTGGCTGTCATTCGTTAGGTGGTTGGCTTGTCAACAACCTAACCCCTTGGACTGGCCCGGCCTAAATCCTATGCTATCGTCAAGTTGAATCTCATGATTTGACATTTTTTCGCGCCCAAAAAGGAAATGAGCGTCATAAGTGGCTTCCGCAATAATGCGTAGGCACTAAGCTAACCCAAATGAGGGAGGATACAGCCCAGTCTGAAAGGTTGTTAATCAAATATTGACTTTGAGCTTTAAATAAATCATCAATTGGTAAATGACAAAGTGTTGTGGAAAAATTACAGACTGTTACCGAAGAAAATATACCCTTGTTGTTTGCTGAACTGAATATCACAGATTCACTTGTAAACCTCGAGGAGTAAAATTCCGCAGAAGATTCGGCCGTGAAGTTTAAGTTCGGGTTCAAAAATTCTTAGATTGATTTTGGTGAATTTGAGTGAATCGATAAAGATAGAAACAGGTTTTATTTTAATTGCGGAGGACCCTTCAAATATATTACCAAGCTATTCGATATAGCAATCAATAGTCAAACAGTAATTTGTTATCCTTTCCAAAGGGTTCTTCTTCTTTTAATTGGAATTTTGCCTCTTTTGCGTTAGATTCGTTCTCGAATTCGAAATAGAATTAAGGTTTTCCGCAAATGGAAACGGTTTAAAACTACACAGTTACAAATATGTCCTTAAATCGATTGTTCATATAAAATCAAATGCTACTGGTCTAGATGACATTAGCCCCAAATTTATTACAATAGTTCTACCTAAGCTAGTGTCGCACATAACATATGTGTTTAATACAACCTCAGTTTTCCCCGACTCGTGGAAAGTTGCCAAAGTAATTCATATCCCTAAATCTTCTTATGACCATCGACCAATATCTGTTCTTCCGTTCTTATCAAAAGTTCTTAACGAGTTCATGACCAAAAATTGACTATTTAGAAATAGAGGAATGCTAACTTCGGCTCGACCAAAGTTTATATACCCTTGTAGCTAGTATAATTTTTATAAATTATGGTTTTAAATGATTTTCGTCGAACATTCTTAGCTGAGTTATTTCCCAAACTCAGCAATAGTTGGCACCACTACTTTGACCATTTGCTTGTCAGTTTGTTATATGCACAGAGAAAAATAGGATAAATTTTATGTTGATATGACCCTTATTAAAATGAACTTTTCAAATATATAAATTTTTTAATATCATTTGGCAAGAAAATAATATCATTCTGATCCAAAATAATATCATTTACTTAAATTGATATTGAATAGTTTCAGAATGATATTAAAAAATATAATAATGAAGTGTTAAAAAATATCGGTTTTTAAATTTTTACCATATCAATTTGATATACTTTCATATCGGAGCAAAATTTATATGAAAAAATATTAATTATTTTCTCGTTGATACGATATATTCATCCCCAAAATTAGAGATGCCACCATTGAAAACCAAAAAGTTTTCCTTACTAAAACTAATTTTTCAACCGATCGTTCCTTTGGCAGCTATATGATATAGTCATCCGATTTGGTTCAAACTTAGCAGAATTGTGTGGTAGCATATAATATTTATCAGTAACAAGTTTGGGACCGATATCAATGAAAACAAAAATGTTTTTCAAACTAAAATTTTTTTTAGACCGATCTTTTGTATGACAGCTATACTATATTGTTGTCCGATTTGTATCATACTTGGTGGAATTATGTGAAAGCATGGAAAACTGGTAAATACGAGGTTTGAGGGGCGTTTGCATTGCTAACAAAAAAGTTTTCTCACTAAAACTTGTTTTTCGACCGATAGTTCCTACTGCAGCTATATGCTATAGTCATCCGATCCGTCCGGTTTCGATAAAGACTTCGTGCAAAGTTTGGTTACGATAGCTTTAAAACTGACGGAGGCGGACATGGCTATATCAACTCAGCTCGTCATGCTGATCAAGAATATATACACTTTATGTGGTTGGAGATGTTTCCTTTTATGCGTTACAAACTTCTGGACAATTTTAATATACCCTCTACAAGGGTATAATGACATGCAATCAGGATTTCGTACAAATAGAAGCTGCTCCACGGGTATTCTGAAGGTGACAGAAGAAAATTCGGAAACAAACTGACATCGGCAACGTTACATTATTGACCCTATTAGATTGTATATTATATATTTATCTCATACAAACTTAATCATTTTTTTTTGGCATCCATTGTCAGTTCCCAAGAAAAACCGTTTTTACTTTCACATGCGTCATCCATAATATCTATAAATCTTTGCTCTCAGCCAACACCCATTTATTAAAACGTATAGCTAAAACACATATTGCTCGTTAAGGCAGCGAGAAGCAAAAATTGGGATTCAATGTCAGCTCTCAAGAAAATGGTATTTTGTTTCACATGGGTCATCTATAATATCTATAAATCTTTGATTATAGTAAAGCGTTTGACAGTGTCAATACAACACAAGTTACTTTTTGCTAAGTTAAGCCGATTAAGTTTTTCTAGAACTGCAGTAGGCCTCATTCAAATCGACAACAAGTTACCACACAATCCTGAAACGTGTTGTTCCACAGGGATCAATCTTGGGACCGCTTCTGTTTTCTGTATATGTTAATGACTTGCCATCTGCTCTGTCTAACTGTGAAGTACATATGTATGCCGATGATGTCCAACTACATGTCAGTCGTCCTATGTGCAAGTTTGCCGAATGTGTCCTAGTATGTAACAGTGATTGGGCTAAGCGAAGTGATCTTGCCTGAATAAAGCCAAATCCAAATGCCTGGTAATAGGTAACAAAATTATTAATACTAATAGCTGGCCAATACTTGAAATTGACAATTCGCCAATTGATTATGTAGCGAGAGCAAGCAACTTAGGCTTCATTTTTAACCAAACGTTGTGAACGTTGAAACGATCACATTACTGCTGCTGTCGGAAAAATGTACGCACTTCTCAGACAATTGTA
Source organism: Lordiphosa magnipectinata (assembly GCA_037044535.1). Lineage (NCBI taxonomy): Eukaryota > Metazoa > Arthropoda > Insecta > Diptera > Drosophilidae > Lordiphosa > Lordiphosa magnipectinata. Next base: position 305,346 of record JBAMBO010001662.1, on the reverse strand, counting down.
TATTACCAAAAACTTCATTCCATCTAAATTCAGACTCTTGATAGCTCTAGCAGTAGTAGTAGGTTCTAACCTACTTGACTTCGAGACTTTTTATGGCATTGAGGTCATATGTAATTGTGTCGCAAGAAGCTAACACAAACTCAAAGTAGCGCTTAATAATATTGCCAGATACATATTAGATCATACCCGCTTTGACAGAATATCTGACTTTGCAATAAAAATCTTCAATCTTTATTTGTAATCCAGGACAGCCCTTCGAGCATTGATAGTGCTTAAAAAAGTTATTTTCTCAAACGAACCTTTCTTCTATGAGATGTTGAACTTTTGCGCGTCGAGAGGAACAAACAATTTAATCTGCCTGAGATACAAGCTAGCTAGTTCTGAAAGCTCTTTCTTTGTATATGCTGTTCGCAGTTGGAATAATCTTCCCATAATTTAAAAACCATAGTAAATGCCAACTAATCGCACACCTGCAAAATGTAGTAGACTCTTAAGACAGCAAAGAGTTAGACATTAAATTAAATTTAGTTTTATTTTTTATACTCTGTACCAAAGGTACACAGAGTATATTAAGATTGTGCAAAAGTATGTAACAGTCAGAAGGAATCATCGTATGAACGAAGAGATCTCAGAGATGGTAAGAGATAGAGGTTTGACATGTATGGGACATATAATTCTTATACTTGCAAGCAGATCAAGTTTATTTTCAATTTTTGCCACGCACACACCCGGCCCCGCAATTTGAAAAAAAACGTCATATCTCCCACAGTTTTGATGAAGGAATAATAAACATCGGATGAACGATACACAAGTTATGAGCAAAAAAAGTTAACCGGCACCCCCCACTTCCTGCCAACCACCGCTGTATTCAAACAAACACAATCTTTGGGAAAGAGAGAGATAGAGAGAAACTTAGAGATAAGCGTATAACGCAGCAATGCCCAGCCGTTTGCTCTTTGAGTACGTTTTGTTTTTGTAATTGCACCGAAGATAGGAAATCAATGATTGTATACATGCAGGGCGTGACGTATACAAAACGACACACATGCAAACGATTTAGTGTGTGTGCGTCGCTAGAACAAAAACCGGTTTTGTTCTCTTCTTTGATTGGTGTTTGCGCGCGCAAGCAAACTGACCAACAACAATTTCATTATTGGTATTGGTGCTTTTCTTTGTGAGTGTTGATGAGTGCTCTCTCGTATGCAGCTTTTGGGCATGCCTAGTATAACGCGTATAACACGTATAACGAGCGAGAAATTGCGAGCGACGGCATAAACGGGAACAGAGTATCTTGTAGTCGGGCTTGACCGACTTTCTCACTTGTTTTTCCTCTGTTTATTCGTATCTGTAACTTTTGTGAATTCTGTTCTTTTGTTCGAGTGAATGGAATCAGTTTCCGCCTGAGGCTTTGTTAATGGACTGGCCCAAAAGGGACCCAGAAGCGCCGAACTAGCTGTCGCTCTCTCTAATTCTTTGATTAACACTTAACGAATAATGTAATGCCGTTAATTTTTCAAGAGGTGGACCATATTTGTTCACATATTTTGCCTATTGTAAGACGAATTTTGAAGAACCAGTGTAGTGGAAACCAGGAAACTATGAAAAATGCAACCACTTTGCATCAAACGTTGTGTATTTCAGACACATAGGTCTGCAATCATAAATTCAAACAAAAGTTGTTCGCGGTCGAAGCATTTTGAAGCAAACGGTAGCGAGTTTTTTTTAGAAGTTTTCATACAATTTGGAAAAAACAAACCGCTGAGAACGGTTGACACTTTAAAGTGACAGTGGTTGCTCTCACTAGACGGTTCGCAATGGAATGTCAAACCCAAAATCTAAATAAAATTTGTTTCGATATTCTTAGTCGCCCATAGTTCGATATTTACAGCTGCAATCCGGTATATCGAATTTAACTCATCGCTTTCCATTTCAAGCCCTGGTTTTTAAGTGATTTCAGCTCACCTTATAAAAGGCAACCCAGTCACCAACTTTCAGTGGTTTTACCTTTTCTTTTACCCAACATAGTAACCCTAGCCTAGTCCATAATCTCACTCAATCATTCCCAGGCATAGTCATCAATTGAAGTCGTCTAAAATCTCGTAAATAACTAAAATGCCTGAAGTGATTCAACTTGCTGGCGTGCTAGCCGGACACACTGGTTGGGTAACACAAGTGGCTCCACATCCACGAGATCCGGAAATTCTGATCTCTTCATCGCGTGACAAGACACTCATAGTTTGGTATCTCACGCGCGATGGCCAGAGCAACTATGGGTTTCCTCTGAAAAGGCACTATGGACACTCGCATTTCATTAGCGATGTGGTGCTCTCCTCGGATGGGAACTATGCTTTAAGCGGCTCATGGGATCACACTTTACGTTTGTGGGACTTGGCAGCCAGTAAGACCACACAACGTTTCGAGGGTCACACCAAGGATGTTTTGTCGGTGGCCTTCTCACCGGACAATCGTCAAATTGTCTCCGGTTCCCGTGATCGCTCCATTAGACTGTGGAACACTTTGGCCGAGTGTAAGTTTATTATACGCGATGATGGCCACAACGACTGGGTGTCCTGTGTACGCTTCTCCCCCAATCAGAGCAACCCTCTGATTGTCTCCTGTGGCTGGGATCGCACTGTCAAGGTCTGGAACTTGACCAATTGCAAATTGCGCAACAATCATCACGGACATACGGGATATCTGACCACTGTGGCGGTCTCACCGGACGGTTCTTTGTGTACCTCTGCTGGCAAGGATGCCAAGGTACTGTTCTGGGATCTAAGTGATGGGCGTAATCTATATCCGTTGGATCATCATGATGTGGTTAATGCCATGGCATTCTCACCCAATCGCTACTGGTTGTGTGTGGCCTGTGGCTCTACTATAACAGTGTGGGACTTGGCCTCTAAGAAGGCGGTTTACGATTTGTGGCTGGAAGATGTACCAGCCACTGCCAAGGGCGATCTACCTCAGTGTCTTTCGCTGGCCTGGTCAAATGATGGGCAAACACTGTTTGCAGGCTACTCGGACAATTTGATACGCGTGTGGCAGGTCATGTCCGGACCGTAGTGTGCAGTATTGGTCCAACAAAATTATTTAACTGAAGAGCAAAATTCCGAAACACTGATATGTTAGTTCTATGTACTATAAGCATTTTCGTCAGAAATAAAGGTAAATCAACTTTAAACTCAGTGCAAGAAATGATTTACATCAGTGCCAAGCCAACCTCTTAAAGTCGTAGACGTATTTCGCTCATTTGACTGTTTGTTGTTCCGTCGACACCTTCTCCCACAATCAGACACCTACAACTCGCTGGTTGCAAGTATTAACAGCGGGCCGTTATAAACAAAAGAAATTACGTTATAGCAGCAAAGTGTTTTATGTTGGCAACACTTTGCATGTCTGTCCTGTGCCTGTCCCTGTACTGTCCCACCACCGCCGCCGGCATAAGTGAATGGATTTGTGTATGTGTGTGTGTGGGTGAATGTGGCTTTCCTCCTCTCAATTCACCGTCTGCTGTTGCTGCATGTTAGCCGTTCGCCGACAGTCGTCTGTCTCACGTCTGCACTGGGCAGGTCTATTTGTCTGGTAAACGGAACCCTGCCAACCAAACAGCCAGGCTACACCTACGCGTGCTAGGGCAAGTGTCTGGGGACGAATGAGTAATTTTTTCCGCATTGTTTTGGTCTCTGCCCTTCATTTCAGTACATTTTTAAGCACAAGTGTGAATAAGTTCTGGCCATTTTTTTTTTTATTTTCGTGAAATGAATGAAGTGTGTGTGTGTGTGAGGGACATGTCATTGAAAATGTTGTCTCTGGCTAGCCAAAACTTTTTGTTATAAAAATTTTAGTAAATTAAATCGAGAGTTCTGACATTTTTCCTGAGCCGTGGAGCTTGATCTTATATGAACTCGAACACATTTTTTGTATCACAACTTTTCAAGACATTATATTAAAGCAACCAGCAGGGTTCGGGCTCTGGCTCATTCAACTCTGGTTCAAAACAAAAGCTCTGATCTGGGGAACCGAGGTGCGAGTCACATCTCGAGAGTTGGAAGCAGAAAACGGCTCATGAGCTGACGTCTCAATCTGAGTTGAGAGCAACAGCTCGAGAGCCAGGAGTCAAGAACCAACAGGCTCCCGCTCGAGATTATTTAAGTATCAGTCGGATACGGTTGGTTTCAGCATGTGCAATCTAAATGGAAAAGGTTTGGCCAGAAAGCTTTAAAACTGTGAAAGAATATAGTATAGAAACTGCTTACAGAGAGAAGGCTATATCAGCTCAGTTCATCAGATTAAGCGCTCGGAAACGATTCCTTTAATCCCCGCCTGTAAGCAGCAAACCGAGGGGCTAAGGGTTGTAGCATTATACTGATAGCCTTGGTTATCACTGGCCACAGATGAGGCTTGCAGCTCAGAGCTGTTTGCTTTGTAGCTTTGTTGGCTCCCGGCTGTTGGGCTGTAGCTTCGGCTCAAAGCTCAGAGCCAAAAGCTGCGATTGAAGAGCGATTCCAAATCTCAATTTCTTATGCTATTATGAAACACCCCTAGAGGCAAGCTAAAATCAAGCTCAAAAAAATTGAGTTGATCTCGACCTTCGGATTGAAATTTCAAGTACGAAAGGATTGAAACAATCCTAAAAGGCTTGTATCAATAAGAAAATTTTCATTTCAAGTACGGATCTTACTTGAAAATCAAATGATCCTGACTCGAGATTGAAATAAGTACAGAATTTCATTGTCAAAGCGAAAGGAAACCGAGCGCAAGTTACAAACTGAGATAGAAAATCTCTCTCACTAATACAGTTAGGCTAAATGGGTACACACACATACACAAATGTTTCTGTCAACTTAAGGCAGGGTTACCCCAAGCAGAGAGCGCGAAAATGTGACTGTGTCTCTCTCTCTAACGCACAGTGAAGCATGACCTCGTCAAGCATTCGGTGTAAATTTGGCGAGTATGTTCGGCCCCCTGGGGCTGGCGAACTCTGACTTAAGGATTTTTTACACATTTGCTGCCTTGGAATTCCCTACTAGTTATAGCACTTTCGACTTGAGAAGGTAGCTGTTAAATTGCTGTCGATGCGCCAAGACAGCGACTAGCCCATGATACAATTAGACAAGGTAGTCCGCTCGGAAAGTGCGCGCTCTCGTTTTGGTCCCCTATTGTCAGTTCGTTGCCGACCGTCATAGCGTAAGCATAGATGCGCACGAATTTTTTTCGATTATTGTGCCTTAACCCTTATGTATACCGAAAATGTCGTTTTGCTATTTTTGCCGCGTGCATATTATGGCGCGAAATTAGTTCATGTTCCCAAAAATGAATTAAAAAGAAAATGTTGGGAAGAATCTTTGGGTTGCTGTTTTGGAACACACGCCAAGATCTGCGAAACGCATTTCAAAGATTCAGACTGGAAAGCGTTGACCAATAAAGGACAAGTGGCAAAAAGAAGACGATTGATATTCAATGCAATACCAATGAATGCGCAAATAGTGTAACCTGAATTAGTAAAAAGTGGCTATACAAATTCAGACACGCAAACCGAGTATGTATATTAATTTAGCCCACACTACTCCCAGTTAGAACGAAAGCTTAGTAACGTCTCACTCGCACTTATCGTCAAACATACAATAAGGGACCTAATTTAGCCGAGCGGCCTACCTTGTCTAATTGTATCATGGACTAGCCATTGTGGTGTTGCTTGCGTCCGGTTTACAGTTGCATGCGTTTGCATGACTAATGACCTCAAGCCAGCTAGAACTTGCTAGTTTGAAAATCAAAAAGCTTGTTTAAAAAGTAGCATGATGTTCTTGTGGGATGTTTTTTATTGGGTTCAAATGGGCATTGAACATAGTTGAATATCGAGCTCAATTTAATCTCGGGTATTCTTGCAATAATGCGATTTCGAGATCAAATCAATCTCGGATCTTCCTGATTGGTTCAAACTGAGAGATCAAATCGAGCTCGAACAACATAAGATAAAGATAAGAAAATCAGTCCCGTGTGTTGTTGAAATAAGCCTATATCGAGCTAAAGTTAAGCTCTTCCGAGCTAAAATCGGAATCAAGGCAAGAATTTCGGGATTAAAAAATTCATCCTCAAGTCGATCCTCTCGTACTTGATTTGAGAAATTCCTGGATTGACCGACTTCAAACATTGTTTGGGATTAATTTTAGTCCGGATATCTCGAATTTTTTTATTCCATAACTCGTCGCATTTAGAGTTCTGTTCAGTTTTGACGCAAAAATCATCTTGGAGACGTCTTTTGACGTACCGTAATCGAATGCGTTCAACATTTCTTGGAACTTAAGTAAAATTAACGCAAACAAATCTTGTCTGACAAGTTCTCATGTAATAGTTAATGAATTCTGGTAGAACTTATGCCAAAGTATGTCTACATTTCACGGCATGTCACACCTCAATTCAGCATTATCAGTGCAGCTTTATGGTTTATAAAGTTTGAAGAAGAACGCTAAGCTTATCGCGTTTATCCCACTATCGTATCGGGACAGTACATAAGGTGCGTAACATATTTATACGAAACTTATATATATAGTTTAGAGGCGGCGATAGTAATTACTGCACACAGTTTGCGTGGTGCCACATTTAAAGGTTATCAGTTATATACAAACTTTGGCAGGTGCAAAGTATATTAAAGACGGACTTTGCTTTTTAAGAGTTTTTTTTTCTGAAATTTAGTTAAGCTACCCTAAAAATTAATTTTTTAGAAAATATTTTTCTAAGATGGAATCGCCTTAGGATTTTCTATTTCTAATTTTCAGGGTGAATTTGGAGCTTTTAAGTGTGAGTTATACTTTGATTGTATAAAAAATATGCCCGGGTTTCTCTAAGTGTATAAATCTACTTAGGTACTCTACTTATATACACATATATTTGAAATCCATGTAGCTGGTTGCTATAGTTGGTATTTTTGTTATTGTCCTGAGCGTCATGGCAACCATTGTTCCAGGCCAATTTAGAGAAACTTTCACGCTGTTTCTGTTAAAATTTTTATGATTTAATTGCCGTCTAATTTAACAAATTGAAACAGAACACAAAGTAGAGCTAATAACTTTCAGCGTGGAAGCGGGAAAGATGATGTGAATTTCATTCATGTAGTTATTGTTAGCTTCAACCACAAAACATGTTATGGTAGACCAGGAGCCGCATAAATTACAAACACTGGGGGCCATGCACACATCATATCAACACAAAAAGAAGTCCCGCCCCAAAAGTGGCAAACAAAGCGGCTTTAGCCGGGCAGAGAAACAAAAGTAACAGCAACAGCAGAAACTGGGCATGGGCATGTAAGTGCGTGGCATAAAGGAGTGAAACTGTGTGGCTAGCTAAATACTCGTCGTAGTAGGCATTATAACGTAAAAGTGGAATAAAAATTAGGCGGCATACAATTAATGGCCCTGTGGGGTTTCTTCGTGGCCAACGCTTTGCTGATACACTCGTATGGATTTTATGTTTTATCCTTTTGTTAGGGATGGATAATGGAAGGGATAACACAATGTCCAGATCTTTGGCGTTTATCACTGGGGAATGCAGGGGAAATCAAACATATTAGGCTAGCTGAACTCACTGTAACAAAATAAATTCTCAAAGGGGACGAAAAAAAGGGGAGCTTCTGCTTTCCGTTTCAACCCTGATTAAACACTACGGTGGGTGGTTTATACACTAAGAAAAGAAACGACCTTTCAAAACCGAGCACAAGCGGACTCTTATTTGAAAGATTTCGTACAAATAAGCCCGACTTTCGTTACTAAAACTGGCACAAAACATAAACAAAGTGCGAATATCGTGCATGGATTCATTCGTGGATTCATTCATACAATAAAATGTTAAAAACAAAAATAAAAAAAAATCAGCCAAATCTTCGCGTCCACGCTGACTCGAACTCTCGATTTCGCCGCCCTAGCCTTGTTGGTAGCTGATCGCTTTGCCTTGCGCCTGCGTTCTTTACTGGAATTCACCGCAACGTTTCGTGTGACGTCGACAGTTGCGTGGGTTGAAATGCCAACTCTTACGTTAAGTAGCCAGGTCCACATTAATTTTTTTTTCTGCGTTTGTAACGCGAGCAAAAAATGTTCTTAAAACATTCCCAAACCGTTCATAAAGTAAGCTGTTCAGCTGTTCACGTTGACTCTACTTTTGTCAATGAATGAGCTTGATTTAGGTAGATTAAGAACGAGCAAACTTTGCCCTTTAGACTGTCTAAATAACTAAAATTTAATTACTCGAGCTTACAAAAATAAAAAATTAAAATTAAAGTGACTAAACAGTGACTAAACAGTTACTAAACAGTGACTAAACAGTGACTAAACAGTGACTAAACAGTGATTAAATAGTGACTAAATAGTAACTAAACAATGACTTAACAGTGAGACGGGGTGGGAAGAGAGGGTTTTAAATTATTTATATTTTTCCTATTTCAAAATTGAGATTATTTCTGCCTGTTATTCTTTTGCGACTGTTGTTTTAATTTATCTATGGAGCAGCACAATATACAAGACTTACAGAAAAAAAGAAAGGACACAGCAGCAAGTGATCTTGTTGTTGGTATTTCTACCCCCTGAAAGGTAATTGAATTTATAATAAACGGTTAAGTAGTTTGAATATTCAGCTGCTTAGAATGCTGTGGAGGTAACACAGCAGAAAATGCTTTGTTGGGTTAAATAAGTCCCCTGAAGTATGGAGAAGGGAGAACGAATAAAGAGCATCATATTTCAAAACAATTTATTGTGATTGACGAATCATTAATAGCAATATTGTACCAAACTTTAATACCAATTAAGCTGAAAAGCATTCCAGATCTATTGCATTAGCGCGATTTTTAGCTAAGGGTCCTCCTTGTTAAGTAGTGTAATCGATATTTACTTAAGAAACTGCTTTTAGTGGCCACAAATAAGTGCATAAATATGATTGTGATCCTAACGTACCGCGATAAAATACCATGAATGACGAAAGGTAAAGTGAGTAGACCAGAGCAGCGGTGGGCACCAAAATGTATCTCAAGGGGACTGATACGACAACACGTGCAACAACAACATTCGCGTGCTGTTTGCTGTAAACTATGTGTGTTGAGAGAAATTTCGAGCCGGGCGGCGCGTAGTGGGGCGAAAAACTCATAGTTCAGCGGAGCCCTGTAGCAAAAAAATTTTGGAGCCATCTTTTTAAGAGTATTAAAGTTTTACAAAAAAACTTAAAAGTTACAAATATTTAGTGGAATATTTATTTTTTAGAATTAAAAAAAAAAAAATGGTTACCTGTTTTTGCGAAATAACATTTTTTTCGAAATATTGGAAGTTAAAAACTAGCCAATACGATTTTTTGTTAAAATTTTTAACTTAAAAAATTTTTTTTCACAATCGGAAGAGTATATTTTATAGTTCCGTAGAAATAATCGGTCCAATTTTTCAAAACTTCTTAGACTTCACAGAAAATTATAGAAAAAACAACTCAACCAATTTTTTATATTATTCAACAATTTTGTTTATTCCTCATCGCTACTTTCCTAGTATTCCTCTTTAACTTCAGGTACATTTTGTAATAAATCTAAAGCTGATTTTGGCATTTGATTTATTTTTGTCTTCCTGACTCTTGAAATGCCTCGATACTAGAGGATCCGAGGTAATGAACATTATATTTAGAACATCCAGGCTGCACTTTTTCCGACAGCATTTTCTTGAAAAATGTTCTCGGAAAAACTTTAACACAAATTTTAAATATTTGTTTCGTGCTTCCTGGGCCTCCTCGGTTAATTCACCAATTGGAAGCAATGCATTTCTTATTATTTCCGGGCCATGGATAATAAATTTATGTAAAGTTGGCGACATATTATACCAAGGATACATATTATTACAGGGCTGTCGATATTTAAATTTTGGCAATGATTTCACTTACTAAAATTCAAATTTCTCAAAAAAAAGCTTAAAGTTTGGTATTGAAACTTTTTTTTTTAAATAATTTAAAAGACGGATCCAGCCCGCTTAATTACTTTATGTCCAACAATAACCAAAAAAAATGTAATTTTTTGGACCTTTTTTAAAAATGTACAAAAAATTTAACAAAAGTTTTTATGAAAATTTTATTTATGCTTATGAACTAAGAAAAGTCAAAACTTATACTTTCAATTTTCACATATCCGCATAGATGTTTCATATTCATGAAAAATTCTGTGAATTACTTAAAATCGAGTTCGAAAGGTGAACTTTAATTGCGTGTTATGGGAGAACCCAATATCTTTCGGATTACTCATCAAAATTGTATTATCTTTAAAGGTGCATTTAAGCATTCTTCAATATAAAAAAAAAAAAAAATACATTTTTGGAGCGGCATTTGCTCTAGTCGCCCCAACGTGCGTCGTGGGCCAGGCGGGCTATGCGTTGCCCATCGCTGGTGAAGAAAATAGACCAGAGCAAACATAATGTTTTGATCAATTTTACTGCGAGTTAAAAATCTTTAAATAGGGGAACAAATAACAAAATGTATACAGTTTAGTAAAGATTCATAAAGATCATTTGTTCCACTATTTTGGGCTGTAATTAAGTACAGAAGATTGCCAGATGCAATGTTTAATCGAAATTTCGATGAGGTTCGTAACTAAAATAGCTTTCCACTTTGCGTTCCTGACTGAAACTTTTTCGCTCGCACCCGAACTGAACTCGTTAACCATATTGGGTAATGCCTTTTACGGTCAGAAAGGAAGTACCATTTAAAGCACTTGCCTGTTTACAGTTTAGTATATTTTGTTTTCCTACCAAACGTACAGAATTTGGAGTGATACTTTGAGAAGAGCATATACTGATCTATTTTGACCTATTTACCTAAACTAACATATTTTTGATATGATTATCTTAAAAACATACAAATGTTAACAAAACTTTTAATTTTTTAGACCAACCTAAAATCCGATGTCTATTAATTAAACAACAAATTAAAACTTAAGCTGTGCTGAAGTTTACTTGAGCCCTGTGCCAACATAAGACAAGGAACAAAGTGGAAAACCATAATCAGATTTAATTAAATACGAAATTGGAACGCTCCAAGGATAAAAAGCTGGTCCGAATGTGTGTATGTGACACAATTCGAGTCCACAAAGTCCAAAAATGAGCACAAAAAAAAAAAAAAACAACAAAAAGGACAATAAAGTATATATGTATATGTATATGTGTGTGTGTGTGTTGTAGCTTCTGTTACTGGCTTCTCATTATTATTTTTCGCTTTATGTGGTCCTCCTCAACAAAGAAGGGGGAGTCGTGTTCTCCAACGATTTCTAATGTGATAAACTGAGAGTGCACAGGCGAGGCCAGCCAGTTAGCTGGCAATATAACTACGCGCTCCACTTTGGCGCTGGACCAGATGCGCCAGGCAACAGCTAGCTTCTTATTGCAGTTGAGGCTCATTATTTTTTAACACGCAGCACCCACCCAACCGTCCAAACACCACCTTGTCCCGGCTCATGTGCAGCATAAAAAACGGCGGCGGCATTTTATATATTCATGGACTGTGCTTCCATGATAAACGTCGTATACGTAATATTTCATTTTGCCTTTGGTCCTGTGTGTCCGTGTAAACTAAATTTATGCATTGATTTTTCGATTTATGTGACACTTCACCCATGGCCAGTTCACACTTAATCATTCTTGTTTATGCGTCTAATTAAGACAATTTCCTTCTTCTGTTTTGCAGGGTGAAAAACATTTATAAATGACAGCTTTTAATTGCCAAACAATGACAGTCGTCCCGACCAGAACAAAAGCAAAATCGTCATCATCATCAGCAACAACAACAACAGCAAGAAAAACCAACTATTTGGACAACAGCAGCGAAAATCGCCAAAATTGAGTCACCCAAGCAGCAGCAACAGCAGCACCAGCAGCAGAGATGTTGCTGATGCCCACATCATGTGGGCCGGGGCCACCAGACAACAGTAGCTGCAGCAGCAGCAGGGTCAACCCAACAACGGGTATTCCCAAATGGTTGCTAATGCTGTTGATGCTATTTGTCCTGTTGGCTCAGGCGCCCCAAAGGCAAGCGACAGCTGAAAAGAGCAAACACTGTGAGTAGCCAAAAAAAAAGAAGAAAAACTCAATAGAAAAATTGTACATTAAATTTACTAAACATTTAGCCAAACATTTCCATTTGTGGCATCATAAAATACTTTATATGCGAGAAAGCAAATCTTTGGCATGTCACTTTCGCACACATTGTTCATCCTCTTCAAGGATTTTCCATTCTCAGTTTATTCTTCGCTTGACAATAAAAATTTGTTTGAGGAAATGTAATAAAAATGCATGAAAATGTGCTTAAACAGAAAAAAAAAATCACAAGCAACAAAATTGTCGAACTATACTCAGGCCAAATCCAATCATATGACATTTTGTGTGTGGTGGGTGACTTCGTGTGTGTGGAAATTTACATTTACATTTCACATATTGTTTATGTGAGGGAATAAACAACAAATAAATACAATTTTACGAGGAAATGTCAACTTGCATACATAAGCATTTTACTTTTACACAAAATGCCAGAGCATAAAATATGATCAATATCCCAGTAAACATTTGGCGAAAAGTTCTTCAATCCATCTTAAGGTAGAGAGCATAAAGAATAGTCAAAATTAAGGAAAATTATTCTTAAATATGTATTAAATCTCTTAAGCATCTTAAAGTGTACCTTAGGATAGTTTGGAGACTTATAAATACAACTTTTAATTTTTTTAATTCTTCGCAGAGTTGCAAAACTATTGACAAGTTTAAGGTAAAAACAAAACTATTAACTTATTTCCCAGAAGAACGCTTTCCCATATGATAACGAAATAGAATCGTGACAGCATAGCGAATGTAAAGACTATAATATTGACAGTACACTCAGAGAAAAAATAGAGAAATTTATACTTGGAAAAATTTTTGATCCAAGAGAGAATATTCTCAAAATAAAAGACTTAAAAAAAATTTGAAGGGAGGGGGGATGGAAGGGAGATTTACGACCGACCATGATACAACGAACAAGGTATGGTGCTCAGCCAACTTTTTGGACTAAGCGATTTGGCTTTCGCATCAAGTGGCAGCAGCACACTAAAGTTTTTTTTGGACCAAGATGAGAGTGCACTGAGAGAGCTGGCCACACCTTGTTCATGGTATTATGCGACAGACCGATGTGATGTTGGGACACAGCTCCCATCAAAAATGAAACTGTGAGAGCATGATACAACTAATAAAGTCAGCTTCAGCTCGCTATCTGTTTCAGCTTGCAAGTCTTTAATGTGTTGCGAAATGTTATATGCACGAGCTTTTAGAAAAAGAACATATTCAAACTTTGTGGCAACACTGTTTTGTTGACGCGCTGTTGAAGTCAGCTGTTTGTGTGCGACGTGTTTTTTGTGAAATTGGCAGCAAATATTTTCCAACTTTTAGTGCGTCTGCTTAAAAAGTTAAAAGCATAATAAAAATTGTAAAAATGCAAATTTTTTTATTTAGTCCACATATTTAAGATTATAAGTTGATAACGCGTTTGTCATTTTTGTTTTCGGTTGCCCAATTGTGCCGCGTGTTGTTAATGTGTAATTTTAGGTTGACCCTAACCAGTGTAGCTGTGTTTTGTGGAATAATAGTTAAGCATGGCACAACGCTGCACAGGGTTTTAAATGCAAAGTTGTCAACGAAAGTGTGCAGATTTATGAGTAACTAACACTTCTTGATACAAAGTGCGACTTTTCGAGAAAATCGGCTTTATTGCAGCTGAATTCGTGCTTAAGTTGAATAGATTATATGAGAACGAGATGAAAAAAATTGTTTGCTTGGTAGCGTCAAATACAACAAAATTTTTTTAAGTCGTATTTATAGCTAAAAATAAAAGTACAAAGTACGAATTTCAGCCCAATAGCGTTAAATACCACAAAGTTGATGCAATTCGAACAGATCAGTTATATGACAGCTATATGAAATAGTATTCCATAAGTCGCTAAAAAAGCTTAAAATACGTGTTCAAACCGAATTTCAGTTCAATATCTTCAAAACCAACTAAGTTGGTGCAAATCGGCTAGATCGCTTATATTGCAGCTATATGAAATAGTGTGCCGAATTGAACAAAGTTCAATAAGTCGCTTTAGGAGCTTAAAATGCATGTTTAAACTAAAGTTCAGTTCAATAGCGTAAAAACCAACAAAGTTAGCTCAAATCGGTCAGTTCGGCAATATGGGAGCTATATGATGTAATGGTCCAAGTCGAACCCGATTTTGTAAGTCGTATTGGAAGCAAAGAACTCGAGTAAAAACCAAATTTCAGTTCAGTAGCATAAGAAACAGCAAGGTTGGAGCAAATCTGCCAGATCGGTTATATGGCAGCTATATAAAATAAAATATTAGTCTAAATTGAGTAAATCTTTGCAAGTTGTCTGTGGGGTCAAAAATATGCGTACAAACCAAATTTGGGGTCAATATCTCAACAGCTAGAGTTTATGCCAAAAAAAGGCTAGGTAGCTTGGCCATACCTTATTAGTTGTATCATGTGTGAGAGCGTACTCAACGCTATTCTCTCAAAGTTTGGTTGCCCTTTCCGCTCCGATACTTCTTCTCACTCACCATGCCTATAAAAACCAAAAATTTAAGAGCGTACGAGACTCAAATTATTCGTTTTACTTTTTTCTTAGTGTAGAGATGGGGGCGGAAAAGAAAATTTGATCACGAACCATCCCGATCCCGACCAACAATTTTCAATTCGATTCCGTTCCGACCCGAGCCCGCACTTCTTTTTTGGTTCTCGCGCCCATCACTAGTCCAGCGTTGGCCACTCCTTGCCTGCAAGAGCCAAACAGATTTCGCTAGCGGACTATGAAGCTGGTTAGAGCTGGTTAACGTCGCTTTTCCAACACACCCTCACTTTATGAACTCGCTTTTTTTAACAAACCCTGCTCTAGTGCACTGTTTCCCAACCATAGCCTGTGGTGGGTCTGAACAACCACGGCAATCCATACCGAATGCTTGCCGAAGTCATGCATCACTGTACCAATGCACTTTTCATTAGGTGCATCTGGCTTACCGTTTTCATTGGATCACGGTAGAGACAGAACTCGTCCGTACCGAATGAGTACTGAAATCAGACCTGATATGGAAGGGTTGGTACTTAAAACATGTTCTCGCTTTCTACTTTTCGGTCATGAATTTAACACAAGCAGGGAGTTTCATGACATTCGCTTTTCAGGCTTGAATTTGAATACTAAATTTCAGTACTCACTAATGAACTCTAGCCATATCTAATGATTATGCCTTAAATTCACTCCACTGTGGCCGACTGAAGTCGATAAACTGTAGAGATATTTTGTCAAACGAATACTGAAATTACCAGAAAATACGCCAAATTATATGTTAGCGATCAATGCAGGACTAGAAGAAGGACATTTTTATAGCCTTAAGCTGCACCTCAGAAAACACGAAACACTGTTCGAGCACAACAGTACCAGACTACCGCATATTTTGGATATGCTCAGACATGGGATTGGATGGTACGCGTCACTCAAAAGAAAACTCCATGACCACAGAATCACTCTCAGTGCAAATGCTACTCACTCCGAATGGGTAAAAGGAAATGTATCTTTACTCACAGCCATAACAGAGGAAAGCAAGAATCAGCATGTAAATATGACGTATACAACCATTTAAACTACGCAATAGGGGCTGAGTTCTGCAATACCGTTACCAAACAACGAACCATAACATGGATCCTAAAGGAGCGAGGAGATATGCTACGGTTGAACAGCTGTCCCAGAAGCACGGACGATATTGAAAGATGCCCTATTCTGCAAGAGCTTCGCTGGCGGTGTTTTAAGAAGGGAGTACTTGAGGAACTGGAGACATGGGTTGGGAAAACTTGGCCAATTATATTGAGGATGCTATTCTATATAGAAAGAAAATATTCAATGATGATTTTTAATATAACTTAAGATAGTTCAGATAAAAATAGCTTTTTTTTTTGTCAATTGCAAGTAAAGTTTAAATTTGTATCAAGTAATGTTTCAATGCTCAGATAAGCCAAACTTTTAAATTGGTTTTTATTATAAATTTTGTCCCTTTTGTATATCGAGAACGGTCAAAAATTTGTACCAGAAAAATAAAAACAAAATCTATCTATCTATCTATTCACTCCACTGCTAAATTCACTCCTGTGCACAGATGTATAATTTTATCATATCCTTCTTTTTATATATTTTGGATGATTTTAAAATAAATCTAATGTTCAAATGGATACCGAAATCATCAAATGGATCATCAACAAATATACTTTTCTTATTCTGTGTGTTTATTCTTTATAGGAAAGAATGATCAGTCTTCAAACGGATTGATTAGGCATTATTTGAATGTAAAAATACCGAAATAGCTAACATAAAATTGCCAAATTAGTAGCTAAAAACAGTTTCATTCATTAGATCTAGCAACTAAATAGCTAAAATGGCAATACTGGGTACTACTAAGTGCCGTGTTCTCATGTTGATTTACTGAATTTGCTTTGCTCATGCTCTAAACTATCTAAGCAAGTTCAAAGATTCTTGTTTGGCCGGCTCAAGGTCAACAAATTCCGTAAATCCACATTTTCAAAAACAGAAACTTATCCTTTTCATCTACAGAATACTATTTTCCGCAAAAGTCAATACTCTTTTAACATATAGTAAAATGTCTGTAATCTATTTGTCAATTATAATCAATCGGCCATAAAAAATGTTTGCAGGGTTATTGAACATTATCGACAAACACATGCACAGTCAAATAATGTAGCATACTTTTAAGGGCCATTCAGTATAATCAAAAAGTAAACTTTGAAAAATTTTAGCAAAATTGCAGGAACAGAAATGAGAGGGAGAAAAATTACCAAAGCATGAAATGAACTTAACTCAAGCGTTGCCAGGCAGTGGCGGCGGCGGCGGCGGCGGCGGCCCAACATCATCATTCTCATACTTATGCA
This sequence comes from Lordiphosa magnipectinata, assembly GCA_037044535.1. Classification (NCBI taxonomy): domain Eukaryota; kingdom Metazoa; phylum Arthropoda; class Insecta; order Diptera; family Drosophilidae; genus Lordiphosa; species Lordiphosa magnipectinata. The sequence goes on along the minus strand of JBAMBO010001662.1, from coordinate 288,385 downwards.
GACGCCGCGCCGCGACGAAAGTTGTTGCCGCAAATTATTTCCGTATTTTAGCATTAAATCATAATTAAAATTTGAAGTAAAACAACTTACATACATGCCAGCCAAATGTGGGGCGGGCGGGTTGTTGCGCGGTAACAAAGTTTGCTCGTCGAGGGCGCCCAGGAAAAAGTTCATTGCATACTTATTTGGGCTCGTTTCCGGTTGCTGCTGCTGCTGATGCGATGAGCGCCTAATTGCAGCAGTTGGGTGACGAATGTCTGCCCGCACAGTGGATCCAGTCTATATATAATTTCTTACATTTTTGCCCTCTCTTGCCCATTTCCTGGCGGTCACACACGACCTACCCTAACCTGCCTTTTGCTCCCTTGTTTTTGTCGGCTGTCGTCGACAGACTTTTGTGGCCCACGTGGCGTGTACTTAATTTCCCATGCTCATTGCCAGGCGCGTTAAAACTTTTTTTTTTTCTTTTTTTGGACTGCACTTCTCTTTTACGGGGCGGTAGGGGAAGGGTGAACATTGAAGGCTTTTCAACTCGTTCAACAAAATTTTGCACAAAAGTTTCATAATTAATTTCATGTTAAGTGGCAAATGCGAGCGGGGCGTGGTTCCAGTTTCCTTTCCCTGTATTTTTGGTCTGGTCGTTTTGCTGCCTTTAATTTGAATTGTCATTTCCTGTCTCTAACACTTCATCTCCAGTTTCTTGGTCTGGTGTGGCACGCCACGCCTGCTGCACGTTCAACTTGATTAGCGTAACTTCTAATGACTCGCACGAGCAGCGGAACTTGACTGTTTTTGCTCCACACACACACAGTGAGTGTGTGTGTGTGTGTGTGCGCGTGCTTGTGCAAGCACACTTCTCCAATGGCTGTGTGACAATATTTTTGTGTATTTGCAAGTGGTTTTCATAATTACTTTGTGTGCGCACTTCAGATTATCCCAGTCTCTGGCTGGAGGAACACGCAACGCCACATACAACAGTATCCAAATGCTAAGGCTAGGTCCATAGGGAGACTCTGGCGAAATCACTTAACTGAATGGTTAACTTTATGTAGATTCTTTAAGATAATGTTTGACAGTTTATATAAAGCTCCTTGTTTTAGATCTTCTTTTGTAGATCTCTAACTTCATTCTGCATTCCATCTTCTGACGTTCCTTCTATTTCATCCCCAATTCAATCTTTTGACCCTACCAAATGAACAAAAATTTTGTGTTTGCAATAATGTGAGCATTATACAATCTTATAGAATTATGTCACGTTGCTTGTCGCCAAGATTTCCACTCACCTTTAACCTCATAACCCACCCCGCCTCTCTGATGGCCAACTGCCAATAAATTTGTGTGAAAAACAACTCTGCACGACTTAGAAGTGGGTATAAAACTTTTGCTCTTTGTGCGGCATATAAATCTGAATGGTTGGATTTGGAACTGGGTCTTAAGGGAGAGTCTTGCATGCTGGGGGGTGCGGCCAAATATGGGAACCAACTGGTCCACTGCGGCAAAATGAATTTGTTGCGAAGCAAAGGGCTGCTGCTAATGCTTTGGTCTTGCCACGTCCATGTCAAACAGTTCGCCAAAGGAGGCATAGGATGTGCCTGGTGTATGAAAGAAGCTTTGCGTGAGCCATAAATTTTAATTTTCTGCGAAAATCCATCCGCATACGAAATAAGATTTGTTGAAACAGAAAGCGACGCAATCATTTGGCTGTTTTTTTTTTTCATTTTTATTTCTGGCCTTTGTCTTGATTGTATGAATTATTTGGTTAAAGTAGAGAAAATTGAGTCAAAATTTGCTTTTGCCATAAAATCGATCATTTTTTCTTATCAAATTGCTAGTTTTCAGCTGATTTAAGTTTAAAGAAGATAATTATTAGGTTTTAAAGAAAATTTTGTAGTTTCCACACAGCCGTCACTTTCATCAGCTCTTGGGGTCAGCTGTGGATTGCCAAAAGTTTACTACTTCATTTTTCTGTATTTGGTATATAAAACGTGAAGCCAAAGCTCAGTCTAGTGATTAGAGTACCGGGAGGCCCATGAAAAAGCTATACGAACTACAAGCAAAGTGACTTATAATACTTTTTAACGTGCGCGAGAAGGCTTTAAAATTATTCTGATTTATTCATTCACGCAGCTGCCTTATAAAACTAAAAACACAGTCTTCTTAGTCCTCTTTGCGTGAGTTAAACCAAAAAAAAATTTAACATAGAAACACAATTTGCTGCATTGATAACTTTTTACTCAGATATTAGTCAGCTGTTTGCTGTCATTTTAGCTCTCCTGGTTAATTTTTGACTATGTCCGTCTCGCTCTAACCCCCACTCCTTATTGACACCCGCTGTTAACATGTCACTAAGGAGTTAACAGGTATTGAATTACATCTCATGACATGCGGGCTGATCTACGTGAGCTGTTAAATGCAGAACTCGCAAAAAACTGTCAACACCTTTAACTTTAAAAAAAATTTGTTGCGGACACAACGAAAACAGCGAGCGAAAAGAAAGCGATACGCTCAAACAAAGTGCGCTTTTTTTGTTGCTCTTTTGCTCATGTTTTTCACTTACCGTTTTATCTAGAGCAGGGTTCCCCAAGCAGAGAGCGCGAAAATGAGACTATGTCTCTCTCTAACACACAGTGATGCATGACTTCGGCAAACATTCGGTGTGAATTGGCGAGTATGTTCGCCAGGGGCTATCGCTGGGGAACCCTGTTCCAAAACAAACTTCCAAAGTTTTTTTTACGTATGTATGTTAAGTTGTTATAGGCAGACAGAATCGTCTGTTTTGCCCAAACGAAAATGCGCAACAAGGAACTCAAGAGGAGAGCAAAAGATACCATGTGCTCTTCACTTTTTCTGCTATGTCAATGAGCCGATCGAATCTAAAAAAGTGTTTACACTTATTTGAAAGCTATGGTTAAATGTGTTTCATCTCAGATCAGCTCACGTACAAACAGAACCTAAATCAAACATGCTCAGCTCAAGAGCTCATACAAGGGAAAAAAAGGTGACCTAAATACAAGTTAAAAACAAGTAAGATAGTCCTTCAAGCCCTACTTTAATATACTCTGTACCTGGAGTAGCAGCTGTATGGAGCGCTGCTGAACAATGGATGGCGCCACTACTTGCATTAAACAATGAGGGGTTTTCAAAACTGACCAATAGATGACGCCACTACTGCCAGGTCGGGGGAAGTAATTTTCTTTTGGTCATAACTTGAGTATCGTTCATCCGATCTTTATAATTTTAGGCAAATCAATAAATAATTCTAATTATTAAATTCTTATTCTAAAACTGTGGGAGATATGAGGTTTTTTCCCAAATTGCGGTGGTGGGAGGGGGCGTGGCAAAAATTGAAAATAAACTTGATCTGCCTGAAAGTATAAGAAATATATGTCCCATACATGTCGAAGCTCTATCGCTTACCATCTCTGAGATCTGTGGGTTCATACAGACGGACAAGCGGAGAGACAGACAAACTGACAGACGGACATGGCTATATCGACTCGGCTGTTGATGCTGATCAAGAATATATACTTTATAGGGTTAGAAATAATTCCTGGTCCGTGTTACACTCTTTTGCACAAACTGAATATACTCTGTGTACCTTTTGGTACAGAGTATAAAATTTGATTTGATCTCGAATTTCGGTCTTAAATTCTAAGTTCGCAGTGATTCATACGATGTATTTGAAACAATCAATCAAAAAATATCTATCCGAAAATGCTTATTAAATGGATTGAATATAGAACCTCGTGGTTCTTAAGAAACAGGGGCCAGTCTTCATTGTGGTGTTGTGTGTGTCCTCTTTCCCAAGTTGTGTGCACACAACTAACGACCTCAAGCCGCCTATAACACTGTGCAACACTAAAAAGTTGATCGAGTCGAGACTTAAAACTTCTGAAAGGGTATGATGGTGGTACAAAAACATTCGCTGGGTTTGGTCTGGTTAGCTGCCGTTTTCTTTTTATTGAGCTTTAAAGTTTTCAGCTTCTGATTGGGACTTGCAACTTCATATCTCGTAAACTATTTGGAATTTTGCCTTGACGTCTTAGAGGAAGTTGTTGCTTTTGGCTTGGCTTACAAAACATTTTTAGGTAGCAAGTGAAAAAAGTCACATCTATATACTCAAAATTACAAAAATTTTGTAAAATCGTCATTTTTTCCCTCATTTTGTACTGTTTTTGTAACGAATTTAACTAAGCAATGCAGGACAAAAACGTAGCTAAGACTTAAATAAACAAACGGTTGGAACATACCAATTTCATTCGATTGGTCCTTCATATTGTTACGGGCCCTTAAGCCTGTAGAATTGTAATCAAAACTAGAAAAATGGCCATTTTGTGTACCAATTGGCTGACACAGTCAAAAACTACGATTGTTTTGTATTAAATCAATAAAATAGTAAAAAAAACATAGCTTAAAAATTATTATTAAAAAATTTAATTTATTACCGAAAAAATTAGATTTTTTCGAGTTTTTATGACAGTTGTACATGAGTGTTGGCCTATAACTATGTTAAAGAGTAATTAAATGAAGTTGGTTTGTTTTAACAGTTTGATTATTTAGGTCTAAGTTATAACTTTGTATTATATTACTTGTCCAAAATTTTAACGGGTTTCAAGATGAAGTTAAAAAACTGTAAAAAAGTGGTAAAAACCTGGTTTTTTGGAGAAACTTTTGTAATTTTGAGTATGAAGATGTAATTTTTTTTGATTTAATACAAAGAAATGTTTTGTAGGCCAAACCAAGAGCAACAACTTTGCCAAAGATATAAAAGCAAAATTCAAAATAGTTTACGAGATATGGAATAGTAAATCCTACTCTGAAGCGAAAAAGTTCAAAGTGCAATAAAAAGAAAACGGCAGCTAATCAGACTATACCCAGACAGGGTTTTAATACTACCATCATACTCTTTCAGAATTTTTTGGTCTCGACGCTATCAACTTTTTTGAGTTCAAAAATGTGTCACTGTGTAATTTGCTACTTTGAAAATTAAAAAAGCTCGTTAAGAAAGTAACTAAGTGGGGTGTCCTGGAAATCTTTAAAGATTTTAACCTCGAAACGCACGAAAAATCCGTCAGTGTCACAGAACTTCAAAAGATTTCATTTTCTATTTTCTAAGATAATGATCCATCTCCCCACACAGAGTTGCATCTTTAGCAACAAAAAACAAATCTCATTTTCTAGTTACGAGTTAATTATTTTATATGTTTTCTGATGCTCTTCCATGAATGGCCAAGAAAATCTCATGTATATGCTCTAGGTGCGTTTTAAAAACATTGTGAAATTGGTATTTTGCCAAATATACCAGGTGGTGGTCCTTTTTTCGGCCAAAGTGAGGCACTCTTCGCATCCCGCCATAGCCACTCAATATTTTGGGCGTGGAAATTCTTCATAATTCGCGGTCCATTGATGACATTTTTTTGGGGGGTGAAATATTCCGAAATATACATGAAATATTTCGAGTCTTTGTTCTTTTTATCAAGTATGCATGAAAATTTGTAATAATAGACTTTGTCGTGAGCTCGTTTATTGCTTGGATATTTTTGTATTTTTTATCTCATCGAAAACGCCTACACCTTAAAGACACCAGATCTGAATGATTATTTTTTGGAGAATGAAATTTACCGTTGACAGAATTTACAAAATTCCCAGATTTAGTACTCATTCAATTGTTGTATTTGAGATTCCTAATTTTGGAACTCTGATATTTTTCTTTTCTAATTTTCAAAATTTTATTATTCTCAAATTGAAATATTCTATAATTATTCTGGAAAACAAATTCGGAGTTAGCATGGTGCACCGCTTGGGATAAGACATAGACCTTTGAGCCGGCTAACAAGTTTTCTAAACAATTATCTAAATTGAAAACTTCAATTCGAAATTAATTTAACAAAAATACACTAAAATTGAATTAATTATTAAAACGGCTCTTGCCATACCACCAATGTCGGTAATTGACTCATATAAACAAATCAATAATTACAAAAACCATCAGATGATGTCGAAATTCATTTGCCCAAAATGTTTTATCACAAATTGGCCAAATTTGTTACGCCTTATTTATTGCCCGCCCAATTAAAAATTGGGTTTCAAATTGAATTGGAGCATTGTGCGAATTGAAAACCAATTTGAAAATATACGTATTTAATGCTCGGTTTGGCGGTTTCAAATAATAACTGATTACCGTTTAAGCATCGCGGACCGCTTTCAGCGCAAATATTGATAAATGATCCCATTCCCACCCCACCCGCTCCTCACTGTCCCGCATTCGTGGACAATTTCACAAAACCAAAGCCAACTGAATTGTTCGGGGAAGGGGGCAACGAGATGCCAACGCATCAATAGTCGATTTGGTTGCTCCTGCTCCCAGTCCGCTCTTCTCGCGGCTATTTGGCAATGGCATTTATTATGCGTTTGCTTGATTTCTGCCACCCGCTGCAATTTATCTTCCATAACAATTTATCTTTTTTTTTTGTGTATTGTCTCTTTGCCTGTGACCTGATGGGCATCGCCAAGCTAAGCAGCTAAGTCATCTTAATGATTGGACACGAAGTGATCCATAAAACGAGGAAAGACTAAGGAAAGTTGAAATGAAGCTAATGAAAGTGTTAAATTAATAGCCGATAATTAGTTTTGTGATGGTTGCTAATGTGGATTGTGTTGGCCGTCATTCCTCATCCAAATCCTCATTGTTTAAAAAAAACTCCATTGGATATTGAAAAAGAACACTGATAGAGTGAAAGCAAGTTATTTCGTTAAACCGGAAAGCATGGCGTTAACATTTCTTCTTTTCTTTTGTACGGAGTGGATTTTAGCAAACCTATTCACAGCTTTTCATATATAAAATAGGCATTAAAAAGGGTAAAATTTCAAAGCGTAAAGATAAATCCTCAGCCACCTGAAAAAATGTAGTTTGAACCAGGTTTTCCGTTTATGGTTTAAAGTTAGTCTTAAAAGTATTCGAATGTTTTCTTCTTTTCCAGACAGAACGGCCCTCAAAAAAGCCAGAACTCCTATTGTTTTCTTAAAATTACAAAAAGTGACATTTAACTTTTTCGTTATCGTTTCGTTATCAAAGCCTACACAGAAAAATATTCGAGTATGTTACTTGAGTATGGGTTATTTTCTCCCGGAATTCTCGTCTTGATTCCATCCTTAGCTTGGGTAAGCTAGGGATTGATTTTAGCTTGTTATTCGAACTCGACTTGATTTCACTTTCAGATCCAATCAAGTAGTTCAGATAATGATTTAAGCTCTTTATTCGTACTTTATTTGATCTGGAAATCGAATTGGTGCACGAAATATAATCCGAAAAAGGATTGCTGCAAAAATGCCCGTTATTGACTTAAATTGGGATCGAAAAATCGGAGGTGTCACGAAAATATGTCCCAACCAAATTCCAACCCAAAACCAATTGTTCGGTGTCCCAGAAATCTCTTTCTCTCGTGTTTGTGAAATATCAAAATTTACCACCCAAACTATTTTGACAAGATTTCATTTTGGAAATGTAAACCACATTATATTTCTGAATAGGTTGCATATATCATAATCAATTATTTAATTTGTTTTTACATTAAAATTTGTGTTTCAATAATTGTAGCCATATCAACCAAAACCAATTTGCCACTCAAACTTAGGTGGCATTTGTGCCGCCATCTAGTTATGAAGGCGCCATCTATGTAACAACAAACGGGATAAGGATTGCCAAGTTGTACTTCATGACTAGGGAACATGACTTAAATTTCAAGTAGCCTTATACACCTGACTTCCCGGGTCTTCCCCAGATACCAGATCGTTCAGCCATACGCTTTGGGTTTGAGGATTAGTGCTAGCCTGATTTACAAATATTATAAATAAGGAATATGTTAAATAAAACAAAATTTCCTTTTAAAATAATCCACTTAAGATTCTGTTTCAATATGCTAATATGTTTAATATTTCGTGCGGAGACAGGGTACATTTTCGGAAAATTGAGAGCCGGAGTTCCCTCAGAATCGGGCAAGCTCCAATGAAATGGATGACATTTTCTAGCTCCCTCCTGTTACAGAGAGGGCAGTTTGTGTCACTCCTCGTGAAATTCGGGATAAAATTTCAGTTTAGTATTTCACCTCTGGCCATAAAAACGTTTCTTATTCCATTAATGGGGAACTCATCGGAGAAATAATTATTCTCTCCCAGATCGTAATGCAACTGCCAATGAATTAATCCTTTTGAGCTTCTATAGAATTCTTCAACAAATTTCATCCTATATGCTGCATCCATTTTAATTGTGATGTTTCTAGCCCAAGTTTCTCATGTCACGTTATCTTCAAGATTCAGTCGAACTCCTATTCCTAATAATTATTTTCCTAATTTCTTGGTTCCCAATTTTTGGGTTGGGTCCCAATCTTTGGGTTTTTCTAATTTTAGAACTCCCATTTTTATTTTCCTAAGATTTGGTTTCTTGAATAAAAATTATAATTTCTAATTCTAGTTTTCTCTTTTTAGTTTTCTAAGTAACATTTGGCCTTATTCACATAGGGAATCATTCCGAGCCGCCCACACATCAATGAATATGCAATGAAGTTTCAATACGTTTCTTACAAACCCAATACTTAAATACTAACATCAATTCTTATCTCCTACTGAGTTTGTCTTTCCAAACATGAGGAAGTCGATGGGCTTATATTGGGTTGTAGTATTTTCGTTTGCTGCATTTTCCTGTGTTTATGCTTAAACAGTGTGCCTTGTTACTTTTTGTTATGAGCCATCATGGCTTATATGAACTCGAGCCCTCTAGAACTCGCGCTTTTGGCTGATTCTTTTCTTGCACTCATAAAATTATTTTTTCTGTATTTACGAAAATCGCCTTAAAATTATGAAAATCCCCCAAAAACTTGTAAAAAATTGATGTATTTTAGAAATTTTTTCATGAAATTTAGTAAAATTACCCAAAAAATTAGTTTTTCAGAAAACATTTTTCTAAAATTTTATGGTGAATAGCTTTAGGACGGGTTTTATAGGAGAATTTTTAATTTTCAGGGCAAATTTGTGGCTTTTGAGGGTGAGTTGTATTTTAAGTGTGGTTTGTGTTCATTAGTCCTCCTCCCCAAAATCGGGAAAATGTATCATGCGTCAGTCAGTGGAATCAAAGCCTAAGACTATGATTTTCTATACGTCTAATCATAAAGAAGCAGTCTTAAATATTATTTGTTTCCCATTTGCCGCCCATCCTAATCAAGTAACTAGTATTAAAATTCGTGACACAATATTCTTGTAGCCATACCCTAAGTTATCTGTAGCAACTAAGAAACTTGGCTTAAAAAAGTACATAATACAAGTATAACTTTCCCATTATGCCTCCCACTGTTGAGCACGTGAATCCCTTTTGTAATCAAATGCACAGAAAATTTTATTCTATTTAAACAAAAATCCTAGTCCCAAACCTCTTTCGTGTGGCACTGATGGGCTTTGTGTGGCTTCGAAGGGGTGTAAGGGTAGTGGCTGGGCAGGCTGTGTGCGTGATCCATTTAGAAAGGAAGGCGGCTACCAAAACAAAACAAAACAAAGCAGCAAAAATTACCACACCAACAACAATCTACAAGAAGAATATTACAACAAGCACATAGACAATAGCGGCAGAATAAGTAAACAACAGCAACAACCACAACTACAACTGGGGCCAACAATAGCGCAATAAACTAGCGGCAAAACTATGCAAAAAGTTTTTTTCGCTTTTGTTTTCTTGCATCTTTGCCCAGATTTACAGGAGCAAGAAATGAAATTAATAAGTAAAAATAAAAATAATTTGCAAAATATTTAAGCTGGCTGCGATAAACCATCGCAGACGGGCCACAGGCGAGATAAATTTAATTAACAATGCTGAAAGGGATTAGAGGAGCACAGGAATTTACATAGATTTCGCTTTATTTCTGACAAGTTCTTGATGCACAACAAAAACAAGCAAATTGTCATTTCTCTGCATCTGCACATAATTAGAAAGCCCATTTCAACAATTTCAGTCGCAGCTGACAAAAGTTTTTTTTTTCACAAAAGCCCAGAAGAAGGAACAAAATCCTTCATCGCTGGCCGAAAACTGTCGAAAGTTTCGCCAACTCTGGTCATTGTCCATCAAATAGACAGCTAAAGTCAAATTAAAAGAAAAAAAAATTTTAATTACCTAAACAAGAAGAGGGATCAATAATTGTTCCCCCCGAGATGACTTAACACATTTCACTCGGTTCCAAAAGATATTTTTTTGCAATTTGCCTGGATTATTGTCACGATGGCAAAGACAGAAGAAACTTATCAAGTCCCTTTTTTACCCATCCCTTTTCCGGCTGCCCGTTTCATTAGTTTGTCACTTCGCCTTTGTGGTATGCTCGAGTGGCTTTTGTTTGAGGTGGCCGCATCTTTGCAGTTTCCTCCTTCTCTTCGAGAAAACTGACAAAAAGTTTAATGATGCGTTTAGGTTGCACGTTGGGCGATTGGAACATGGGCAAGCGACCCTTTGACTGGCTCCAGTTTGCACCCTTCATTGGCACGTATCTAAAAGTTGGACACTTGGGTAAGTGCCGGGTTGTCAGAAATTGTTTTGATTTTTATCGCATAGATTTTTAACTCGAAAGCATAAAAAAGCATGAAGACTGGAAGCCGTTGGAGTATGCACACGATAGTTCAATAAGATGAATTTTAAGCTTTATTCAATTTACAAAACCGAAAGTTGTATCTGTTTTTGCAGCAATTGGTATAAAATTTAATTAAAACTATTTTATTTTAGAACCACCCAGAAAAAAAGAATATTTGTTAATGATCGATTGGATGATTTTGGTATCCATTCGGACTAGACAGTTCTAGTATCGTAAATTGATTTTAGATCCATTCCAAATGGATCTTAATGAATCTTTTTTTTTCTGTGAATTCTCTTTTTCTGGAACCGAAAAGATTGAAAAATTCCGAACGACGCTCTTGACGGACTTAGTAAATAGTTCAACGTCTCAAACTGGCAGCCAGTTTGAAAGACTTTTATATGGGCACAGTTTTCGATGATGCTATGCATTAAGATCCATCCAAATAAAAGGGACTTTCATCAGGTAAAGCTAGTCGGTACCGCTCCTTAATCAACTTTTCGTTTTTTTTTTATATTAATTTACCTTCATTTGATCTCTGATGACTTGAAAACAAAAAGGGCGACGTGACATTGAGCGGCGTCATTGTTATAACCTGTAAAAAAAAGTTTTAAAGGTTTTTTTCCAAGTCTGACGCTTAAAGCTTGGTGTTCAGACAAACTAATTGACAGCTAATTCCGATGGGGGTAGCGAGCGGTCCAGTGTGACTATTCAACGCCAACATACCACCAAATGTGAAACGGTCACACTGCATTGTCCCCTATGATTTGCTTGCATTTGAATTTGGTCATTTGTTTTTTTTTTAAATATTCAGGCATATTTGTCATGGGCAATGCAAAGTCTTAACTTTGGTTTCAACTTACGCCAATCAGTTGCTTTTATCGTTCTTTTTCTGCTGACATTTCGACAGGTAGGTGTCGGAAAAATTACAAACTTATTTCTTCTGCTCATACCGATTTTTTTGCCAATTAAGTAGGCGCCAGTGTCTGTCAAGTAAGCAGCGCCATGGAACGGAAACTTTAGTTTGTCTGAGTTTGGCCCAGCGTAAGAGGACTGTCGGAATTTTGCGAAGGCTTTCCGACACACTTTTTTTTTTAGTTTGTGTGAGTAATAAGCTTTCTTAAGAAAAATTTGTTAAAAATTCATTTTTCAAAGTATTGTCAATCGCTAGCCACTACTATTTCCCATCCTTTTGGCAATTTTCGGATACCATCTCGAATAAACGATCCGTCATCGAAGAAATCAAATAGTTGTCAAAATGTCTGGTGGGGTAGGAGTTTCCATTTCAGCGTTTCAAGGTAAGTATGTGGCCGAGCGTTGTCATGTTGCAAAATTAACTTGTCGTGCTCTAGCTCGTATTCTGACCGATTTCGCTTCAATGCTCGCCTCGGTAGAGTTGCCCTGTGATGTTTTCATCCGGTTGTAGCAGCTCAAAGTACACCACGCCCAATTGGTCCTACCAAATACAGAGCCATAACTTTGCCACCGTGAATGTTCGACTTTGTCGTCGATTTTGGCGTATGGCCTGGCGGCCCGTATGATTTTTTGCGCTTGAAGTTATTGTAGTGGAACCAATTTTTCATGACCAGTCACAATACGATGCAAAAATCTCCTTCTTTTATGCCGAAAATTAACCTTTCCCGCAAATTGTGTTTTGTTGGCACAAAAGTTGACATATTCGGAGCACTCAAAAACCATGATACATAACTAACCTTGGTTCGATGACTCAAAGTTGTAATCTTCAGTATCGAACCGACATGGTCGCCTTCGATTTCCTGATGAAGTGCGAACCTTCTATCGAAACCTGTCAAAAAACTGTAAGTAACAACTTTGTGGCCTTGGATTTTTTGTCTGTTTTAGCCCTGTGGTTTGATAAATTCTCGCGCATGCGAAAAGGCACTTCCGGTTGCGCTACCTTGTAGTTATTGTATCATGCTTAAAAACTATGTGGTTTAATCTTTAGCGAATCGACATATATAGAAACAGAAAGTCTAATAGTCAATTACCACTGGCCGCAGCTTCGAAAAAATCGGTCAAAGTCGAAGCTGCAAAATCTGTGTTTTATAGGAAATACGTAGGCGGGGTGTTCACTCAAAAGTCGCAACATTCAAGCTCCGCGCTGGAGCTTGCTTGCTGCGCTAGCTTTCATTGAAATAATTATATAACTAGTAATTGGTTATCTTTTCCAAGTTCTTTTGGCAATACTTTGCTACCGTTTTAAGTAGTAAAAGCTGACATCTGTTTTTAAAGCTGCGAGATTGGTGTGAACGCATGCTGCCGGTTTCCGCAGCTTCAACCATGCTGCGCCCAGTTTGAAAAGGCCATAATGATGAGGCTTCAAAATGAAGTTGGTTCCAACATTGTCCTATTCGATATAATTCTAGTGACCAAATCTCTTAAAAATAGTTGAAAACTTTTTTGGAAAGGTAATTGTTTAACTGTTCAATGTAAAACAATGGCCCCACAGCCTATTTACATAGACTTCACAAATGTTCTGTTAAGCGTAACATTAATTTATAGCTGCGAGCATGCAATATATTAAGTGGTGTGTCGAAATCGATACTTCTGCTTCTTCTGCTCTCAATTTTTGTACCAAGCTTCTTGTTACGTTAAGGCATTTAGAAACGAAAACTTTTAAAAGTGTAAGCGACATAAAAATTGTGAGTTTATTTGATTGACTGGGAGTATTCTTTAACAGCCTTTTTGCACTATATAGGTATTAAAATTGTAGGGAGTTTCGTATCGGGTATTTTTAAGTAATTGGTAAAGGCCATTTCTCCAATGGTATAAAAAGTAGTTTAAAAATTTACTACATTTAAATACGAAATTTCGGTTTTGATGCAATTCGAAAGTGTTTTTATTCATTTGAAGTATTGTGCCGCAATAAATTTCTATCTCATTTAAGTACAGGTTTTATTGACTCTGATCATTTAATAAGTTTTTTGAACATGTTAAAGTTTTATTATCTTTTTTAGAGAATTTAAGTTTTCTTAGGGATTTTGTGCTTTGCTAGATCTACTGGAACATATAATGGAAATATCCTTTATCTATTGGCTTGAATTGTAAGTAGTCTACTTATGCGACAAGCTTTCGCCGGTATTGCTTGCTGCAGTTATGGTGCAGCGGGTAGTGTGCGTGCGTTATTTGTTTAATTCACTCAAAAGCGAAAAAATTGCTTGTGCGACAGAGTGGCGCCAGTTGCCGAAAAATAACTCAAGAAGCAATGTATGCAAAGGCTCGCATACGGCTGCTTTGAACTGTCCTTGATTAAGACCTGTGGAAATTGATCTCACCCCATCATATAGATTACATTTTATTTTTAAAAAGAGCTTCGATTTTTTTATGATTTTTTCTTTTTTTATGTAAACCTTTTAGAAAGCCTTCAAGACTCTTAAAAAATATTTAAAAAAATTGCCGAAATTATAGTTTTTTTTGATTTTATTCCATAGAATTTGTGTGACGACTATTTTAAATTAACATTAAAGAAAACGCATATTTACTGAGAAATGAATAATTGTTTCATTCCTCTTCGGGTTTATAAAAACTATGAAATATTCAGATTCAATCGTGCATCATGCCATCCTCTAGCTTTGAGTCTTCCAATTGCTTGAATTGTATCAATATAACCAAATAAGTGGTAACAGCAGAAAAGATCTTAAAAAGCGTTGAATTGTCTATTGAAAAGAAACCGTAGGCAGTGAATTGTACCTCTTGTTTGATGCTTTTTGTAAGGAATTTGTCGATTATATTCTGAAACTCTTTACTCTTGCCATAGACACGGGCCAGTATTTGTGAAGTGGTATTCGCCTCCGAAGCGAGGCAATCACACGAGCTGCATATCATGGCCATGGTGGCAGTTTCCGCCAGAACCCAAGCACAAGACAATCCCATAGTATCCTTGACATCCAGTCGAGAGTTGTGAGCAGTTAGTGTGGCAAAGGCCAAATAACTTTGATTGGTCACCGTATAGAAGGAGAAGCCGAAAAAGAACAATAAGGCCACTCCGGTGACGGAATTCATATTCTCGGTGATGTAACGAAATTTGCAAAAGATCTCAATCAGATTGCTTAGCTCACGCCAGTTTTCCTTGTCATATGAGCTCTTTTCCAGTCGTGTAAACTCATCGAGTCTTCGATTAAGATATCCTATGCGTTGGGCCAGATTCTTGAGTATAATACGTAAATAGATGGCAAACAGGCAGGAGTACAGCAACTGTAGGCTATAGACCATTAAAAGTATAAACTGCCTTCGAGATGCCATGTGACCGAGGAAGTGTACATAGTAGAAGGCCACCACTACCACGCCCAAAGAGACCAATCCAAGTAAGGTGCCCAGTACGCGACAGTTGTACTTCTCACTGAAACCATTCACCTCCAGATACTCATCGATTTTGGCTATTTCCCTCAGAGTGCGGCAGTGCTTGGCTCCATTGTGCACACTGGATAAAACCATCATGGTATAACTGCATATGCAGAAGAGCGTCTCAATGGTGCGATTGATTTCCTCCGTATCACCCTGTGAGCTGGACATTAACTTGTATTCACGCGAAGCAAACAAAACATCTTGGCAGAAAATGAACGAACTGATCAGCAGTACCAAAGCCATAAGATATCCATAGATCTTGCCTGGAGTTTTAAGTCTAAAATGATCCTCATCTTCTTCACTATAGAAGGGCAATAAAGCCAATAACTGAATGGGTTTGGCTATGCCTTTAATATCTTTGACAATTTTCATGTCGTAACAATGAGCCGCCGCGAGAGTTGAGTAGCGAATGTGACTTGCTTTTTGGGGTTACTTAGTCGAGTTAAGTGCCTCCAAATGACACAACTTAGTGCTAATGTGAAGGTACTTTAGGGTCAATGGAATTAGATTAGTCAAAAAGAAAGGACAAACCGCTGATGGCTGATGATTCGAAGAGCCATGTAAATGCGCTCCCAGCTAAGTTTCTGGATGAACAATGCTACACTTGAAAAAAAAAACACAAGTTCCTGAGCAATTAAATTCAAAATCAACCGATAGTAAAGTTGAAATAGAAACAATTCTTGAATAAAGATTTTTTTAAGTCTTTTATTTTGAGAATATTCGTACTTGTATTATATACTGAAACTCGTGAATCGAAATGTCGGGATCAAAAATTCATTCTTGGAACAAGAATTTCGCTCTTGGATCAAGAATTTCATTCTTACCATACTTTTGAGATCAAAAACAATCTTCATTCAAGTATAAAATTCTCTATTTTTTCTCTGAGTGCAATTAGAAAAAACGACTGCCAGAGTTCTAGGTCGATCGGAATAGAATTTATACCGTTTGTGCTTAAAATTTCAAGTATGTTTTCTTCTGGGATGTACTTAAATTAAGTTCGAAACATTCTAGAATCGAAAACGACTGTTAATGATATTAAAATGAGAACAAACGATATAAAATCAAAATTTTTTCGTACCTAAAGTGAGCCGAAAAATTTAAGAAAAGCTCGTTCTTAGTTTAAGTACAAAATATCTTGGATTGAGGACAAAATAATAGCTAAAAAGTGTTTCACGGATATTGTGAACTATTTTAAATCGAATCTGTCCTTAAAATTCCTCCTGGTTCTAACACTTTGGTTATGGAGTGCGGGTAGATTTCTGACGTAAAACAGTAAAACCAACTTGGTCTTTGTTTAATTCATTTCCTTTGAATTTTTCCTGCCTTATTTGATTTAAAACAGAGACTTATTTGCTTTAGAATTTAATGTTGTTTTATGAACTTTGGTTTTGTTTCAAAAACTTATTGGGATTGACTTTAGAATTTATTAGACTTCAATTAAGAAAATTGTTCACTTATTTTAAGAGTAAATCGAGTTCTTCAGGGCTTAAGACCACTACAACCTAAAAATAAGATCAAAATGTTTTTAAAATAGTTCGAAATGTACTTAATATATCCCGAAACCATCCTTAATAAAGTATTTCGGGATTAAAAAAATCGTAGTTGAAATACGAATTATGTACTTGAACCAAGAATTTTCGTACTTACCATTTTGTTGACACCGTTTGTACTTCATTCAAGTAAAAAGATCTTGATTTTTCTTTTCTGAATATATAAAATTAAGAATTTCGGCAGTAACAAAATACGAATGTTTTTTTTCTAAGGGCTGCCTAGTGGGCCCTGTGGCAGTTTGAAGATTACGCTCATTATGTAAACTCTGCGACAACGTTCGGGGAAATCGTTCAACCGAAAAGCATTTACTTCAATTATTTCATTAAAGCAGCAAAGTCCAGAGGCGTCATCTGTCCATTTGGGGGCCACCATTGAATGTTGGGCGCGCTAATGGAGCGTGTGAACTTGGCATCAGCTGCAAGGAGCCAAAACGGGCAGCAGTTGGTTTCGGTCTCGGTTTAGTCAACTGTGCGCGAGGGTGATGATGACATCTTCACTGGGACACGGACTGTTTGGGGGGCGGTGGTCAAAATTCAATATTGTTTAACCTTTGTTGCTACAAATTGCTCAAATTCCTGCCATTAGTTTGACAAACGAGCCAGCGAAATTATTTTGTTGCAGCGAAATTGCCATCCAAACCACGAGCAGATATCCAGCTAAAGTTTTGCCACAGTGCAAAACCAGCTAGCTACCTACCTACCTACTCCAACCACTAACCTCCTATCTCTCTCTCTCTCATTCCTTCTCCACCTCCTTCTTCAGGGCTTGGGTCACGCACTAAGCTGATTCCTCGCTCACTCGCTTCGTCCTGTTGCGGTTTCGTTACGTTCCATTGTTGTTGTGGCCAGCCAGTGTTCTCTCCGTAGCTTCGGTACTGGGTTTTTGGGCTTGGATTTGATGCCATTGCAGCAGATTTATTTGCGGTTTTGCATAATCACTGAAAATTAGTTTAAAATATTTACATTAAATTTACATTTCAATGTCGACGGTCAAGGGATTTGGCAAACTAATTCAGAGGCTACTGAGAAGACTAGCCCTTTAGTAGTAAAAATGGACATTCAACCAACAGAAGTGGTTAGGATATTTTACACGCCAAGTTCTGGAACAGAAGTGCACAGAACCAGCTTAGAGGAGGCGTTTTTTCTGACCTCTTTCACCACAAATAAAAACTGCTGTCCAAGTTTCAACTTTTTCTCTTACCGTTTAGTCTGTGCGTAAATTACCAATCAGTCAGTGAATCAGTGGCGACCTACTATGTTGTATATGAAGACCGCAAAAAACCTTAACAGCAAATTTTTCCATAGATCCAAGAGATAAGAAGACCCAACAAATATATGATCTAATTATGTGATTTTTATGGCATTTAAATCAGTTTATTTGTCAAAATTGCAGCCTGTTTAATACGAAAATACATATTTCACTTTATGGTAGGAGAACTAGATTCCCACTGAAAATTTGTATGGGAACTGTGAAAAGGCTACTTGATTCAACGTAGAATTTATCATCTACATGTAAACATATAAAAATTTCCCTCTTGTACGGCTGGGGTCAGTCACTCTATTTTCGTCAACCCAGCGTTGCTCTTTGTACGGTGATGTGTCGTGCCGCCTGTCAAATTGTTACATGGGCCGAACGCGTGTCGCTAAAGTCGCCCGATACATGGCATTGGGTCGAACGAGCGTCGCTTAAGTCGCCCCATGCATGTCATTGGGTCGAACGAGCGTCGCTTATGTTGTTTCTCTGCATGGCATAGCGTCGACCTAGCGTGCCTGGAGAGGCGTTAACGAGCGTGTACGACAGTCACAAAATCGTCGACGGAACGTTGATACAGCGTGGGTAGGCCGTACTAGAGGGTTATGATGATTCAAGTAGCCTCTTTACAGTTCCTATACAGATTTAAAATGACAATCTAGTTTTCCTCCCATAAATTGAAATATGAATTTTTCTTTTAAGCAGGCTATAGCTCTGCCAAAAAAGCTGATAGAAATGCAAACAAAATTCTCATAACTAGAGCATTTGTTGGTCTATATGCCTAGGTTGTTCCAATAGAAACTCGACAATGACACTAGCTAAGAGGTAGAGCTGCAAAACTATCGATGGTGATACTATTCGATTTTTTCGATAGTTTTTAGACAAAAAGTCGAAATTATCGATTATATCGGTTTCTGAATGAATAAATAAAAATAAAAACAACTTAAATTAAATAACAATTTTATATGAATTATTAATTAAAGCTTACAGATTCAAAATTTTCTTTTTATGAGTAATATAAACTGACCGTTTTTTTTTCATAAATTAATGAGATCTTCAGACTCCAAAATTTTTTGTAAGAATATTATAAACTTAAATTTCATTAATTATTGAGATCTTTACAATTTAAATTTTTGTTAATTAATAAGATTCTGTTGATGTGGCACGCAAAGAAAACTTGTGGCACACGATTT
Source organism: Lordiphosa magnipectinata (assembly GCA_037044535.1). Lineage (NCBI taxonomy): Eukaryota > Metazoa > Arthropoda > Insecta > Diptera > Drosophilidae > Lordiphosa > Lordiphosa magnipectinata. The sequence continues at coordinate 269,424 of JBAMBO010001662.1, read as the reverse complement.
TAAAGAGGTATCGGTTGGGAAGCACTGAAATTAAATGTATATATTATACATAAGCATATCATCTTGACTTCCAAGTTCCATGAAACGTGCGTTCTCAAAATATTGGCGCATATTAACGATGGCTTTTGATCGGTTGTTCCTAGTCTTTGTAGCTTTATTCTGCTCCATGAACTGAAACCATGGTTTCAAGGAAGCGGCTTTTCAAAAGGTGTTGGCGGCTCTGTATCATGGATTGACTGTTTTGGTGGCTTGTTAAGTAGAGCCCACTCATTTTCATTTTTTGAGGCATTCACGTAATTGCTTGTAGATCTAAACCCTCCTCTCTTAAATGTATCTTCATATTTTGTATAATATATATAATTTCCTTACCCAACTCTAAAAACCGATTTGCTTTCCCAACGCAAGCGAAAAATGCCAAAGAATGAAAAAATGGCAGTCGATAGTGTAAAATAACCATCGATAGTGTAACACAAAACCAGTTATTCGATATATCGATAGTATTATCGATGTTTTTGCAGCTCTACAAAGAGGGGTTGCCGTAACTAGAATTGTCTGACTTTTGAGTCCAATTTAGACACTTTCTGTTTTTCTTTCTATTCTAAGCTATCTAACAGATGAGAAACCGGCCCTTAAACTATCGGCTCTGTTCCAAATTGCGAGTCGGCTTTCGTGTAAACGTTTGCTTGTAGAATTTAAATTTAACAATATGTATATGTACTTTTCATTCAGTTTAAGAAGGATGATTGATTGGACGGCCCTTATTTTTAACGCTGAGCTGGTGGGGTGAGGCTTCAGACATGAATAAGTTTTTTAGCTAAATGTCGTTTTCGTTTTTTTCGGTCTCGGCTCACCTTTGGCACTGTATTCACACGATTTATCGGCTGTTTCGGGGTCGCAAAAGTAGATCCAAGTCTCATCTCCAGCTATGATGCGTTTCATTTTCTCTTGATAGTTGGAAAACATGGTTTTACACACTTCAACGCGGCGCTGTTTTTCCATGAAATTGAGCTTTATTGGCACCAATCAAGAATTTATTTTTCTATGGCACAAATGGTCACCCAAAACGGTTTTCACTGATCCTTCTGATATTCTCGGACTATAATTCGACGATTTTCGAGCACCAATTATGTGATTTCAGACATTATAAAAACGCGTATCTCAAACACTAATGAATTTTTGTACGTGTAATTTTGCACAGATGTAAGTGACAGTGTTGTGTGTGGTGAGAGAAATAACGCGACGGGCATTAAACAAAATGCAAATGTAGGAAAGAGATGTAAGAGACTTCTGTTGCGCTTGAGCTGCCATCAACTTCTGAAAGCGAACACAAGCTGCTGCTTCGACTTAGGCCACTGCATAAAAATAGAATCAAAATTAAAATCAAAAATGATTAGAAGACGACTGCTGCTGCTGTTTGCTTCTTCTCAATAATCGTTTTGTGCGGCTGCCTTTCACTGCGGCTTCTATATTTTTCAAAAGCAGAATCCAAAGCAGAGGAAGTTAAACTTATTGCAGTTTTTTGAACACTGATTCCATGTACTTTCTGTATTTTAGCCAGTTAGCAGATTTGTTTGTCAGGTGAGATTAGTGTTTTATAGTGTGTCGTTCTTTAAAGAGGAATGGGAAATGGAAGAGTACTTTGCGTCAGCTTTAAATTACCAAATACACTTGCCACTCACACTCACTCCGCTTGGAAAATCCTTTCAGCAAAATTTACTATTATAGTCTGCCAACTGAGCAAGACGTTTCCTTCGAAGATAAACGCCAACACCCATTACTCGGTACGGTTAATGGCCAGATTAGTTAGTCGAAAAGCCATTTGTTAACTGCCAAAAGGATTAAAAATACCATAATTAATTTCAAGGACTTACTCGTAACAATGGTTTATATTTTCGTTCGCCTTTGTTGGTTTTGTTATTAATCGAAAGTGCTTTGGACAAAAGTTGAATACGCAAGTGGACCTCCTTTTGGTTGTAAAAATAGTTGACCAAATCGATATCAATCAATTGAAATAAACTTTGCAGATAATACTTAATGGAAAACTGTGTCCATTGTGTCTATTTTCGTCTCATTTATATGAGACAATTACGCAACTTATACAGAAGCAGCTCCAAATTGTGTCATCGCGCTAAATCGCGCGGGACAGTAGCCAAATGGTAATGGGGTTGGATACCATTGCTGCAGGGATTTTTATGCTGACTGCACGGCTATTTACCAGCTTAATGTTTCCGGCTAAGGTTCACCGGAAGTATTTGCTGGTCTTTAATGCGTTTACCCAAACTCGGAGCAATGTGCAGGACTTTCATTGTCATCAGTTGGAAGTTTGATTGCACTGAGTCTCCTCTACTTGCACAATTTCCCTGGGGGAATAAGTAGTTTGGTTTCGAGCAAAATGATGTTTACCTTCGTCTAATTTCATGCTTTTTATGTCTATCTCTCTTCCTCTCCCTCTCTCTTTCTCTTTCTCCTCACGCTAAAAAGGAATCTGTTGGCAATATGTACATAACGCTGTATTTGCTTTCGATTCTTAGTCCCAGGGATGTTTCGTTTGGCACATCAAATGCTTGTCAAATATTGAAGGTATTTCTTTGAATGTAGAAATTATTAGTTTGCGCCAATACATAGAAATAGATGTGTATTTACAGCATGCAGTGCAGAATAACTTGTTTTACTATACAAAAATAAACATGAAAATTAAAGATGTTTGAGGAGACACACTTTAATCTGACTTGTGATATCTGGGTTGAGTCACGAATATCTTGAAATTAGCTAATTCGAGTAGCGTACTCAGAGTGAGGGCCTATGCTGTTCGGACAAGCCGAAACGAACCGTTTTCTTCAGGCTTTTTGAACAGATGCAGGATTGGCTTGGTTTATGAGCTCAATTTGATTCAGAAACATTTGCATCATTAAAACACTTTTATCTGGTGTAAGCAGAGATTAAAACCGTAACCATAACCGTAACCTTTAACCGCTAAAAAACACTTTAAAATTTGTAAACGAAACCGTAACCGAAAAAAAATGGTTTCTTATAACCGCAACCCTATAAGCTTTATTAACATAACCGATTATCAGTACGGAAAAAGCAACAAATATATGGGTTAATTTCGGTTTTTAATCTACTAGTAAAAATTTCGATAAACGTAAATTTATTTTATTTTTATTCACTAAAATAGTCTGCTTATTTATTTTGCACCGCACTGTTGCTAATGGGCACCAAGGAAAGAGAGCGAAGGAGAAAGAGACAAAGCAGCTAACCAAAATCTTTACCTTCTTCATCTTAACTTATATTGTTGCCAATTTGTTCGTATAACTTATCATATTGTTAATATATTGTTGTTGTTTGCGCGATTGCCGTTTTCAAGTTACCCTCTTCCTCTCGTTGTGAATAAAAAAGAAAGCCTTAATTGTGCTTATTTATTGCATTAATGTATGTGTGAGGGAAAAATGTTTTTGGCACGCCGTCATCTTAACTTGACAAGTTTCGCTGTGATCTTGGCAGTCGATGGAAGAGAGGAATGTTTAAAGTTTGCTTGTGGAAACTACTGCTAACCAAAAATTTTGTAAGTGCGCGATGCCTCGATCAAAAACAAGCATTTTCCGGCAATTGTTTTCTTTAGACGAGCAATGTGGAATAGAAATTAAAGTAAGTGTAGTAACTACATACATAAACGCAGATCATTGAAAATTTGGTTTGTGAAATAACATTAACTTTCAGCCATGCTCCCATTTTCGCTTTCGCAAAAATGTTACGATTTGGTCAATAAAATCGCAAAAGTAGTTACTCCAAAATTCGCAAAATTTCACCGATTTAAAACCGGCGACGTATGAGTACGTGAAATACAAAGTAAATGGGAAATGTCGCTAGAGATAAGAGCTATCCTTCCAATGAACCAATTTTCTTAATCTTCTTTGACTATTTTAGATTGTTTTTGTGGACTCTCTTATTCCATTTGGATTGAACTCTTGTCTAAAACAATTTTTTTCCTAACCCTCCCAAAATGCCACAAGCAGCAAAATGCCTTTTGACAACAACAAATTGTGATTTGGCTGGGGCGATAACCGATTAGTTGGTCAATACAGCTACTTCCGTCACGTGAATTGTTACAGAACGGATTAGGAATGAAACAGAATCGATAACAAAAAATTCAGAAATTTGGAGCACTTAATTTTGATTTCGTTCGAATTTGTTGAAATCACAAAAGTAAGTGAAAGCTGGCGCACAGCTGTTTGTGCATTTTTCCATTCCCTATCACATTTGCATAGGCCAGTGACAGTTGTTGTGGCTTTTCCGCATCAGTCTGTCTCACTTTGTCGTATGCGTGCTTAGCTAAACGAAATTGAACATGTTTATCGTTTGATTATTGTTGCGCAGATATTGCAAGAAAGATCACTCACACACTCGCACTGTCAAAGTGATAAATTATACCAATAACCGTAACCGTAACCAAAACTCAAAATAGAATAAGGTTAATAACCATAACCCGTACCGTAACCCATATCCCACAACCGCCAACCGGCCGAAACAGTAAACGTCACCAAGGCTGCAAACCTGTAAAATTTTGGTGAAAGTTCGGTGAGGGGCACAGTGTTGTTTTAGCAATCTAGACGATGAAAAAGAAAAAAAAAAGTTCTCAGAAAAAATATATTTTCACATATGTTTTTCCAAAATGTCCCACTATTCCGAAAATGCAAAAAAAAAAACCAACAATTGCGAACTCAGAAGTAACGGGACATTAAAGATAAGAAATGTTTTTGCTTGAAAATGTAGATGACTATGTCGAAAATTAGGTGCAACTGAATGGATTGAACTGAAAATAAAAACGTATATTCGCCATAATCTTTTTGATTTAAATTATTGTGCTGATATATTTAGTTAATTTTGCATCAAAAGTGAAAATAAAACTATTTGATTAAAAAAGTTGTGAAGCTTTTAAAAATACCACTTTATTAACGATTTTTTTTTTGAAAGAGTGGGATAGAAAGTGAATAGTTTTGGCTTGTTTCGATTTGTGCTTGACGCGAAAATGAAGGTCGTTCAAGATCTTTTCAAAATGCATAAGTTTGTTTTGCACAAAGTTGTTTTTTCTCGATAGACTGTAAGTCTAATTACAAGCTGGTGTTCGATGTGTGTTCCGAAAATTTCGCCTCAAATGAGTCTAACTGGAAAATTTTTTTTATAGTTCGACCTTATATGTACAAAAACATCATAAAATAGTTTTCATTTTCTAGATTGTTCTAGACGACTCACTGTGCCGGGGTTCGAACCCGTGGTGAAGTCTAAGGTTCGGTTCGCGGACGGGTTCCTGTACTAATCGAACCTGGTTCGAGTCTGGGTTCATAGATTGTTAAATAGTTGACCGATTTTTGTCTCAACATTCAGCCAAAAGTTAGACATATATTTGATCAGGAGAAAGCGTCCAGATTACCAAGCTGTGTATATGAGTCGTCAAGTCGACCATTCCGTATTGTTATTATTCATGTGTTCTAAAAAGTCTTTCAAAATTGCCTGGTCTTTGAATTTTGGAAGACTCACCTTCTTATTTTCTGAATTTTCTGAATTTCTGATCACATTTGAGTCTTTTTTGAGTCCTCTGTCTGATTAAAATAGTCATAAATGATACTTTTGTCGGGAGAGTCATATTTCCAATCATTTGCGAGTCTTTTTCTAGTCGTATTTTAATAAATCACGTTTTGAACATATTCATGAGTGATTTCCGAGTCTTCTTTAAAATGATCTTCCAAATGCATTTGCTTTCCCCTTTTGCAACTATACTTATGTGTTTCTTTTTATACCCTTGTGGGGGGGTATATTAAAATTGTCCAGATGTTTGTAACGCATAGAAGGAAGCATCTCCGACCACATAAAGTATATGGGTATTTCCATGATGTCGAACACGACAGTCGTACGCATTTAAAGTGGAATAGAAGTCAAATTAAAATAATTATATATTCTTTTGTTACTTTAACTTATAACACTTTCGAAGCACGTTATTTAGTGGGAAAAAAGTAGAGCACACCTAGTGCTGGTTCGAAAATAAAGCCAATCAAAAAGCGATTCGCACGCGACAAAAAATGGAAGTGGTGCTTTTGGCCATCAATATAAAAGCAAAACTCAGCGAGATCTGCCAAAACCATTTAGTGCAACTAGTTTTAAAATGTTGTTGAATAATTTAACTGTATATTAGAATTTATTTGATCGAAAAATTTGCTTTATTTTTTTTATTTCAAAATAAAATATGATTCGATACGTGACATTGTGAACGCGACACTTTTTTCCATCATTTTATTTAAGTGGTTTCTGTATAATGCGAAGCAAAAACTTACGATAAATTGCAATCACATATTTTCTCATGGTTTCTTATGCATTCTTTTATAACCCTTTGTACCCTCAGAAAGATTTTAGATAGCAAAAGTAAGTGCAGTCTATAGGCACTTTCATCAAAAAAAATGTGCAATATTTTATTAGTTATTAAATTAGAAAATTCGCGCTAGCGCAGCTGTGAAACCGAATATTTCGAAGTGGGTTATGATTAAATGTAAGATTGGCTTACGTTAGTTCAATTTAATTGTTCCCCCTTCAAAATTTGATAAAACAGAGTATTTTTAAGCACTTTTAATTTTTTGCTCTTGGTGGACCTTTTGGTGGAAATGCCCATATATATTCTTGATCAGCATGACGAGCTGAGTTGATATAGCCATGTCCGTCCATTTGTATCTATGCTATCTCCTCCGCCAGTTTTAAAGCTATCTTAAACAAACTTTGCACGTAGCCTTTTGGTACGAATACGCTGCACATTTGTCGGAATCGGCCGGATCGGATGACTATATCATATAGCTGCTATAGGAACTATCGGTCGAAAAAGTAGTTTTAGTTATAAAAACTTATTTGTCTTCAACGCAAACGTGCCCAAACCTCGTTTTTCTAAGGTTTCAATTCTTTTACATAATTCCATCAAGTTTTATGAAAATCGGCCAACTATATGATATAGCTGCCATACAAAAGATTCGTCTGAAAAAAAGTCTTAGTAGGAAAATCTTTTTTGTTTTCAATGCTATCGCTCCCAAACTTGTTACTGATCAATATTATATGCTACTACACAATTCTGCCAAGTTTGATCCAAATCGGATGACTATAGCATATAGCTGCAATAGGAACTATCGGTCGAAAAATAAGTTCTAGTGAGAAAAACTTTTTTATTTTCCATGGTAACGTCTTTATACCTTCCAGTTGTGAATATTATCAGTTTCCACACAATTTTGGGGAGATCGGTCAAAATCGGATGAACATGTCGTATAGCGGCCATATAACAAACTGGGAAGCAAATGCTCAAAGTAGTGGCGCCATCAAGCTGCTTTGGTCAAACCGAAGTAAGCTTTCCTCTATTTTTTTTTCTCGAAATCGCAATATGAATTGTATTTCTAGCATTTTTAGCATTTTTAATTATTAACTGAAGCGATTCTGTACTATACTGTAAAATAGTTTTTATCGGTCATAATATTGAGAAAACTAGAAAAGATGTTAAGAAATTGACAGAAATGATTGTTTGGTTCTAGGAACCCGAAAAACCCGAACCGAACCGGTTCTTTGAGGTTCGGTTTAGGACCGGTTTTCAGCCTTGGCCGTAACCCTATAGTACATACCACAATGATTAGATTTCATCCGAAAAAATTTGATCAGAACTATTGTTCCAAATAATTTTTAACAATTTTCAATCGCATCTGGAAAGTATGCTCTTAATTTTTAATAATCAGTCGTTATCATAGGCTGACTTTAGCAGCCAGGATTCTGTTAAATTAGCATTTGTGGTAAGCAGCATTGAGTTAAATGTATTTGTGAACTAATGACGCACAAAAATTTAAATTTTAAACACTTTTGGAAAAGGGGTTTATGCCTAAATAATGGGAATATTTCCTATGGTCGTATGATTAATAATATTCGTTGCATACTTTTTTGCATAATATTAATGTTCTATTCAAACTGTAACTTTTAAAAATGCTTCAAAGTTTGACCGTTCCCTTCGCTTGCTGAAGTAAAATGAAGTTAAAAATTACCCGTCAAGCGCCAAGAGTTTGGTCTAATGTTCAGCGATTTGGAGCCAACTTGTGCAATGAAGTTTTAGTAATGTGAAAATCATTTACATCATTTTGCAACACTTTTAATTAGTTTTAATAGGCAAAACTATGTCGCTTAAGTGCGAAATGCATTAACATGAAATGAAGGCCATTTTCGACAACGGCCAATGGCCATCGGCGCATGCAAATGAAGCTTAAGGTAGGGGGCATGCTGCTGGGCAGAGCATAAAAGCCAACGCGTGCCAGTGGCATCTGTAGAGTTTTTAATGAAACACAATAATGTGTGTGTGTGTGTGTGTGTGTCTGGGGTGGTGTGCATGCTGTGGCCGGGAGGGGGGTTTTAGCTTACTTGCGCCTGATTTCAGGCAATTTCCTGCTTAGCAACCGCTTCCGCTCTTGCCGCCGCCGCACTAATTCAATTTCGCTTCAATAAAACGCACACGAAGATGATGACGAGAGCACACACACACACCTAAACAGTTTACTGCAAATTCGTTTTACGCCAACCGTAAAGAGAGAGAGAGAGAGAGTCAGGCCATGTGAGTGGCTCTCTGCAAATGCTTCATTTTCGGTCGCGACGCGCTGCCAACTTCCAAATTGAATTCACAATTGGATTGAATTGCCCACAGCCAGGCTGGCGCCTGCCTTTGCCCTTTGTTTCAGTCTACGTGGGGGGAGGGCGAGGAGGGACAGGTGGGAGGTGGTGACCAAGCAGGTGACTTGGCAGACAGTTTTCCCTGCTTTATATGTAATTGGCAATTTTGTTACACATTTCGCTTTGATCTTTTTTGCCGCTACCGAAGCCAAATAGGCCAAAGCTGCCAGCGCCAGGCCAGAGCTATTGGGTTTGGATGGATGCTTACTTACTGCCTGGTAGTTACCTTGCTGCTCAAATTAGCCGTTAGGCATTTAGGCCAAAATTATGTTTAGAAATGCTACTACAGTTTTTCTTTTATTTTAATGTAAATAACAGAAATTAAAAATGCCCAAATTTCCATTTTAATTAAGTTGATGAAGTTTAGGGTGGTAAATTGGTTGCCATCGTTGCAAAGGTATAATTTGGGAAGGGGAAGTGTAAAATTGTTTGACCATTGAACTGGCTCTGCCTCGAGTTAGATGTTCTTTAAGCACATACACTCAGAGAAAACGGACTGGATGGAATTTATGCATACATTTTTTAGTATATTTTGTTGTTCTTATCTTAAATTAAGTACAAATTATTCTTCCAGCCAAAAAATTGAAATAGGAACAAACTTTCTTGAATTAAGAATTTTTCGTACTTGCAGTGAGCTTTAAAATATTAGAAATCGTACCAAATTTCTTGGATTGTAAGTAAGCAATGGAAAATGCGTATTATTTGAATCTTACCCTAGATTTCTGAGCTACAATTATAGCATTTGGATCAAGGATGCCCATAGGCACCTTTGATGTTGGTTTGCGCATAGAGATAGCAGCGCGCAAATGCACTCAAACTCGCATACAGCCCATAGCACAAGTTTACGGATAAAGCAACAACAGCTTTATATGTGTTCTAACTTTTCTTTCTCTCATATGCCGCTGGCATGCACTGGAACAGAGGTGTCCAAGCTACCAAAGGCCTGTCACATGGGATAGGAACTCATAAATCTGCCGGCGTCGCAGCCGATATACGTATAGAGAGAGAGAATACGTGCGTTCTATTAATAACACGCTCGGCGGCTTGCGCTTGTTCGGCATTTTGTTCTCTCACGAGGCATTTGTTTGTTTGCTTGTTGCTCATGTTGAAATGTCAAACGTAACTTCGTAAGAGTTTGGACAGCACTGGGCTAGAACATATATAACGCAAAATTGCTCAGTCTTTTTGGGCACTATCGTTTAGCACCACAAAAATTGAGAGGCAGCGCAAATTTGTTTTTACCAAGATGTATTTGCGTTGTCTTCAATGTAGATTTTGTTGTTCGGGTACGATCGACTTCGCATTTCCATTTGGATTTTTTGCTTTCTCCACTTATCTTATGTACTTTTGTATTTTGTTAAACAATGTATTGGGGTTGAAAAATTGTATTCCTTCTTAAATTTTAAAGAACTTTGTTCTTCAAATCGAAGAACGTTTCGTTTTACACCCTGTTGTACTTGATTAAGAAACAAAGTTCTTCAATCTTTTTTGAGTGTATATGTCAATACACGCGTTAATCAAATGCAAGCAAATGAATGAAAACACACAAAGTCAAGGGCAGTTTAAGGTTAGGATACTTGAATGCAGCGCTTTTACTTAATTTGAAATGTGCTTATTTTAAGTAGCCTTTTTACAAAATAAAATTTGATTGAACTTAAATATAGTACTAGCTTTTTTTCTGTGCCAACCTTTTTTCATCCTTTTGTATCCCTCCTTTTGATTTGATTTTTTTCTTTCTTTGTTTCTTCCTACAATTTCTGTATATTCTGCAGTTTTACTTAATAAAGAATCGATGGGAATATCTATAAAAAATGATTATTTCGATTTGCTGGTTTCGCTCTAAAGACATGACCACTTAAACCTCCACTTTGCACTACTCCTTACCAAGTGACGATGGCTCGACTAACAAGCCGGAATGGTTAGGCACATCGACAACGACAAATGATGCATTCACACACACTTAGCGCACACACACACACACACACTCACAAGTGAGAAATAGAATTTCTGCACCATTTGATAAAAAGAAGAAAAGGACTGCAGACACAATTGTAAAATATCAATTACGTTACGTCGAGCTGGAAATAAATGGAGTAAAGTGCTTGATGTTGTTTGTGTTATCAGTGCTGCTGTGGCTGCTTTTGCTTCCGGGGCGAGCAAAATACTTCAATCATTTCTGGACAGGATTGTGTGAGCTGATGTTTACCCCATATGCACATACGTATTGGGATTATCATGCAGCTGCGAGCTGAGCTCCAGTGGGATAGACAGGCGCAAGTTGAGTGCCTGGGGTGAGGGGGGTGCTGAGTGAAGTGAAAGACAAACGAAAGCCGCGTACGAACATGTGACAGCCAGTCGTACCCACTGCCACTCCCACCCAACATGGAGTGATGGCAGATACATTTTCTATAAATTAAGGCATTTCTGACACAAATGTTGGAGCCAGCGAAAACAATTCCATTTGCCGGAGAGACAGCGGTCGCGGCGCAACTGCCAGTTGAAATTGCAATACTCTTACTCCCGCCTAGCTCCTCCTTTTCAGTGTGTGTGTGTGTGTGTGTGTGCTTTTGTGAGAATGTTTGTCTTCAATTTGTTTATGCAATGAGAACTCGGACTGGGATAGGGCTTAACATTGAAAGCTGCTTGAGTATAAAAACACAGGAAAATGGCATTTGGGAAATTAGGAATAAGGCCAGCTTAATGTATGGGTGACAGATATAAAACCGTACATGTTGAGGTAGAAAAAATTTCACTGATCCCTTTCCCAAAATGTTTAATTTGGTGTGGACATCAAGTTTGACACAAAACTAGCATGTTTCATATACAAAAACCAAGCATTTGGAATTAACGCTAATGCTAGATAGATAGTTAGAAAGTGTACCTAGGCAATTGCGAAACCTGGATACAATAACACAGTTCAACAAATTGAAACCATTTGTGAGTATCGCGAGCATCTTTAACTAACTTCTGCTTGTCTACCCATGCTGAATACGAGTTGGCATATCAAAGTCATATCTTAGTTTCCGTTTCCAAGTTTTACAATTTTTGTAGGCCACACTAAGCATTAATTGCTGATTTTGTGAAGCCTCTAGGAGAGTAAACATATCAAAGCAACTGAGAGAAATCAAACCCGCGGTATAAGTAATGCCAATGGTGTGGAAATTGGAACCATCTTATCATACTAATTATGGAAATTTTGTTGCATATATGTCAGGACCATAAGCAAAGTTATAGCCCGTTGAACCCTAAATTCAAGATTTAAATATATGGAAGGACAACTAGATTCCCACCGCAAATTTTTATAGCAGTTTTAAAAAGGCAACTTGGCAATTGAAATATACGATAACAGATTAATAGAATGCTAGCTTGACGTTTGCCTGTTGTTGAAGTATTTTCGAATTATAAAAATACTTGATATAACTGTAATCAGTAGTTAAATCTTCTCTGCGAATCCCTGCTGACAGAATACGGGTGCTTACCTCTGGAGGTAAAAGCACATGGAGAACCCAACCTTTACAGACTGTCAGGAGGCCAAACAAGACCCAGAAAATGCTTTTTTTGTCCGTCCGACATTTAAGCAAGAATGAATGAGCTGATCGTGACAGTGCGAAGGACACCAGCCGCTTTTAACCTGGTGAGCATCATACTCGACTCGGAAGAAAATTGGTCTGCAGTAAGCAACATGGCCATGTGTACCATGCACATAGTGTACCAAAAACTGCATCGCGCCGAATGTGAGCGCATTTGAGAGAATCCCAAGTGAGCCTAACCACATTCCCAACTGCGAAGTAATAACAAAATGCAGTCACGCCGGGAAAACGGGTTGGGTGGCGGTAGCGCTAAACGCTGTTAATTTTAAGGTCACTCACGAAAATTATTTTAGAACGAAAAATGTTAATTTATTTGTGTAATTTAAGTCTTTATATACATTTCTTATGAGATCATTAATAGAAAATTTATTCTGGTTTCGCATTGTAGTCAAATCTCATACATGTATATAATACTTGAAATCAACAATCCAATGTTGCAAGTCGACGAGGTTTGGTGGAAATAATTATGTCTATGTGAACGTTTCACAACGCTAACCCGTTGAGTATGTCATCAGACATATTGACACGAAGGTAGGTTTTCAATCTATTCAGCAGAGAAGAAGTCCATTCAGCTGTTGACGAGATGACGGAGAACAATTGCAACAATATAGCAAAGTTCGGGAAAAATTATTGAATTTCTTCGATTTCTTGAGCTGTAGTGCCTCGAGTGCAGTCTGGGCTTTTTCAACTCTGAGTTCTCACAGCTCTTGTGCCACAAGAGTTCGCTGTGTGCTTGGTACGATGTTCTGGAATCAAACCCTGAGGGCAAGGTGTGCACTGACTTTTTGTTTCCCATTTTACCGTGACTGACGAATCATTAAATTGTGAAAAAAACCAAAAAGGATAAGGTAGTAATGCAAACCAACTTTACTGTCAATGAAGTGGGAAATCATTTCAGCTGAGGGATTTCATGTTAGCACATCTGCTAAATACTTAAAACACCGACCACAAACAATATAGAAAAGAGCATAATGAATTTTTAAAAAACTCTTTACCGTGACTGACAGATCATTAAATCGTAAAAAGGTAACAAATAGGATGCAACCAAGTAAAAATCCAAAGAGAAGTAAAATCAGATGACGATAACTTTCAGAGAATCCACAAAAGAGAAAGAAACTAATCCCCTGAAATAAGACAAAGAATTGGTAGTGAGTTCAACCTCAAACCATCAGATTGACTCCCTAAACAAACGGGCAACAGGTTCTGAAGTCTTCGGACTGAATATGAAATATAATTATAATCCATCTTAAAAATTTTAATAAGTTTATTATTAATGTTAATGGAAAACTAAATGGGAAAAATAGTTTTATCGGTGGCTGAGGGCATCCATAACTCTCACTTTACATAACTTTAGCATTCATTACATTTGCTTTTGCTTAATTCAAAATAAAATCACTTTGTGGAATTTATAATGAAGCCTGCACCGCTTTTCCTTTGGCCAAAACGCAACTAGTCGGTGTCGTCCCGCAAGCACAGGAAACATGTGCAAGTAATACGCGAAGCGAAGCGTAAATGAATTTTTCATTCTTCCATTAAAGTTTAAGTGCACATTTTCCGGCTCCAGCTCCGGCTCCGACTCCAGGGGAGCCATTAAGGCATCCAAAAGGAAGTTGCCAACCGAGCAGCAGCAGCAGCATCATTTTCAAGTTGCTTAAAACTAAAGAATTTTATTTTCTCTCTTTCTCTCGCCGCAGACTACATGCAATCGTTATGCAAGAATCACTTTCTACAGCAGCTTTATCGTAAAATTGACGGAGCCGTTTTATGGTCACAGAACGAGAGGAATCTGGATTGCCTTATCACCTTCCAGACGCACTCGGTGCTGCAACGCTTCATGCTACGCTTTGATATGCTGCAATTGGACTGCAACGATCATCTGCTGGTCTATGATGGGGCACATGCTGTCGCAACGCCAAAGGTAAGTGCCAGGATAATTACCTCGATTCCACTTGATTTAATAAGGCACCGGGGAAGCCTGTCATCGCGACGCTGGCTACGTGTGCGCAATTTTTGTATATATAAGCAAAAATCTAATTTGCATATGCAAATTAGGAATGTGTAGTCAGGTAGTCAGGTAGCGAAATGAAATCCCACCTAATATTTGCATATTTGTAGTTGGATATGACTGCTTATTGATTATGCCAGGTAAAAGCTAATCATCTAAGTGTGTTTACTTTTCATCAAGAAGCTCCTTGGGCGGTGCAGTCGAGTGTGAAGAAACAAAACGAAACATTAAACTTGAATTGGTTAAAGCTTATAAAACATGCCAAGATATAGAAAGCTCCCTAAGAAAATTTGGAAAAACAAAATGGGATGCAATTGGGACCGGTTCGGTGCAGTGGTTCTTTTCTGTTTTCGACAAAGTAAGCGGAAGAGTAAACTTTTTGAAACTTTTGGGTGCCTTCCCTTAATCCTACCTCTGGTTTGAAGTAATTCTTCAAAAGAAGATAATTAAATAACTAAAACTTGCAAAGATAGATACCAGCGTTAATCGGTGAGTTAAGTACGCGGTTTTCAACCCTTTCATCTTCAATGTTGCCTGAGAGCATCTTTGTCTTCAAATTAAAAGTCAGTCCTGTTCTCGTTTACCAATTCGATTGATCGGAATTGTCAAGAGGTGTGATTTCTTAGAAACGAGTTAAGAGTTCGTCCAAATCTTTTTGCCATCAACATGGCCGAATGAAGATAAATGTTGGTAACACTGTCGGTTTTTGGAAGCGGATACATTTAACAATTCCAATTCCTCATGTTTTAATCGAACTCGAGTATAGGAACAGGCGTGAGTGAACAAATTTAACAGATTTGTTCGATTTACCCTGATCCCAGAGCAAAATCGCTAAACCGACTTCTGAAAGCATCACCGGATATGAATGCTCCAACGGCTCCACCATCGACCAAAGTCAGTCAGCCCATCTGCAACTGCGTCTACTGCTTTTGGCGACGAAGGTAGCTTTGCGCGTCCTTTACTCAGAAAAACATTTTTTTAGGAAGGTTATCATTGTTTTAAGAATGAGAGCGAGAGCAAACGCAAAAGTCGCACACAGAAATGTTGGATGTGTGTGTGTGTACAAAAAACAAAGCAGTTGCAGACCCTGCAAACATTTTTCTCTCTCGTCATAAAGAGAGTTTGGCGCAAGTTTTGAGGGGAGAGATTTCTGATAGTTTGGCGATTTACATAAACAAAATATATAAGGTATCGCATTCTTTACATACAAGGGATGTATAAGCGATATGTGGTATCGCTTTTTTTTCATCCAATCGATAAATTGGCGATATATCGCTAAAAAACCGCAAATTTCAATTTCACTATTTATATGGGCTGAGTATGGAATTCGTTTTTGAGAATTACAAGCAAGTAAAAATTGGTGTATGTTTTCAATACAAGCACATCTTATTCAATATAAGTAACACATTAGATGCGTTGCTTTACACGTGTCTAAGGCGTCGTTCCAAACGTGTTTGAGTTCAAGGGTCCCGAGCTCGAATCCCCGCAGAGTAACTAAACATTTTTAATAAAAAAAATATAAGTTTGTTTAATTTGTTGTTTATCGGAATAATACAAATAAAAAGTTGTATCCTCCTACATAAGAGACTCATTTAATCATTCTCATATCTTCAAGAAGAAACGATTTAGTATCTCCAGAATATACTTTTTCTTATCTTCAGGAAGAATCGCTTTTTTATCCCTTAGAAGACACTTTTTCTGATCCCCAGAATGAAACGCTTTCTTATCTCCAGGAAGAAACGCTTTCTTAACTCCCAGAAGTGTCGCAGAGTGGCACACTTCTTCCCGAAGGGAGTTGAGAATGCGATTGCTATGCGATATCGCCAGAGTTAAGCGATACTTACCTACTGGAAGAATCGCATTTTTATCTTCTGCGATAAAAAATGTTTGCTGGGGACTTACATACATTTACATTTATATAATATATATGCATGAGCAAATTTTTCCAAGACACACACCCTTAATTTATGTTTTGATCATTGTTCAACGAGACGGGACTTATGTCGCAGTATTTTAAATAAAAATTGTCTCTTCAAATTTCGGGAAAGACTTAGGATTCTATACGTTCCCAATTATGGAAAAGCAGTGCTAATGCTGCTGTGAAGTGCTCAATCCTCATATATTTACTAGAAATGGGCGCGGGACGGAAATATCGCTAGACCCGAAGTTCACAATGCAGTTGTGCGGGAGAGGTATACTTTCAGTATCCACTTGACAGGAACCACAACGAAATCCATAGCCTAGTGCATTTAAAGTTTCAGCTTCAAAGGTAAAACTTGCATCATTTAAATGTCACTTTTCTAGAGGAAGGGAGATTCCGAGCTCTAGAAAATTGGTTGGGTCTCTTAGGACGGGATGGGATAAAATTTAACATGTGTACAGGCCACTGGATTTACCAGCTGTGAACTCGAAACTATCTACAAGATAAAAGGAAGCCAATCATATTAATATCCAACAACACAATTACTACAATTTCTTAAAATCTTGGACATGGACGAAGTCGAGGTGGGTTCAGCTAGTTATACCCTTGTAGTAGAGTATATTAAAATTGTCCAGATGTTTGTAACGCATAGAAGGAAGCATCTCCGACCACATAAAGTATATATATTCTTGATCAGCATGACGAGCTGAGTTGATATAGCCATGTCCGTCTGTCCGTCCGTCCGTCTGTCCGTCTGTTTCTATGCTATCTTCTCCGTCAGTTTCAAAGCTATCTTAACCAAACTTTGCACGAAGCCTTTTGGTACAAATACGCTGCAAATTTGTCGGAACCGGCCAGATCGGATGACTATAGCATATAGCTGCCATAGGAACCATCGGTCTGAAAATGGGTCTTACTGAGAAAAACTTTATTGTTTTCAATGTTAGCGTCCTCAAAACTAGTCCTTTATTAATATTATATGCTTTCAAAGAGATTTGCAAACTTTGGTCAAAATCGGATGTCTATATCTTATAGCTGCCATAGGATCAATCGGTCGGAAAATGGGTCTTTGTTAAAAAAACGTTTTTGTTTTCAAGTAAATCGGTCTTAAGGTCGGTGATTCCTAATATAAAACGCTTTCAAACTATTTTGAAAAAGTTGATCGACATCGGGTGACTATATCTTATGGTTGCCATAGGACCGATCGGTCGAAAATAGTTCTTAGTAAGAAATTTTTTTTGTTTTTAATATTAGCGTCCTGAAACTCACTGATTACTAATTCTATATGCTTTCAAATATATTCGCGAAATTTGTTCGAAATCGGATGACTTTATCTTAAGGCTGCCATAGTACCGATCGGTTGAAAAATTAGTCTTAGTAAGAAAAACTTTTTTGTTTTAAATTTTATCTTTCTTAAACTCGGCGTTTGTTAATTTGATATGTTTTCAAATAGATTCGCGAAGTTTGGTCGAAATTAGATGTTTATCTGTCGGAAAATGGGGTTTAGCTAGAAAAATGTTTGGTTTTTTTGTAAGCGTTCTTAAACTCTTCAAAACCACCTTTTGCAAGGGTTTAAAAACTTCGGCACAGACGAAATTAGCTGGACCTTTTTGTTTTTTTATAAATTCACAATTTTACCATACGCATTTTTTAAGCGGATAACTTCAGCAAAAAAGCTCCAAAATAGCTCAAATTTTGGAGTTAAGCTTTTCTCATAATAAGCTACATTTGGGCCAATTATCATCCAATTCGGAGACATCAACCCAGAAAATTTCGGTTTTTGCTTGGAATGCCGCATATATACTTTATAGGGTCGGAAATGATTCCTTCTACCTGTTACATACTTCTGTGCCTATCTATTACTTTCTCTCTGTACCTTCGGTACAGAGTACAATTAGAAATAAACTTGATGAAAAATTAACACAATTCCACGGCACTCAACCACCTTGTAGAAAAATATAAGTAGCATTTAAAACGATAGGCATCAAGCGTGTACTGTGGTGGAGTGCGATAAGAGGCTTCTCAATTCGAGTTCGATCCCCAATCGAGAGGGACTATTATAACTAATTTTTTATTGTTTTTCAGAATAGTTAAATTAACTAAAACAGGTGGGTGTGGGGTGTTCCGTTGATTTTGTATAGAGAGATGTATTCTGTTCCGATGGAATATGGGTGGATCCAGCATATCAGCTTAAATAACATTTCCAATAAAAAGAGATTCGAATGCGCCACCAGAATAAAAAAAAAGACCTGCTGAATAATGTTCCAAAATCAGTAAACATTATTTCCTTTTAGGAACAACTTTTTTTGGGTTTAAGAAAAAATGTTCTAAATTTGCAAAATTGATTTCTTATATTCAAGGTTTCTTGCCCTTTAGTTAAGAAATACTTGCAATATGTTTAAGAAAAGCTTTAAATAATATTTCGAAATTTGTTTTTTAGGCGAATTTCTAATTTTCACGTCGAATTAGGGCATATTTTTGCATATTAGCGGTAAGCAACCAATGTCCCGTTGCGCCTGCGTTACTGCCCGAAACTGAAGTTCTTTGAAAAGAAAATCGAGTGGGTACGGTTTGAGCTGAGGCTCGGGATGTCATACATTTTGAAGGACCCGAACCGGTTCTAGATCGGTTGGCAGTCTTGCCTCAAATTAACAAAACCAACAACATCAACTTTATATATTTTATCTGTATCTATAACCATAATGAGAAGATAAAAAAACCTTATGCTTTCGTCACTTTATCCATCATCCACCGCTTCCCCATCTTGGTTTTTGTGACGAAATGAAGTCGTGCATGTATATTACACTTATTAGTCTCATATACTTCCATCGTTTGATGTGGCTGCGTCCATTAAGGCTGTTGAACTCATCCTGGTTCGCCGTTGTCGTTGATTCGGTTGAGCGGTTTAATGGTGCTTTTGCTTTAATGACACTTATTTACGTTCGCCTTCTGACTTATTTACGATGTATTTTCGTGTTGGTTGACCTTTTGGTTTTGGCCTTAATAAACTGTCCAGATGGCAGGAATTTTGAGCTGAGCTTTCATAATTAGTGTGGACTTGAGTTGGCTTTAATCGGGTGATTTTTAAAGGAATTTTCTCAGCAATTTGGCACGGGCCCAATGCAAAATGGGCCGCCACTTGGGCGACAGTCGCCTGAAATATGTTTGTTTTACTTATTTCCATTTCTAGTTTTTTTTTTTCGTCCAAGGTTTTCCCTAGAGAGAAAGTGGCTGGCTGGCATTTTTCTAATTTTCTAGTTGAGCATTTTTCCTACATGCATATTTTGTATTGTTGGCTGCTTCCTTTGGCATGTCGGGTAAATAAAGGATTTGGCTTATGCTTAGGCAGCCGCCACTTGCCTTGGCTCACATATCCTCGCCCGCATTAAATAATAATGCAGTCAGCCGAGCGGCGCATGAAAAATGGAAATTGTTGCTGATAAAATCTCAGCGCTATCAGCAAAAGCAAAAGAAAATGCAAAGGCACAAGCAAACGCAGTTGGCAGCTGGCACCGCACTGCAACCGCACACACACACAACAACACACCGACCGACATCCTTGCTGGCTGTCATCATTGCAAATGTCGCAAAATTATGCCTTCGTATGTGTAAATGCAGTAGCTGGAGCAGCCGCAGCAGAGCGGAAGCCCCGCAGGGATTGAACCTAAAATGTCAGAAGCATCAACGTGATCTGGATAATGTGGTAGCTGTGGCCTAGCTATGGCAATGTTGGCCAACAATTTGCGGTGCAATTTGACGACACTCATCCTCTTGTAACTAATGCCATGTCTTGGAATAGAGGCATATTTTTGATATACTTGATACACTTGCTTTATATCCAAATGTGACAATATGTTTATATAGAAAAACCAGCTAAGCACCAGGATTCACCTTTTGTAGCTACATGTCTAAGATGCTACCTATACTTTTTAGAGCTGTGGTTGAGTAAAGTCGAATTGTGCCCATTTCATTTTCTTTAAGAACTTGACAAATTTTAAATACAGACTACTGTATCTAGGTACTACGAAAGACGATTGAAATTTTATACTACATTTGAGACAACCTTCCCACAGCAGAGCAAATGCCATTAACTACACCAGAGGTACGCAGAAAGAGCTTACGACCGCGTGGACACCAATACAAATGAAGAAAGTATTTCTCAAGCAAGAACCACCACAAGAAATAGAAAGAGAAACCCGATTTTTGTTTGTGTGTGTGGTCATGCACACTAATACAAAAAACCAAAAGCGATGCCAATTGCTAACCTAAACTGACGACGCATATACAACATTGTTGTTGCGATTAAATTTGCAAGAGAAATAGGAGAGAGAAGTAAGAGAGACACATAAGAAGTTGTGTTGCAGGCCCGCACGCGCCAAAAGAAAAAGGGAACAGGACGCATTTGAATTTGTTGTTGCTCTACGTAGCCATAAGACATGCGTGAAAGTTTTACATAAAACCTGTGCGTAAAACAACAACAAATACGTGGCTTGCGGAATTGATCTACATGAATGGTACTAAGCTAACAAGTTGGAGGGACCTTTTCTCTCCCAACCTAGATTTGAACTTATCGTTCCGCCTTCGGCGGAGGTGCTGGCCATTCAGGAAGCTGCCACCTACCTGAGCACACTATCTGTCCAAGAAGGAAACGTCTTCATATACTCAGATAGTCAAGCAAACACAGAACTGGCCAGAACAAGTCCTACCATTGAACTCCTTTCAGGGAAGAGCACGATAGGGACGCCTATGGCAAATATATAAGCTTCACACAAAAACAGAAACACTTTGTCTCGAACCATGACGGTTCACTGTCTTATAATGTAGCGGGTATACGGGTATACGCGGCAATTGTGCAGAGCAGATGTGGGTGTAGGAGCGATTACGGAGCACGCGCTAGCGTTCTGGTCGGCAACGGGATGGTGCGACAGGAGAAACCCGCTGCTCTCTACTAGCTCTCTTTTAGGCTGAATTTTAATTTTGATTCGCATGCTAATGGTTCAGTTTTAGCGGCAGATCAGACGATCGAGAGAGAACCGGAGAGCCAAATTCGAGTGAGACATAGAGAAACAGAAATAATGAACGAGAGAAGGAGATTGATAGATAGCCAAAGAAAGTTGATGGGAAAGTTCTGAGAGTCACGAGTCCGGATGTGTTGGCTTGCGCATTCAGGTGTTATGCATCGCTAGCTATCTCAAGGAAAGGCTGCCGCATTTGCACAAAAAAAAAAAATTGATCTCATGATTTTTATCTCCACTTCACATCCATTTTCACATATGCCTCAATTCTATTCTTTTCAAACACATAAAATAGCGAACAAAATCAAAAAAAAAATTCTATAAATAATTCTGCTGCATTTCGGCTTAGCTACTCGCGAGACTTCGGACACTTTTTGCACAGGCCATCCAACCTGTTGTCATGCGCTCCAGACAATCGCGTCTGATAAACTGGAACAACGTGGCCGGAGTTTGCCCTTGCTCTTCTCAATGGGCTGGGATTGAAAGCTTGATCTGGAGCTTTTTATTGTTGGTCGCATTTACTGATCACCATCGAGGCGTCACCTGGACGTTGGGGGATGTCAGCTGCGCTAACCCCAGGGGCCACTCCCTACAAAAAAAAATGCGAGAGCACAGACATGAGCGTCTGCTGCTAAACCACAACGAACTCGATGGCGGAAATTTATTCTTTTATATTCGAGGATTGACACTTTTTATATATCGGTGAAATCCATGTGCCGATCGAACACAGAAAAAAATTTAAAAATCACTCCGTTGCCTTTCTTCTTATTCTTCGTTTTAATGGTTTCTCTTTGGAGTATGAAATTACGCTGCTTTTTACAATCTTTGGCTATTTTTATAGCATCAAGAAAATCGCAAGACTTTTGTTCCACTTTTCACTATTTTTGGGTTCTGAAGCTGCTGGACGATGATGTGTTCGCACTGACTGTTCAAATAGAAGCCGGACCGTAAGCCGTTAATCTATGGCACATTAAATTAACATCCAGCTGTCACTAACTATCGAGTTATTTTGCGAAACACCTCTGATGAGCACAAATACTTATCGATATAAACTTTAGTATTTTTATTTAATTTTATAATTTAAGCTTTATTTAATTACTACCACTTCATCCATATGTTTCTTTATGTTATTTTCACTCTCTAGTTAAGTTAAGTTACTGCCATTTTTTGTTTGTTTTTTGTTTCTACTTTTTTGGTTTTTTACTTCTAATCTAGATTCAACTATTTAGCATCAGTGTGGTCTGCTTTTAGGCGGTACAACACCTTCCCTGCCATTGAGTGAAAGGAGACTTAGGAGACTTGGTCAACCTCTCCTACGCAACCTCTCGGAGACATCCAGGCTAGAGATCCCAGCTGTACTAAAATTCATTCTGTCCACACAATGGTTCAGTAACAAGGACTCCCCGCAGTAATAAAAGTGTTAATTGGTCGCTCTCAGCCATAGCAACCGAAATAGCTAAAATTCTTGAAAACCTATCTGGCAACGTATTTACCCAAGTAATTTTCTGTTCAGATTTTTGCGCTGTATTATAATATAAAACCCACAAAAAATACCACATAGCAATTCACAATTTAGCCAAATTGAGTAAAATACACCAAAAACTAAAAGCTCGCTTTGCAGTCTAGTTATTGCACTTAGAACCGAAACTGTAAGGGTAAAATGTGTCTTTTCGGTCTTTTCGGCTCCAAAAATATAATTAAAATGTCGGTTCCGATCCCGGTTTTGGTTCTAAGTCTTAATCGTTTCTTTTCGGTATATGGTTCCGGTTCTGATTCTGTTTGGATTAAAGTAAACAAAAACATTGGACTTGAAGTAAGCACAGCCAATGTTAACATTAACACAGATTTTCCTTGAAACATTTACATTTGGGCAAGCAGAAACGTTTTTACGTTAGAATTTGAAAACGTTTGTACTTCCCAATCAGTTGATTTGGGTTTGAGCTTGTGAGTATGTGGGTACCAAAACCGAATTAAGGAGGCTACAACAACAATTATTTTTAGCCTTAATTTTTAAGCCCGCCTATTTTACCATCTACTGCGACGCTGAGGCGCGGTGCTTGTGTTTATTTTTATTTTTATTTTTTTGCCAGAAATTTCAATTTGATAGAGCAGAAAAACAACTTATTATGACAACTTTTCAAATTCTGAGCTCAGACTGAAATTGAAAATATTCCCATAGGTAAAAAATTATATTTGACAAGTGACTTGTTATGACTGCCTCGACAAGCCTTCGTGCAAAAAGTTAAGAATCAGTCAACCTAAGCAGCTTTGTTGCCTCTGGCTTAAGCCTTTTCCAGGGCCAAGTGGCAAAAAATAAAATATATATATTTCACTTTTTTCAACCAGCCACAGCAAAGTTAAATGAAGCCGAAAAAAAAAAGAAACTAATACTATTTTGCGAATAGTTTTTGACAAAAGAAGTTGTCACTGTGTGAGCTGGGGTAACCAAGGAGGTTGGAGTGCCGCAAAAATCCAAAATTAAAATTTTTCAACACACACACAGGCATGAGGACAAAGTGAAGCAGGGAGCGGGTGCTGAGAAAAGTTTGCATTTTCGGGCTGCAACAGAATTAAAATATGCCACAAAGCGCGGCACGTTGAAGATGCACACCCACACACACACACATTCATGGACCAGGACGCTATGTCAAGAAAGGCAGCCACAGCAAAGCCTACCAATGGTTAGGAGAGGAAAAGGGAACGTTGATGAACCCTCAGTGGAACTTTCAGCAGGCAATGCCAAACAACATTACAAATTTACACAGTAGACAGAGGAGGGTGCGGGTGCGGGGATGGGCCAAAGTGGCGCGCGTACACGTGCCACAGGAGGAGACATAGACATCATCATCATCATTTGGCACTTTGCGGCACCGTCAGTGATGACGTGACCAGCCAGCAGCAGCAGCAAGGAACGGTGGTGGGGGAGAATATGCATATATATTGATGCTTATCAGAAAAATGCAGCAAAATGATACGTTTTGCGGTTTAAGTTGTGCCCTAAAAAGTATGCTCTATTCTGCAAGGTGGCTACTTGTAGGGGTTGGAACTTTATGTTGTGCCCTAATAAGTAAACTTTAAGACATTAATATCAATCGAAATTCAAAACGATTTATAAAAAACCTAATCGTAGCTATTTATCCTCTTTTTTCCTTTCGTGCAGATTGACATCTCGTGTCGGAATACCAAGAATACGGTGAATGCACTTCTGACTCGCACAAACTTTGTGACCCTCAAGTATGTGACCGATGGCTGGGGTACAGATGCGAATGGTTTCAAATTGGTGATAACCTCAGTGAAGGATCCTAGTAAGTAGAATTATTTCCTTCTTCTTTCTTCAAATAGTCCCTGATTAAAATGACTTTCTTTAGAGCACACCTGTAAGGATTTTACTTGCGCCACACGCGAATTTTGCATACATCCTGATCTGCTGTGCGATGGCGTTAACCACTGTGGCGATAATTCCGATGAATCAGTGCAGAATCTTTGTCAGAGTAAGTCCTGCCTACTTCTCTTCTCTTATTAGTATTAAGACTCTTGTCTTTTTCAGGCGAAACCACCAGCACGGTTTTTGGGCTTGACATGACTTGGTTCGTTCTTATCGTAGTCGGTGTACTACTCGTTCTGAGTGCTTTGATAGTGGCCGTGGCCATTTGTGTGTGTCGACGACAGGACGAGAATGTGTCCAACCAGAACACTGTTCAAAGTAAGTCACTCAACTAAAGCCCCCCTCTGCATCATTTTCTCATCGAATTCTTCACCCGCAGTGCATCACAATGCCGATACGAATGGCTCGTCGAAACATTTGCACTACCATGGTGTAGGCATTGGCTTGGGCGGTACCCTTACCAGGGAACACACACAACTGCCGCCGTCGTCGGGAAACTGGCATCACCCTGCGGGACCATCCGGGTACCACCGCATTCCACACAAATACTTGAAGATGGCCACCAAAGTCCGTCCCATTTGGTGCTTGGCAAATTTCGTCAATTAGGTCAAGATCTTTCACAACAAAATGCCACCGGTCTCAGTCAGACGAACATCGCTGTGGCCGGCAGTCATCCAAATGCCAATGCGGCCGCTGTTGGCTCTGCCCAGAAGGACGAATGGTTTGTCTAAGAGCCGGATCAGCCGTTTTTTTGAGGGGGCAATCAATGTGAAAGATACAATACCAATCAACACCTTTACTTGAGCACAATAATCTGTAATTTCTTAAGTAAATGTATGGATTTTTGCAAAAGCACTAAAATGAAGTGAGTAACGAAACCCCAAACAAAATTATAACAAAATAGATTTTGAAAAAGTTAAAGCGTAGTTGGAGGAAGTTGTCTGCGATAATTACCGGGTTTTATCTATACCTTTCTTGTAGTTGTTGTTGTATGACAAATGTAATCTTATTGAAATCATTGACCAAATCTAAACCTCTAACAAAAACATATCAAACTTAGCCAGATTAATAAATCTCAAGGTTGATTTTGATTTTCTTGGTTTTAAACCGATTCGGAAAGTGTTGAGTACATTTAGGACTACTTTAGCATTTATGTAGAAGTAGTTTTTAACCAAACCCAACTTACATTTGAAACAAGAATTGGCGTACACATTACATTAACAGTACATTTTTAAAACGAAAAGAACAAAATGAGGGTGATTTAAGCCCATAGAATTGTTAAATTAATCGCGATTTGTTCAGTGTAATTTATAAATTAAAGCAAGAAACACGTATTCCCAGTATCCAGAAATGAACAATCACACTATAAGCAAAGTGATAGAACCTCTTGGGAATCGTGTGGCAATATTTTATAAAGAAAATTCGAGCTGTTTGTTGAATATATTACACCACAAAATTTCGATACCAACGAGACCAACAAAATTTGAAAGGTACCTATGGTAGTAAATAAACCCTGGCTGTTTTTGATCTGATTGGCTAAGGTTTTTTTGTAATGAATTCCTAAAGTTTTCAGATTTTTTTGAAAAAGTTTTTGTTTTTCAAGTCTAATATACTATTTGGAATTTTTTTGCTGTCTTCAGCAATTTGGGAGCTCTTACAAAACTTTTTTTCGGACCAGCTCAAAAAATAACGTCTTCATGCTCAAAATCGCGTAAATGTAAAAATATCAACCTTTTCCGTTATTTTTTTTGGCGGGTTTTGCTTTTATCTTGAAAACCGCCACCAGTTCAATACATATAGTATTTATTCCGAGAATGTAGATACGAAAAAAGCGATAGTTTTTTTTTAACATAGCCATTTCATTATAATTAGATAAAAGCATTAAGCATGTCTAATGTTGCTTTCATTGTTTTTTGCAGTTCCCAACAGAGTAATGATTGTAAGGAGAAGCAGTTGGCAATCATGCATTCTTTGGCGAAAAGCTTACTGAAGCAAGAATCGGGAGATCCCTGAAAGGTGTTGGAAGCTTAATTTATTTTGTTATGTTTGTGGCTTTCTATGTTTCCAAACGTGCATATAAACTCAAAAACATACAAAATTTTACGGCAAAATTTAAACAGCCGTATTTTCTGTATTATTCTGATCAACCAGATTTGTTTGATCGTTCGTGGACGCCATATCTAGTATGCAGACGTTGCTACTGT
This sequence comes from Lordiphosa magnipectinata, assembly GCA_037044535.1. Lineage (NCBI taxonomy): Eukaryota > Metazoa > Arthropoda > Insecta > Diptera > Drosophilidae > Lordiphosa > Lordiphosa magnipectinata. The sequence continues at coordinate 242,574 of JBAMBO010001662.1, read as the reverse complement.
TATATTTTAAGCTGGTTGAACAAAGGTAATAGAGAATTTCAGTAGCTTTATAATAAGCTTTTCAGTATATTAACCTTAAGCTCATTTAAAAGCTACTGAAATTCTCTATTACGTTCCTCTTGAAATTTTTCAAATATCTCTTTCCGTTCAAAAGTTACGATCTATGCCACACGAAACCGGCCCAACTTCGTGCACAAGGAAAGTGGCTTTTATTTCATATCAATACATAGATTAATCATGCATATTGATATGTTCAAGTCGCTCATACTCGTAAGAGGCAAAAAAGGACAAGCCTAAATTTTGATATTTTGTTTAGAAATATGTATTTTACAAAAAGCGTGAACTAGCGTGGATACATTTTTTACAGTCCGTCAAAGTTGGAAAATATGGTACAAAAGTAGTACTTCAGTAAAACGCCAATAACTCAACTAATTTAAAAAACAAATTTAATTTTCTTAATTCATTTTTCTTTAGAATTGATGCATCTTTAAAAAATAAAAAACCAGATTCCAATCGGAATATCCGTTTAGTTTTTATACGTTCCCAAACGTGACATTTGAAACCAAAAAAAATCAAAATTTATGAGTTTGAAAAATTGTTCAACTTTGAACCACTGTAGAACCCAAAATAATTGACCAAATTCAATAAACCAAAGTTTTTTGGGTTAGTTGGTGTTCCCTTTATTAAATAAAATTTATTCGTACAAAAAAAACGACCATCAATTTTTAATTTTTGCAACGGTAAATCGGCCAAACCGGCCACTGTGCGCCGGTCATATGGACAGATCCAAATGGGCATGCTGAAGAGAAGTGCTACGGGTGTCTAAATTTCATAAGTGGGAAAAACAGAAAAAAAAATGTCAAAGAAAATTTTTGTTCCTGGTCCCTATGCTTCACTTCCACAGCAACATTCGGATGCAGATTTATTTATTTTTTTTTTATTTATTTATTTAGAGTCGACAAACAAATGCTGTCAACAAAAGTATAAATACGTTACAAAAAAATTTTATGAGCTAAGGAAGCCTATCAAAGAAAATCGAATAAAATTACAAAATAAACTAATAACGACTCCCTACTCACAGCTGGGAGTGGTCAGAGATTTCACCGGAGATAATTATAGAGAGACGTTTTTAGAGAGAAGAGAGAGAGATCTGTTGAGAGCAGGTGATTAAGATCATTGTAATTCTTACATAAAACCCGAAATCGATTATGCTGGGCATAATCAGTTGTGCATCTAGACAAGATAAAAGGAAAATCCACTCCAGATCCACCACCTTTTGGTGTCCGAATCAAGATACAATAACAGTAATGACAAAGCTGACCGATCCCAACGACCCAATGTTTGGGCCACACGAATAAGACGATGGATGGACTGTCTCAACACAAATCTGTATTTTTATCTAAATAGTTAATTGTACGAGTTTTATTTAAACTTTTTCTAGGTCAAAATTATTTAAAAGAATTATCTTATAAAATTGTTATGTTCATCAAAAATTAACGCTTTTTTCGTATCTACATTCTCGTAATAAATATTATATTGAGTTAGTGGCGGTTTTCACGGTAAAAGCAAATCACGTAAAAAAAACAGTGGAAAAGGTTGATATTTTTTTTTATTAGCTACTGGTTAAGAGCTACCAAATTGCTGAAGACAGTTAAAGTAAAGTAAAATTACAAATTAATTATTAGATTTATAGGGTTTTTACATCAAATTGGTTATCAAGTAATCTGTTTAAAAATTTAATTTAATCTTCAACTGTAGTGAACACACTTGTGTGTGTTTATATTGATAACAGTAGGCAACAAGATCCAGTATATTGAAGGGTTGGATGTGATTCTAGATGATTTTTGTGTGCTGAACACGAATCTGTTTTCATAAATTGTCCATAACGTCGAGATTTTTAGTAACTTGAGCTTAAAGTAGCAAAGATGTGCCTATTTGAACTGCTTTTCAGTCGCGTTTTGTGAAGAACCTATACTTTTTTTGATATTATCGTAAATTACTATTTCTTAACTTTAAAATAAACAATCCCAAGGAATTGCACGATTTTTTTAAGCGAAGATATAACATTTTGAATACATCGTCTCGATAATACTAAAAAAACAAAACTGTTTACTGCACAAAAGTATGCCTTGCAGAAACTGTACAACCGGCTAGTATCTTGTATGGAATTTCAATGAAAATTTTCAACAAAACCCATTGCATACATTGGGGCAGCAACAATACATATATTGGGTTTTTGTGAACTCGGATACAGTTACTAAACATGGTATATCTTCATTGGAAAAAATCGTAGAGTTGTTTGGGAACAGTTTATTTGAAAATTAAGAAGTAGTTCTTTCGGATAATATCTACAGAAAATCAAAACAAAAGTATAGGTTCCCCACAAAACGTCGTATAAAAAGAGACAAATAAGTCATGTTTATGTATCTTTAAGCTCAAATTACTAAAAATCTCGACGTGATGGATCATCTCTGAAAACAGATTCGTGTTTATCACACGAAAATCATCTAAAATAACCTCCGACCCTTCAATGTACTGGAAAATGTCTTAATTCTTTGCCTTGTGTAATTGTTTTGTTTAGGAAATCAAAGCCATGGGAACAACTATACGTGGTACAGGGTATTAAGAAATTGTCGATTTGGAATAAGGTTTTCCCAATTTGGTTTAGATCTCTGAGTGCACTTATATTTAAGCAATATTTTATGTATTAATCATTTTTCGATTGCAATTTCAATGCGTACCTGTTTTCTCTTTTGCAGGACTGTATGACTATATTGAAGAACAACTAATAATGTGGACATCACCGCGCAGGGTGTATTAAGAAGAGATCTCTACTCGTACCCAAGCAGAATCTCGCTGGCATTGGGCAAAATGTGTTTTTAACTGCATTTTGTCGGATAACCAATGCAAATTGTAAATAATTTATAAATACAAGCATAAATATATAATTTCCATTGAAATAAAATACAATAATATTACACAAATGGCTAGACACAAGGTCCCTAACCCCCAACCCTGGATTTTATTTCCTAGAATAATTCTTAGAAAGCAATTAAAGTCCCTTTTCGAAATTATGTTGCGGGATAAATTCTTAAAAATAATAATAAAAAAAAAATTAAAATTACAATCGACTCGAAAGCATTTAAATGGAATTTGTGAAAAGAAACCGTAAGAAGTATTAAAGCTCAACGATAACTGTCATTAGTACGTACATATATACAAACAAATAAACAACTTCCGAAATCAAGTTTACAAATGGACACAACATGAACAAACCAAAACAAGGGATGTACATAAAGTAGTAGACAATATTATAATAACAAATTCAAATTTCGCACTTGCCATGGTCCCATATTATAGCAAAAGCAGCGCCTACAATTCATTAACTTCTCATTAAACAACAACCAACTCAATGCAATTCTGAGACATTAAGGACAATACAAAGAACAAAAACTTTTTGCTAAACAAATCTAAAATTGAAGTCCGCATACATTTTTCTACAATCAAAGCAATTTAATGAAAACCAATTTTGATAACAATTATACTAAAAACAAACGAATAAAAATGCTTCAAAACGATTGTAGTACTTCCCGCCGTTAATATTTTTTTAAACCACATACATAACAACTAACAATAATGAAACTATTAACAAAATATTAACAGATAAGCTGCTAACAATATGTCTTTCAATTAACTTCCATAAGCCAGTTCAACTTCTTTCTTGCCCAACCAAACTAATAGAAAGTTATAATATTCAAATCCAATTAAAAATATACTAAACTCAAGTGTCTGGACAGTTTGTAAAAAATATACCAAAATAAATTGTAATATTAAGATTTTTTCAATGTGTTCAACCCGGTTCAATTAGTTTTGTACTTAGATTCTTCTACTTTTGCTTTGTGGTTTCAAAAGTTGACGAAAATTGTGTTTTCTTTTTAACATAAATTATAGACAAAATTTTTAACCAAGTCAGAAAACTGAAAACTGTATTAGAAGTCAAATTTTAGAAAATACACGTGTGTATGTGGGAACTACAACTACTTACACATACATACCATAAATTAAATTATTTCGGAAAAAGAAAATGATAATAAATTATACTAAATAAATTAACTTAAATACTCACAAAAGCTAAATTTATGCAATACAGGAATATGGAATACTGAAATTTATGCGTAAAATGTATGTAAATGGGTTAGACAAACATTTGTAATACATCTAATCGGAAATATTGAATGTAGTTAAACTAAAGTATAAATATATATATATATATATAAACAACTCAATCGGTATAGCAAAAAAAAAAAAACTAAAGTATGTTAGTAAACCAATAAAAGAGGATAGGTGACTTTTCTATTAATGAAGAGGTTTATGTCAACGAAATTGCATACCAAAATATAAATATTCGTTCTTAGGCCCTTCGCCTTAAATTGATTCAAATATGATCTGATCAGATCTTTGTTTTACGACTTCTACTCTTGGACGGGGTTTGATCGTTCAATTGAAATCAAAACTTGAAACTCTTTCACAATCTGTTTGTATACTTTCTTATGCTCGCTATCAAGGTATCATTTCGATAGAGATATTTTATTGTAAAGAAATCGATATTATCGATATTTTCAATAAATATCTTTAGAATAAAGAAAAATATAATATTTCATTTCAATTTTATTATAAAGCAAAGATTTAAACTTATTTAAGAATTTATAAAGGAAACAAATGCTGAAGCTCAAAAAGTAGTCATACAATATCTTGATGAGCAAAACGTTGAGAAAATTTGGAAAAAATTCAGCTCTTAGAATCATCCTAACATCATTTGTAGCTCTATTTTTTCCACTTAAAGATGTGTTTCTGTTTTAAGTTCAGCATCTCTTGATATTCAAACTAAATTAATCAATTCACAAAACATAAAAAAAAACTTATTCAGTTAGATTCAAGAGCAACAGGAATATTCGGAAGATTCGTTGAGTTATGTGCTTCTGGTTGTGTTTGTCTGAAATATCACCTAAAAACATTACCAAAAAATATTCGATATTTTTTACATCGCAGCAGTAAAATATCCCGATAATATATCGTTTTTAAACGGAAATATCAATTATATTTCCTGCACTTTTTCGATTAAATGAATAATGCTTTTTGGAAAAAATTTTCCACTTTTAAGGCAATGAAACAAGATTCTTAATTTAATTCTAGTTCGATTGGACATCGGCGTGATCTGTGTACTTTTTCGTGAACCGTGCACGCACTAGTACGATTGGATTGAATGTCGAAAGCAAATTTCGATCGTGTTCCCGTTTAGCTAACCCTGCACGTTTATCTTTTTAACTTAAAGATGTTAAATATTTATGAATAGCTAATAAATAGAAGTTGATGTACAACAGGATCATTGTCTTGTCTAAGTCACTTTGACACCTTTTTGTATTACGGAAGACACTTTTACTTAGGTGTACCGGACAGCACTTTTAATAGAGTTTCTGAGGTGTGATATATTCATAACCTAATCATTTTGATACCGGAATTCTGACATATTTTTACAAAGTTTATGTGAATAATAACCGAAACCAAAACATCAACAAAAAGAATAAATTCAAAAATCTGACCTGCTGCCTATAGATTTTTTTTTTGTAGTCTGGTCGATATTGCGCGTCTCAAAAACGCCAATTCCTGTATACTATTTTGTTTATAAATAAAATTGGTTAAATTTCTATTTGAATTGTGTAAAACAAAAGTGCCCAAGCCCATACCGCAAGACGCGCATTCGTTGTTGTTTTACGCAAACGAATAGCTGGCGCGTATACGGGTCACGCGTGCCATCAGACTACAACAAATTTATTTGCGTATGCGAAGGATTTTTATTATATCTGGCTTCGTATAGCAACAATAACTTTAAATTAGTGCCGGCCAAATGGAGGGGACTAAAAAGTGGGCTTGTGTGGGTGAGCAAGAGAGTTCTCTTCAGACTACAGCCGTTTTATTGGCAATGAAGTGTTCACCGATTCACACAATCATGAGTTCGGCTCGCGTTTGCGTACAAACACGACTGACTTCGTAGCTCATGGTAGCTATGGCTGGCCGGCTCTGACTTAAATGTGTTCTCACTTCGGGTTCTCTCCGAGCGAAAGCTTTGTTGTTGACAGCAGTAGCACACACTCAAACAAAAATCGTGTTTCTATTTCTAATTCTTGTGGTTGTTTTTGCTTGAGATATATTTTCTTTATTTGTACTGGTGGTCCACGCGGCCGTAAGCTTATTCTGGGCACCCCTGGTGTATAACGTGGATGGAGCAAGGTTCAAACTTAAGCCTTTGTCGAATGGTGAATTTGGAACCTGCAAGCCTTCAGAAATTTTTTGGTCTTGCAGACCTGTTTGTAAGGTTTTCAATCAGAATTGACAATAATTTCAAATATTGTAGAGGCGCTGAAAGTGTGTAAAATGTTTATAATGAATGAGCTATATCCCTTTTTAAAGCGAAGAAGTGAGACCTTTGCTAAGATGAATCGTTTGAAAGCGAAGTACAACGATATTTTTTAACAACCCTTAGTGGGTTCCTCATTTTTTTGTTCATGGTAACTATGCTTAGATCGCCCGAACTATTCCCACTATATTTCCTTTGAATTTCAATAACAATTAGTTTGCATAGTAGAGAGGAGAAAAGTACTCTTCTAGGTATGATATCATATAACAATTGCAGCTTGTAATTTATTTCTTTACATAAAAGAGGTAACTAAATCAGTCACATTGTGATTTGTTGTTAGTTGTTAGAAACTAAACCAAAAATAGTTTCATTAATAAACAACATAAGCCCCTGATTGATTGCATTTGGGCTATTCAAAAAAATTGGCTCCTGTGTTAGCTGCGGGGAGAGAATTTCCCACACTAACAGAAGGGCCGATACGGGGTGCACACACGCACAAAGCTTCTGCGATGTCGGATTTTGCTATAAGCCTTCCTTTGAGATTCCCAAGCGGTTATATCAATACTGGCTAACTCTGCTAACCCGCTGAAGACAGGCAAAGACTGCTGATGATTGAATTGTGGTTTTTCATGAAATAGCTATATAGTCAACCAGCCTCCTTTGAGTTGTGTGTGTGCCTTATTTTGAAAAAAAATTATGAACAAAATCATAATTTTATGTCCTGGTAAAAGTTCTATGATTAAAAGTTCAAATAAATTTACCAGTGAAAAAAGCTAGTTTTCGGGTGATGTTCATTTCGGTGAGCTCAATATTTTTCTCTAAAATGAAGATCTAGCAGTATCTTAAGTATTTTCCAGTAGGATTAGAGCGTGAATTTGTTGGCTAAGCTTGAAATGATAAAATAATAAGAATTCATTTGAAAATGTTGGCTGTGGCTCAGCTTTTTTCCGACGGTTTTTCTAAGTTCACCCTTTCACCGATGACCGTCAGTTTTTTCTCAAAATCCCTCTTAATACCCCATCGAATTTGGCATACAATTTCATATCCATAAACCTATTCATATCATATCCCTTGAAGGTTCAAACAATAAAAGAAATTTCTGTATGAAGTAAATGGTATGAATGTTTATGCTAACCAAAACTCTCCACATAATTTAAGGTGAGTTTATTCATTTTCGAATGTAAATGTTAAATTTTGTTTAACTCACACAAACACACACACACTCTCTTGAAAAGACTTTGCCGCTAATAGTCAAAACTTGAATTAATCTAAATGTATGTGTATGTATTTAGATATTAAAGAAATTGCTAATTTTATGTTAAAAACAAAAACTAAACGTAATAATCACATAATACTCATTGTCAAATTATTGATACCATATGCATACATACATTTTATTTGATCATACATACATACATACGAGTATATTAACTAAGTATGTACGTGTAGACTAACTAGGCCATGAAATTGGAAACAAACAAAACGTAGTGCAAATGTTAGACGAAATTTCATCCCACACTATCGGATTGTACGTGTAGTTCAAAAAGCATGGCTACTCTTTGCACTTTTAGTTTAGTTGAGGGACTATTAAGAATGCTTTAAGAATGGAATAGAGTTGCCGTTTTCCTTTAAGTTATCACACACACAGAACATTTTTAAACCAAATACATATAAGTGTGTGGTGTAATTTTTGTATGAATATGTAACTATAACCAATAACCAACAGAAGAGAAAACCCCTGACAACATCCAAGTGAAGAAGTCAATGCTTAGCTTTTGTGTTAAATGCTGTTGAATATAAATGTACTTGTACAATGATAATAATTATGATGGCATTGAGCATAACATATTGTATTACAATACATACTACCAAAACACTCACGAATAACAGATCAATACACTCCAAAGAGAAACAACAAACAAAATCAAGAAATAAAGAAGTCAGTAAAGCCGAAGAACCCCGAATGCAAATGAAACTAATTATAATGAAATAAAGAATACAAAACGTTAACCATTTATAATCTTTTTTTTCTGGAAATGAGGAGCAAGCGACCTAACATTGTGAGCTATAAAAAAACTAGACGATGGAGGGCTTAGCACCAGTTGGGTAACGATTACTAGACTGCCAGTTCTGTGGAACTATCGTGGTGCAGTGGGTAGAGTGTGCAAATGCTGGGAGGAAGGCACAACTTTAAAGTAACCAGCTATTGGCGACAGCTGTGAAGTAAGAAGCTTATCAAAATTTGCATTTCGGATGTGGAATTCAACTGCAGGTTCTCTTCACTTGTGCTAAAATTTAAAGCACGGTGAGGATGTATAGTGTGCTTTACACTGAAAAAATAAAGCATTGAAAACAACGCGTGCTTGCTTTGCAGTGAGGCATGACTTTGACAAGACCTCGAATTTTCACTATTTGCAGTTGATGGATTGACTGGTAGTGGTATATCCTGATGATATTCGAGTGATAGACACAAATATGTTTGCCGAAATTGCTACATCTACAAGTTTACTACAAGTTTGTGATAATTAAAAACCGTGAGGCATTTGCATTCAGACAACAACTTCTCAACTCTTCCTCAACCTTTTATCGAGCCTTGTACTGAGAAGAGAAAAACAATTTTGGTAGACGTGAACTGAGTATGTTGATCGAAGTCGTCTATCTCAAAAAAATAAGTATATGTGCATTGCCGTTTGTGATGTTAAATGTCGTTTTAACCAAACCAATTAGATCAGGTTTAATTTTAATTCACAGATCTTATAAATACAAAGCAGATAATGTATAAAAAGAACTTCAATTGATTTTAGGCTATTGAAACGAGAGCGAAAGCTAAAGTCGATATAACCGCTACTCAGGGGAAGACATGTTTAATAATAGCCTATGTTTCTGATGGCAACTTATTAACCGTTTTTTTTTAAATGTTGAGGGATTCCACCGAGACCAAAAAATGAATGGCGCAATCGCCATTTTTCTCATTTGGATACGATTTGTTGTAATAAAAATGCCTTTAGATTGCATTGATTTTTGATCTCTAAACTATTGCTAAGGGTACAAAGAGTTAAAAAATAATGCAGAAGACACCATAAGAAACTATATGATTGCAATTAACTGTAAGTTTCTGCTTTATATTATAACAAAAACAACATAAATATAATGAGGAAATTTGAGTTACGTAACGTCAGGTAAAGTCACGTCAGATACTTATGCAAATAAAAAAAAATTGGGCAAACATTTTTGAATAAGATAACTTGGAAAAAAAACTTGTATTATTTCAAATCATATTAGAAAAAATTTTATACAAAAAGCTTTGCCCAATTCGCAGAATTAAAAATTTTTCTTAAACAAGTCAAAACTCTCTTCCGTTTTATGTAACGTCACGCTAGCATATATGTTTGCTTATATCTTAAACTCCTTATGATTGATTGATGTCATTGTTTTTTCTGATTATAGTTCTACTTAATTGCTACCCAAATATAGAACAATCTTTTTAAAAATCAAGGATTTTCATATTTTTAAAAAACATCTTTTCGTACGAACGTAACGACACGCCAGTTTGGAAATGCCCATATATAGATAAATATATATCTTATTGTTGCCATAGGACCGATCGGTCGAAAATGGTTCGTAGTAAGAAAATTTTTTTTTTTTTTATGTTAGCTTCCTTAATCTTACTGATTACTAATTCTATATGCTTTCAAAAATATTAGCAAAATTTGTTCGAAATCGGATGACTATATCTTACGGCTGCCATAGAACCGATAGTTCGGAAAATTAGTCTTAGTGAAAAAAACTTTTTTGTTTTAAATTTGATCTTTCTTAAACTCGGCGATTGTTAATTTGAGATGTTTTCCAACAGATTCGCGAAATTTGGTCGAAATTAGATGTTTATCTGTCGGAAAATGGGTTTTAGCTACAAAAATTTTTGATTTTTATGTAAGCGTTCTTAAACTCTGACATTTCAAAAACAGCATTTGCAAGGCTATAAAACCTTTGGCACAGACAAAGTTAGCTTGGCCTTCTCGTTTACAAACAAACTTTAACGTGCAGACAATAGGAGTATACACTTCAAATTAGGTTGCTCTAGCTCTTCTCGTCTCTGAGATCTAGGTATTCATACAGACAGACGGACGTACTGACAGTCGGACACGGCTATATCGACTCAAGAGTATATATACGTTATATGGTCGCAAATGTTTCCTTCAGCCTGTACTTTGGTATACCCTTTTAACTCTACGAGTAACGGGTATAAGAAATATATTACAAAATGTTCTTAGAAAATAAGTATATGTGCATTTTTTTTTTTGTGTTAGTTTTAATAATATCGATTTTAGTTTTAACTTTTGGACAATTTTAATAGTTTAAAGAATAATTAGTCTTTGTGGCGCGTGTGGATTGTAGCGTTCTCCTGCTGAAATATGTTTCCATCTTTGTAAAGGTCGCCTGAAAATTCTATCGATTAACTGTCCAGCAACTGAATATGGATTTCCGAATTAGATTTTGTTGGAATTTAACAAATGCAAGACTTTTATGCATATCCAAAACACGCCCAAGCCATCATTGATCCACCGCTATGGTTCCTCTTATGGCGAGTTAAATCACGCCAATACTTATGACAGCCATCAGATCCATCTAGATTGAACTTTTTTCATCCGGAAACATAACATTCCAGAATTCTTCGGTCCAAAACTTATGCCTGTATGTAAATCTAGTAACATCGGTAACTAAATTTAATGTTTTTATTTTCCATTGGAAGTTGATGAACCCGTCTTCTACTGATATTGAGCTCCAAATGACATCTAATGTTGTTACAAGACATTTGCTTGTTTACAGCTAGGCGCTTAATTTCACGCTTGCACCAGTCATCGATGTTGCTGACCATAAGAGTTTGGATTTTTTTTAAAAATAAGCTACCGCATTTCTGTGTCGTTCTGTTCTTAGATAACTCCGCGATCCTCGGCTGAAAAATCAACAACTACTTAATTTACGATTTTTAATTATTTCTATAAACTTAATTAATAAAATAAACATCAACTTTGAGTCAAGCTGACCGTAAAATACACATTAATTTTTTTTTTGCACATATACTTATTTCCTAAGAAAAAGCAAATACCCAAAACCAATGTACTATTGCTATTAAGGCAGAGAGAAATGAAAACATGTACATATGCACATTAGTGGGGTCGATTGGTATGGGTGCAAAAAAGTCAACAAAGCGAATAGCAAAAACGAATTCTACAGAAATTTCTAAGAAAGTCTCACCAAGAAACCATGGTTCGCAAATGAATTTCTAGTCCGCGCAAGTCGACCTTAAATTTTAAGCACGTTTAATGATTTTGTCTTTTCCAACTGGACTAGAAAAAAATTATTTCTATACACTTGAAAAGTGTATTATAATTTTGCCCAGGAGTTTGCAACGCATAGAATGAATCATCTCCGACCACATAAAGTATATATATTCTTGATCAGCATGACGACCTGAATCGATTGAGCTTTGTACGTCCGTCTGTCCGTCAGTCTGTTTCTACGCGAACGAGCTGAAATTTAGCAGTGTCTTCTTTTAGCTGCACGCTGCTAATCTGTCGGAACCGCTAGGATCGGATTACTACTTCTTCTAGCTTGTGAGAAAAACTTTTTTGTTTTCAATGTTAACGTTCTTTAACTCGGTCATTATTAATATAAAATGTTTTCAAACTGATCTGCGAAGTTTGATCGAAATCGCTAACCTTTGGAGCGGCCTTTTTCAAGTGTATTAAAACTTCGGCACAGACGAAGTTAGCTTTCCTTTCTCGTTATTTTTTCTATTGGTGAAGAAAATCGATGTCTAAATACAATAGTTGGATCAAGTTGAGTGCAGGTACCAACATCAAGAATGTGGTATTTGAGAGATTTTTAAGATATTTCACAACAAAAATTGTTATCAGGGAACACATAAAATACTAAAGTTTGCGTTCTAGTGCCTCCACTGAACTAATTCTAACATTATTCTCTGTCTGCCCCCTCCAACAAAGTCGTAAATTATTGAAGATTAACTTTTAATATACAACAATTAGTCAATCTCTTTACCATAGAATTATTAACATTAATCAGTAGATGCATTCGTATCATCATCATTAACTTCAGACTGATTGGTCTGAACGGAGTCACTCTCAGATGAAGATTCTTTTTTGACTTCGGCATTTACCATTAATATTTTGCGTTGTTCCTCCTGCAATCTTTGGAAATGACATTGTGCCAGAGATTGTATTATGGATATCGCAAACCAAACAATCATTAAAAACGAACAAAGCTGAAAGGCATGTACTACCAAGCCCAGGCTTGGGGAGGAGGAATCATCTTTGCCAGCTTTGTGCATGCGTTTTTTGGTTGCGGCGAAAAGTTCCGTAATGTGCGACTGTATTGAGGGGCCCACAACGGGCACTTGTCCAAAGAAATCGATCATGCTGTTGACCAAATTATCACTGAATGCCACGATGATCAATAACTGTTGTAGTGTGGTCTTAATCAGAGCTTTACCAATTAGTGTGGCCATGAAAAACTTCCAAAATGGTACCAGGAAATGGCCACAGGTTAGACCAGCCAGATCAAACAGAGGATTGGGCACACTGGCGCAAGCAAGTATGCCCATAAAGCCAACACGCTGCAACACACGCTCCATCAACAGTTTGGCACGATCCAAAGGACATAGTCGTCCCTCGAAACGATTAGCTCGCAGCTGTTCCAGTTCCTCAATATCCTCCGATTCCCGGCCAGTCAGGCGGGCCGTCCTGGCCATAAAATAGGGTGGCAGTTCACCCAGAGCTGTGCCTATACCCCATAACAAAGCTTCTAGGCGAACTTTGGCCAATATGTCCCATACACATAAATCCGGTGATTTTAGATACGGCTCGTTTGGACAAATCTTCTCATCTGGATACGGTGGAGAGGGAAATTCAAGTGTTTGGCACTCGTAGGCGGCCAATGTTACACCAATTATGTGGGGTCCCAGATATAACAAAAAAGTATGCACACCTGTACCAAAACCCACTGAGGACAATACGCCGAGACCCAGCCAATAGAAGGCAAATCCCAATTTATCCAGGCACTTGTCCATATAGCTTGCGTGTGGTCCGGGCAGGTAGAAGACGATGGCCCATATTAAGAGAATGCTCAGTACATATTTATTCAGCAGCCTAATTCCAAGGGTAAGCACCAATTCGCATGCCTCCAGTATACAGTACCAAATGGTCATCAAGGGTCGACGCCAGAGTACCAGACTCTTCCGCTCTAGACGTTCCTTTGCATGCAAAGCAGCCAGATCCTTATCATGGACTGGTGGCGTGGCAGTTATGGTTGAAGAAGAAGTCATATTTTTTCTTTCTTGATAATAGGAAAATATATATAGTTTTTGAATAGGTATTGGCTACACAACAGTTCAATATATTATGAAAACAAAAACAACGTTGTTAGCCTAGGAAATAGATTTACAATGATGAGAATCTCAATGAAAACATGTTCATTTTCCTAGAGATGTGTGTATGGCAAAATCCCAACGGGTAAAAGTTCCATAAGAAATGATGAAAATTTAAAAGCGAAAAGGCTTAGCTAACTTTAACTGTGTCGAAGTTTTTATACCTTAGCAAAAGCTAGTTTTGAAATATCAGAGTTTAAGAACGCAAACACTAAAATCGAAAATTTGACTACTTCCTACCTACCGTCATCCGATTTGGAACAAATTTAGCAAATCTCTGAGGAGTAGACGACTTCGGGGTTGATGCGGGCTAAGTAGCTGTTGAGGGGCCTACTCTTCCTCGAGAGAAGTTGGGCCAGTGTCGCTCTGGCGTGTCTTTCCCAGAGTCTTCTCTGCAGGAGTTATCTCAGTGCAGCGTTTTGTGCTGGAGTCGAAGGTGACGCCTAGGATTTAGGGATAATTGGTGGTGGGTATCCTATAACGGTTGAGGCCATTGCTGCGCATAGTCTATTTATACGGTGCTGCTTATAAATAGACTATCGTCCATGTGATCATTCCCAAACTGATACATGAGAATTCATTGACTAGGTGTACATGTCGTATACGTAATATTTGTGGAAACTTTGAAGGCTTTTCACAGAGGTTAAAACTTAAATTACAATTTTTTACTCTACGTTCTACGTTCCCCATCATTCTCTTTATTGGTTATTACACTGCAAATTTGAAGGTTATGAAAACGTAAGTATTCACACATATTGTTGCTGTTTGCGCGATCGCCCTTTTTCATTTTACTCTCTTCCTCTGAATGTGAATGAAAAAGAAGCGCTTAAACATGCTTATGTATGTATCTATACATAGTATGTGTGAGCGAGAGAAACATGTTTCTGGCACATTCTTTTTGTTTCGTGTGCCATAATGTTGGGTTTACATTGCGTCACAAAATTGAGGAGATGTTTTCGCATCACACGACCACCCATCTTAAAGAAGTTGTCACACAAGCTCAGAATCGATTTGGGATTGGGACTAACCGGAAAAAATCGATCGGCTAAAACAGTAACCGTAACACTCGCCGTTATTCGTTTCGGTTTTAATCTCTGCCAAGAACCATTTTCCGACCGATGCACTATGGTCCCACATCCAAAAAAGCTGGCCAAAAGTCGAAAAAAATATATTTTTTAGGGACTTTTAATGGTTGGAATAGTTTGTAGTGGTACATCTAGTTTGTATTTTGACCGTTAATAAGGAAATGTCACTACCTGGCTCAGGTATGAACTCCGTTCGTGAGCGTCGAGCGTGCGAAAATTATAAATAAATAACGAAAATAATAGAAGCGTATAGAATCGCGAAAAGGTAACCGATTTGGATTCTATTCCAGAAAGTAAGTACAATTTGAATGTATTGCTCAAAATTATTATTAACAATGCATCAAATATTCAGTCATTAATAAAAGTTTAGGTTTTTTCTTGGTCACATTCTGAAAAGTCGTGTTAAAAAAGCAAAACGTCTAATCTCCTATCAGATCCCGCTCTCAAACAAAATAGAAATTGTTGTTTAGACACTTCTTTAAAACATATCCAAAAATTAGCTGCTGAATACTGCTGATTCAGTCTCGGTGATGATTTTTGTGCGGTAATATGTGAATTTTCTTTTTTCTTTTTGTAATTGTCGCGACGTAACATATATAACTGCTCGACAGCACTCTCCCCCAATACACTAAACCAACTTTTTCTAAAGTATTTAGGCCCGTCGGAGCACGAAAATCGGCATGAAAACAAATCTGTCGCATAGTTAGCGATAAATGGGAGTTTCGATGTTTTCCGAAGCTGCCTTCACTTAAACTCGCATAAATTTTTTGTTATTATGCACCGATTGAAAAGTTGTAAAGAAATTTAAAAAGAAAAATCACTCGTTTTCAGACAAAAATCTGATAGGGTGAGTGCTTTTAATGCTAAGAGCACAAATGTAGAAAAAAGATTAATTTTATGCAAAATTTAGAAAATTTATAGAAATTAAAGTGCTTGTAAATCGCAACTGAGTAAACAAAATTTATGTTTTTCTCTTTTTGTTATTATGTTTTCTGAATTTTGACTTCGAATTCGTAATCAGCGACCCCGAAAACCCCCAAGTACAGACTTTCAGCCAAATCAAATACGTTTTTCAAAAATTGTCCGCCATATTGGATCCGCCATTTGGTTTTACTGAATTTTAACTGCGAATTCGTAATCAGCGTCCCCGAAACCCCCCGAGTACAAACTTTCAGCCAAATCAAATATGTTTTTCGACTTTTGACCAGGCTTTTTGGGATTTGGGACAACTGTGCGATGGTTCCTATGGCAGCTTTATGATATAGTCATACGATTTTGACCAAATTTCGATAATCTATATGAAAGCATTTTTTATAATTTCTTAAGCATAGTACTACTACGAATTTTCCTTTCGTCACAGTATTTTACATAAATAAAAACACTTTCTAAAAGCACATGAGCATCAAAGCAAAGCCAAGGTGTTTCTAATTGTATGAAATGCTGTGCCGAAAGTAAAATTCGAACGCCCTCAATTGTACTATTTTTCGTAATTTGGATCAACAAATATATCAGATAATCCACATTTCAAACGCTTTCTTTTTTACATGTAAAATAGAATTACAAAACCAATTCTCTTTGCTAGACTGTCCAGCATTTGGATTGCATTAAGATTGGGGATTGACAACGAATCTTTAATTTCTGGAGCTCTCTTTCTAAACTTCCTTGGTGTGTAAGTAGCATCAAAGTGTTTTGTTTTTCAAATTTTCCCCGTTTTAATGATTGAGGAAAATAAAATTTGATATATTCACCATATCCATGATATCGAAGACAAATAATAGTTATTTTTAGATATTTAAATTCATAATTTGCAGCTTCCGCTTGTGTTGTTGAAAATAAAATTTGATACATTCACAAAATCAAAGAGTTGAAGGAAAAATTAGCAAATCTGTGAAGTACTGCCTGTCTCATTAGCGTCTCCAAGTAAGTTTGGGCTGTCCTCTTCCAGGGTCAAGCCTATCTTCATTTGCCACTTGGTCAATGGACCTTCTGGCATTGCTCTTAATTTGCCAACAAAATTCTCATTATTCGCTGCACTTGTCAACTCATCTTCGCAACTATATTTATGTCGGCTGACTTGCGTTATAAACGATTCCAATTCGTCCTTATCACTGATGCCGAAAGCTTTCATTTTTAAGCTATAGGTAAATCGAGCGCTAAGCAAAACAAAATATCAATGAAACTATGAAATTTGATTTAACGATATTACCAAAACTTACATTTGCATAAAGTGACATTGCTCCAGGCGCAATGGTGCCACAAGTAGCATTAGCTGTTGCAACGGCATAATGCGATTACGCTGACCAAAAGTCTCGGGACGTCGCACACTCAAGTTTTTGATCCAAAGTTGCAAAGAAGCATTGAAAATGATCAAACGCAATAGCCAGGAATCCAAGGCGCTGGCGTGTGTCTCAATCAGTTGTATGTGAGCGGCCAAGGCGGCAGCCACACGCTTCTTGTTGCTGGAGCGATCATTACAAATGTGCAACTGAATAACGGCCAGGCAGTGGGCATAGGTTTCCAAACGATGTTGAATCAAAACACCCACCAGCTGCTCTAGTTCTGGGCTACTGTCAGACTGGAAGAAAATCGAGTTACATTTAAGGTTCTTATCTTATCTTCCGTGCTAAAAGGCATTGGCTTACCATCTTGTAAAGCTGCAGCACCTTCCAAATGCGATTGCTGGGCAATGCAATATGCTGGCTGACATGCAAACAACGAAAGTGGAAATGCATCTCCTTCCGGTAGCTTTGGCCAAGAGCATTGCCACGTGCTTGTGTAGTCAGAGTCGAAATGGAAAGCTGCTCTAGCAGCGCATCATAGGTAACAGCCTCCAAAGGCAAGCGTTGCTGCAGTCCCAGTTGCAGCAGTATAATAGTACAAAAGTGAAATTTGGTACGCTTCAAATCTGGTGTACTTTTCGAGAGCTCTTGCACGCACTTGTCTCGCAATTGAAGAGCCAACCTGACCACATTGTCCTCTTGCTCTTCGATATGCTGTTTAAATAGCAGCCCCAGCATGTAGGCAAGACTTTCGCAACCATAAAGAGCTAAACGAGACACTTAAGTAACAGCACCAAATTGAAAGGCGATTAATAAAATTACCCAAATTCTCATTAAGTTCCGCTTGCTGCTGTAGTTGTAGAGCCAGAAACTCGTACAGATCGCTTACTTGATCTGAACGTAACTTGTTGGCTTCGAGCATTGCATGCAGTCGACGGGTGCATTTGCCAAAGGTCACCAACAGCTCTGGCAGTTGTTCATCCTGTGCCACAATTCCATTCATGTGAACCTGCAGTAAACCATATTCAAATCGCAGATTTTCGGCTGCAGCTTGATGCACTTGATCATTGCCCGATGCTTCCACGGAACGCGTAAGATTTGTGTAGAGACCATGGAATTCTGTTTCCTCAAGTGTTTCGTCATTTAGGAAATGATCCAGGCAGCAAGTCTCCAGAGTGTGGAGCAACTGAAAGAAATAAAGCATAAAGTAACCAACTAGTTTTATCTTACTGTCGTGTGGGGAGATAGAGCAAATCTCCTCACTGTAAGGATGCAGCTGCAAAAGATGACAGCGGCATTAGATGTTTTGATGGAGTTAACATCACTTCACCATACCATCTGCCTGAAGAAAAAAGCAACACTGCTTAGACTACCAGCAGAAGGAGTGGATAGAAACCACTCTGATAAGCTGGAGAAGAAAATCCCTATAATCCTTCAACCCAGAAACAAAATGGTTTCAGAGTACCACTTTGACAGGAATTTCACTGTACACAAAAGTAATAAGAGAGAGAATGGATCTCACTAGAAGAAACATATAAAATAGAGAGCAAGCATTTTATGAAGATTCTGATCACACTCGAGTCTTTTTCGAGTCAGTCTGATTGAAATAGTCATAAGTGCGCTCGTTTTCTGATCATAAATGATACTTTTGTCGGGGAGAAAATGGTACCCTAGCCGCGACTCTTCATGAAGTCGTATTTAACCCGTTTTTCTGATCAGTTTCGACTCATTTTCGAGTCATTTGAGAGTATTTTTCGAGTCGTTTTTTAATAAATCACATTCTGAGCAAATGCATATGTCATTTTCGAGTCTTCCTAAAATCGCACATTAAACTAATCTCTTTTTAATCATCAAATGGGATCGAAAAAGACTCACTAAGGTGAGGAATCATCTAATGATCTTCCAAATGCTAGCTGGATAGAAACATATAGGAACAACAAGGAACTGGACTTGGGGTAGCAGGACCGGGAACGAAAAGGTCTGAGGCAATGGAAGAATTCGCCAGTACATTTCAAGCCGAAGTATGTGCCATCTCCCGTTGTGGAGACCTTAATATGGGAAAAAATGACCATAATAGAGAGATATCTGTCCTTTCAGACAGCCAAGCAGCGCTCAATGCGCTTAGCAGCAACAAGTTCAACTCTAAGCTAGGCAGCTGGAACAACCTGACCCTACTATGGTGAACCCTAATAGTGAACCATAACCTCAAAAGGTTCCAAAAGTTAATTAGGAAAGAATCCCGTCAGGATTCTGACAGGGCTCTAGTCGGGCCACTGCAGACTGCGGAGCCACATGTACAAGTTGGCAATAACAAACACCCAACTATGCAGATATTGTGAACAGAAGGAGGAGTCCTCTGAGCATATACAGGGTGGTCCATCTAGTGTTTGGAATTTGAACTATTTATAATTTGACTTTAAAAACGTCAAATGTCATTCGGAAAGCGACTTATATTTAGTAAAAACTTTGACATTTACGAAATGGGTCGCTATTCGCTTGAAGAAAGTTGGGAAATATTAAAAACATATTTCCAAAGTGGTCCTTGGAGTTCTGAAAAAAAAAATTAACAAAAAAAATGTTCCGAAAACTCAATTTGTGAATCAATTCGTGAAGCGAGTTCGTGAAACTGGAATGTTGGTGGATAAACCAACTCGTGTACGTACTCGTCCGGTGCGCTCGACCGAAAACATTGCTGCGGTTGCTGAAAATGTGCGTGAACAACCATCGACGTCAACTCGCCATCGATCTCAACAATTGGACATTTCGCGCTCTTCTTTGATGCGAATTTTGCATAAAGACCTTGCCATGAAGCCATACAAAGTTCAATTGGTGCAGCAGCTAAACCCAATTGACCATCCGAATAGTCTACAGTTCGCAAATCGTTTGGCCGAATATAGTGAATATTACCGAAAAATCATCTTTTCGGATGAAGCACATTTCCACCTCGGTGGTTATATTAATAAACAAAATTGTCGCATCTCGGGCACAGAAAATGCACATATCGTCGTCGACAAGCCAATGCACCCACCACGTGTCAATGTTTGGTGCGAATTTTGGTTTTGAGGCATCATTGGTCCATTTTGCTTTGAAAATGAAGAAGGAGCCACCGTGACCGTGAATGGTGAGCGCTACCGCGCAATGTTAAGTGATTTGTTCTTCGAGGAAATTGAAAAGGATGACTTGGACGATATTTGGTTTCAACAAGACGGCGCTACGTGCCACAGTCGATCTTCTGCGCCCCATCTTCGAAAATCGACTGTTATCTTTGGGGAGCGGTCAAGGATAAATGTTATGCAAACAATCCTGAAACAATTAATGAGTTGAAGAACGAGATTCGAGATGCTATTGCTGACATACGTGCCGAAACAATTGAAAATGTTCTCAAAAATTGGGTGGATCGAATGGGCGACTGCCAAGCGAAATTGATTTTCATAAACAAATGACATGCACCAACCTTTCCAATAAATGTTCCACCTTTGAAAAATAGCGAGCCGTTATTTTTTTTATATCAAAATTAAATTCCAGTTTTTAAATGGACCACCCTGTACTAGCACAATGCGATGCTCTAGCGAGGCGCAGACCTAACAGATTTGGAAAACACATTTTACACCCAAACAATACCTAGAAGCAGAGAGGACTAAATAACCAGAGATGAAATCGCTCTCACTGTTAAGTTAACAGAAAAAAAACCATGAAGCCATCGAGGCGTTGCAGTTTTCGGAGTCAGCAAAGACAAACAGCTGCGTGCTGTTTTGTTTTGGCTACAAATGCGATAGAGAAAAGACACAAGCGAAAGGGAGGGCATGTATATCGCTCTCTGTCATTTCGTTCTGTTTGTGTATCTCTTGTATATTTTTATGTGATGTTGCGAAGACTGTTTGTTAGAAATTCGTATTGTCGGCATTGTTGCCAATCTTCACCAAAGTGACTTCTCATTTTATTGCCTAAGCGAATGACAACCTGTTGCCTGTTGAATGGCACCTGTTATCGAGTTCGCATTTATTTTAATTTATCTAGGCGTGCACTTTGAAATAAAATTTGGGAAGCTTCCGATTTTAGTAAATTCACACACAAAGGAAATGGACTGAAAATTTTGTATGGAAATTATTTTTATCATCCGAAAGCATAGTTTGCGATATATATGTTTTTTTCCCATTTTCGAAATTAATTCCCCAAGATAGGAAAATGAGGTGGAGGGTGAAAAATAAAAGTATAAATAATACAAACACATTATTTTATAAAAATTGAAATTAGGGAAAATTATTGAAATGTTTTAAAAATTAATTAATTAATGAATCGCCGGAAAAGTTTGTATTGGAAAATATTTTCATCCCGATTTTGAAAAATCCGCCCACGAGGAAAATGGCCGGAAAATTCTGCGTGCAAAATCCCATTTTTCATCCCATTGACTTGAAACTTGGTTTGTAAGGATAGAATGCCAAATAATTTGTGATTTCAGTTTCCGATGCAGGAAAATCAGCCCCCAGGGTGTGAAAGACTCTGTATGGAAATCACTATTTTTCATCCGTATGAGTTAATACACGGTAAGGACAGTAGGCAAAATAATTTGAATGTGATTTTCCGTGATTGGAAAATTCACGACAAATGGTGGGAAATGGGTTGCGGGGGTGGATATGAAGTTCGAGGTGAGAAAAAGGAGTTCTGGGAAGAGTTCAAGGCCAATTGTTAGCATAGCATATAATAATATCAATAATGGCCGAGTTTAAGGACGTTTTCATTGAAAACAAAAAAGTATTTCGCACTAAGACCCGTTTTTCGACTGATGGTTCCTGTGGCAGCTATAAGATATAGTCATCCGATCCGGTCCGTTCCGACATATTAGTAGCGTGCAGTAAAAAGAAGACTCTGTGCAAAATTACAGCTCGATATCTTAAAAACTGAGGGACTAGTTCGACAGACAGACAGACAGAAAGAAAGACAGACAGACGGACAGACAGACGGACAAAGCTCAATCGACTCAGGTCGTCGCCCTGATCAAAAAATACTATATATATATAGTTTATGGGGTCCGAAATGCGTTGCAAACTTCTGGGCAAAATTATAAATCCAGTATTGTTCGTTCCTACAGAACATTTCGCATCGTGCACAACCCAATTCTACCGCCTCTTCTTCATCCTGGACCACGTCAGATAGCAGCTCCTCCTGATCCCCCTGGATCCCCTCAATATCCATAATGGGATAGGCATTTTTTTTAATTTTCGTCTTAAGTACATCCTGAGGGTGGAAGTGCTTATTGCAGATGTACAAATGCACTTTGCTCTGCATGGACGATTTGATATTGCAGTTTAGCTTCCACTGATCGCGTTTCCGAGGATCAGTGGGAAAGCCATGTAAAATAGATGAAGGGGATGTGCATGAACACCCAACCACACAGCACATTCTTTGCCATGATTCAAAACACGGCTGGTGTACAGGCTGTCCAACATGACCCAAACTAATAGTTGGGATCGATCCCGTACGGAGCCAACGCCCGCCTTCAGAGTGACATACATCTGTGAAATGGCGATCACAGATTCGCGATTGGGCATTGACGCTATACACGTCAATTCGCAAATTTTCTCACCATTTTCCACCTTGTTTTCAGGAATTCGAAAACTTTTGGCACCTAGAGCCTAGAGCCATGCACTTTATTTTTGTCATTTTTAAAATTTATTATTTTAAATCGCAGCAGATTCGCACAGAAGACTTGTCGTGTCGACGGCTGAATCGCTTATGCCGCAAATTGGTCGCAATGCGCGCACCAGCCAAATGCATGGCAAATTTGCGGTGTTGACGATTTTCACGTGTTCGGTCTGAAGCAGTGGACGACAAAAAGCCAAATCACATTTTGGCTTGGCATGTATGTGTGCGTAGCCACTGAACGAAGTTCAGCGACGAGCTCGGTGTGCCAACTTCGCAACGTTGGTCTGACGTCATAAGCATAAGCAAATTACAAAAACAAAAACCAACGCACATGTGCGAGAGGAGAGAAACACAAGCAAAAAATAAAAACAAAGAAGCATGGGCAAAGACAACGCTCTGTGCGTTCGTGTCCGAAAACTCCCAGAGCCTCGATAGCCTCATGGTTTTTTTCGGACTAAATTTAAGAGAGCGAATTCATCTCTGGTTATTTAGTCCTCTCTGCTAGAAGTTACTTAGAACCCACAAAAATCCTAACCTTTGTACAGGAAATAGGTCTACTAGGAGAGTTGTAAACTCAGTAGGGGGGCACAATAGACCAGGATTGGTTGCGGTGCGCTATTTCTCCAACAATAAATAATAATAACCAACTAGTTTGGAAACAAGGAGGCCCTTAAACCGAACCTATTAAAATGAATCCTCCATATTCTGAGATCAAAAATCATCAACAACAAAGTATTGGGTGTTGAAGGCAAACCAGCGGAGTTTTTCAAGTGCCCGGTAATATTTACAACGAACATTTAAAACTAAAGAGCTCCCCTCAGAAAGGTCCAAAGCATCTTAGCAAAAATCGTTTTGGATAGCGCAAAGTGTCTTTTTTGTTGTTGATGCGTTGTACATTTCATCGCTGGCAAAGCGTAAAAGAGCACACAAGCAGGCATACACACTTGCAGTTTATTGTTTATACATGGGCAAAAGACACTTTCGACACAAAGTAGGCAAAAAAAATTCAAGTTGATTGATCAAAGCACGGTGAGAATAGACAGGGGTGAAATATCGTTTCGTGTCCCTTTTTTTATCCGGTCTGAGACTTACTAATTTTTTCTGATAGCCTCTTAAAAAGGACCATTTTTTGTGAGCTCTGATCACAACCGCTGAACGGTCTCGGCCGCTGCTATTAATGCTCGCCTGTTTGTTCTGTTTTTTTCGTGCAAGCATTTGTCTTGCCCCGTTTCCCAAAGTCTTTCGCCCTCCGATCGTACACCTGCTTGTCATCCATACGGTTTACATGTCCTATCCAGCGCAGCCGCTGTTCTTTTATGCGCTTGACTAGATTGGTGTCCCCATAGAGCTAATACAGTTCGTTAGACATTCGGATGCAAAATTCATCGCCCACTTTTAGATGTCCATAAATCCTCCGAAGGACATTTCTTTCAAACACGCCGCATCATCCGCTGCTACTTAAGTCCAAGCTTCTGCGCTGTATTGCAGTACTGGGATAATAAACGACCCGAATGGGATATGGGATAGATCTAAGCCTTTAAAAACCAATTTTTGCGACGCATGTCGCAGTTGGTCGTATACCAGATAGACCCAAAGAAACTTGCAGGACTGTCGGTAGAGAAGCGGAAACCTTCGAAAAAAGCGGGGGAGAACTTAAGCTGGCTTAAAACTAAAGTCGGATCATTCGAAGCTAAGCCAAAGTAAAATCCAGTCAATTATCAAGCTCAGATTTCTGGTAGCAAGAAATTAAAAGCCCCAATATTTCGGTTGTGTACTTTAGATTCTAAACTGTAAAAGCATGCAGTTTGAGATTATTTGCTGTGGTTTCTTATCTAATTTCCATATTTTCACACTTACATCGATATCGTATGAGGCCACAGCCTCAAAATCCACGGCTGTATAGACACTTAAGAGCACAGCTCGTGTCTCCATTTGCTGCGATTGTAGAAGACGCGGCCAGCAGCGCAGAAACTCGTGTATCTGGTGACGAGCCCCTTCAGACTCAGCATATTGTAGTGTATGCAACTCAAAGAGCACACACACAGCTTGAGCAGCCATAAGGCTTAGTTCGAGACGCACCTGTTGGGCAGGAACACTAAGCACATAGACATAGAACTCAAATCGTTGCAATGCAGGCAAATGTAAAAACAAAGCCTTGAGATAGCGCATCAAGTGGTTACGAAACTGTTCATAGCTAGGATTCCGCCGTGGGCTGTGCTGCGTCTTGACATAGGTTTCCAGCATATGTACAACAATGTCCTGCTCATTAAACTGTCGCTTGGCGAGCTCTATGTACAGTCGAGCGGCCAGAGTGCCAACTGAGTTGACAGCTGACGGCAAGCGAAGCAATACTTGAAGAATCACCTCCAAAAAGCGCAGGGAAAAACACTCGGCGCTGGCTATGTGTCTGTTGGGAGAAGTGATACCAAATAATCAAATATGTAAATCAGCAAGGTTTAATAAAATACTTTTTTTTTGTACCTTTGTAAAGTCATCAGATACTGTAAAGTGGCTAGAAGCAGCGGTTTGGATTGGTGCGTCTTGAGTGTATCGAATTGTATGGCCAAAAATTTGTCACTGATCAGCTCATTGGTGAACAAACGCAAATAGAGAATGCCCTGATGATCGCGCTGCTGACTACGTGATAGTTTCTGTAGGATAGACTCCAGGAACTGATAGGCCTGCACATAGCCATCCTCTTGGGGCATCTGGAAGCGATTTAATACAATATTCAAATGAATACAAGTTACAAGCTTAAAACTCCCAGAGCTTACCACCACAGAGAGCACACAATAGACAAAATCCAGGGCAGACTTCTCAGTGCCACAAAATGCTGTGAAATTCTTCTCAAATATGTCCAGCATGGGTGTTAAAATGACTTGACTGGTGGCCTCATAGCTGCAAAAAACCAAAATATTATAAATTTGAACTGCTTAGACCACCTCAAACCACACTTACAATATTCCGTAGCGCACATACACGGTAAGCATAAGACATAATTCACTTAGCCCCGGAAATTCTGGGCCATACTGGGGCAACAATTTGGCCAGGCCACTCACAAAACTGAAAGCTGTACAAGAAATTTTCAGTATACAAATAAACTGACCCAAGGACTAAAGTTACTTACACAATCTAGCCAACGGCTCGCATAGAAATTTATCCACTGAAGACGATTGCAATTGCATATTGCTGCATATGGCATGAACCACTTTGATCCAGATGAGCACCATCTTAAGATAACAAGTCAGCGGCTGGGTTAACTCCTGGAATCGTCTGCCTGCTGCCGTGGCCGGCTCTTTATTTGCTTCACTCTCGTTCAGTTGGCTGCCGTAGTGAGCCAGCCGTTGAGGCAACTGATCCAGAAATGCATCCACTCCCTCCAGCACAAATGGCACCACATCGAAAATATAGTTGGCATTGTCGTTGCGATATGGATGATCCTGCGTCTCGCGAAAGGCAGCTACACTTACATTGAACTTCATGCCCAGCGCTTGGAAACATTGTCCCACAAACTGATGCGAAGTCTTGGTGCACCAATTGTGCGGATTGGCGGTGACTGCTTTGAGAAAAGCATAGGCGTACTCCTCCACCACATACTGAAAGGGCAAGATGTTCAGCAGAATGGGGGGTAATTGTTTTTAATCCACTTACTTCGATGGAGGCTCCGGTCGAGATGGCTGTGACGAAATCCATTTTGTAAGTTCTTAACTTGGCGTCGAACTGATGCTTCCGTTAGTTTCTTAGGGATGACACCAATTCATACGCAATCGACTATCGATAAGTCTGTTTTAGTTAAAATTAATTTGTAAGGTCACACTGGCACCGTGCGTTTACTTCAAAATATACAAACGTTAGGTTAGCAAAACGCTCGAAAAATCCGTCGGTGTTACAGAGCTTTGAGAGGTATTATATAATATATTCTCTATGCTACATATTCTGGTAAATTCCGGGAGAATTTGAAAAAAAAATCAGAAACCACCCAATTTGGTCATAGTTATACAGCCTTGTTCTCAATTCCAGCTATTAGATATAAGCATTTTTGTTTTGATTTTTATTACTACAATAATAAATACAAAAAATGCTGCGCGTTATAATAAATGACAGCTCAAAATTGCAACATTTGTAGCAACAACCATTTAACAAATTAAATTTTTAATTTATTTTGAAATACATTCGGCCAAATTGTATCTCCCGAGTTGCCATCACTTTGAAATTATTGGTCACAAGCGAAATTAACTCGATTTTGTTCGAAATGATCACTATTTAATGGACTGACGACCCTTTGACCAATGATAGACGACTATCCATTGAGAAATGCCTATCGAACTGGTCGGAGCTGTCGCAATGTGAAATTCAGAACACGAGTTTTTTCACATTTTGCTTTTCCCTTTGCTAGCCTCTAAGAAATCTAAAGTGTTCATAAAACTTATTAAATAAAAATAAAATAAAGTCCGTTTGCAATATTTTAAGATACCAAAACATCTTAAATTGACCAACGAACTATGATATATTTATATTTTGAGGTAGCTTATATTTTAAAAATTTACTTTTAATTTCACTAACCAAAAGCCAAAACGTTTGAATCCGCAAAAGTCTTTCGTTTTACTTTTACCAGAACACGAATCAATTGGAATTGAGAACAAGGCTGATATACATAAAATCATTAATAATACCCTTGTTCCACTGGCAAACATTCAATCACATTCTCGAAATGTGGATGTTTCCTTGTTCCACGGACGAATGTTGTTTACGGCCACACTAACGTAAACAAAGAACAGCTGGTTGAATTGCTATGTCTGCAATTGTAAATCAAAGTTCGCTTTCCACATGTCAAGCAGCATGCCCTCCTGGTTGTCCCACCACGATATAGCTAGTTTTCGGGATTTATTCATAAGAAATATTACTGCATTTTAACAAAGAATGAATTGACCAGCACAACTCATGGGCATAGTCGGTGTTCAATAAAGGGGGTCCATACCCTCCGCCCATGGCAACGCCATACAAGCAGCAGCTGCTTCTATTGCTGGAACTTTTGAATTCGATAGAAATCTAGCCTTTTAGCGGAAAATAACTATATGTTGACATGACAGTGACTCCGTCGGGGATGATCTAGTGCAGGGGTACCCAGAATGAGCGCGTTAAAGCCAATACAAATGCACAAAATACAACTCAAGCAAGAACAACTACAAGAAATAGAAAACCGATTTTTGTTTGTTTGTGTGAGTGTGTGTGTGTGGTCATTGCTGTCTCAGCAACATTGTTGTTGCTTTTTAATTTGCCAGAGACATAGGAGAGAGAGAGAAGAGTCACATATGATGTTGTTGTTGCAGGTCTGCACGCGCCAACAACAAAACCTTCATTCGGAAAGAAAGAGAGGAGAGCACGCATATGAAATTGTTTTTGTTTTGTAAAATGCCGTGTTTTTATATGGCTGCGTTTTTCGTATGCGCGCGGGCTATAACCTTAGCGCAAAGCAAAAACAAATGCGGAATAGGCTTGGGCACCCCTGATCTAGTGAATGAACATTTATCACTTGTCAGTTAATAATATAAAGATTATAGGAGTAGTTTCTACCTTTGTGGCCCATTTTGTAATGCCTAGCCAAAAACTGAATTACACAAATGGCAAATGGTTTTATCAAATAGACAACAGATAAAATTAAATAAAAATGTTTTTTTTTGTTGTAGCCGATGCGGTTGTAGGGCCAAAAAAAAGTTGTTCCAATGGTTCCGGATTTTTCTCGGAAACGGCTTATCAGAAATGGATAAAACAAAAAATGATATGTTCAGAATTAATGTGATTATCGCATCTGCCCTCAAGTTGGGGATATGTTCTAATAAACCGGAGCTGTAGGGTTGCAAAGTCAAAAATCCGCAAATCGATATTTTGTTTGTGTCCAGCTCCGCTTTTCTTGGAACTATCTAGTACCAGAATCGTGGGGTACTACGAGTAAAACAAATAACATTTTTTTTAATTCGGTCAGTATTTACTAGACATTTTTTCCGGAACCAGTTGAATAAAATGATTTGAAATAATTGCTCATGGAGTTTGGTTTCTGTTTTAGACAAACTAAAATTAAATTATAATTTTTTTCAATGCATTTGGGCTTTAGGTATGACAGAAAAAAAATTGAATCCAAATCGATTGATTGGTTCCCGAGAAATTTGGGTTAAATCTTAAAAAAATGGACGC
This sequence comes from Lordiphosa magnipectinata, assembly GCA_037044535.1. NCBI lineage: Eukaryota > Metazoa > Arthropoda > Insecta > Diptera > Drosophilidae > Lordiphosa > Lordiphosa magnipectinata. The sequence continues at coordinate 213,516 of JBAMBO010001662.1, read as the reverse complement.
AATGGGCCCAAAGTGGCCTAAGTGGGAGAACGACTTGTCGTTCTCAGCCATCGCATCCTAACCTTACCTAACCTAAAAAAATGGACAAATAAGGAGCAACTTTTTGGAAAATAACGCAGATTTTTTTTTAAAGTTTTTTGATTAAAATAAAAAAACCTGGAATATTCAAAAATACGACGGTTGATAACAAATTATTTTTTTATACGAGGGTCGGACAAAGAAAAATTTATGAGAATTTGAAAGCAACAATTAAAAAAATTTTTAATATGAAATGCGGATCGGTAATGCCCTTCACAGATTTTGGGTCTGAAAATTCACGATATCATTTATAAGTTATTTTTTCTTCTATAATTATTTGACAATAAATCGAATGCAACTTTATTTAAGTATTTAAGAAATGTTCAGGCAATGCTGCCCCTTCTTTTTTAGTGACTACGCCCTTGGTAATGCCATTATCGTATCGCTTGCCACTCAAATCGTGTTGGAAGAGAAAAAAGAAGAGGTTTCAAGAAGTGGACGCCAACGTCTCAGTTGCCATATTTGCGGCAAAAAAGGAAGATTTGCTAACGATATGAGTATTCCTATACAGCAAAAATAAGCCTTAAGATCTAATGCAATTTCACAGAATAATTTGAGAATATGAGGTAGAACCCAGAAGTGTTCTTTCAACACTTCCAATACGAGCGCCATATGGCGCTGTAAATCTAGTCACACTAGACCAGGGGCCGGCAAAACACATATGCTCATTACTGGGACGTGCCGGACTCTGCACTAGACTTATGTCCCGCGTGGACGAAATAATTGACGAAGTAAGATGAATTACTTATTTCGAACGTCCGTAGGAGGGGCTTATCTATTATGTTGAATCAAAAATTTTAAAAATTAAATCTTACCTGTGAAATAATTTTTCCGATTCAGAGCCCCAGATCGATTAGAAAAACTGTATTTCAACCACTTGCTAAAACAGTCAAATTTTTGTGACGTATCGTTATTATCAAAATAAAACTTGATTCAAAACTACTTTTGCTTATTAAAATTGCTTGGGTGGTGACTTTAACTAAACCTCTTCACAAACGTTCAAAGACTTAAAGCTAAAAAAGAGATTTCCATGAATTGGAATTGGCTTTTGGTTGGAAGAAATTTCCGTGAATCCGTGAAGTGTAGTTGGTGGATTCAACACTAAAATGGTTAAAATACTGGTTTTTAGACTATCCTACTGTATATAACTCGTTAGTATTAATGAGATTTCCAAACAAACAATTTATTAAATAGATTTTGCAAGTAAACATATGTATGTATCGTATATATGTAGCATTCTATAATGCTCACACTGGATAATAACTAAATGCAATATATTTACAGAGAAATGTAATATTAAATACAATTATTGAAGTCTACAAATTTGTTCGCACTCAAAAACCCTGCGGTTTGAATAAATAACAAGCGTTTTGTTTAATACAAATTCCAAATATATAAAGTAAATATATGTGTACTATGTATATGTACTTCCTTAGCTTTAGTTGAACAGAAAGAAATGCAACGTCAGCGTCATCTAATGTACAAATTCTTAAAAATGCGCCCACTTTCTCTCTCTAAGGCAAGGTAGATAGCGGCTATTTGATAGCCAGCTCTTTAGTGTGTTTTTCTCCATTCCGACTACGACCCTACGATTTCTTCTTAAAAATCTTTGTTTCGTTTTTGTTTTTTTGGTTTCGAAAGCTTAAATACAAAGGCTGGTGCTAATATTTCTTGAGTTGCTCGTACGTGATAAAGAATATTATGTTCCAGGGACCCATGCGCACCCAAGTGGGTATAAAGCCTTTATATAAAGCCAACAGTCCCTCGTTGCGAATGGTTTGAACAGCACAGTCAAGACTGCCGCTGTAGAGCTTTGGTGTGGCGGTGGCTGCGGCTAGGCCGTTCAACGACAGGTCGACATGTCGTTGATTCATTAAACGAGTCTGGAAAAATTGAACGATAGGATGCAAATCTAGCCATTAGCCAAGTAGCATTTACTTACCCGTATGACATCAATGGGTGTTGAGGCTATGGCGCTGCCCAAGCTGGCTATGAAACTCGATCTGTTGTATATGGGGAGATATCACAATTAATTAATGTTTATTTAAGGTTTTATTTTAAGACAAACTTACATAAAATGATTGGCTACATGATCCCCAAAGGCGCCCATCAGTTGCAGTTTACAAAAATCATACACCGGCAGCTCCACAGAGGCTATAACAACGGCCCTTTGAGCTGTTGGTCCCACACCGCGCCACAGTCCACGCACACCCTCATATTTGTAGATCTCACTGAAACATCCAATAAGGCCCATGTGTTGTGTACCCTTGCCATGCACCTGCATGCGCACCTTAAGCACATCCGTAGGATTTGCTATGGCCGATGAGATGGCACCAGCTGCCGCTGCACAGAGTATATTACTCCAAACCCATTCACTGCCATCCTCATTGGTCAGTAGACCACGTTCGTTGGCCAATTTCTTGAGTGTGTAGTAGGTACCGAATTTGATAGTGCCATAGGTGGCTTGACGGAGAACAGCTGGCCAAATTCTACAAAATTAAAAGTAAACTCTTTATGGTAACAATAAACAAAGTCTAAGGGGTTGGCTGGCTGGCTTATCTATGGTGGGCAAAGTTTGCTTACCCATACGCATAATTAATAGCCATTTGTGAGTTTCTTACTTTGCACAGTGGTTCGAATGAATAATTTTTATATTTTTATGGATCTTAATGTAAAGAAACATATTTTAAGATGTAGCAACAGCCATATTATTTATTTCTAAACTTTCATTTTAAACAGGGATCAAAGCAGTAACCGAAGCCGCTATCCTTAACCGATATTAACAGTTTAAAATTTGTAACCGAAAAAATAGCTTTTAATCTAACCGTAGCCAGGTTACCTTTATTATAATAACCGGTTACCAGTTACAAAATAGAAGATATTTGGGTTAATTTTGGTATTTGATTGATTCAGCAAATTGTGCTCATCGTAAGTGGTAAACTTGAATGTTCTGAAGTTTCTTCATGATTTAAGTAAAAAAATAGAGACCAGCTATCTTCGGCTCGGTCGAAGATTCAATCTTATGATTGAACTGATATCAGAAAAGTCATCTAAAGTAGAATCCGCCATCTTCAAAATTAATTCAATTAATGCAAGTTGTACTCGTTCCCTCAAAATTGAGTTTTAGAGAAAATTATTGCTCTCTTACCCTCACACCATGACTGGCCCACCACCTAAGTTTCTCTTTTAGGAAAAATAGGGCTCCTTTTTCAGATCGCTCCAGTAATAGTAATGACGAAATCCATCTAATCCTTATAACTTTTACTTTTGCTCATCAGAAAAAATAAACTTAGGGTGTTCACTTTGTTGTGCACAAAGGCATTTGGGCAAATTTGGCCGACTTACAATACTTTGTGAGCACGAAATCTGTGCACAATCACGTTTGACGTTCTGCCTGCTATGTTTTTAAAATTTGTTGAGAAAAAATTATATAAATAGAAATGAAATCTAAAAGCGCTTAAGATATTCTTTTGAAATGGAAAGCAAGCGAGTTTTATATCGACTGCTTACTGCTACTGCTTTAAAATGCTGCACGTTTTAATGTTGTCGACTTTTACAGATGTATGTGTCCACCAGACCAAGTTGATTCAGCAATGGACGAACTGTTGGATAACTTTATGGACGATGTCAATTGCATATCTGTAACGTGCTCACAACTAAACTAATGGCGAAGTAACATCCTTTCATGATTTGACGAAAAACGTTTTAAGCTAATGTTGCGCGTGTCTGAGAAGTATTTTAGAATATTACTTAAATTGATTAAGAAAGCCCAAGGTATCGCAACGTCTGCGGTTACTGTTCAGTAAACCTCTGTTCATCATAAGGGGTGCTACAACAACAGTCTGGATTTTAACCATAATTTTTCAACACATCCACTGCGTCGGAGAGTCGCTATGCTTGCTTTTTCTTGTTGTTTAATTTAATTGTTGTCGCAGTTGTCACTGGTGGAGTTCTTGACGGTGGTGGATACCAAGGAGTGTAGCAGCTCACGTTAGCCAGCAACTTTGCGGAAGCATCACTCTGCTACCGGGGCTCAGTAAGCCAGGATCGCGCTAGGTTGAACCATGAACTTTACCTGACGCCCCCATTAGGTCCTGGAAATCTGTCCACAAATTTCAGCTTTTTGCTTAAAAAAAGAATATAAATATTCCTTGATGGAGCGCAAATTATAATGAACCTTTGGTTGAGATACATGTATATGTATGTATAAGACCCAAAAATATATCTGCCATGTTCCGGTTTTCACTAAAGTGAATTCGAATATTTAACATGTTCTCATTTCCATTAAACAATCAAGGAAATCCGTAACAAACCTTTAGTTTTTACTAACTTTTAACTAGATGTATTCAGATTAAACGTTTTAACCTGATTAATCCAATCCATTTGGTACAACAGCACATTTAACAAATTCGAATTCGACAATTTTTGCCGAAAGTGAAAACCGTAACAAGCCTGTATATGTATTTTTGATCACGCATCCTTTCCCAAATACTTTTTATTTTAGCCTTTTTAACACTTATCCCTAAATTTAACAAATATTGGCCGTGTTCACCAGCACAAATCGATGACAAAAAAAAATCGATGAATCTAGTTCGATTGTTGTGGTGAACGAATGTGATGAGCAATCATGATTGCCAGTTTTTGTGATTGTGATGGATGGAAAACACAGAAAAATTCAAGCTATCATTCAACATTTAAACGATAACTTTCGCGCATACTATTTTTTCCTAAAAATTCAATCAAAGCCGTTCAGCTTAAGCCAATCAACTTTTTTTTGATGTTTGATGTACGATTTTTGATGTATGCTGGTGAACAAGGCCATTCTAAACAAAATATGGACACAATGTTTGGGCACAGCAAGTGCACGACTTTTCGTAGTGAAGGGTCTGGGACGCAGACTCTGGGTCGAGCAAGCAGTGCACAATTTGTTCATAGGAAATTTTTGTTGGGAACAAAGTAAACACCCTAACTGTTTATAAAATAAATATATGATGTGGAGGTCAATGAAAATGTCGTTTTCAGAGTCTCAGTTAGTGAAAGTATGCGCAGCTGTTTTACGAGTTTCAAGAATATGCTTAGTTCTAACATATCTTGAAGACAAGCTAAAGCAAATTAATCAGAACCTTGATGCATTTCAATTCTTATAGAACTCGACAACCTGAACCTTTAAAAACAAAAAACGGTTCGGTTCGATTTTGTTTAATAATATAGAATGATTGGTACATGATGCGGTTCAAGGAACTTAATAATCCCTAGTAATACTGGTTTAGAGTGGTTCGGTCCCGGAATGATAAGCTCTTATTTCATTCAACCTTTTCATTTTCCTTCCTTATTTTCGAACAAAAATATCTTACAAAAATGTAGTTCTACCAGAATAACTGTCATTTAACATATTGTTTGATGGCTATATTTTGATTATTGATTGTTTAGGTTAAGTGTTGCACTGTGTTATAAGATTTTGTTGTCTTTTCATTTTCATATTTTTTATTGCAATTATCTGCCAACCGTGAACCACTGTGCGACGCTTTGCGTAGGCGCTTATCAATGTCCATTATGTTGTCTCATACAGTCAGAGGAAATTGACTACGGGTTGATAAGCATGCGAGTTGCACGTTTCTATGATAACCAAAATGCATCAACTTGACTCCACATCCATGTGAATGGAGCATGCTCTCAATCTTACCCGGAATACAAGGCTCGAAGTCCTTCTTCTTTGGAGATTTTCACAAAAGCGTCTGTCATGCCACGGTAACGCAATTGGGAGAAAGTTTGATCAATTTTTTGACCTTGGATTTGGAGGCGCGTCTTTGTTGTGTCGATGGGGAATGTGCCTGGCAAATTACAGATTTGTTTATTTGTTAGTTTGTTTACAATAGATTTTGGTGATAAGCAATAATTGCCAGTCAAGTGGCAACAGTTGGACTGATTTAAATTAAGTTACAATTACCGAATTCCGCTGTAATGGAGGCCACTCCTCCGTACACAAACGGGCGCCAGTCCTTGACTTCCGTCGTCGTCATATTCTGATCCCGATTCTGACTGCCGCGCCGCAGTTGTTGTTGCTGCTGCACCTGTTGATTTACCATACTTGGCCAAATTTGAGGACAATATTCCTGTTGGCAGTGACCGGTGTATTAACTCGGTTGGTTAGTTAAGTGCCGCCTGAGCCCAGCGGCTTTTGGTTAACGCTTAATATTGCAATAAATATTGCAAAAAAATCACGCAACGACCGTCATGCTGTTTAACTGGACAACTAACAGCTGATTACGGTTGACAGCCCTGGCCAGTGTTGCCAGAACAGCTTTTTTTCCCGCATTTTGGCCTTTTTTAAATTTTCGATTTTTTAAGACTTTTTGTACTGAATTTATTGCACGCCAGTTCATTGGCAATAAAATGATTAAAAAATGGAAAAATTCCACAGATACCACAAAGTTTTGGGTGGAAGCAGCAAGCAAAATTTCTTAAAATTAAATAATATTATATAACTACTACAATAACTACTTTTATTTTATGCGCAAATATTGGTTGCGTAAATCCAACTAATGTTGCTTGGAAAAAATGTTTAACTAGTACAGCGAAATCGTATGACAAAAATGGCAACTACATTGAAACCGACGAAATTATTGAAAATTTATAGAAAAAATGTAAATAAATATGAAACAACATCAACTTTGTTTTTGTCTTTCGTCCCACTAAAAACAGCCTTTTCTGCTTCTGTAAAGTTGTCAGCACTGACGATGGCTCTGCTGTGTTACGTTAAAATGTGTTACGTTACGTTAATGACGTTGCGCTGGCTGTTAGCAAGTCGATGTTTGGGCCGAATGGAAGGTATTTTATTAATTTATCTCTAGGATCATGACAATATACTCTAATGAAAATACTTAAGTGGTATTCCTGAAAGTGATTAGCTTTTGATTTAGTTTCGTGGAAGCAAAAGCAAAGCAGTTGGTGGAACTACTCCGATTTGATTTTGAATTGGCGCAAAGTTTAAACAAAGGCGCGTAAGCAAAAAATGCCGAATGAAATTTTGAAATCAATTTAATTTAATGTAAGCTTCTTTAATAACAGTTTGTGGTCAGAATATATAGTCTTAAAATGTTTGGTGAATATTTGTTTATGGTCAAGGGAAGTGACTTTGCCTTTTTGGAGTTCGAAAGAGGAAGAGGCATAACCATATTGTGGATGAATTTGTGACTTCCAACTTTCTAGGAGAACTATAACGATAATCACAAATATCGTTAACAAAGTCAAGCATAAGCTACAAAACCTCGAGCACTTATGACGATGCAGTCTAAAATGCAAATAATTATTATAATTATGATTATAATCATTTAATTACTAAAAAATGAAATTCAAAATAATTTACAACGTTCTTCATATTTAAATCACATCAAAATGTAAACAAACTCTTTTCTTCTAAGAGAACGGTCACTCTAAAACGAAATCAGAATATGCTCATTTCGCGAAATTATTTAGTATGAACCCATTTTCCTTACTTTTCCAAGCACACTGCACATTTTGTATGGAGCAGCTGTGAACAGCTGTTTCACGAAATCAAATCACTTTTAGAAATTCCACTATTCCACGTTTTTGGATTAAAATATACAGGCCCTGTTCCGAATTCCGAGTTGGTTTTCGTGTAAACGTTTGTAAGTGGAATTCCAATTGAACAACGTTACATGGAAGTTGACAATCATATCTATGGTTCACAGATCCGATTTGAGGAAAATCGGAATTGCTTAAGCAGTTGAAACTGTTTGCTCAATGTCAAGTGGATTCAATTCGTCAAAAAGAGACGACCTGATCTAGTACCCACAGATATTGTTCGCTCCTTTTATATCGATTTTTAAATTTTAAATAAAAAAAAACATCGTTTACACGGAAACCGACTCGGAATCCGGAACGGGGCCGATAAACATTTTTTGGTCTTTCAAAAGTGATACCTTCAACATATACCTAGTGTTTAGTGGGATTCAAGTGTACTTTCGAATGGCGTTAAATATAATTTAATAATAGGTATTTGTTACGAAATAATTGATCATAAAGTCTTGTGACGCACGCTACAAAAAATGAAAGTAACTTTGAAAGTTGAAGTGTGTCTTCGTAATTTTAATCTAGTTTTTCATAATAAAGCACACAATATCACATACCTGAAAGAAAGATGAATGTTAGAGAATTCTAAAAGAATTTATTTGCAGCCAAAAAATGTTATCAGTTTTTTTATCAAAAGCCGTGAACGTGAACCCTTTGTGACGCATGCTACGTGACGCACGTGAAATTTTTTCTATCATTTTATTTATGTGTTTTCTGTTATAATGCAAACTTAAAGTTAATTGCAATCACATACAGGCCTGTTCCGGTTTTCACTTTCGACAAAAATTGTCGAATTGGTTAAATGTGCTGTTGTATTAAATTTATTGGGTTAATCAAATCAAAGAGTTATAATTTCAATCCGTCGAGTAGAGAGTAAGTAGAAACTAAAGGTTGATACAGATTTTCTTGATCGTTTAATAGAAAAGAGAACATGTAAAAAATTCCAACTCACTTTAGTGAAAACCGGAACATGGCAGATAGTCTCTTATGTTTTTTTATGCATTCTTTTTAGACCCTTTGTACCCTTAGAAGGACTTTAATCAGTAAAACGGGAGCATTACTCCCTCAATCTAGAAAATGATGACTTATTAATTTGAAGAGAAATTGTACTAACACATAAATCGTAAACTTCACAAAATAAAAAGTTAATCACTTTCAATATGTATACGACTTGTATTTTATATTTAAGACTAAAAGCCTAGTTCCACTGACAAATCTATGTACATTTTCAAATTTGGTGATTCCACTGGAAATGTACATTCTCAAAAAAAAGAATAGTACGTTTAGGCGAACAACAAAATATTTTCAAATTGTAGAGAATGGGAGGAAAAAATGTGTATAATAATTGTTTTCTTTCATTTTAAGACTATTCTTATATCCGATCACAAAAATACACTTAAAGTTACGGATCTCTGACCTGAACCAAAAGATTGTAAAGTTTAGCGAGAACTACTGATTACCGTCAATAAATATAATTTAATTGTTACTTGTAAATGTAAATCTATCAAAACTAATTTATTCTGCATATGTAAGGGTCACACTCATGTGCTGGTATTCAATGGACAACTGTTAGAAAAAGTGTTGACTAATACCATCGTACCATCAAACCTCAAGTCCTCGAACAATCAAGGATTCTTATTGAATATCAGATAGAGTGAATAGTGAAATGCAGAGGCTGCAATCCTTTAACATCTAGTGGACATACTAAATGTCAAGAAACAATAACTTAGTGTTTCAACTTAAATTATTCATTAATTAATTATATCGCATATATTGCACTGGGCGCTGTCGCATGTCGCTCTGATGAGGGAAATAAGTTTTTCCGGTATCCCTTCGCAACCCTTGCCAAATGCACTCCCTGCTTACGCTGTCGAAGGCTTTCGCGTAGTCCAAGTTACTCATCATCAGTTTGGACTCAGGAAATGTCATGGCTTGCAAAATGTCTCGTTATCATAAAGTTGGCCTTTCCATATTCGATCAAGCATTAAATGGACGATCCATTAAGCCCCGCCCGGCATGGCACTATGTAAAGGTTGAGTGGAGTTGCTAATTGAACTTAGGCACATCACCCAAGCAAATGGGAGCCTGGGAATGAGCCCACGAATTTGCGGTTTTTACGCTCCACAGCCAAAAATCACTTAGCACTTGTCCGACACTGACAAAGAAATGCGCAATTAAATTAACTTAACTGTAAAATAATGAAAGATTAAAATTACATTTTAGCCAAAGAAAAAAAGAGAAAAAAGCATTTTAACAAACAATAGGATGTCGGCTTAAAATTAATTTGCTAAATTCTTTGTCCAATTTCGGGTTAAACCCACTAAACACACAAAAAAATAAACGTCTGCTGTTGCTCTTCCATAAGCAAAGTTGAACTGGTCCACAAAGTGCGACGGCGACTGTCTGACGCCGCTGTTAACTTTCACGATCCGGTCCGGGGTCTGAAGTCTGCGCTTGAATTTCAAATGAGTGACGTGAATCCAAAATAGAAAAACAAAATCTTTGCAAAAATCCAATTTAATAAGGCGAATTTGTCAACAAAACAAACAGCGCAGAACTTGCAAGATGAGGCTGGAGCTAGGAAATCCCAGATTATTGTTTTCGATATGAAATTGAAATTTGCATTTTGTAAAGTTCAACCAGGCAGTTTTTTGATCCACTTTTTGTGTGTGTGTGTTTCTTTTTTTGCAGTTTTGTTTTGATGTTGTTTTCGGTTGGAATTCCCTTTGCTTCTTTTCCAATAAAAAGAAAATTTATTTGATATATTTTATTTGTTATATATACTTTCTTGTTTGCGGAAAACATTCGATACTTCGTCATGTCCCTATTTGAGCATCTTTCATCATGATTTTAATTAATTCACTCAACTCGATGCCACGCTTCGTGGTCCGTGTCCACTGCTGGTATTACGCGGTCGCCTGTTTTTATTTTGGACTTTGTCAATTAGCAGACTGAGAGCCCCAACAACACGCTGATTCATAAGCGGGGCCTTTCATTAAGCAAACATCGCACATTCCTCACATAAAAGCAAATACTCCAAAAGGTGAGCAAAAGTTTATTGCACGGGGAGACCCAAAGCTGATTGGAATATAAAATATCGATGCCAAAAATATAGTCAAGAAGAATGTATAACGGAAATAGTTGGGCATGTAAGAGTCATAATTCCAAGAAAGTAGCATTTTGCAAAGAACTTGGATAAGATTAAAGAGAAAAAACATCCGCTTTAGATCTAGTTGGGTGTTTCTCTTCTGCATATTTAATATTTTTTACGGAAGCATCTATTTCCTGTCAAAAATTCTGCTGAATGCAGAATATGCACATTCTGCCTATGTGATATTCTTAACGGAAGCATATATTTCCTCTCAAAAATTTCCAGTTAATTTAGCTTCAATTGGGGAAGTTAGAGCCCATTTATACTGCATAATTTTTGATGAATCTCATTAAGCATTTTGCAATGAACTTGGATAAGAATTAAGATAAAAAACATACGCTTTAGATCTAGTTGGGAATACCACTTCAGCTTATGTGATATTTCAAACGGAAGCATCTATATCCTGTCAAAAATTCTAGTTAATTCAGCTTCAATTGGGAAAGTTTAAGCCCATTTCTCTTGAAAGAAATATTTCATAATTTTTTTTTAGAATTCCAGAAATGTAAAATATGATAACATTTTTTCCATATAGTTGGCCTTACGAAAATACCATCTCATTTCTAACATTTCTCAATAATTATGTCTCCTAGTGAAAGTGACATCACCAATATCATTACGTCAGAAAATATAAACTATTTTCTGCTAACTAGACGAGATTGCTTATTTCTGAAGCATTGGAGGTCCTATACAACAAAACGAGATCATTAGCTGCCTTTACACTTGTCATACATCTCTAAGGCTGCCCTTACAATTGTCACATATCTCTAAAGAGACACTCTGACGATAGTGTAATAGTAAATCAAATATCTCTAAATATTTATAGAATATAGACTCATATATGCCAGCCAGGGTTTTTCAACCACCTTAAGTATCTTTCAAATTTTGTTGGTCTCGTTGGTATCAAAATTTGTTTGTTGAAAAATGTTTCACAATGTAATATTTTAATTCAAAATTAAATTGTAGTCTTTGGAATTTTGAACGTAGCCGCCAAATTGGAAATGTATCGATAAGTATTTAGACGATGGTCACACTGGATCGAGGATAGCGCAGTAGCAGAAGGCGTTAGTACATTAGTGACAGACAGACAGAGAGAGTAGAAGATGGACGCTGACCGCTGACCGAGACGGACGTGTATATAAAATTTATATTATAAATGGACAGAGGTCGTATTGATAATGTATAAATAAAGACCGGAAACAAGTGTCTCTGGAAGACTCGAGCATTGCAGTTAGTTCGAGGGAGGGCTCCGCGACTGTCTTTGTCAAGAAACGTGTCGCGCTCAGTCTTTTTCAACACGCACGTCTTCCGCCATCTTGGCGTCAGCCATTATGGGAAATTGATAACAAGAAAAAATAAAATAATTTGCATTGGCGGTCTCCACTTTATAAAGCGGTCGGCCAAATAATTCCAAGTTGTTTCTTGGTAACCTAAATTCACAAAAAAAAAACGAGAAGGCTAAGCTGACTTCGTCCGTGCCGAAGTTTTTATACCCTTGCGAGTTCTTGTCTTCATCACGCTCCCGCTCTACTTGCAAGTTCTTGTCTTCATCACGCTCCCGCTCTACTTGACGAGATGCTAGATTTTCTTCGCGAATAGCGGCCAGTCCTTTTCCTAATCCAGCTCCACTTCGAGCGAAGCCACCAAAGTGGCCCGATGGACGGTGGCCGGTGAGGCCGAGGAGGCAGTGATTTGGGTTTGTGTTCTATGGCAGATCCAATTTGGAATTTTAGTCCCACCCTTGGCTACGCGCCTGTTGGGAAGATAAGACACTTCAGTTAGAATTAAATTCATGTACATTACGATGTTTTGTAACTTGCTTTGAAAATTGCGCTCAATCATTGATGGGAAAATGGTTCAAATTGCAGCCTATAAGGCATATTTGTAAACACAAAAAAAAAACGGATCTAGTATTTAAGCGGTATTTATTTGAGACATTTTGTGAAAAGTGTGGAATGCCAACAAAGAGAGCACCAAAGGGCTTTGGTGCCAAAAGCTTTGTGCCTTTTTTTCTATATGGTTGAGGTGTATATTACGCTTAAAGCGTTTGCTTATAAGATATTCCACTTCCGTCCGTCCCAAAGTAAATTTTAAGTATAATTTTTGTTAAAAATTACCTAAATTGTCTCCCAACCGATTCATCTACAGAATTTCAGAAGTTTGTTCAAAGTACGGTGGTTCTCCCATATTTTGGTACGCAAATCCAAGCGACACACTACCTAAATTGTCTCCCAACCGATTCATCTACAGAATTTCAGAAGTTTGTTCAAAGTACGGTGGTTCTCCCATATTTTGGTACGCAAATCCAAGCGATACACATTGCAAGAGGTAATGAAATCCCGTGGTCCCGCCTATTGTGTGCAAATAATGTTTGTGTATAACAATGCCGGGTCCATATTGGGGTGTGGGCAAATCACCAGTCACATCAGGAAGGTCTACGCCCGAGGGTACGACCTCGCTAGCCACATCGCACAGTGGTTGGGCTTGTATGGAGCCGCGGTCAAAAATGCTTCTAGTGGTGATATCGATTTGAATTTTTCTCCAAAAATGTATAAAAATATTTTAAAGATATAGTACAAAAATTGGGCACATTGGTTGGCTATATCTTATAGCTCACCTACAAACGGATGGGGCAACTTTTAACAAAAATATTTTTTTTTCAAGAAATCTTAGTACCCAAAAATAAAAACAATTACAGATATATATATATGAGTGCAATGGAACAACCCAAACTCATAATGTTCTTCGTGAACACTTTTTTTTAAACAAGTCAATCATCGCAACGCCGTGTGATCCAGCAAGCTTTGCAGCTCAACTTCTGCTTGGGATTCGCTGACACTGATCTTTTCGGGATAAGTTGATGCTTTGGCCGACAGATGTTTTTCGTAGCTTGGTAGTAAATTTAAGGACGTCTTACTATTAACAAAACTACGAATAAGCAAATATTGATGTTTACTCATATTGGTATCAAGAAAGAGTGACAAGACTTCATCCACATTGAATTCGGTAAGCGTTTGTGATGATGATGAGTTGCATGAACGTAAGGCAGTAGCAATAGATTCATCGGTTGTTGACAGCTCAGCAATTCTTCGTCTTTTTTCCCGATTAGAAGCCTCAAAAAAATCTGTGTTAGGTCGTCCGCGGTATGAACTTTTGGCCCTGAAAAAGTTAAGACTGTGTTAGTATTTTTACAATTTTAAGCACGTTTGCAAGTTTTTGCAGATAATTTGAACACATTTATTACCTTGAAAGCCAGACAAACACATTGGCATACAAACTAATTGTGGAATTTTGTGGGATCACCACTAAAACTTTAGCTAAACATAAAAAAGACGTTCACAAAATAGACACAAAACATTTGTTAGTTCAAATTAATGTAACAAACACAATTTTACAAGTAGATTTATTATTTATATCTTGATTCATAGAAAATACATTGCGCGGATTGAAGTCTCCCATCGAGTACAGATGCGAGTTGGTAGCAACTATGTGATGTCCGCTGCGAGGCAAGGGAAAGTTATCAGTGCAGTGCTTCTCCTTGTAATTACATTTCAGGTTTTTTGTTGGTGTGAGTGTTTACTTTAAATTTTTAAATTTTCGCTTGATCTAATCCTTTTTTTTATTGATTCTTTATTGAACAGATAACAAAATTAACCTATATTCTGTCCTAGCATAATAAAATCAGTTCCATAACTATTTTTCGAGAGCGTCGGGAATCGTCTTAAACGTAATTCCCCACAAATCAATCATTAAGTAGCTCGCTTAGGTATTCCCCAGAATTGGTTGTATTGAGGTGACAGAGAAAGAAATTTCTGGTTGCAGACTTAAGTAATTAATTTCAGGCAGAAATTTGCATTTGAAAAACCCCCCCTTGAAGATCGGTGTCTGGCGCCAAAGAAATTGCCAACAATCCATCAAACGTTATGAGCAGTTTTGATTATCCAGCCCCTACGCCTCGGCCATGTGCTAATCACTGGTCTGGGAACGTAGCGTGAAGTTTTTATTACAAGTTGGCCAGACCGGTCTAAGGTTGAATTTGAATCTATTTCCCGGTCGAAAATGAAATTATGCAGGAATTTTTGACGAGCGTCGCGTCTCCAAGTCGCCACCATAAATTCAACGAGTTTAAAAAAAAAAAACAAACAATTTTTTTTCTTAGAATTCCCCAAATCAAGTAGGCTGGCAGTAGACTTTCATACAGCATATGTTGACTCGTTGAGGTGTCGTTGTAGCATTTCTCAGTTTCATCCAAATTTCCACACAAGCAACATCAAATTACAAAATAATATTATATTTAGGTACAATTTTATTCGAATTTTCCGATATAATGGTCGACGAAGAAAATGGTCAAATCCTGATCGATCGCTTGAAGCACATCAATGAACCAACCAAGTTTGAAAACATATTGCAAGGATGATATGCAAGAAGAGGAGTTAAATGCTCTCAAAGAGAAATTAAAGCATTTACGCCTAGGTGTGGTCCAGGAATTTCATGAACATTATGTTGCCTCTACACATGGCGATGATATAGCCAATCAGCTCAATTTGAATTCGATGATCACCTTGAGTGAACTCAGCTTGGATTATTCGAGCAGCGTGAGCAAGATCAGCATTTACACGACTTTGTGTGATGATGAAGACTGCTTTAATGGTCAAATCCTGATCGATCCCTTGAAGCACATCAATGAACCAACCAAGTTTGAAAACATATTGCAAACATTTTGCAAGGATGATATGCAAGAAGAGGAGTTAAATGCTCTCAAAGAGAAATTAAAGCATTTACGCCTAGGTGTGGTCCAGGAATTTCATGAACATTATGTTGCCTCTACACATGGCGATGATATAGCCAATCAGCTCAATTTGAATTCGATGATCACCTTGAGTGAACTCAGCTTGGATTATTCGAGCAGCGTGAGCAAGATCAGCATTTACACGACTTTGTGTGATGATGAAGACTGCTTTAATGGTCAAATCCTGATCGATCCCTTGAAGCACATCAATGAACCAACCAAGTTTGAAAACATATTGCAAACATTTTGCAAGGATGATATGCAAGAAGAGGAGTTAAATGCTCTCAAAGAGAAATTAAAGCATTTACGCCTAGGTGTGGTCCAGGAATTTCATGAACATTATGTTGCCTCTACACATGGCGATGATATAGCCAATCAGCTCAATTTGAATTCGATGATCACCTTGAGTGAACTCAGCTTGGATTATTCGAGCAGCGTGAGCAAGATCAGCATTTACACGACTTTGTGTGATGATGAAGACTGCTTTAATGGTCAAATCCTGATCGATCCCTTGAAGCACATCAATGAACCAACCAAGTTTGAAAACATATTGCAAACATTTTGCAAGGATGATATGCACGAAGAGGAGTTAAATGCTCTCAAAGAGAAATTAAAGCATTTACGCCTAGGTGTGGTCCAGGAATTTCATGAACATTATGTTGCCTCTACACATGGCGATGATATAGCCAATCAGCTCAATTTGAATTCGATGACCACCTTGAGTGAACTCAGCTTAGATTATTCGAGCAGCGTGAGCAAGATCACCATGGTCACGACTTCGTGTGATGATGAAGACTGCTTTAATGGTCAAATCCTGATCGATCGCTTGAAGTACATCATTGAACCGACCAAGTTTGAAAACATATGGCAAACATTTTGCAAGAAGAGGAGTTAAATACTCTCAAAGAGAAATTGAAGCATTTACTTGATGCAGCAGTACGCCTAGGTGTGGTCCAAGAATTTCATGAACATTATGTTGACTCTACACATGGCGATAATATAGGCCAACAGCTCAATTTGAAATCGATGACCACTTTGAGTGATTTCAGCTTGGATTATTCGGGCAGCATGAGCGAGATCAGCAGGGACACAACTTAGTGCGATGATGAAGACTGCTTTAATGGTCAAATCCTGATCGATCGCTTGAAGTACATCATTGAACCAACCAAGTTTGAAAACATATTGCAAACATTTTGCAAGAAGAGGAGTTTTGAAGCAGCCGTACGCCTAGGTGTGGTCCAAGAGTTTCATGAACATTATGTTGCCTCTACACATTGCGATGATATAGCCAATCAGCTTAATTTGAATTCGATGACCGCCTTGAGTGATTTCAGCTTGGATTATTCGGGCAGCATGAGCGAGATCAGCAGGGACACAACTTAGTGCTTTAATTAGAAGAAAACCGAAGGTAATTAAATTCAGCTAAATATTTGGCGATCTTTTCAAGCTTAATATAAGCTGGTCAGCACACACCAGCTGTTCGAAGACTGAAGATGGTAAGGGCAAAGGGTCTAGAAACGGAATGTGTCGCAGAAAATTCTACCTGACATTCCTTTTTTAAAGCGCAAATTCGCTGAAGAGCTACCCTTCTCTTAATCCGTCTACCGAAAAGGCGCAGCAACTTTTGTGCAGTTTAGCAGGCTTCCAAATTGACTTGAACATTGGATGAAAGAACCCTAGAATCATTTCAATAATTTTCGGCTGGGGAATCTTCCCAGTGATAAATAAAAAGGGCCAAGTGTTCTGATTTTGTATACAAAGGTTACCTTGAGCCTGCTAAACAAACACTTTGACTAAAAACAAAACAGCTCGCTAAAACCCATATACATCTCATTCTTTTTGTTTTAAGTCGGTCATAAGAGGTTAACAAAATAAATAATTTAAATTTACACTTTCAGAGAGAACGATGGTGCTCGGTACAACAACTCAGCCAGACAATTATTTTGTTTTTTGTTAAATTTTACGAAGTAAACGGAATTCACGGCAAGAACCTGCACCAGCAAGATGAGATACAAACATGCGTTCATATTCCCTCTCGCCATAAATGGCGCTGGCAATTAATATTAAATTAATTTTTCATACATTTCTCGTTAATTTGATCGAAGGCAAAAGAAAATCAAAAATAAAAATTCTGGCTACCGTACGGAATGAATTGCTAATTATGCGTCAAGTCAAAACAAGAACTAAAGCGTAAATATTTATCAATTTGTCTCTGGGCTTTAATTACAATACTAACCAAGTAACTTTTCAACAGTCTTACAGATCACTCCCATTCGTTGGACGGGACACGGCACGTAGGCCCCAAAATGAGCAATAACATCAGAACGAATAAACCATAAATCAAGCATAAAACGGTTACAGCAGCCAATGGAATTTTTCACATAGTTTCAAGCCCTGTCCCAAAACTTGAATTGCAAAATTGATATATTCCAGCGTGCGCCGCAGCATAAATTCGCAGGGCAAATACAAACAAGTTGACGTCAGAAGCCAAGTGTCATATGCGTATCAAGGCAATGGAAACTCGTTTATCAAGTACAGACAAACAACTTACAAATAATTTTGATTTCGATTAATTTTATTACAATACAAAAATCATCCCCAGCTGCTCCATGTGAACTTGACATTCGTTTTGTTGCCGTACCTTTGGTATGCAATCAATTCTGGAAAAAAATAAAACGGGCGGCAGCAGGCGACAGCAACTTGTTTCAATCATTAAGGGTTACGCCCTGTCCCACCAGCGTGGTGGAGGCGACAACTTGGCGTCAGCCAAATGGGATAATAAGCACGCACTACCATGTAGCTCTAGTGGAGCACTTGAAACTATAATTGTTTTTTTCAGTCGGGTTCATCAACCCTTTAGAACAGGTAACATTCCAAATATGCCGTTGAGGCAATTCCAATAGAACAAGGGCCAAGGTTAAGGTCGGGTCGTAAAATATTAAAATAACCGTTATAAGGAAGATTATAATCAATCCAATATTAAGCCAGATAAAACAGAATTCCCTTTTCCAACCTACACACCAAATTTCAAAGACTAGGGGCCTGTTCTGTTAGCACGCTAAATTGCACTTAATCCTCATAATTTTTTGTATGCCAAAGAGGCCAAATAAAGAAACCCCAACGCCTTGAACCGGAATTTGGTGCAACGCGATGCCGCTATCGCCTTCAACATAAATATTTGTGTTCCTGTTGCGCAGCTTAATCAAATTATTTTTGGCAAAACAAAACCACTTTCAATTTTTGTTTGTAAGTAAAACAAAACGGCTGACCACCAGTGTGGCCGTTTCTGTATTTGGCCTCTTCTATACTTAATATGCTTTTTAAGACCACAAATGAAAGCAAAGCCTAGCCTACTTAATATACAAAGAAACTTAAGTCCACAATTTTCGCTTGTCAGTGAGCACAGGAGCATGATGCTACGCATAAGTGCAATTCCCTATTATTGTTACGATAAGGACCGTAATTAAAATAACTTTTTACTTCGGTACGATACGTTCCTTTACGTACTCACGTTATAATGCATTTAACGTACCGTATTTGCTGTGTTCGGTACTTTCTTTTTGCATGCAAATCGTGGTTTTAATCAGCATTATTTTACAAAGTTTCAATATATCAGTTGCCATATATCAGAAGAATTCGCATTTTCCATTGCACACTTTTTGGTGTTTGCATTTTAAGCCTATTTTGTACTCTATCCAAGAAATCTTGCATTTGTATAAAGAAAGCATTTTGTTCGAATTTTACGGAAAGTTCATAATTCAAGAATTTTGGTTCATATATCAATAATTATAATTAATAAATTACACAAGGCAACAAAATTAGACTTTTTCCAGTATATTGAAGGGTTGGTGGTGGTGATTCTAGATGACTTTCGTATGCTGAACACGAATCTGTTTTCAGAAATGGTCTATTACAAATCTATATAAGAGACGGCACGCTCTCTTTTTTGTAAACGAAACTAACCAGGGCTTAAGGCCTGTTCTGAGAAGCGCGGAAAAATTTAGCTCGCTAAATTGCACATAATAAATTTAGCATCCACATAAATTATTAGTGAGCCCATATATAAGTCAAAGAGACCAAATACAGAAACGGCCACACTGGTAGTCAGCTGTTTGGTTTTGTTTACAAACAAAAGTTGAAAGTGTTTTTTTTTTCCAAAAATAGTTTAATTAATCTGCGCAACAGGAACACAGATATGTATGTTGATGGAGGTAGCGGCATCAAATTCCGGTTCAAGGCGTTGGGCGAGGATCAAATTATTGCCCGTTTGAGACACACTTGGAGCAGGTGCAGATCGAGGAGGAGGCCTACAAGTCTATTTTACGAATATTGGGAGATGATATCCGTCCTGCCATCGTCTTAATGGGGTCGAGCTTGTCGTCAACAAGGCTGATCTGTTTGAGATGTCGGGCATAATCCCGGACTACCACTTGAAGGATTATTTGGAAGTCTGCCGTTCGGGCAACTGAATCGTTTGGAGAAGTTTGTACAAGAGATTGGGTCATCGGCCTACAGTGTGGGTCAGCTGAAGCAGTTTGTGGAGTACATAGTGCTTCATGCGGCCCTGACGAATGCCCAGATATGCGACAATATGGGGGGTAGCACTTTTGATGCTTGATTCAAAGTTGGTTGAATATGCATTTCTTTGTAGGAATGCTGCTATCGTCTGCAGGACGGCGGCTCGGAGTATCTGAAAATCATGGATTTGGGCTGTGCCATCATTTTGGCTCTCAAGTGCAACGCAATGCTAAAGATTGGAAAATATATTTTTAGTTTTCATACAAAATTATTGTTTTATTTGCCGTAAATTCAAAATCCTGCTCCTGGCGTTCACGTTTGACAGCCACGTCCACACCGCTGGAGCTAGCATTGCTGCCCACAGCAGTCGCATCGCTATCCAACTCTATTTTTAGCTGGTCCGCGGTGGTGGTAAACTGGATGACCGTGCTTGGATGTCACCACCTGTTTGTTTGGCATCCACCGAGTGCGGACGCTTGCTTCCGTTGGCATAGGAGACGATTTTAGGGGAATGGCACTCCAGTGCGGATTTCGTAACTTTCTTGGGCTGATTTGTGACCCTTAGCTTATAGTTTCCTCTCGATTGAATCTCTCGATGCGTTTTCTTTTGGGTTCATGTTTCCCGTGCATTTTCGATTTTGACGTCAAAATAATGAGCTGCTTTTATTTCCGCCATGGCATCAGCTGTTCATTCAATCCACTCACGACCCACACCGCTATCGATACATCAACTATCGATAGGCCAATTGTCTATTTATTTAGCGCGTCTCAGAATACAGAAACTAAATTCCGCCGCGGAAAGTTTCCGCCACTGTTTCTTTTATATGGAGTGCGTCATAAAAATTTATTTTCCGCGCTTCTCAGAACAGGCCTTTAATCCCGAAACGAATTTCGGTTCTGGTACGTCCCGAAATGAATGTTTCGGTTAAAGGTTCTATTTCGGTTTTCAATTGATTTCGGTTTTCGGTTTCGATACGGTACCCGGATTTTTATTTCGGTATACCGGTACGTACCGGCATAAGTATGACTTATTTTTAATATTGGAAAAATGAAATTCTGAGATAAATTTTAATCGTTTTATTCCTGTGTAATAAATCGAATCAAAATTCAACACAAAATTAATGGTTTCACATTTAAACATACATCATACAATTCTGGGAACTTTGTGGAGGATTCTGACCACCAGTTAAGAATGTTTTCATGGTTTCGAACACGTTAAAGTGCGAGAAAAGTCTTAATGGAATCCAGTAGCTGTTTTGCAGTGCAATTTGCAGTGTATCCAAATGGAATTAAAATCACACAAAACAAGCTTTTCGGCTTGAAGTTTAGTTGTGGCCACCTCCGCTGGTTCTAATATGCGTACAATTTCGCGAACTGAGTCCCGCACTTTCCGGTGCAGAAGAAAGACGTTATCTGCAGCCGCATTTCAAAAGTTCAAGCTTTTGCACTTAGAAAGTTCAGCCCTAAGCTTAAGCATTACCACCAGAAAGTTGAAAGCACTTATTGCTTGTCTATGTTTCCCAACTGATCTAAGCAATGATTGTATGGAGAGGCAGTTGGCAATCATTCTTTCTTCAGCGAAAAGCCTACTGAAGAGTCATTAGGGATGACGATCAAACAGTTCTGTATAGGCAACCAGCTCTTTTTGGTGGTACAATGCCTAAGTTGTTTACAGTTGTGTACAAACGCAACTTTTTCGGACCTATAGCCAGCCAACTCACTAATTAGTCGAGATTTTTAGTAATTTGAGCATAATGTTGCAAAAAGAGCCTGTTTTTACTCTTTTTTAGACGCGTTTTATGGGCAACCTATACTTCTGTTGGAGTGGAAAGGTACTCAATATTCTTACCTAGGTAAGGTACAAGGTAAATGTCAAAAAATATACCTAGATAAGGTAAAAGGTATACGGAAATTCCAGTATCTAGGTAGAGGTACTTTTTAATTGAAAAGAACGGTTTAAAAATGGAATTATGTGCTTATTGTCTTATATACTATCTCGATTTTTTAACGTAACATCAGCTTTAAATATTTCATCACCTTGTCTGTTTATTTTTTGTGTATTTGGCCTCCACAGCTAAAAACTCTTTCAATAGGGGTAGAGGCAAAATAGTATTCTAATTATAAAAAACATTTCAAATATTTTTATACTCAAGTACAGATTCAAAAGATTTGCTATTATCGGTAAGATAAGTTAAGGCTTCCATTTCAATATTAGAATTTTCATATCTGCACATGCGTAATTATATTTCATATCATATCCTTCTTCCATTACTGGTATCTTAACAGTCTTCAGAAACCTTTATATTTGAACTCTCATTGACAACAGTTTCAAAATTTTCCGTAATTTCTTCAACAAGCCAATCCTTAAAACACTTTACAATTTAGTTGTTTTAATATGGAATTGACGTCAATTGAAATTTTGGAAGTATCATAGTGGATAAAACCAAAGTCTAACGAAGAATTCTAGAGCCTGTTCAGCATCTTTCCTAAGTCCGTATTTTCTATGAACTTCAGCTAATATCGTAGCAAGTATTTCATGTGTGTGAGAGAATGACGATGTAAATTGCTATCTATACAGTGGCCAGTTACACCAAAGTAGCTTTTGTTATTGCAACTCCAGATATCGACAGTCGTACAAATGAAATGAGTATTTTCAAAAATAACAGCTATATTTTTCATATACTATTCTATTTTCACATTCGTAAAAATTTATAGATTTAAAACCGGGTTTCAGTACAAAATTGGTCTTAAAATCACAAAATTTTTGGGAAAATGAAAATGGGACCACTGCTAATTGTCCTCCTTCCTCTTATCTAGCATGGATCTTATAGTTTTTGAACAGGAAATGTTTACTGGACGTCCAGTGATAGCCACAAACAACTTTTCCCGGAAACTTTTATTTTCAACATGGCAGAGCGGCAACATCTTGGCTATAATGTAATAGGTGCGAAAAATTTCGTATGAAAAGTACCTAGTACCTTACCTATTACCAAGGTAAATGAAAATTAAGACCTAGGTAAGGTAAAAGGTACTCGAATTTGATAATACCGAGGTAAGGTAAAAAGTACACAAAATATGTATCTAGGTATGTTCCTAGGTATTTGTACCTAGGTACTTCCAAACACTGCCGGCTGTAATATACTCTATACCTGCTAAAGTGTATGCTCAGTATCAATGTTGCTGCAGCGGATGAACTACACAAGACAACAAAATTATACTTTTCCAGTATATTGAAGGGTCAGTGGTGATTCTAGATGATTTTTGTGATCTGAACACGAATCTGTTTTCAGAAATGTTCCAACTCGTCAAGATTTTTAGTAGTTTGAGCTTAAAGATACTAAAAAAGCCTTATTTAACTCTTTTTATACTCGATTTGTGGAGAACCTATACTTTTGTTTTGACTTTCTTTGATAATATCGCAAAGAACTACTCTTTAACTTTGAAATAAACTATCCTAACTATAACTTAAGAAATACTAATTTACGATAATATGAAAAAAATCAAACAAAAGTATAGGTTCCCCACAAAACGCGTCTGAAAAGGGTCAAAATAAAATTCTTGACGTGATCTGAAAACAGATTCGTGTCCAGCACACGAAAATCATCTAGAATCACCACCAACCCTTCAATATACTATTCCCTACTGCTATCGTTCTTCCGATATTTACCAAACCTTTATCAATATATCATCAATATATACCGCTGAGATATCAGCGGACGGATGTTCGCGATCGCAATTATTTTTACAAATTTGTATACTTGTGCTGTTGTTTCAATCGCATTGCCTTTATGGTCTGATAAGAATAAATAAATTTTCTTGTTAAAAACCTCTTTCTTATAAATTGTGAATGGTCTTAAACTTAAATATGACTCAAATCATTTGATAAGGAGGTTTCGTTTGTTTCGTTTATGTTTACTTATTTAGTATAATTTCAGAGCTCCACTAAAATGGAACTACAGAGCAGACTATCGGAGGCGTTTACCAACCGCAAAATAAAGGACTTTAAAACAGCCCTATGCCTGGGAGCCAAGCCCCATCTATGTGATGACAAAAACATTTCCATCTACGAGAGATGTCTGGCGACATCCGAAAGTGCTGAGTATATAATAGCGTGCTTGGATAATGGTTGCACTGTGGACTATGTAAGTACGCTAATGAGGGTTGACCTCTGAAAAGAAAAATTCATGAATTCATGAACAAGTGGTTGTAAACTATTTAGAATTGAACGTTCTAAATCCAAATTGCAAACAAATTTTAATGTATGCTGGATCCTACTGAAGCTCAAGTTTGCTCTGTCTGAAAGCAAAGCAAAAGAACCTTCAGAAGCAGGTTTCACTTAAGTGCTTTGGTGAGATTTTCCAAATAAGTTGGTTCAAACTCTCATCGTTGTTCTGCGTGAAGCCTCCGACACATCGCTCTAGGAGTGCTCAGATCTTCATAGATAGATTCAAAACATCCTTGGGAAGAGCACTGTACGTGTGTTTGAACGAATCCAATGCATTAGCAGCTGCAGCTTTTTGCCATTCGCACCAGGAGTCCGCGCCGCTCGCGCATTTTTAATGCTGTGGATTCTCGTCCGTCAAACTGTAGTGAAAGAACGTTGCCCAGATAGCATTCTCCATATTTTCAATAGAATCAGAGTAAAGTCTAATAACCAAACCATAGTATACCGTCAGTTCATCAATCATTTTGGCCGTACACTTCCCTTTACCAGACAGTCCCTTTCTTTTGATCTTCTTTACAGCCTTAGTTTCAGTATCAACAACGTTATTTTTGACTAGTTCACGTAGACGAGGCCCATTCTTTTTGCTTTTTGCTCTCTTCTCCTCCGCTTCAGCATGCGTTCGGCTCGTAAATATGTAAATATCGCGAATCATTTACACGAAACATCTGACAGTTAACAATAGCGCTCTTGGGTCGGGTAGGGATTAAAATACGACATGTATAAAAATACTCGAAACTTCGTCAATTTTGCTCCAATAGATATTGGAAATTTTTTAAAATTAAAAAAATTTTAAAAATACCTTAATACAAATTTTTCCATCAGAGTGACTAACGTTCCACTAACAATTCTGATTAGGTTTGTGCTAAATTAAACCAATTTTTTCAATGAAACTAGCAAATAGAATATAAAAGGCAAAGTAAAATCGTCTAAAATCTTTTATTATACTTGCAGGTCAATCCAAAACTGAATAAAGCGGCCATAAACTATGCAACGGACTCGCGTTGTAGCCAGAATCTAAGGGTGCTACTCGCTCGTCCTGGCATTCAGATCAATCATCCATATGCTGGCCTAACGCCACTCAATTCCCTGGCTAAAAATTTAACCAACGATAACGCGGATAAGGTGTACGAGTGTATGAAACTTCTTTTGGCCTATGGAGCCTCACCCGACATACCGGACGGAAATGGCAAAGTGCCACTACATCATGTGTTATTAAAAGATAATATAAGTGGAGGCCAACGCTTTGTAAAACTCTTGCTGGAACAACCCCAACTGGATATAGATAGCTCATCACAATTGAGACAACTTCTAAAGGAAAAGTATCCGAACTTGCCATTGCCAGCCGAAAATGCGAAATCATCAACGACTTTGAACCGACTCATAATCCTGCTGCGAAATAGAGAGGAGCAAAAATTCGCAGAGCTACTGCCTAGCTATGAAAGCACCAAGGGCGGTGATCAGCTGATCAGAATCTGCGTTGAAAGTGGTCTAAATCAGTCCTTTGATTTGCTGCTAAAATCACGTCTGGCTATTGATATTAACCTTACAGAAACAGAAAACAAAAAAGAAACCCAAAAATCCCTGCTGGAGATGGCTATTATAAATGGCGATTGGTATGCTTTAGACAAACTTCTAAAGCGTCCGGAGCTGAAACTTCACCCGAATATGCAGTTATTCAATCGTGTGATCTGCAAACTGGATGAACCTTTAGCTCAGCCCAATTACTGCGATTATAAGAAATGCTTTGACATTTTACTCGAGGATAAGCGGGTGCCAGTCAATGAAATAGATGAAGGTGGTTATACACCCTTACATTATGCGACGAGATATCAGCAGGATGAAGTCATCAAGAAATTACTGGGAAAAGGAGCATGGCTGGTTCAGCCCAGTAAATTTAACGAGTTGCCGGTGGAAGACATTGATGCTAAATTGTTGGAAGAGCATTTAAATGAGTGCATTAGCGACAATGGAGCTAGTCGAGCTGCCGAAGGACTTAAGATAGTCATTGACTATAAAAACATGGGGTCAAACCAAGGACTAAGCCTCTTAGAGCACTTGGCCCAGTCTGAGTACTTACGTCATTTATTAGAACATCCATTGGTCACCAGCTTTTTATTGCTCAAATGGCAAACTGTGCAACGCCCCTATATCATACACTTCATCTTAAATGCCCTGATTACGTTTTCAATTATTGCGGATGCAGTATTACGATTTACTAAATTAGGCGATACATATCCAGTTACTACATTTTTTATGACGAAAGCAGTGTGGCTAGGTTGTGCCTATATGTCTATCATTGAGATTATTCAGATTTGCTATCTTCGAAAAGCTTATTTTTCGATCTGGTCTTCGCTATTCAATTCACTGCTCAACTGGGCTATAATCATACTCTGCCTTTTTTCCAGCTTTGCTAGTATAGCCGTTTATCCCATACTTTTAATGGCCTTCAAGTTTACTTTGCTATTGGGTTCATTGCCTTATGGGAGCATATCCGACCATATGCTCATGTTTCCTAAGGTTTTCTTAACATACCTCAAGAGTTTTCTCTTCTTTTTCATACTGATCGGGGCTTTTGGTTTATCATTTTATATACTCCTTCCCCAAGATTCAAGTGAAAATTTGCATTCCTTTTCAAACTTTTCTACTTTCTTTATTAAAACTATCATTATTGCCACGGGAGAGTACAATGCGGGCGAATATACATTTAAAAACCATTCAGATTATATAATTTTTGGCATTTTTGTAATAACCGTATCCCTGGTCATATTAAATTTAATGAGCGGCTTGGCCTTTGGTGATACACAGGTAAGACATGAAAGAAATTGGTCAAATTCAAAAAATTCTGATTCGCTTGTTTGTCTTTATTTCCAGGAGATTCGTGATCAAGCCAAAGTGAATGGCTCCATTTGCCGTATTCATTTGTTACGCCACTTTGAGATCTTCCTGGGACAACCCCATAACCGTTTTTTGTCGTATATATTAAAACTGTTACTGGAGCAGAACCTTTCTGTCATAAAATTATCCATATTCCCAAATCAAAAGAATATGGTGTACGCGGAACTAGAAACCGTATACTCAAAGGACACTGAGCGGTCACACTTTTTGGAATCAAGGACCAAAGAGCTTCATAATTTTGTGCTGGATAAAAAGATTGTCAATCGCGCACGAGCCATAATACACCAAAAATTATAATTCAATGTTGCCATCCGGTCCAACTTCAAGATATCTGCTACATAAGGCAAAATATGCAAAGAAGTAGAACTTGACAAAAAAAATTAATTTTATTATAATTATACTATTAATCAATTTCTAATTAAATATTTTCAATTAAAGCCTCGTACTCCGAACCATGATTAAATTAGTATACTAATTTCCTCATGCTCAGAACGACAGAAAATTCATTTTGTCACTGAATTTCACATAAATAGAAACACTTTCTAAAAGCACATGAGCATCAAAGCAAAGGTGTTTCCAATTATATGAAATACTGCGACGAAAGGAATTTTCTGTAGTTCTGATGAGTACGGGGCTTTAAGGTTTTGAATACAAAGAAATCTTACTGTTGAAAGTAATGTCAAACAGTTAATTCAAATGTAGCCTCAAACATATATTGTATATATTACATATATTTACATATATATTGTACATATATTGTACTCATTCATACCCTCAAGCTCTATGAACATATTATAATTTCATCATATACATATATAAACATATAACATAACATATATAAAAATTTAATTTCATCCTAAGTGACTAACGCAATAAATAAATTGAGCATTGCACTTGTAGCATTTTGATATTGGGGCGGAAATTCTATTCAATTCAATGAATACGCAAGAAGGTTTCGTTGCGCACTCACTATATTTCTTACAAAATCTATCTTATATTGTAACATTTTCAGATCAGTCGCAACTGTGATTCTTCCTTTTGCAGGGGGTGAGTTTTTCAGACCATAGGAAACCTTGTTTTGTGACATATGATTTATGCTAGACATTCATTCCTTCTTTCTACTGAGCTCAGCCACTGCTGATAATCTGTAAGGGTGAGTTTTTAAGAGTCTATATTTAACCATACAAAGGCTAACATTGTTGGTTTGTTATAATTTCTTGTGTTTATGTTTTAAACAATTGTCAAGGCAACATTTTTATCATTTATATCCACTTGGATAGCTTTTAATGGTATCAAGTCATTAAACAACAAACTGTTGCTTCGTTTATCATAATAGTACAACGTTTACAATGTCTAGACTTTTAAAAGTTTATCCCAATGTGAACTTCTAATTTACATAAAAGGCAGGTCCACTCTACTGTACACTTGTAGTTTCGGTTGAAAAACTGAGCTAAGATAAGTACATTTTGTATATGGGTCATTCTTTTATAAACCGAACAGTTACAAAACTCGCCATTTTTGATTTCATTAAAAAAAAATCCGAAATTAGATCTCGACATGCCCACCAAAACGTAATTTGCGGTTTTGCAAAAACAATTTTTGTTAATTTTATATACAATTTCAAAAATCGTCAAATATGGAAAAATGGAAGAAAAGGGTTTTTTAAAAGCTGGATTTCTCAGGTTTGGTTTATCGGACAGGTCTCGTGTTGATATTGCTGAATAGTATTTTACTGTATCTATCAAAATCCAAATTTAATAACATTTTAAATTGTTTAATAATATTAAGTATTTGTTGCTAAAGTTTATATATAATTTTTTCTCAGTGTTAACCACCATGATATAGCTTATAAGAATTGTATGTAAATACATGTTATTGCCCTAAAGATAACTTAAATTACGGTGCTTTCAAAAAGATGGAGACTTTTATAGTTTAAAAGATATCAATCTTTAAAGTTATAAACAAATAAAAATATGCCCTTAAATAAAGCTTTGGCAAGATGTAGCTAAAGTATGTAACAGGGAGAAGGAATCATTTTCAACCCTATAAAGTATATATATTTTTGATCAGCATCAACAGCCGAGTCGATATAGACATGGCCGTCTGTCTGTCAGTCTGTATGAACGCACAGATCTCATGGATGGTAAGAGATAGAGGTTTGACACATATTTCTTATACTTGCAGGCAGATCAAGTTTATTTTAAATTGGAAAAAAAACCATATCTCCCACAGTATTGATGATAGATGGTTCGCACCTTCTAAAGATAGTTAGAAACTAGCAATATTTATCGATTTGCCCAATGATGCCCAAAATGACAAAGATCGGATGAACGATACTCAAGTTATGGCCAAAAAACGGCCAGTTAACACCCCGCACCCACCCACTCATCACCACAGCTTTCCATTCAACAAAGGCAATCTTAGTGAAAGAGTGAGTGAAACTTAAAGATGAGCGGATAATAAAAATGTTGCACGATAACCGGGTGCCTCCTTGGATGTATTATTATATTAAAGTCGGGAGCAAATGCGAGCGGCGGCCTGAACTGATACAGAGTACATATATTATTGTCGGGCTTGACCAACTTTCTCACTTGTTTTTTAAGTAAACTACTCGCAAGCATAATACGTCAATACAGGAAATTATTGAACCTTTCTTTGACAATGACATATTGCCGTCAGTCATATTTACAAAATAATAAAAGATAATAATTTAAATATTTATAAAATATGAATAATATTTTGATATGCAATTTATTTGGATTACTAACAGCAGTATGAATATCTTTGCATCAGCATGGTAGCCAGGGGTGGATGATCCATGATGCATGGAGAATGCACCAAGCAATCTGATATCACTTGAATCATTTTTAAGTCAACTTTGGTCTCGAGTCATGCTTAGTCATGAGAACGGCAAAGAACGCTTTTTTTATGTATATGGGTCATTCTTTTTGAAACCGAACGGTTTTAAAATTGACCATTTTTGATTTAAATAAAAAAAATCCGAAACTAGATATCGACACTCCCACCAAAACGTTATTTTCAGTTTTGCAAATAAAGTTTTTGTTAATTTTATATAAACAATTTCAAAAATCGTCAAAAACGAAAAAATGGAAAGAAGGGTTTTTTGAAAACTGGATTTCTCATGTTTGGTTTATCGGACAGGTCTCGTGTTGATATTGCTGAATAGTATTTTACTGTATCTGTAAAAATCCAAATTTAATAACATTTTAAATTGTTTAATAATATTAAGTATTTGTTGCTAAATACTTAATAAAAGGGTTGGAAATGATTCCTTCTCCCTGTTACATACTTTAGCACAAACTTAATATATTCTGTGTACCTTTGGTACAGAGCAGTGGCCGGCAAAACACACATGCACATTTTGGACTTGTGTGTGTGTGTTTAGCTACGCGAGAGCGCGCTCATTTAGCACATCTTTGTTGTTGCAAAAGAGAGCAGTATAAGCTCGTATACTGTCGGTGTGTCGACGTCGCTGCCGCAGAGCTTTGTTCAATACACTGGAGACTGAGACGTGCCGGACACTGGTACAGAGTATAAAAAACCCAATACTCTATTCAAGTGCTGTAAAGTTATCTACCAATCAAGAAAGAAGTGGTATATCCTAGTTAATTGGCTAAATATGGTGTAAGCTTACACTAAGCAAGAAGGTCCAGTAAACTGTAGGTTTGGGTAGGGTGGATTGAGTTTCGTGTGCTGAAAACGAATCAGTGTTCCAAATGCTAAATCTTCTTGGAAAATCGTTGAATTGTTTCGCATACTATTACTTTAAAGTTAACTAGTAGTTCTTTCCGATAATATCAAAGAGAGTCAAGACACATAGGGTCAAAGTAGGCATTTTAAGCAACTGTAATCTCAAATTACTATTAATCCCCAAGTGAAGGAACATTTCCGAAAACTGATTTGTGGTCACCACTTGAAAATTTTCTAGAATCACCAGCAGCTCATTAATATACTGAAAAAGTTACATTTGGTTGCCCTGTGCTATCAATGTCCCATCAGTTATCCATTTGTGTTCAGGTACAACTAAATGAGCAAAGCAACTCAGTAACAAATACATTATCTGAAAGTGAAGACAAAGTCGATTCATATAAGCAAATATTTTAGTATTTTCACAAAATAGTTTAATGACATCAATATCAATCATCATCATTTTGGTGGCAACGGCGCTGCTTTCTGCCATTTTCGGTTGAGTAGAGTCCTAATACAAATACTTCATATATTTGCAAACTTTGGGGGGTACAGAGTATATTATAGTCAGGTTTGACCGACTTTCTTACTTGTTTTTTGGGAAAATATAAAATGAATTTTTGAAGTCGACTTGCGCGGGCCACAAATTCATTGCAAATAAAACGCATTCAACTTCTCTGGAGCGGACTGAAACCATTTTTTTTATGATACAATTTTTGACATCAAAACTAATTTTAAGTTTTTATTTAAATATTTCAGTTTTTTTTTAGCAACTGGAAGTTACCCAGCAAACTAAAGCCAAAGGTCATATAAAAAGTAATCGATTGATAAACGTTCATCTTCAAAACGCACCAAATATGCACATGCGGAATGTATAACGTGGCTCATCAACCAAATAGGCAATGATCTTGCGAATTTCAATTTGTATATCTCAACACTTTTCAGCCGGTAGATGACTAAGTAAATCTCAATTGGAATGGGTTGGCCTTATATGTCTGTATAGCGAATGAAAGCAGCCAAAAGGGTGGGCGAACGCTCTTACATTCCAAAGCGACCAAAAGCCGCCTAGGCGTTGCCAAGCCATTTGAAAAAGTTGGATAATTAATTACACAAAAGTTGCAAAATAATGCAGAACACAAAAATACAAAACTCAAGGGCAGGGAGGGGGAAGGAAAGCATTTCGCTGGGAGAAACAAGATTTATGGAATACCCCAAACCATGTGCTACTCTAAGCGAGAGCTTGATATTGCGAGAGCGCGAGAGTCTCTGGCTTAAATATGAGCTGCCCGAGCGCCACAAGCTTCAGTTAGTGATTGTCCAGCGATTCAAGCGAAGCTCTGACAAAACTCGCGCAAGAAAAGCAAAATCCAAAACCTCAACAGATACAAATTCTACGTCTACGTAAAGTGGAAGTGAAGTGGTCAAAAACAAAAAAACCAACAAAAAGCTAAAATAAAAACATAAATTCAAACAGAAAATGTATGCAAAAATAGTTTGTGTGGCTTTTGCCTTAATGGCCTGCCTTATACTGGCTGAAGCGGCGGTCTATACACAGCCTGCTGTACTACATGCTGGTTAGTATCTGTGCTAGTTTGTTGTTTGTTTAAGTCTTTGGTTTTTTGTCTGGACAAAGTTCATAAATAAATAATTGCGAATTTTCCATTAGTTTTTTTTTATGATTTTTAATTTGAGGAATTTTTTAATTAAGTTTTGTTTAATTAAACATGGTCAAATGCCATAAACGACGACCTCTGGCAAACCATAAAAATAAAAAAACCAAAAATATGATCAAACAAAATAGTTAGATGGCTATTTTTATACTTTGTAGCAAAGGTACATAGAGTATATAAAGTTTGAACAAAAGTATGTAACAGGGAGAAAGAATCATTTACGGCCATATTAAGTATATGTATTCTTGATCAGTATCAACAGACGAGTCGATAAAGCCATGTCCCAGGGAAAATTTCAGAGTGTTTTTTTTTAAAGTTATTTAGACATTTATTTGAAAAACTAATTTTCGACATTGCGTGAGTTTTCAAAATTATTTGTTTATGCTTTAACGACCTTTATGATAATTAAACCTTAAAGTTTTTGCTGGCTCGAGGTCTCGATATGCTTGCACATGACTTTAAAACAGGAACACACCACACCACAAAGGCATCTCTGCCAAATCATCAGCGGTCTTTGCCTGGTCCACAATCAGCCAACAGCTCCCTCCTCATCAAATTAATTAGAAAAAAAACGTAATTGCAGGAATTTCAGACCTCTCGTTCATGTTCCATATTTGATTTAAAAGCAATAAATATAAATCTATACTAGTAATTGATTCTGGAAACTTTGAAAGAACCCTTTACAGAGTCTTCAAATTACAAACACAATTCACTTGCAAATTTCTCATTGTTTTTTTTTAAAAAGTTCAAAGAAAACCACAATATTTTTCTGTTTGTGATAAAAATCATTTAATTGATTCCAAGTAGATTAGTTGACATCACTTTTTGAATATTATATGTCGTAAAAGGTCGCCTTGAGCGGCTACAGCATTTTCGATGGTTTTGGCCAACATTTCGGACGGAATGGCGGCAATTTCTTGGCGGATATTGGTCTTCCAGGGTCCTTGACTTGTTGATGTAAACTTTTGATTTCAAATAGCCCCACAAAAGGAAGTCTGGAGGCGTCAAATCTGGTGAAAGCTTACCATTTTATCGATTGTAGCGCGTCTTGTGAGTGGTGGAGCGCCATCTTGTTGAAACCAGTAGTGCACCATACAATTTTGATCAAAAAATTGATTATCATATCGCGATAACGCTTCTGATTGACGGTAACCGTTTGGCCATCTTTATCTTTGAAAAAGAACGGTCCAATAACCATTTTAGCACAAAAGCCGCACCAAACTGTGACTTTTTTCATCGTGAAGAGATACCTCTTGAAGTTTCTCATGAAGTTTTTGTTTGTAGGGGGCAATCGAAGCAGGCAAAGCGTAGTACGGAGACGCTGACAATTTTGTCGGAGCGGAAATTGTTTGATAATTTCCACAGCCGCTCAGACAATGTAGTGTGACCAGGAAACAGACAGAAATCAGCTGTTGTGTGTATGAAAAATTAGCGGGCTAATTCAAATAAAATAAAAGAGTGTATAAAATTGAAAATGGAAGTCACTAGGGGAAATTCAGTTGTCTGTGCTAATGCCATGGTATTCTCCGCCACAAGTGATGCAACTGCCGGTATCAAAATTCTTTTTATTGGCCAGATTCCATAAAATTGGTTGCGACTTGATCAGCTTCACTTGTTTGTCCACTTCTCAGTTGTCCAAATAATTGTAGTTGGTTTTTTGGTCTTCTTTGATTTAATTTTTTTTATTGTGTGCTTAATTTCAAACAAGTTTCATAATTTTCAGACCCCCCTTCGACAATTTATCAGCTTATTTAAAAAAAACGAGTTGGCAGGTACTCGGTCTGACAATGTGCTCTGACAATTTTCATGAGCGGATTTCTTGAGCTATGTAATTAGATAGGTTCCGACAATATTGTTAGCGTCTCTGTACTACGCTCAAAGCTTCATGGCAAACTGGCAATGAAGTTTTTCGATAAATTCTGTTTGCCAGGGTTGAGTTTTTAGTCTATCGATAACACAATTTGATCGACTAAGCAGGGCAATTTGGGGGGTTTTGAATCGAAGAGAGCTTCATGAAGCAAACTAAGATTATCTTGCATCCTTAACCAAATTTGCACCCATTAACTGCCAGCTCCTTTCTCCCAATATTATTTCCCATTTTTTGACGTCAGTTGTCAGCTTTAATTTGATTACGTTTTTATTGTCTGTTTTGGTTTGTTGTTTACTTGGACATGTGATTTATATTTTGAGTTGCTGTTTCTGTTGACGTCAACAGACAACAAAACCATAACAAAAAAAAACATTTAAAACAACGCATTTTGCTTGGCCCCTTTTTTATTTTTTTGGGTTTTTCGCATTTGCCAAAAATTAACATAAGAAATGTGCTGATTATTTTTTTATTTTTTGTTACTAATTTGCATCGCTATGCGGATTTCGTATGAGAAATAGTTTCTTCTACATTTTGTTTCATTTTTTGGCTACTTTATTTATTTGCCTGAAGGTCGTTTGGAATTTCTAAGCCGGTCATTTGGTTCACTAATCTATAAGAAATTAGCGCCATTTTAATTAAAAATAGTCGATGAGTTCACGCAGCCATCAATTAAATGCTTACCGCTTGGTCATTATCATAAATCAACATTTGGCCTTTCTACAAGTCATTTTTGAACAAATTGAACAATTGTTTGCCGGCGGCAACTTGTTATAAATAAAAGTACGCTTCAAGTTACCGCAGACTCCAGGCTTGAGTACTTGAAATTTAAAAATAAATATGCCACAATCACGAGCATAACAATAGCCTGGCCCCGGTCTCTTTGTGTGGGTATTTTTAAACTAATTTGGATGCTTTTTTGAAGTCTAAAGTGTTTATTGTGGCAAATATTTGTTGTTTTTTTTTTTGCTGACATGACTGTTAGTTTTTGGTTTGAGTGTATGCTCTGAGTTAATATAAATAAATTAGTTGATCAGCCTATTAATAATTTAAGTATTCTTCAATCGAATTTAGTTCTATAAATAAAATTTTTTTAAGGAATTTTTTTCTGGCCTCTTTCTTTTGTTAGGTACCCAGAAATCAAAGCAGATTTCTTCAAGCAATCATTTATTCCTAGTGATGTATTATTTTTGTATAGTTTTTGACATTTTTTGTTTTATTTTTACAATCCACAAAAGGATCCACCTCAACTGTAATCTTAACCATTCTGTAAATTGTGTTGGTTTTATAATTCATTTAAAGCAGAGATGGGCACGTCGCGACGTTCCAATGCATAGGACTTTTGCCGCGCCGACTGCACAAAATCACACGTACGCTATAAGCATTGAAAGCTATTTATAGAACACGAATGGGGCGCACGCAAATTGTGCTTGTATGCGTGTGAAAAGTGTATCGATATGTGTGCATGCCCATCTCTGATTTAAAGCAATAATAATTCGCTAGATTCCAACTTTTTCTTTGCTGTCAGGGATAGATTTAGTTGATTCGCTAACTCTCTCTACAGAACCCTTCATTTGTCTGTCTTACGATAACAGCTTGATGGGGATAATTTCTTTTGGCTTTCAGCAACTGAGCTTAACGCGTCTGAGCAAAACAAGCAATGTGTCAGCGCAAAGAATCTTGTTAGCGGAACATCTTCTCAAGGCAGAGGTGATGGCAATAGGTTGGATGCTATTGAAGGCACCACCCTCTATGTCGAGTAATGCTACTAAAGAGAAGTCTCTTACTTCAAATGATCTTTCAAAACTTGAGACTTGAGGGAGTACAGGGCGGTTTCAGTAGACCTACCCTTGCTGTATGCATGTTGCGTATGTGCTTCCTCAGATGTGCGTCTATATGTTTCTCAAGAGTTTTAAGAAGACACGAGGATATGCTGATTGGGCTATAATTGTTTTCACATGTGAAGCTCTGCTAGCTTTCGGTAGGAATACCACTTAAGTGACAGTCTTAAAAGAGTGAACACTTCATTCGAGCTTTGATATATACCTATTTTTAGATTAAAACAAGGCTGCAAGGCGGTTCAGAACGGAATCCCGCAATAATTTAAATTTAAGACTACCCGAGCCTGAACCTGAATCGGATCAAATCTATTTGGATTCGATTCAAAAAGCTTTTAAGAACAATAACATAACAACATAACTTGACCTCGAGCCGGCTTAAACTTGCTTTGATTGATTTTCAAACAAGTCACTAAAACATTCACAGTATAAGGCCTATTTCCAGAACGCACGAGAATAAATTTTTACGTCGAACTTCACATGAATAGAAACACTTTTGAACTGTTTTGAAATCTGAATGCTATTGCACAGCAGTCTTATTTGTATGAAGTATATAAGTTTGTATGTCATCTGGAATCAAGCCTATAATTTTGGACAGAAAATACTGTATCAGAGCATTGTCTCGGAATATATGTATGCAAAAGTCGATTTGTAAAATGAAAAGCAACCCTTGCAGTGTGCAAAATCCTCGTAAATGATGTCGTTTATGAAAGTTTCTCTTTTCAAACTGTTGATAACAATAAAATTTATCATATCTGGCTCACACTGTGACAGTAATTATTTAGTTCAGGGATGTATGCCCCTTAGAGATAGCCGCGCATATAGGCGCTTCCACAGACAGCGCATAGCACACACTCACACACAACCCATAACACAAGTCTAAGCCAGGGTTCCCCAAGCAGAGAGCGCGAAAATGTGACTGTGTCTCTCTCTAACACACAGTGATGCATGACTTCGGCAAGCATACGGTGTGAATTGGCGAGTAGGTTCGGGCCCTAGGGCCTTTGGCTGGGAAACTCTCATCTAAGCGTAAAAACAACTTCATATGTGTTCTCTCTTCCCTTTTTATACCCGTTACTCGTAGAGTAAAAGGGTATACTAAAGTCGTGCA
The DNA here is from genome assembly GCA_037044535.1 of Lordiphosa magnipectinata. Lineage (NCBI taxonomy): Eukaryota > Metazoa > Arthropoda > Insecta > Diptera > Drosophilidae > Lordiphosa > Lordiphosa magnipectinata. The sequence continues at coordinate 176,076 of JBAMBO010001662.1, read as the reverse complement.
AATGTATGTAACAGGCAGAAGGAATCATTTCCGACCATATAAAGTATATATATTCTTGATCAGTATCAACAGCCGTGTCGATATAGCCATGTCCGTCTGTCCGTCTGTCCGTCTGTCCGTCTGACCGTCTGTCCGTCTGTCTGTATGAACACCTAGATCTCAGAGACTAGAAGAGCTAGAGCAACCAATTTTGAAATGTAGACTCCTATTGTCTGCACGCAGATCAAGTTTATTTCAAATTTTTGCCACGCCCACCCCAGCCCCCACAATAAAAAATGTTGAATTACTCCCACAATTTTTGAGATATCGATCTCAAATTTAAAACTTACATTAATATTCGCAACATCTACAAGCCCTCCAATTTTTATCATGATCGGATGATAAATAGCCGAGTTAAAAAATGTTGCATACTTTTCGGCTGTCCTGCCTCAGACACACAGGAAGGCTATTCAACGTTTCTTTCCGTGAGTAACGGGTATTTCGAAGTCGGTTAGAGCCGACTTTAACTTACGCTCTCGTTCTCCTTTGCTTCTTGCAAATTCGAACGCAACAACCAAGATTTTGATGTTGTTTGAAAAAAAAAAAGAAATTCTGTTTCTTTTTCTTGTGGTTGTTGTTGCTTGAGTAATACTTTCTTCATTTGTATTGGCGTCAATCGTAAGCTAGCTTTGGATCGTTCTCCACATTGCACGTTGTCGAATATTTAACGAATGTTTCGTCGTATTGTTTGACGTAGCTTGGTAAATTAACTCGATTTGCTGAAAAGGGAATAATGATTCAACCAAGGATCGACAGGTTAAGAAACGAATCCTCGAGTCAAAGCGTAGACTTTATCATGAATTCGAAATCTCGGTTCGAACCTTCTGCAGAATTTCACAAGAAATAAAATTTATTATAATATAATACACTCAGGGCTAGTTCCATTCAGTGATTCAAACAGATTTTAAATACCTAATTTTTTAATCGAAATAACTTCTATTCTATATTTAGAGAGTTTTTGTAAGACCATGTTTTAGTTAACCGTTCGAAATTGATTGAAAAACATGAAAAATAGTTAAGCCCTTAAGCTGCCTTTACACTTGTCAGAGACTCTGACGATGGCAAATAATTCTAAATATTTGGAAAATGTTGACTTTTTTGATGTAATTTGACAGGATCAATTGAAAAGAGTTTCTATTTACAGAATTTTGACAGCCGACTATTGAGAGATATATGTATAATAAGTGTAAAGGCAGCTTTAATAATACAGCCTTAAAGTGAAATATATTTTGAAAATACGCTGAATTGAGCTAGATGAAATAAGAAATGAGTTTTACTCATACAAACTTTGACACCAATAAAACACACTGAGATCTCGAATTTTTCAAAATCGCTTCTTAGTGTTCATTAAGGTCATAGAAGGAAACTGATGTCCAGAATTTAGATTCTCAGCCTTTAGCGTTTTTTTCAGTAAGTAAGGAACCAAATCCGCTTTTTCCATCTAATTTAGAATTTCTAAAAGTCGACTGAGGGATATAAATGTTAAATAATTGGAAGTTAAATTATATAGGTTAAATTTGATTGGTTTTGCCTTGAGTGGTATTTCGTGATGCAAATCTCAAGATTTTGAAAAACTATTTACCCGAACTGTTAATATTCACAACTAGCTTAAACTTTTATATGTAAAAAGCATAATCACGAATTAATGGCCACTTCCTCATCCAGGGGATGCATAAATAAGTTAAAATATGGCAGCGTAATAAAAAGCATGATTACAACCAGACAAAACAACAAAGAAACCACTTCCGCCCATTAAACATAACTGAATACATACATATGTATATGTGCAATCTTGACTAAACTCGTCTCCCTCCTCTCAATTTCCAGCTCATCCCGGCAAATGCTTCGACAAGTTCACCAGACGCGCCATGCTGCCCGACAAGCTATACAAACCGAAGGGCATTTGCGCCACAATGACGTGCAACATTGAGGCGCGCGAGATCAATATCGAGACCTGTCCCTATGTCGAGGCCCCTGGCTGCGAGGAGCTGCCCAGCGACGTTAACTGGAGCTTCCCCAAGTGTTGTCCGCAATTCAAGTGCGTCGATTTCAAGACCGGCAAGGAGTTCGTCGTGTCGCTGTAGATGAAGGCAGAAGAAGGCTGCAAAACACAAAAACGTGATTTTACATGAAATGTATTCGTAGATTTAGACGTGTGGGTGTGAGTGAGTGTATTGGCGTGAATGTTGGCATTAAACTACTTAATTTATTTATTATTATTATACAATTAATTTTGTACATAATTGTCTACAATTTTGCATAATTTTCGTTGTAACCAAACCAACTGACAAAACACTTTGTCATGTTTCATGTGTGAACTGTCTTTTTTTATACTTTTTGTATGTTGTTTTGATTTATTCAAAAGTCCATGTATGCGATATTTGCAAAAGATATAAAATATAATTAAACAACTAAATAAAAACCATTGTTAAGTCTCATAAGTTTACAATAACAAAATAAAGGAAAAAAATCATATAAAATATGTGACTGTTGGATTTATTTGCGTGGAGGCTGAAGGGGATGGGATTTTAAAAATGTTAATACATGGCCAAAAAAATTTCACTTTAAATTCAAAAAATCAGGAATATGCTTTTAAAATCGAAAGTCAATGGATTATTTATCCCGAACATTTTATCAGAATGTATAGGTACACTAAAAAAAACGAAATTTCAAAGCCCAGCACAAGCGGACCCCTGTATGAACGATTTCTTTTATGAATTACACAAGTTTACAAACTTTTGCAACAGAGCAGATCAAATCAATTGTCCGTTTTCCCCCAGCACATCAGGTTTACGAGATATTTGCATAAAAGTGTGTTGAAATACTTTGGTATTATCTTGACACCCACAATGAGCTTTAAGAAGCATTTGGCAGGCAGGACAAAAGAAGTAAAGGTGAGTATAAACTCGGTGAGGGCGAATTTCATCAACAAAGGAACAGTGAACCTATCGTCTAAATGGAAACCCTTTAACTCAGTTTGCAGAACGGTACAGTGCTATGGAGCTCAAGTCTAGGGTGGAGAAATAAAGGAAGGGGCAGACCAATTGCTGCGATATTTCTTAAAAAGGATACTCAAGCTACCAGATAGACAATGAACTACATATTGGGAATTGACGCATGGGTGTAGATGATGGACTCAGCTATAGCACAACCCAACTCTGTTTTTGGTGCAGGCCTATTTCGATCTGATTATGTTAATATGGATTGCACTCAACAAAACTGCATCATTGGTTTTGTTCTAGCAACTTTTGTATCTAATCAAAGTTACAGTGCCGCTCAACTGAATAGGTTTGACATTTTTTTTAAAGGTTTGAAACGTTGTATCTCTGTAACAAGCACTCCGATTTAAGCGAAATAAATTTTGTTGTACAAAGAAATTAATCATTTGTGAAATAGCAAAGTTTCTGTTCTGTTAGTTTTGTTTTTATATCATTTTTATTATTTTTTCAAATACATAGCAAAAAATGTCCATTTTTTTGGCTCAACTGAATAGGTTTGACCACTAAAACCAGGGCTGCAAACCCAAAATAATTTTCGGAACCTCCGGTTTGCTGGTTCGAACCAAAATTTACCAACGGTTAAGGTTCGGAAATTTGAGGTTCGAAGTTTTTGGGCTTTGGTTTTGGTTCGAACCTTGGTTCGTTGCACGTTTTTCCCCATATATTTAAAATAACAATAAAATAGGTACACAAAGAAAAAAAAGATTAATTTCATGTTGATATGACCCGTAATAAAATGAACTTTTTAAAAATATAATTTTTTCATATCATTTGGCAAGAAAATAATATCATTCTGATCCAAAATAATATCATTTACTTAAATTGATATTGAATAGTTTCAGAATATTATTAAAAATGTTGTAATGATATGTTAAGAAATATCGATTTGAAATTTTTAACATATCAATTTGATATATTTTCATATTGGAGTAAAATTGATATGAAAAAATATCATTTATTTTCTCGATGTATACACTTGACGCCTAAATACATTTAGTCCGCATTTATACTGTGAAGCAAACTTCATAAGGGTTTTGTTTGTAGGGAAGAGGTGTATGGGGGTATTCGAAGCAGGCAAAGCTTCATGGCAAGCTGGCAATGAAATTTTTTCGATATGTATATGTATAAGATCCAAGCACGCCTCCTTGCACAAAAGACGGCCCAACGTCTTTGTGCGGCAGGCACCATGGCGCTACAAAGCTATGGACACAGCACGGTGGGTAGAGTGATCAACAGTAGCACGGACTACATGATCCCAAAAACCAACTTCACAGGTGTATCAGCAATATTGGGACCAGAAGAATTGAGGCTCTCCTATAAACTGCCAGACCACTGCACCATATTCCAGGCGGAAGTCTTCGCAATAAGGAAAGCAGCGGAATTGGCAGAACAATACGCACCAAACAACCAAATAAACATATACGTTGACAGCCAAGCGGCAATCAAAGCAGTGCAGAGACACACCATTAACTCCAAAAATGTTCTGGCAAGCAGGGAGGCAATAGATTCCCTCAGCATCTCTAGAAAGGTGCAAATCTATTGGATTCCCAGCCACCGGGGCATTGATGGAAACGAAATGGCTGACAGTCTTGCAAAAGCCGGAACCGCACTAAGCCAAGAAGCAACACTAAACATATCTATCTCCGTACAGACGCTACACAGCAAGATGGAGGAGATAGCTGAGAAAGAAGCAGAGGAAAAGTGGAAGAACACAACCGGCTGCAGAATCTCAAAAATCATGTGCAAGACAAGAGACAAAAAACTCACGCACTATATGCTACAGCTCCAAAGAAGAGACTGTAGACTGCTTATAGGCATACTACAAAGGGCCAGCCGGAACTACCTACCTACCTATGTATGAGATGAAAAATGTGTGCCACTTTTCTCTGATTTACGATATGACATAAACAGACAATGTTCTGTAACCAAGGAACAAAGAATATTTGTGCACGTGTATGTAACCGCCAGAACAAAACATCTCTGACCCTATAAAGTGTATACATATATTCACTTTCACATGTGCAATGTATATCATAGTCTGGCTTGACCTGCTTTCCGTATTGTTATATTTCTGTGTGTCGACTCTGCAGTTACGTACATAGAAGGGTACCCTAATAAATTTGAATGTGTAAAAACTTTTTTTGAACCGAACTAAAAGCTTGGGTTCGGAACGGGTTCGGGTTCATCTATTTTCGTCCTCGTGGCTTGGTTCGGGGTTTGGTTCACAGTAAAAAAAAAGCCGGAATTCCGGGTTCGAACCGGTTCGGTTCAAAACCGGTTTGCAGCCCTGACTAAAACTGTTAAACAAAAGTATATAAAGCAAAATTTCAAGGCACAAGGTAACTTAAATAATAAAGGACACTGTTCTAGCATTATTTAGTATGTGGTATGCCCACCCTTGTTCTTAGTTATTTCAAACATACGTTTTGGTAAGGAATCACAATATTTTTCAATTTCATTTAGTGAAATTGTTGACCAGGCTTTTTTAATGGCTTCAACTAGGGTCCCAGAGTCACTATTGTTTTTTTGTTGTCTTCCTCCTTCGTATACTCTTCTGGACAAAAGTCCCCAAATGTTCTCGATAATGTTAATGTCAGGGGAGTAAGGCGGCCACTCGAGCAATTTAACGTTTTGGTCTTTAATCCACTGTCTTACAACCCGAGCGGTATGGATGGGAGCGTTGTCATGTTGGTACGTCCATGGAATATGACCATAAATCTCCGAAAAGTGGGGAAAAGTCTTTTGGAGCACAGTCTTGTACACATTTGCGTTCATCTTCGAGGTGACAAACTGGAGTTCGCATGTTCCATAAAACGGTATGGCTCCCCACACCATTACTCCACCTGCACAAGCGTGATGACGACTTAAAAAACATTCTTCTTTTCGCATATCGTGGAAATAGTAATTATAGCCATCCGGTTCATCGAGGTTGAACTTCTTTTCGTCGGAGAAGACCACCGTCTTCCACTCCTTGTTCCACGTCATGTATTCTCGGGCAAATCTTTGTCGTGCTTCCTGACGAGCATCATTGAGAGGTGTTTTTTTTTCTATTTTCAATCTCTAAGTGTTTGGCGCTTCGAATAATTCGTTTTACCGTGACCACACTAGCATTTTCGCCGCATTCTTCCCTAATTTTACCAGCAGAAAGGTGGTAATTTAAGGCAGTTCGTAGGATAAGTCGCCCCTCGGTTGCTGATGTTGCATATATTTTTCCTCCATTCATTTTTTTTTCCATAGTCTGCTTCATTACGGAGAAAATTACTCACAGCGTTTTGACTTCGACCGATTTTCTTGGCTATTTCATAGTGTCTTAAGCCAGATTTAATATAGCCTTTTATTTGGCCTTTTTCAAAATCGGTTAAAGGTTTTCCTCGGCCTATTTTACAAAAAACTGATAGCAGTTGCTTTAAATTTTGGAATACAAAAGATTTCAACTCTTTTCAATCATGCAGTCAATCAAAAAGTGAAGTCAAAAGTGTCAAACCTTTGCAGTTGACCCAAAAAATAAAGGGAGATTTTTTGTTGTTTTTGAAAAAATAATAAAAATGATATAAAATCAAAACTAACAGAACAGAAACTTTGCTATTCACAAATGATTGATTTCTTTATACAACAAAATTTATTTCGCTTAAATCGGAGTGCTTGTTACAGAGATACAACATTTCAAAACTAAAACAAGAAAGAAAGTCGGTCAAGCCCGACTATAACATACTCTGTACCCTTTCACTCGCATTTGCTCACGAGTCAAACGGCCAGTCAAGTTATGAGCAGGGCTTAATACCGGTTCCGGTACGTTCCGAAATGAATGTTTCGGTTAAAGGTTCTATTTCGGTTTTCAATAAATTTCGGTTTTCGGTTTCAATACGGTACCCAGATTTTTATTTCGGTATACCGGTACGTACCGGTACGTCCACGTCTTATGTAACTAATATAGCATTCTTGTGATTTGCTCGCGGTTCAATGTGTTTGAGTCCATACAACTTCTTATCGGATTCATTTTAAATTTATCGCCAGAGAACCTGCGTAGCTGAAACAGAAAGCACGACTTTTGAAATCTCATACAATTCTGGCAACTTTGTGGAGGATTCTGACCACCAGTTAAGAATATTTTTATATGGTTTCAAAACGCTTAAGTGCGAGAAAAGTCTTAATGAAATAAAAATCACCCAAAACAAGAGTTTCGGTTGAAGTTTAGTTGTGGCCACCTCCGCTGGTTCTAATATGCGTGCAATTTTGCGAACTGAGTCCCACACTTTTCGATGCAGAAGAAAGTCATTATCTGCAGCCGCAAAACTGGAGCAAGTGTTGAAGATGTCTTCCAAGCTTAGAGCTCCAACTCGTTACGATGCGCTCTGCAAAGGTAAAAAAACCGAAACATCTATAAGTATAAGAAATATATGTGCCATACATGTCAAGCCACTATCTCTTACCATTTCTGAGATCTCTTCGTTCATACGGACAGACAGACAAACGGACAGACGGACATGGCTATATCGACTCGGCTGTTAATGCTGATCAAGAATATATTATATATACTTTATAGGGTCGGAAACGATTCCTTCTCCCTGTTACATACTTTTGCACAAACTTAATATACTCTATGTACCTTCAGTACAGAGTATAAAAAAAGTCAAACCTATTCAGTTGAGCGGCACTGTCTCAGCTTGTATGGCAGAGCTATAGCCTGTTTGAAAGAAAAATACGAATATAAATTTATGGGAGGAAACCTAGATTGAAACTCTAAATCTGTATAGGAACTGTACTTGATGCAGCATAAATTGTTATATGTTTACATGTAGATGATAAATTATATGTTGAATCCAGTTCCCATGCAAATTTTCAGTGGCAATCTAGTTTTCTTCCCATAAATTCAAATATGTATTTTCGTCTTAAACAGACTACAACTTTGTTAAACAAACTGATATAAATGCCATAAAAATCACATAATCAAATCATATGTTTGGCTATATACTGCTCGCCACTTGAATAGGACACCCTGGATGCTCTCTTTAAAACTGCTCGTAACTCGAAAATGAAATGGTAGAATAACGTTATTTTTTGCATATTATCTTTGTGCAAGTATTCTTCGCTCTTTCTGGTATATTCCAAGTTTTGGAATAGAACCGTTATAAAGTTGTTTGCACTTTATGTGAGCATTCGCAAAAATTCAATGGAATGGAACGCCACTTGAATAGAACATGCATTTTATTTGGTCGGTATCGTTGACACGTGCACACAAATTTTGGTTTACTTAAACTTTTTGCTTTAATTGAAGTGTATATAAAATTAAAAAAAATTAAAATGGGGCGTGGCACTTCATTATCTGAGTCGGAGAAATGAAAAATCCAAGCTTACAAGGATTCTGGCCTTTCTATTGCCAAAATAGCAAAAAAAAGTCGACAGGAGCCGTCACGCCATAAAAAATTTTTTAAATAATGAGGCTAATTATGGTAAAAACATGAAGGGCCGCACCCACAGTGTGCTTACCATCGCGGACAAGCGACTTATATTAAGAGAAGCTTCCAATTCGCACGACTCTTTGGCCAAGATAAGGAAAAAATGCAACGTTAAAGCAAGTTTGACAACCATGCGTCGTGTTATTAATAATGCTACACACCCGAAGAGACTAAAAATCAAGAACAAGCCACCTCTTAACCCGGCTCGGAAGTTACAACGCCTTGATTTCGCGCGCGCACATGTCACCTGGACTTCGGAGGGGCAACGTGTTGTCTTTTCGGACGAAAAAAAGTTTAATTTGGAGGGCCCCGATGGCTACAGCTACTATTTTGATGATCTTCGAAAAGAACCACACCATCTTGATAAGTTGCACAGCAGTGCTGGAGGTATTATGGTATGGGGGGCCATTTCCTATTATGGCACCTGTGAGCTTAAATTTATTCCAACCACCAAGAATGCGTTGTGTTATAATGGTATATTGAAAGAGGCCTTTCCACACTTCCAAACTCTTTTTGCAAATCTAAAATGGATTTATCAACATGATAATGCCCCTATACATACGGCCCGGATTGTTAAATCGTATATAGCGAGCCAAAACGTGGAGTTATTAAACTGGCCACCCTATTCACCGGACTTGAATATCATTGAGAATGTGTGGGGATGGCTAACACGTGAAGTATATGGATCAGGTCAGCAATATTCGAGCGTTCCCGAACTAATTGCAGCTATCAAATTAGCATGGGGCTCGATATCGTTGAATTATTTGGGAAAATTGTATCCAGACCGAATGTGTGGGGTTTTGGAGAAAAAAGGAGGCTCAACACACTATTAAAAACTTTTTTTGGTTTAAAAACATGTTAGTAATTTCTTATTTAAGTAATATTGTTATTTGAAAAGGATTGAAATATTCTTAAATGGTTTTTAGATAAAGTGTCCTATTCAAGTGGTGCAAAATGAAGACTCCAAAATTTGTTACTTATTGGTTAACAATGTTTTTTGTATACTTACAACTTTTGAATAATTTTGTAATTTTCGTCTAATTACTACATTTAAATAAACTTTATAAGAAAACAAAAATTATTTTCCTAGATGGCTTGGTTTAGCAGCAATTAACTATAGAAAATCGACTTTAGAGGTGTCCTATTCAAGTGGCGAGCAGTCTATGCTCAAATAGCTAAAATATTTATCCAATAATCGCACTAGTTCAAGCGGGATGATTTATAATGAAAAAAATGCTATAAATCGAGAGTAGTCTGACTTAAGACGCCAACAAGGACACATTCAGCTGTACTTATATAGCGCCTTTGATTTTTTAAAGATGCATTGATATGTACTCTGTCCCAACTAGCTCATAAATCCAAATATTTATGTCTAGCGTGGCCTCCTTAAATACTAGAGTGCCAAAAACTCAACATTTTCGTTTTTCCACCATATCTGGGAAACAAGAGCTGATGGAGCTAAACCGAAACAAGTTTGGGAATCAGTGAACATAAACTTATCATAATTTCAAATCAACAGGGCAGCACCTCACAAAGTTGGTCACTTTGTTGCAGGGCTGCAAACCGGTTTTGAACCGAACCGGTTCGAACCCAAGCTTTTGGTTCGGTTCAAAAAAAAAAAATGATTGACATTAAATTTATTTGGGTACGCTTGCATGTACGCCACAACAGAGTCGACAATTAGAAATATAACAATACTGAAAGTCGGTCAAACCCGACTATGAAATACATACTTTGCTCTTACTTCCAGTCAAACATATTAATTTGTAATATACAAATTCAATGTAAAGAGAAAACCGATTTTTGTTTGTTTGTGTGAGTGTGCGTGTGGTCATTGCTGTCTCAAGCACACGCGTGCGAGCGCTCAGGCCACATTGTTGTTGCTTTTTAATTTGCCAGAAGGTTTTCCCACCACTGATCTAAGGCGCCGAACACAAATTTTGCGACAAACGATAATTAGCGTTTTGGTATATCGGGCGCTAAGCAAATTTGTGCATGCTTAAGCAAAAATATATACATACATACATACAGAAGCGAGTGCAAAAACATGTGTATACAAATCAGAAGTGGCACGCGCATTTCATTTTGTTTAAGAAGTTTGACTAAGGAGGTCGATGTTGTCCGCCAAAGTCTCAAAATCACCAGGCAGGTTTAATGCCATTTTGTTAAAAATTCTAGAAAGACGTTCCGAATTTGTCATAAAATCTCCACCCATACTAGCCTCTGTGTTTCTAGATCCTCGATTCCAAAGTCTATTAAGTGATTCGCAAAAGCTAGAAGCCAAACAACACATTGGTAATATTTTTCATAGACTTCAAAGCTTAAACAGTTTTGAGGTTCCGAATTTGGCTTTGTCATTATCTATTTCAGAAGATGACGATGTAGAAAATAATCTCCGCAATGTTAACGAACAGCAAAGTGTTTCAAAAAATAAAACGATTAATGATATCATTAGAGCCTTCGATGGCATTGATAGAGAACCGTCTAAATCCAACATTTTAAAGTTTTGGACATCTCATCAATGTAATCAGCTTAAAGCTGTTGCGATAACTGTCTCTTATCAGTACCTTCCACTCAAGTCTCAGTTGAAAGAGCTTTTCCACCTTAAAATTTATTTTGTCTGATCAAAGAAGTAGCATAGACAGTCAACTACTCGAAGGCATACTACTCATAAATTTAAATTAAAGATTAATATTACACTTAAGTAAACAAAAATAAAAAAAACTGAATATTTTTTTGTATATTAATAAAATTTATTGTTATTTTAAATATATTGGGTAAAACGTGCAACGAACCAAGGTTCGAACCAGAACCAAAGCCCGAAAACCTCGAACCTCAAATTTCCGAACCTTAACCGTTGGTAAATTTTGGTTCAAACCTGCAAACCGGAGGTTCCGAAAAGTTTTTTGGATTTGCAGCCCTGCTTTGTTGGCCTGTGTAGTCCAACACTTCATCTTGAGTACCTGTCAAGAATATTATTTGAGTATGAAGATTCTAGACTCCCGGATATCCGAGCTGCGAAAATGATATGCGAGGCTTAGAGAAATGTTCGTGTATCATGACATATTACTCGGAGGACAACCACTAGCATTCAGAATGGATTGACCACAACGACAACCGCATGCAACACATGAACAAGGCGTTCGTAAGTGCATCAAGAGTATATAAAGATCTTAATTATGCAATAGGGACCACATACTTCACAGACAACTTGGATAATGAAGGCCAGAGGATTTCTTTTGTGAAAACTGATAGCAACTTGTTACGGACTGATATTGTATTAAAAAAAAAAATATATACAAACAAAACAAACTCACGAGTCATCACTATGGTTAGAGATGCGCAATGGATGGATTTCGATATATCGGTAGATCGGTGTAGCGATGGCTTGGGGAAGGTCGTGAGTCATGGGGAAATAAGGGGTCTAATAGTTCCTGTGGGGGTAGAGAATTTCCCAACTTTTCAATTAGGCGGTTCACAGGGAGTCCGGAACTGAGGTCGAAACCCAAGGAAAGAGGAGATCAAGAAGCAGTCGCTTTCAAGGGCATTCAAAGTCGAGAGGAAGAAATCGAAGAAAAATTTAAATTAAGCGCAATTATATATATCGGTATCCAGCGGCTAAATCTCCACAAAAACAAATCTTAAATTTAAAAGTGAACGATTTCCCGGCTCGGTGTAGCCGGTAGTAATCAAGACGAGGAAGACCAGGCAGGCAACAGAGACGACAGGTCACCGGGGGAAGGATAGGCCACCACCTCCAGGTGGCCCAGGTTTTTATACCCTCTATTTTGTTTTATATGCATGAATATAAAAAGAGAATCAGCAGGGGTGGAAGGGCTGTCGGGTCTTCAGCTGTAGTGCATGGCAGGCTGCAGGAGGATCACTTTAGGAGACAAAAGTACAGGTCCATTGGAGGAGAAAAGAGGAAATACCTCAAAACCATATATACAAAACACATCCATTTAACTTGCAAATTTACCTATTTATTTAATATGCGCAAATCTTAAAATAGTCCATAGCTCTAAGTATTTATCAATTATTTATTTATTTATTATTTATGTACTTACCGTGTATACGTCCCTGTGGTACCCAGGTTAGGAATTGTGAAGATGTGTGTAGCTGTTAAGATTTTGTTTAAATATATATATGTTTGAAAGTGATAAGAGAACCATGATGGGTTAGAGGATTTAGAATGGGGTGAGGAGGACTGAACATAAGGCGGAAGTGAGGTGATTAGGGAGTTGGTCGACAAACATGTGGCAGCCAACTAATGGTAGGGAGGGCGACGCCACGGGCGAAGTATAACATCTACTCGCCCAAATAGATCCGGAGCAGAAACAAAGGGAAGTGACCGTAGAAAATTCCTAAAGAAAGAAATAAAATATAAATTTTTTTGTTATCCGATTGTCCATATATCGGGGTCGTGCTCACCCCTGAGCCAGCCGTTAGCTAGCCGGCAACCGATAGATGGACTCAGAAAAAAAGTCGGTTCTTAACAAACTTCGAATTTTGTTGGTTTTTAGAGGTTTTTTAAAACTTGGCGCCCAATTAAATATCTTACTTAACAGCACTGACTATTTCTCAAAAATCACACTATTCTATCGATATATATCGATACAAATCAAATTCCCTTTCAAAATTTCCCCATATCAGCTAATAACAAGCTGGGAATTTTCAAGCCATACTTTATTTGGGCGTTGCTTTAGCAATATTTCTGCTTTTTTGTTATTAATTTAAACAAATAAATTGTTTAATCACTTTAAAAACATTTACCAAATGCACTCCTCAACGATGCCGCTAGCCTTGCTGCTAATAGCAGCAATAATTCAACCAGGTGAGTCAATTGAAACTTCTTTTGACAAATTGTATTCTTATTTGTTTACCCCTACCACACCCCACTCCATACTACAGGTGTTGCCATTTGGTGTTACCGCTGCACTTCAGCCACTCCGGGTTGTGCGGATAAATTCAATTGGCGTGGCATTGGTTTTCTGGGCGAACAGTGTCCGGAGGCCAATGATATTTGCGTCAAAGTGACAGAGCGACGCGGTGGTAAGTCGTATGGAAAATACAGATGAAGTGCAAATAATTTATTTACTTCAATCTTGTTTAGCCAGGGAAACCATTACCCGCGACTGCCTTAGTGCCTTGAGCTTCCGTACAGATATACCCGCTGATAAATACGAAGGTTGCCGTCCTGCGGCTAAGGATGTGCGCTTGGCTCACTATGTGAATCATACGATTAAGGAACACGATGTGAAACGTGACTATTTCTCGGATACCACATTCTGTTTTTGCTTTCTGGATCATCGCTGCAATGGAGCCAGCGCTCAGTCGCTGGGAATAGGTCTATTGATGGTCCTGGGTGCTGGATTAATGATGTTTCGTTAGGGAAGCTAAAGTAGCTGGTAGCAAGTAGAAGTGCCTTTATTTTATATAAATCAACGACAGTTCAAGTTGAGCTCGAATCTCGTCTAGCCACACACCTAAACATTCCCGTCCACACATGCTTTTTTGGTAATTTTTATAACAATATAAGCCTAAAGTTTAGTACAAATAAGTTGTCCATTTTGTGTGTTTCAAAGGCTGTTCCAAAGTGAAAACAGTTTGTTTATAGTCTTTTGTTTACTCCAACTAACTAAATAGCATTTACAATATTTTTATATAAAAAAAAAACAACCAAATGTGAAATCATTGTTCATTGATGGATGTTGATGTCCTGGGTGCCCTATAATCGTAGTCAGCCACCTCCGGATATTTGCTTACATGCTCCGCATAGACTTCTGCCAGACGCAGACACTCGTCCACCGATAGCTCAAAGGGACGCAAAGTATCCACCACGTCAGCCTGCCGGAACAGAGTCTGTGCTTGCTCCTCACGTCCATCGGGTGGTAGCAATGTGCCAAAGCCACGACGACAATACTTTTGTCGCATGCTAAATATATGACGCATCACACGCTCCACCAAACCAAAAGGCAATTGTGTTTTGGGCCGTTTCAGTGGTATAAGCTTGACCACACCCACATCCACCTGAGGTTTGGGCACAAACGCTTTGCCCGGTATGATGAACTTCAGTACTGGCTGCGTCCAGATTTGAGACATGATGGAGAGACGGCAACGTTGTTCGCTGCCCCGTGGAGCGCATATACGTTCGGCCACCTCCTTCTGGAAGGTTAAAGTCATGCAGGTGTCCTCGCGACGAAAGGCTCCACGTCGGGCGGCCAAATCGGCATACCAATTGATAAGCCTATGTGTGAGATGAGAGGAGGTATAAAAAAAAACTTACTTTCTGTGCACCTCAAACTTACAAACGTGTGGAAATGGCAAAAGGCAGATTGCCTATCAAATGAAGCCGCTGCGAGGTGTCCTTTATATGTTGATCAATGTTGAAGCGCAAAATATCATCATGGTAGATGTCCACCTGTATGTTTAGTGGTAGGGCACATTCCTTAAGCAGCTGCAGTGTCTCTCCAAAACGTACATCCTTCTCGACCAGCATCAGACGCTGAGGCTGGCGTCTTAGAATGGAACGTGTTATACCCCCCGGTCCGGGGCCCACCTCCAACACAATGTCACTTGCATCAATACGCCCGGCTGACTTGACTATCTTGTCCGTCAGACGCTCATCCATTAGAAAATTTTGGCTCAATTGTTTGAGTGCCTGCAGCTTGTACAATTTGACCAAATCTCGTATGCTGGGCAACGGTGGCAGGCGCATGCCACTGCTTAACACACGGGCGGTGGCCTGGGACATGATTTCACACTCAGAAAGCAAACGGGAACAGGAACTTAAGTACTACAAAGAATTAACAGTTAAACTAAGACGGTAACGGTGACACCAACTACTGCTCCTAGTTGGTGTTCACTTTTTTTGGTTCTTCAAAGTCGTCCAGGAATTTCTCCTGCTGCACCGAGAAGATCGAATAACCGTAAATGGCCAGCACAGAGACACCCAAGGCGCCGGCTGTCAGCAAATTGTTGCGTCGCACGCGCTTCAATTTCTGCACGCGATCCAAATTCTGCTCTTCAATTAGTTTCATAAACTGCAGCTGGGATTTGTCCAACTTGAGTGCGTTCTCTCCGTACTTGATTTTGGGTCCTGGCTCCGACATTATATACGTTGGGGGCGAATAATTAAAGTTCAATTCGGCCTTTGCTTTTGTATTTTTCGTCTTACAAGATTATGAAATGTGAGTCAAGGTAGCGTCGAATAGTTAGCAACGAATTGGAACGTTGGTTAATGGAACATGGTGGCGAAAAATGCAGATTAAAGCCCCGGAATGATGTAGAATACCGTGTATTAACAGTATTTCTGAAAGCGATTTGCATTCCTTGAAAGCAAATCTAGTTCAGTTGACGGAACGACCCTTTTTGAGCACTGACTTGATTTAGAATTCGTGACAGCTGTCAGTGTGATTGAACATCTGATTGTCAATTGGCGGAAAAGTAATCGAGAAGCAGAAGAAACATATAATTGTGGAAACTTTTTAGAGTTTTCTGACCACCATTTAAGTACAGTAAGTATTATTTTGTAAATGTTTCAAGCTCAGGAAAATGGACAATGATTGATGCCTTTAAACTGTTTTGCAAAAATAAAAACTATTTGTATTGTCCTGTTTCGTTTCATACAAATACATGTATGAATCGACTTAGAATGCATTTTCAACTCAAGGATTTGTGTCAGAGCTGCTTTCCTCAATAAGTTTCACTTAAACAGAAATGGATAACACAGTTACTTTTCTGTAGCGGCTCGATTTTCTTTCTTTGCCCATAAAAAAAAATTAACGCCCGTGTTCCACTATTCCACGGCTCTAGTTCGTCGCTATATTGACATCAATCACACACAGTGTGACCGTTCAACAACAATTGTTATAGACAGTCAACAGTATTTTACACTTACCTTCATATGGTCACATTGCATTATAGTTGCGCTTTTCCGTTACAAACTATAGACAGTTCACTTTTGTCGGTGGCTCGAGTGCAACGTAAATCGCTCTGAATTTTTCAAAGAATTTGTGGGGCAGTCAGCAGCAGCAGCATCATAAGCTTTGGCCATTGTCATTTTAGTGTGTTATTGTGCAGTGCTATTATTTTACAAATAGCCAAGCAAAAGTGGGGGGCTGAGGCTGCAATCACACCACACACACAGCTTGAAAGAAGTAAGCCAAAGCAATTAGAGGCCTCTGTAATTGAGCTTGTAAAGTGCGTTAATAGTTTTCCGCAATTTAAAATTGCTTTATACTTCCAAACATTGTGCGGAAAAAAAGAACTGCTTGCAAAGCCATTACGATGACTTTGAAATCCGGAAATGAAAGCAAAATTTTGTTGCGTGTTTTGAAACTCTGAGCTGGAAAAAAATTACAGCAAATCACAACAACAGCAACAAAGGCAAAACAAACGCGTAATTGCAGAAATCAGCTGTGTACCTACAGTTCCACGTTCAACACACACACACACACACGCAAGCAAAGCAAAGGCAGAGAAAAACCAAAACACTCCAATTGAGAGACAAAACAGCCCCACGCGCCCCGCACAGTGGGTGTAAAAGTTAAATCTTAGTGAGAATAACTTTTCCTTTTTATACGCAAAATTAAGTGACTTATTAAATAATAAACAGGTCTGTTCACGTTTTCGATCAGGTCATTCGGAATCGGAATTGGTAGCTGTTCCCGTTTCCGAAAAAGATCAAGTTATTCGGTTTCAAAAGTTTTGCCTTTGAGTCAGTGGAATAAAAAGTAATTGACCATTTTCATGTCAATGGTTAGGCTTCCTTTACACTGTTCGACACATGAGACATGATACCCTAGTAGTTCTGCTTTTTGTTATGTTTTAAATTTGAATAGGTTGTCAAATTCATAGAATTTCATGGGTAAATGCAGGCCTACTAGATTATCATGTCTCATGTGTCGAACAGTGTGAAGGCAGCCTTATACTTTTCTCTTAGTTCTTGAAGTATCCATAGATATGTATATTGAGCATACAACTTGATTTAAAATTAATTTTTTCACAATTCTACCTCAGAAATTGTAGTCGGGTGTGGCTTAGCGGCTAGTGTGTCGGCTTGCTGTGCGACTATCTAATTAAAAGTTGTTTTCTTTCTTTGGAAAATTGTTTTTACACATCCGGTCACCTTCACCAGCTATTGGGGCCAGCTGTGAAGTAACTAGCCATGAAAAAGCAAAATTCTCAAGCTTTGCCGTTCGGATTCGGCGTTAAACTGTAGGTCCCTTTGTCTTGTGAGAAATTATAAGCACACACGCCAAGAGATTGAGAGATTTATTTACATTTACCTCAGAAATTGCATGTAGACCAAAACAAAAACGATCGAAATGAAACCGAGCTGTTCGCAATTCCGCGTCAACGCATGCGCAGCGTTGAACGAAATCGCTAAAGATATCATTCAGCTAAATTATAATTCGAAAACAATTCAAACATTCATCCGAAAAAAAATCGATATCTATAAACGGGAACATCATAAAGAAAACGATTTGGAATTCCCATCGTTTTAATTTTTAAATCCACTCGGAAATGGGAACAGACCTAATTGATATTGCAATTTGACTTAATTAATATATTTTTAAGTATCAATTTAATTTTTTAACTTGGATTATGTAGTTAGGAATTTCAAATGAATTAAAAGCAGAAAAGAACTTTAAAAAAGAAAATAAAAAAACTCAAGTTCCTTGATAAAACTTTTTTTCTGTAATTTAAATTACCAAGAGACTCGTAGGTGACCTGGAATTTGGATCAAAATTGTATAACTAATATTATCTACATTTTCTCACTAAATTGATAGCCCCCACCCACTGTGCCAACGACAGAAAAGAACAGCTGGTCAAAGCTCTCTCCCGCTCTCTCTCTCTCTGTTTCTGTTGTCATCGTTCTCTCATGCTTGTGTGATACATTTTCTATTTTGTTTTGGTTTTTATTCGACGCTTGTTGCGAGCACAAATTTTCTTTATAAACGTTCGAATGCCCTGTAATTAAGAAACTTCCGCTATCTGTCGTTGTAGAATGTTGAATTCTTACACAGTATTCATAGGGTCGAATACTTAGCACTGTTATTGTAGATACATAACTGAAGGAAAATGCGCAACAAATTTTTGCCCATTTTAAGATTGCATTAAATTTTGTAATTCATTTTTACAGCCCCCGAAACCGAAACGCGTTTCGTAAACTGCCGTCCGCTTAAAGTTTAACAAACAATCAACAAAATAATAATAATAATCACAACAACAACAAAAGAGTATTATAATAAAGCGACCAATTCAGTAATTAGTGCAACCAAAGAAATAAAAAAACACTGAAATTTAAAACAACAAAAGCTTCCAAACCGACAGAGACATGGCATTCATTTCGAAAGATTTTCGGTCACCTGGCGAGGCTTGGGTGAAGACCGACGAGGGCTGGGAACGGCTAAAGGTGCTCGAATGCGGTGGCAAACGTAAACGGTGAGTTTTTTTTTTTTTGATTATTGAAAATTTACTACGCATTTTTGATTAACCCTTCAATGAAGTGACAATAACAATAGAGTCAGTTGACTGATGGAGGAGGGGAAAATTGTGAAATTCAATGATACAAACACAAAGGAAAACTTAAATTCATATTTGCCATGGGTAAATGGGTCAGGTGCATCTGGCATTGGTTAATCATTATCTCAACACTCTGGTCTGTGCTATGATATTCGCTAAACTACGTTTTATTTTGTGCACCATTTGTGTGTTTTGATAAGATTTTGACTAGCCTCATTCATCGACACAATTTGTTTAGAACACCAAGTAAATATTCGGGGTACAAACCAAGGCCACGACCTACAAAATTTCTTATCAGTTAAAAGTCTCAAATAGTGATTGCCAAAAAGTGGTTCTTTTGTTTATAAACACTATTTGATAGTAATATGTGAGGCAAAAACAATATATACATATACACAGACATCGCTAATGTATTGTTCGCTTTTATGGCACTACTCAAGTTTATTTGTGTTGACTAGTTAAAAAAATAAGCAAAAAATGTCAATTAAGATCTAGTCCTCAAGTTTTGCAAAAATTACTCATACGACACGTACTACTGAAAAAATTTTTTACAACAGTATCTGAAGTACACTTCAATCATTGTTAAAGGTCTCGTTATGTTTGCACACAACTTTAAAACAGAAACACACAGCACACCACAAAGGAGGATAGTTGACCGAACAGCTGTTTCATTGGCATCTCTGCCAAATCATCAGCGATCTTTGCTTGGTTTACAATCAGCCAACAGTTCCCTCTTCATGAAACAGCTATTCGGTCAACTAGCCTCCTTTGTGGTGTGGTGTGTTCCTGTTTTAAAGTTATGTGCAAGCATAACGAGAACTCGAGCCGGCAAAACTATATGAAAACTATATTTTTAAACAGTTTAGTAGAGTGAAAGTCTATAGTTATTGGAGAACAAAGATTTACTTGTAGCCAACAAATTACAAATGTACAAGTATATGATGAATATAAAATTGGCTTTACAGCCCCAAAGGGTCAAGCCACGCATCTCTCTAAATCTATGGCCGCGTGTGCTTATAATTTCTCACAATAGCTGGTGAAGGTGACCGGATGTGTAAAAGCTATTTTCTAAAGAAAGAAAACCGGAATTGAACCCACGCCTCCCTCACAGCAGGCCGACACACCACCCGCTGAGCTACACCCGGCCAAACATTATATAATGAATGCCGTAAAATATATACGAAAGTACAGTATGTCAAAAAAAGTTTTTTGACACAGGAAAAGAAATAACATTATTCACTTATTTTGCAAAAAAAAATGGGCTTTCTACAAATGGTAAAATTGTGCTCTTATTTTATTTTGATTCTGTATCGTTCTTAGAACAAAGTCTGCAAACTGGTCCGTAACTTAACCCCTTTGAACCGGTTCAGTTCGGAATTTTTGGGTCCGCAGAACCCGTAATATTTTTGACTCATCGAACCTGAACCCGAACAGGACTACTTTTTCGGAAAAATAGATTCGGCAGACAAAGTTAAGTAGTTTTTGTTGTTTATGAAATCTATTGTATATTTAAAAATTTTAAAAACCAGTGCTAAACTGAAACTTGGCAAAATAACGATTTTATCAAAAAAATTTCCATATCTTCAATATTAAAATCAATAAATTGGTTTCTTATGAACATATTCAAAACTTCGTGTTTGGTTTTTCTGTAACGTTATTCAATGCAGCTTACACTAAAACAAATTCGGTTTGAAAAAGTTACTTAATGTAGCCACAAGACCTACAAATTGTAAACAAACCTCAACAAACGTTTATGTAAATATTTCGTAAACCTGACGTGCTGGGGGAAAAAGGACAATTGATTTAAATTCAGCGGCCAAAATACATAAGAAAGGTTTGCTATATTCTCTGGTGCAAAGTTGGTCTTTATTTGTAACAGCAGAGATTAAAACCGTAATCGAAACCAAAACCCTTAACCGCTAAAAACACTTTCAAATTTGTAACCAAAACCATAACCGTAACCGAAAATAGAAAAATTTCTTATAACCGTAACCCTATAACCTTTCTTAACATAATTGGCTATCAGTACCGAAACAGAAACAAATATATGGGTTAACTGCGGTTTTGCCTCTCTCTTCAAAATTTCGATCGATGTGTGTACAATGATCTTTTACCTACATATGGGCATTTCCACAGAAATGTCAACCGCAGTCAAAAATTTCAAAGTCTATAAAAGAATGTTGTTTTATCATATTTTCATAGGGAACGAATAAAATTTAACTAATGTAATCCAATATTACATTTATTCATAACCCATTTCGAAAAATTCGGATTAACGGCCGCGCCTTGTTTTTCGATACAAGTGCCTTTAGATTTCTTTTACTTTTGCTATCTAAAATCAAAAAAGAATGCACAAGATACCATGAGAAACTATGTGATTGCAAAAATTGTTAAGTTTTTGCTTCGCGTTATAATGGAAACCACATAAAAAGTACGATGGAACAAAAAGTCGCATGCGACATGTCGCGTGCGACAGTGATTAAAATTAAATAAAAAATAAAATAATTAATATGTTTGAATCAAATAAATCACATTTTTAAGATACATCTATGCATAATATTTTAAAATTAGTCGCATTAAAATATTCCCTCAGGTTTCGCTGAAATTAGTGTTTGAACTGTTCGCCTTGAAAGTGACTTCTTTTTTTGTCGCGTTCGAATGCATTGGTTTTTTGTAATTATCTTGAAAACGAACAATTGCCCAAATTAAACTTTAGCACCAATTATAGAGGTAATCAAGAGCCATAAGTTTCGCATTTTGTCAAAATAATATAATGTTTTTTATTCACTTTGAATGCGAACGAATGTCGCATTCGACATTGGAGAAATGCCTATATGTATTTTTTCACTTAAATTGTCCTGTTGCTAATGGGCACAAACGAAAGAGAGCGAACGAGAAAGAGACAACGCAGCTAACTAAAATCTTTACCTTTCTCATCTTTCCTTATATTTGTTATTATGAAGCCAATTTATTTGTTGTTTGCGCGATCGCCTTTTTCAAGTTACTCTCTTCCTCTGAATGTGATTAGAAAAGAAAGCCTTAAACATAGTTATGTATGTGTATATATGTTGGAGAGAAAAACGTTTCTGGCACGCCGCGTTCGCTGCCCCCACTTCGGTTTCAAATCTCTCAACGTTTGTCATCTAATCTAGTAGCCCGGCTTATTTGTGCCCCTTTACATATAAAGTCAAACAGCTATAATATGAAATGCTAACGTTTATACAAAAACCTCTAGAGATTTCTGGGACACACCAGTATATGTTGTTTTGAGAACTTTGGCAACTCAGGAGATGTTTTCGCATCACACGGCCACCTATCTTAAAGACGTTATCATACAAGTTCTAAATCGATTTAGGACTGGGACTATACAGGTATACTCCTGAACCACTGATAACGGACGCAATATAGTTAAAATGGTAGAAGGAAAAAGTTAATCATTTTATTAATATTGCATGTATTCAGGGGTTAGATGTGCTGCACATACCCTTTAGTTAGCCGTCAACGCAGTATTGAAAAAGACTGGATTCGTCAGCGCTATACTTCTGTATAAGAAATTTGAAGCAAAATTCTGGAAGAATAAACTTATCACAAGCTGATATCGCACATGTGTAATAGAATATTAACAGTACCCACAGACATAAGCGTGATCTGAGAATCGTCTTCGCTGAATTCAAGCTAAAACATCATATCAAAGTCAAGCAAATACTTTATAGAATTCCTATTACCAATCAGCTACAGACTCTGGTTTCACTTCTATGGGAAGTTCATTATTTAATTAAAAGTTCAAATAAAATTGTAAAACTGAAGCTGTATGTATGTGTGTATTTATTGCAAACTGAAATGAGTTTCAAGCTTTATCATTATTAAAAGGTTATATGTATTTGAATATTCGTTGTCTTAAAAAAATTAACTTGGGCGCCAACTTAATTTCTACTACAATTGTAATGCTCATGAACATGATGTTAGATTGCGTGCTTAATTTTGAAAGTGTGAAAATAAAGAAGGAAAATCGATCAACTGGCTGACACTAGCAATCATTTGCCACAGCTGCTCAGCGAAGAGTGCAGTGCAGTGAAAGTGGATCCGCATTCGTGTTTGCACTTTGATTTTGTTTTGTTGTTTTTTATGCAATTGCGAATTTCTAATTATGATTTCCAGCGCCATTATCTAATGAATTTGGCGTTGGGGAATTGGCAATTAAAAGAAAGAGTAAAACGAAAAAGTCACAGAGCATTTAACACGGTTATGAAATTTTCTATACACTCGTTTTATTAAATGGAAAAGTAAACTTGGCTTTGGCTAATAAACAGGAAAATGATTAAAAAATGTTTAAAAAGCAAATCACGCAACTTTAAGTTTACCGTGTGGTAAAAATCTACATTTTTATATGAAACCTTTTTCTAAGCATTACTAAATACACAAATAAGATTGGACCTCCTGATTAGGCACAAAACATGCAGTCTCCCCTAAACATAGTACAGCTGACCCACTTAAAAGTTACCAGATAGAGTAACACGCACGGAAAATGTCATTTGAAGTGAATTTTTTGACAAGTCATAAAGCACATTTTAAATATATATGCCACATATATGTGTATATACAAAACTATTTTTGGTCATTTTCTAGCTCCCGACTCGTAAATGGAAGAAAATGCGGAAACAGTCGGGCAAGAAATTCGAAATGAAATGAGTTCCAAAATTAGAATTAGGCCCCAAATTGCATTATGGCCTGCCTTTTACTTTTCTCATTAAAAACGCATTGAAAGCTGCGACACGTAGGGTGGAAGCGAAAGCGCCCTGGGAACCGAGACTATCGACTAACTTAAGTGGGGGCCAGAGTCCCAGCACAGCCTTGGCAACTTCAACACACACACACAAACAAACAAACTTATACAAAACTACTGACGTTGGGCATGAAACTCGGTCAAGTTTAGGCCAAAATTTACTGAGCTTGCAGCAGGCGGCAACAAAAAAGCTCAAGGTTCTACCTTGGTGTAACTTACTTCAATTAAATAACACAATCGATTGAATTAATGTGCTTTGTCCATCAGAGGAGTTAGTCCTATGATGACAGTTTAATGAAATGTGATTTATTTTGTGATTAAGTTTAGAATTTAAAGCTGAATCATATTTAGATGGTATAATAAGTTCGTACAAAAGATGTTTTATTTGACTCATAAATTTTGAACTGCCAAGACAGTTCTTATGAGAACAGTCCCAGATTCTGCTGGTAGTTCAGCACTTGGCTATGTATGTGGTATTCAGCCTTCCAATATTTATTGAATTGAAAACTTAAAGAAGGGGACTTGACTGAACCTCCTGAGTATGAAATTTTTAAGGTCATGGTAAAATCTGTTGCTTGTTGGTTGTTATAAGGTTGTACATGTAGCCCTGGTATAACGTTGCTTAGGTAGCCCTGGTATATATCGATACTCCCGAGAAACCTGTTATCGATCAAGGCTACACACACGGTTGTCACACTCAAAAATGCTGTTTATTTTTTCCTGTTGGTGCACTGGCACTTTTTTATTGGAATTGGCGCGAAAAAGTCGCAGAAATTGAAAGAGTTTCAAAAATTCTGCGAAGTAAGACCACCCATAATTATGGGAATAGACATGACAAGATGTTTGCGCGAGCTTGCTTGAGCAGTGGGATGTTCAAAAAATATTTTCCTTGGCTCAGGCTTTAGAAGTCTACAGTTTAAGCCAAAAGAAATAGTCAATTTAATAAATAAACCAGAAATCAAAAGCTATTTAAATTGTATTCTTGAAATTATTAAAGATTTGAATACTGAATTTCAATCAGATCGAGACTAGAATCGACTTTAAAATCAACACAAGACACCAAAATTTGACTTTATTCAGAAAATTGAAGTGTTGGTAGTGATTCTAGATTATTTACATCTGCTAAACACAAATCTGTTTTCGGAAATGGTCCATCACGTCTAGATTTTTAGGCGCGTTTAGTTTGTAGTTTGATATTTTAGTTATTTAGTATTTAGTTAGATATTATCGGAAGGTAGAACTCTTCAACTTTCAAATAAAGTATCTCAATCAATTCTACGATTTTTTTAAGCGAAGATATACCATTTTGAGTACATGTCTGTCTAACAAGCTACAGAGTCAATTCAATGTTTATCTGGCAAGTAGCAGTTATATAGGAGATGAGAAATTGTCCCTTAATGAATATGTGAAAAAAGTAAAGTTAGGTATACTCGTACAAGTCTTTTAGATAAGATCAAGATGTTATTTTAGTATTTTGACTTACAGACCAATTTTTATTCTGACTTCTTAAGACTTACGTTGTTTTGTTTTACCGTTTTATCTTTGTAACCACTCATCCGATTGTTTTGAAATTTGGACACAATATAAAATTAAGTCTGATTAAGCCATTGGTATTAAAATCTCAATTTGAACATTTTATTGCCACAGTTACTGATTAATACATGAAATATTTTTTGGGTTTTTTTTGTACGTTTAATAATACTCAAGAAATGAAATGAATGTATAATTTAACGACTTTGTGAAAGAGATATTTTTTATTTTATATTATATTATTTTTTTTTATATATTTTATATTATATGAATATGGGGTAGAAATTTTTTTTGGATCTTTTTTAATCAAAATGCCTCTTTTTGAAATTTATTTTGGTGTAATTTAATTTTTTCAAGTGGCAACCGTGGCTACACACGAGGCTTATCGGTATCGAACTCTGGTCACACTGCTGAAGGCGTCATCCATGGTTAAAGCGAAGAGAATAAAAGTTGTACAAATTAAACTTAATCAACCCGAGTTTACAGTGTACAACAAGCTTAAACAAAAACAAAAGTAAAAAAGTCGAGTTTTAACTGGTGCGCAGAGGCCCTAAAGTTTTTGTGAAAAACTCAAAGGCTGTGTTGCCTATTTTCATATATTATATTTGTTTCATTTAAAATTTTTCGATTTCCAAAAACAAAAATATTATGAAAGCTAACTTAGTCTCGACCGAAGTTTATATACCCTTGCAGCCCGTATAATTTGTATAAATGATGGTTTTAAATGATTTTCATTCAAAAATTTATTTTACCTTTGAACAATGTTATCCACGTTGATTTGACACACGAAATGATCGCAGGCACATTGAGTCAGAACGGGCAAGCTCGTTTTTCGCACTAGTAATAACACTGTGACACATTTTTGAACTCAAAAAAGTTGATCGCGTTGAGACCAAAAAAAGGTGATGAGGCTATGATGTTTAAGGGCTTTATTTCAAAATCACTAGCTCTCTCAATGGTACATAAATGTGCAATGGCAGTCTATCAACAGAAGAAAACTAACTGGGAGTAGAAATTTGATTATGATTATTTATTGTTGCTTAAAGTTTAACAAAGTTCAGTCAAACTATTTAGAATTATGAATTTAGATTAGACAATAGACTGTTCCTTACATCTAACAATGGGGAGTTTACTGAGAAATCTGTTCTCATAGTTCTTGTTGTAATTTAGACAGAGATTACGAAAGGGTTCATGATGAGCATAGTTCGTGAGGCAAGGATTTAAATAAATCGGAGCGCTTAAGTCAACCTCACCTGACAGTAGCTTATGAAGGAAAAGCACACTAAGGTAGATCCTCCGATTCTTCAGGGATGAAAGGTCCAATAAGCGTAGTCTGTGCTCGTTTGGTGGTTGATGCCTATTGGGATTCCAATTTAAGCCACGCAGGGCGAAAAGTAAGAACTGTTTCTGTACAGATTCGAGTTGATCCTAATATTTCTGGTAGTGTGGAGACCAGACACATGATCCATACTCAAGAATAGGTCTGATCAGAGAAACATATAGTTGTTTGGTGACATAAGGGTCATTAAATTCTTTAGACCATCTTTTGATGAAGCCAAGAACTCCCATAGCTTTATTAGTAATAACAGATATATGACCATTAAAAACATAACTTGGACACGAAATGTATTCCCAAGTCGTCGACTTTATAGATGCGCTGAAGTGGCTTATCCCCAATCATGTAGTCGTAGAGATAAGGCGTATTACCAACAACAAGATCACTTGACAACAGTCGCAAAGGAATAACAGGCAGAAATAATAATAAATTTAATATTGAAATAGCAAAAAATATAAATAATTTAAAACCCTCTCTTCCTCAACTGATCCCCCCTCGGTCACCCAGTGTTTCCCCACTTTTAACCCACGGTTAAGTCACTGTTAGGTCACTATTTAGTCTTTGTAAAGTCAATGTTAAGTCACTGTTTAGTCTCCATTAAGTCACTGTTTAGTCTCCGTTAAGTCACTGTTTAGTAACTGTTAAGTCACCCCCGCCCACCCTCTTCTGTGTGTGCCGGGACACTCCACAAAACAACAACGCAAAATACACATTACTTCAGCGTCACGTGACGCGGAAATCCAATTTTACTCCCACCAAAATCTACCGTACCGAAATTAAAGATGTTTCACATCAAAAATTCTGAAAGGGTGTGTTGGTAGTATATAAAAACCCTATCTGAGTTTGGTCTGATTAGCTGCCGTTTTCTTCTTATTGCACTTTGAACTTTTCAGCTTCAGATCAGAATATTTTGGTCTCAACTCGATCAACTTTTTAGAGTTGCAGAGTGTACTAGAACAAGCTTGTTAAAGCTGAAGGCTATACGTGTTTCAGCAAGCTTTAAGGGAGACACGGGCGAGTATCAAGGAGTTTACACACTTGAACCCTCGCGGCTTACTCGCCTTGTTATTGTGTACTAAGAACTCAAAAACAAAACAGCTAAAAGCTTTATGCTGCCAAAATCATGCAAACTCTTTTGCTATCACAAATGCTTGTAACAGTTGTGTTACTCGGGTACGAGCTGTGATCGTAACAGCCCGCAGCAGATCTTAGATTTCGGAACAAGAACTCTGGGCGACTCTGGGCCGAAGCTACAAGTCACCCGCGTTGAATATGTACTTACAAATACACGAGCTCGCATATACACTGATCACCAAATTCACGAGTGCTTTTGCATTTTTTTGAGTTTACTTGCATCGCATTTGTAGCACGGGTGAACGAGCTTACTCGTGACAGCTCGTTGCAGTTCTCTGCCAGCTATAGTTGTCCGATTTTCATCAAACTTGGTGGAATTATGAAAAAGCATAGAAAACTTATAAATACGGCAGGTTCCGACAAAAGTGTAGCTTATTTGTACCTAAAGACTTCGTGAAAAGTTTGGTTAAGATAGCTTTAAAACTGAGGGAGGAGATAGCATCGAACAGACGGACATGGCTATATCAACTCAGTTCGTCATGCTGATCAAGAATATATATACTTTATGTGGTCGGAGATGATTTGTTCGATGCGTTACAAACTTCTGGGCAAAATTATAATACACTTTTCAAGTATATAAAAATTCAGAAAGAAAAGAAGAACCAATATCACAATATCATATTTGCTTCTTAAAACTATGCACATTATGAAAAGAGTGACCGTACAACAAATGCAAATATCAGATTTGATCTTGCAGTCATGAATTGTTAATTTGAAATGTTGCTACTGTTAACGGTTCGTTTTTTAGGTTCTCCATGCTTTATTTACAACGATATTTACACACACGGGTTTACTATATACACTTAAGGGTCGTCCGTCTGTCTGGCACTAATCTACTAACGCCTTCTGCTTTTTGGTCGAGTGACCATAACACTAAAATACTTATCGATACTTTCGTAATAAGCGGCTACCTTCGAAAACTCCAAAGACTGCACTACAAAACTTTTTTGATTTATTTTTTACAAAATTACAAAAAAAAAAGATCATCGAAAAAAAAATACCAAACACCAATTTCATGATTGCAATTTTCCACGCTGTTGTAATTTTTTCTAGTGCTCGCAGATAAACTGTCTGCAATTATCTGGTGCTATGCATTATAAAAATAGCTGCGGGGCCCAAACAAAGAAATTGTTACTTTTTACTATTTGACTGCTTCCAACTCTGTGCCGGCTGTGGCGACCAACGACCACGTGATTCATATAAATCACTCAACGACGTCATCATCAAGCGTTCATTTACCTATCCTCCATCGAAATTAAACAAATGAACAAATGCAGGCGGAGATTGGCTGCCATGGAGTTAGTTGACAGCAATTCGCTTGTCTATTTTTAAGTATGTTGTGACCTTTTTCCACATTCATAGTAAATAGTTGGGCATGGAGGCTAGAGCAGGCCAGAAACTGTTTTTGAAAGAAGAGTCTGAATGAGGGAAAGCAAGTTCTTTTCCTAATTTTAGACAAAGTTGGAAGCTATCACATATCTTTTGGTTTGGGGAAATGGTGTTGTATCTAAATAGAAACCATATACTTATAAAGTTTCACTTTTAAATATTTATTTCTCAAAAATTATTAATTTTTTAAATACTGAAATTAGGCTCTTTTGTCATAAGACTGTTTAAAGCTGTTTCATTTGATTTGCATTTGACCCAATGGATGATGATGCTGCTGCCATTGAAAAATGTTGAGCAAAGCAAAACTGCAGATAATTGTTACATGGTGAACAATATGACAATAAAAACTATTAACGATTTCTCAAGTGCAAAGTTTTTGACAATTATGAGAAGAAAAAAAAACAAAATGATGATGAGTGTGCATAACATTTGTAATTTTGTACTGAGCAGTCCATCTGCTCCAATTGAACCCATCTGAATCATTTTGAATGCAATGTGAAAGCAAAAGCACTTTAACGCCAGCTGATGGCCCTGGAGAAGGTGGTCTTCTGTTTAATTTTCTGCCATTCCGCTGATCGATTACGATTTTCTTTTTTGTTGGTGCATTCATTTGATTGATGGCCATTGTTTGCTCAAATGAAAGACGAATTGCATGGGGGAACAAGAGAAAAGTTTGCCTACTCACACAAACAATAGAGTGGATAAATATAAAATAAATCGAACCAAAGTGGTTTGTATTTAATTTTTCTAGCTAAGTTTTTAGGTTTCGGGTCTATATTTTTAACGACGTACTTGTGGGTTTGAATCAAAGAGTGATAAGTGATGTCCCCAAAATTTTTAGCATCGACTTCAATATGCCATAATTTAAATCAGAACTGCAAGAGAAGTAGCTGATCTGGGAAAGTTTGTGCTGCAGCCACAGCATCGCTATGAAACGCTGACAGTGCAGTAACGTACGCGTACTAGAGTTCACGTTTCTCGTTATTCAAAATCGAAAGATCGAAAGTGTAGAGAGTGCTTAGGACCCCCATTTATCTATCAAGCCGTGTACATAATTATCTAAACTAATAAGAAAATTGTGTAATTTTCGCCATTTAGAACTTTTGATCTTTACTATCGACTGATCTTCATGACAATCTAAACTCATCATAAAACTTTGAATATTTCGCGATTTTTTTGGACCGTTTGGACTACACCTCCTATTTACCCGTCTATTTGCCCTTCATTTTATCGTTATCATGAATCATATAAAAAAAAAATTCACTAAACTCATATATAAATTTTTGCAAATATCGAGATTTCTTGGAACGTTCGATCTACACCTTCTATTTTCCCGTCTTTATGACAATCTAAACTCATTAAAATTTTTTTTGGAAATTTTGCGATTTTCTTGGACCTATGCCTACACGTCCAATTTACCCGACGACAATTGCCAACTATTAAATCTTCATGATAATCTAAACCAGGTGTGCCCAGAACGAGCTAACGGCTGCGTGGAGCAACAACAACTACAAGAAATACAAACAGAAACCCGATTTTTGTTTGTACGTTCGGCCACTGCGAGCGAGGCGATCGAGGCCAATCGCTAAACTAGGCATAAGCAACATAGCTGTTGCGTTCAAGTTGAACAGTGACATCTATTTGCCCTTCATTTTATCGTTATCGTGAATCATATAAAAAAAAAATTCACTAAACTCATATATAAATTTTTGCAAATTTCGAGATTTCTTGGAACGTTCGATCTACACCTTCTATTTTCCCGTCTTTATGACAATCTAAACTCATTAAAATTTTTTTTGGAAATTTTGCGATTTTCTTGGACCTATGCCTACACGTCCAATTTACCCGACGACAATTGCCAACTATTAAATCTTCATGATAATCTAAACCAGGTGTGCCCAGAACGAGCTAACGGCTGCGTGGAGCAACAACAACTACAAGAAATACAAACAGAAACCCGATTTTTGTTTGTACGTTCGGCCACTGCGTGCGAGGCGATCGAGGCCAATCGCTAAACTACGCATAAGCAACATAGCTGTTGCGTTCAAGTTGAACAGTGACATAGGAGCAGTGTTGCCAATTTGTCCTTTTTGCGGACAGATCTGTCTTTTTATACCCTTGCAAAGGGTATTATAATTTTGCCCAGAAGTTTGCAACGCATGGAAATATTCATTTCCGACCCCATAAACTATATATATTCTTGATCAGGGCGACGAGCTGAATCGATTGAGCTTTGTCCGTCCGTCTGTCTGTCTGTCTGTCTGTCCGTCTGTCTGTCTGTCCGTCTGTTTCTACGCAAACTAGTCTCTCAGTTTTATAGCTATCGAGCTGAAATTTTGCACAGAGTCTTCTTTTTACTGCACGCTGCTAATATGTCGGAACCGACCGGATCGGATAACTATATCTTATAGCTGCCATAGGAACCATCGGTCTAAAAATGGGTCTTAGTGAGAAAAACTTTTTTGTTTTCAATGCTAGCGTCATAAAACTCGGCCATAATTAATATTATATGCTTTCAAACACATTTGCAAATTTTGGTCAAAATCGGATGACTATAACATATAGCTGCCATGGGACCGATCGTTCGGAAAATGGGTCTTAGTGAAAAAAATTTTTTGTTTTCAATGCTAGCTTCATAAAACACGGCGATTATTGATATTATATGTATTCAAACAGATTTGCAAATTTTGGTCAAAATCGGATGACTATATCTTATAGCTGCCATAGGACCGATCGGTCGGAAAATGGGTCTTAGTGAGAAAAACTTTTTTGTTTTCAAGTAAATCGTTCTTAAAGTCGGTGATTCATAATATTGAACGCTTTCAAACTAATTTGAAAAAGTTGATCGACATCGGATGACTATATCTTATAGCTGCCATAGGACCGATCGGTCGGAAAATGAGTCTTAGTGAGAAAAAACTTTTCTGTTTTAAATTTCATCTTTCTTAAACTCCGCGATTGTTAATTTGATATGTTTTCAAAAGGATTCGCGAAATTGGAAAATGGGTTTTAGTTAAAAATTTTTTAGATTTTTATGTAAGCGTTCTTAAACTCTGACATTTCAAAACAGCATTTGCAAGGGTATAAAAACTTCGGCACAGACGAAGTTAGCTTGGCCTTCTCGTTAAAACTGAGATTTCCGGAAAAAGTTTGAAACGTCCCCTATCCGGCTTTCATATTGATTTTCCGCTTGTGATTGTGTGTGTGTAATCGAAATTAGACGTATCGAATATCGGTTCATTGCGCTTTAAAGTTTCAACATGCCGAAAGACGTTTACAATCAAAAATTTCGCGAAACTTGGTTAAAAGAACCTGTATTAAAGAACTAGATGCGCCGAAATGCCAATTATCCGGATCCGGAGACATACTGCAATTGCAGTTTAAATCCAAAGTTTGACCATAAAAACATATGCAAAATGCCGTGCCCTTCGCACAGGTAAACAAAATTACGTTTCAGCCACTTTCAACATCAGCTGCTTTTCGTCCGGAGGCGGCACTAGCAATGTCTTCGGTTAATTGGAACGAATACATCATATGTACACGAAATTGATGCTGATAATACAACTCTCGATATGAATTAAACGAAAATAAAGAACAGCATACACACCTGTGTGTTTCATTTGACCTCGAGCCGGCTAAACTCAAATTTCCACAATTTAGAAAGGTCGCCAACTATAAACTTTTGGATATTGATTAAAGCTTTATTATATTAATAGGGAATCATTGTTTGTCCTGTTTTTTATCCTTTTAAAAAAAATCTGTCCGTTTTCTGTCTTTTTTTCTGGGTTCAACCAGCCTTTTTTATACCCGTTACTCGTAGAGTAAAAGGGTCTACTAAAGTCGTGCAAATGTATGTAACAGGCAGAAGGAATCATTTCCGACCATATAAAGTATATATATTCTTGATCAGCATCAACAGCCGAGTCGATATAGCCATGTCCGTCTGTCTGTATGAACACCTAGATCTCAGAGACTAGAAGAGCTAGAGCAACCAAATTTGAAACGTAGACTCCTATTGTCTGCACGCAGATCAAGTTTATTTTCAATTTTTGCCACGCCCCCTCACGCCCCCGCAATTTGGAAAAAACGTCATATCTCCTACAGTTTTGATGATAGATGGTTCGTACTTTCTAGAGATATCTAGTACTCAAAATTGTTTATCGATTTGCTGAAGGAATGATAAAGATCGGATGAACGATACTCAAGTTATGAGCAAAAAACGATCAGTTAACACCCACCACCCACCCCACCCATAACCTAAGCATTGCGTTCAGCAGCAATCTTAGTGAGAGAGAGAGAGAGAGAGAGAGAGAGCCGTTTGACTCGTGACCAAATTCGAGCTGCGACATTAAGGGTGCAGAGTATGTAATAGTCGGGCTTGACCGACTTTCTTTCTTGTTTTTATTAGGAAAGGTGATACATTTTCAAAAGTTTTGTTGTCTAATCTGTTTATCGTGATGAATTTGGAGTCATTTATGTTGGATTTAGTAATTGACAAATATCTATTAATATCTGGCGGATAATAAATAGCCGAGTTAAAAAATGTTGCATACTTTTCGGCTGACCCACCTCAGGCATACAGGAAGCCTATTAAACATTTGTTTCCATGAGTAACGGGTATATCGAAGTCGGTTAGAGCCGACTTTAACTTACGCTCTCGTTTGTGTAAAGGCGTTGGCAATACTGCATAGGAGAGAGACACATATAAAGTTGTTGTTGCAGGTCTGCACGCACCAACAACAAAAACTTTGCTCGGAAAGAAAGAGAGAAGAGAACGCACATTCTCGGCAATTTACACCGAATGCTTGTTGAAGTCATGCATCACTGTGTGTTAGAGCAAAACCGGCCAGCCTGCATGATTGTGTAAATCGGTGAACACTGAATTGCAAGTAAAACGGCTGTAGTCTGGAGAGTGCTCTCTTGTTCTCACCAACACAAGAAAATTTTTTTGTCCTCTCCATTTGTCCGGCACTGGTGTTAGAGAGGGAGACAGTGACATTTTTGGGCACTCTCTTGGGGACACTCTCTTGGATAACCCTGCCATAAGGCATCCGTGAAGGGCACACGCACCTGCTATACATTAGCGTAAAACAACAACGAATGCGTCGCTTGCGTAATGAGCTTTGGCACCCCTGAACTAAACTTATTCAGGACCGTTCTCGTTTCCGAATTCGCTTGATCGTAATTGGCAAGAGTTATGATTTCTAAGAAGCGATTAAAGAATTCTAACGAAACGTGTTTCCATCAAGAGGGTCGAATTAATATAAATGGGGCTTTAACTTTTTTTTTTTTGGCCGATTTACCTTCACTTCCCATTTACGCAATTTCCATCTATTAAATCTTCTTAATAATATAAACCAGCGGTGGGCACGCCCTTACTCCCATTGCTCCGGAATTTTTTTCGGCGATTAGCGAGCGCGCTAGTCATACGCATAATAAACTGCATCGCGATTAACTCGCTTATAATTGTTTCAATACAATAAAGTACATCTCTGCCAAGAGGGGAACGCAGCGCGCGCAACATATGCAGTGTGAGCGATCAAGACTTGCTAATAGCAGTGGATTTTTCTGTTGTTGTTGTTGTTGGTCTCCTTCCAAACTCAGACTTTGTGCACACCGCTTGTCCATTTGGACCATTTAAAAATTTTTTAATAGTTATTCTTCTATTCGTGGGCGAGACGAATCCAACAAATTAGAGATCTATAAAATCAGTCCAGCCGTTCTTGAGTTATAAATGGTGTATCCAACCTTACTTTGTTTTATATATTGACACAGATCCTTCGCCATTGACTCAGTAAGATCTTTCAACCAGGTATGACTTAAGCATTAGGTAGACAGCAAATCTGTCCACTTATTTTCTAATGCTCCGAATATCTGTTGAACAATTCTATGTCAATGTTCTAGTTTACACAATTTGAAACTTCAATGGACGGAATAAAGTTTAGTGAATTTGAAAGTATTTCCCTTTCCCTTCCTTTCTTGGCTTATATTAAACAAAAACAATATAAATATAATGAGGAAATTAAGTAACTTATCGTCAGGTAACGTCATGTCCGATACTAATGCTAATCAAAAAAAAATCTAGAAAAGATTTTTGAATATGATAACTGGGAAAATAAACTTTTATTATTTCAAATTAAATACTAAAAAAAAGTTGAATATACAAAGCTTTGCCCAATTCGCAAAGTTTTGCAATTTTGTCATCCAAGTCAAACCCACGTTCGTTTTTTTGTAACGTCACGCCATCATATATTTTGTCTTATATCTTTAAGTCCTTATGGTCGATTGATGTCATTGTTTTCTGATTTTAGTGCTTCTTCACTGCTACGGAAATATAAAAAAATCTTTTTAAAAATCTAAGTTTCCCATATTTTTTAAAACATTTTTTCGTACAAATGTCACTTCACGTCAGATTGGAAATGCACATATGTAAATTTTCTTAAATTTATAAGTCACTTATTGTATGTGTAGCTTTGAAAACTGATTTTCAAGCTAATTATAATAATATTTTGTAATGACAAGCTTTGAAAATAGGTTTGGAGATAATTGGATAAAAAATAACCGAGTTTATACAACAGTATTCCGCTCATTTTCCAACTTTTGGGGAGATTTTTCAAAAACTTGAAAGTCTCGTATTCCATATTTCTATGTATGTTTGGTTTTAAAAATGACTGAACTTTGTCCATAGATCCTTGATCTCCCATTTCCCACCAAAGGGATGAATTTTTCCGGAATTCATTGTTCAATTTTCATACAGATCTTGGAAAATGAGTTCAAACCTGATCGGATGAAAACCCAAAGAGTTTCATCGGTCATTTTCCGACTAGGAGATAGATTTCCCAAAATTTAGGTCATGTTTTTTATTGTTTTTTATGTGTAACTTTTAAAGCAATGTCGAAAAATGACTGTATTCCGTATTTTAGAGTTTGGACCTCATTTTCCACCCAGGGGAATGAATTTTCCGGAAGATTGGTATGCAGTTATTGTTGAAATTTTTTGAAAGATCTTTGAAAATAAGTTTTAACCTGATCCGATGAAAAACATAAGAGTTTCATACAATAGTTGTCTGGACATTTTCCAACTTGGCGGGTAGATTTTCCCAAATTTAAAAGTCAGGTTTTTATACCCTTGCAAAGGGTATTATAATTTTGCCCAGAAGTTTGCAACGCATAGAAATATTCATTTCCGACCCCATAAACTATATATATTCTTGATCAGGGCGACGAGCTGAGTCGATTGAGCTTTGTCCGTCCGTCTGTCTGTCCGTCTGTCTGTCCGTCTGTTTCTACGCAAACTAGTCTCTCAGTTTTGAAGCTATCGATCTGAAATTTTGCACAGAGTTTTCTTTTTACTGCACGCTGCTAATATGTCGGAACCGACCGGATCGAATGACTATATCTTATAGCTGCCATAGGAACCATCGGTCAAAAAATGGGTCTTAGTGAGAAAAACTTGTTTGTTTTCAATGGTTGCGGCCTTAAACTCGGCTAGTATTAATATTATATGCCTTTAAACAGATTTGCAAATTTTGGTCAAGATCGGATGACCATATCTTATAGCTGCCATTGGAACCATCGGTCAAAAAATGGGTCTTAGTGAGAAAAACTTTTTTGTTTTCAATGTTAGCGGCCTTAAACTCGGCTATTATTTATATTATATGCTTTTAAACAGATTTGCAAATTTTGGTCAAAATCGGATGACTCTAACATATAGCTGAAAACTTTTCTGGTTTAAATTTTATCTTTCTTAAACTCGGCGATTGTTAATTTGATATGTTTTCAAAAAGATTCGGAAAATTTGGTCGAAATCAGATGTTTATCTGTCGGAAAATGGGTTTTAGTTAAAAAGTTTTTTATTTTTATGTAAGCGTTCTTAAACTCTGACATTTCAAAAACAGCAATTGCAAGGGTATAAAAACTTCGGCACAGACGAAGTTAGCTTGGCCTTCTCGTTTATATTTTTTTATGTGTAACTTTGAAAATGAGTTTGGAGCTAATCACTGGGAACTAAACTTTACCCCATACAACCTTCATCAGCCATTTTCCATTGAAAATTGGTATTTAGTTTTTGTGGAATGTTCATAAATGTTTGAAAAAGAGTTTAAACCAAAATAAAAAAGGTTTAAACAACAGTTTAAGATAAACAAGTAAGATTGCAACAGTCGAGTCAAGTAATGTTGTTGTTGCTCGGATCTATATGGTGGTTTTCAGAATTCAAACTCAGAGTTCAAACTTAAAAATTGAAGCTCTGACAGTTTTCAGCGGTTAAAAGGAGGAGAAGGAAGAGGAGGAAGAATTTTTCCAAATCTGATACAAAATATATCTGGGTACGGTATACACCTTTTGTGTGAAATATCGTGCCGAACTAAATTTGTATCTCATCTGAGAATAGGCCTTTAAAGGGAACAGAGTATAAAAATTCAGCTTCATATCTCTTATGAACTCTTACATATGAACTCTTTTACATATGAACTCTTTTACATATATAGATAGAGACGTCAAGTGAATTGTTCCTTTTAGGACGCAATTTCAGTCGCTATACCGGTTTCACACTTTCTACGAAATATCTGTTTTTCTGTTGTCTAATCCCCAAACATACATGTCAGCCCACATAACATGCTTTATCTACCAACTAACTTCCTTCCGACTGTGGCCGTGTATTCTGTTCTCGTCAGCTGCTGGTGGCGGCGGCGGCGGCGGCCAATAAAAGCATTGACCTAGTTTTTTTTTTTGTCCAGTCAGAAGCTTTTTGCCAGTTCTGTTCCACTTTCGTCTCGCCTTTGATGGTTTGCCTTTCGCATCTTTGACCTGCTTGGGAATTAGATTGAAATTGAATTGTTCAAATTTAAATGCTATTTACTCCTACGCCAAGGATAAACATACCACCTTACTGAATGTGGATCGATTTGCCTTGACCATTTGCGGTGTGTCCAAGTGTGGTTGGGTACTTTGTCCTTGGGTGCTAGCATTTTTTTCTCCCTCAAACTAGGTCAGAGTTTCATTTAGCTGGTGGGCAAACTTTTTGTGGCTTTTTCTAATTACATTTCTTTAATTTCGAGGTCATTTTCGAAACTTAAGTTAAGCAAAAGTAAAAATAAAACGCTTTTGACGACTGGGAAAAGCATTTTCCACTTCCGTCTGTTTAAAAGCGTTGCACCAACATTTGGTAACACTTGCTAAACCAGGTTCCAACAGTCACTTCCGAAATGTTTGTAAAAATTTGTCTTTTGGCTTATCTCATTCGTTGTTGCAGCCACAATTCAGAGGGGAGCAGCTACCATCATGAAACAGCCAGCCAGCAGCGACAGCTGCAACAGCAGCAACAGCCAGAGGAGGAGGAAGAGGAGACAGCCATTATGCCACCCCACTACCACATCACGATCCGCTGCACGCGTGAGATCGCTGGTTTCAATGGTCTCAGCGAGGCGGTGAAGCGTCTCGACTTCCGTCGTTCGGTGCGCGATCGCAAGCGCTTCCATTATATCTGTGCATTCCTCTTGCTGGTCTCCAATAAAGGCATAGCCAGTCTGCCAGGCAGTGCCCAGCGACAGTTATTGCAAATGGTCGAGGAGGTGGCCTCTCATGGTAAGTGAACGGGGAGCGGTGCACTAATTGACAGCCACATAATCCAATTTCCAATTGCAGTCAATGACAGTCAACAGCATCCGAATGTATTGCGTGGATTGGCTTTAAAGCTGGAGCATATTGTCAACCAGGAGAATCAAAAGTGTTGGGGCAAGCCATTGGGCAGCACCTACCTGTGGCAGGAGCATATGGCCACCATTAAGCGCATTCAACGTGTGGCCAGCCAAATTGAGATCAGAGAGGTAAGCCCATAGATGAGCAAACCTTTTCTAATAAAGCTATATACCAATTTTGTGTACCATTTACCCTACCTAGGCCCAATTTTTATTAAGAAGGTCAAAAACTGAGGGATTAGGATCTTTAATTTCCATAAGAGTTTGAGCCCAAGTGATTCGTGATTAGACCGGTGGGATAGCTGATCTTATTCTATTATTCTTTTAAATTGAGTTTGTCGTTGTGAACAGAGTATCAAATCGAAACAACAACCGTTATTTTTAACCGGTATAACCGAATCAGACCGAAACCGTAACCGAAAAATATATTTTTTTAAGTGGCCGTAGCCGTAAACGAAACCTAATTGAACTTTATTTTGGTTAACGATAACCAAAACCAAATATTTCGTTTTTTAAAATATGAGACAAACAATATTTGTAATATTTAATATTTATCGTCTGAGGAAGTACGAAAATTCATTTACACTAATCTACCAAGTCCATCTCATCACTAAGGAAAGTTTCCATCAATAGCAAATCACTTGCACATGCATACATTCTAGGTTTCGGCAGCAGCAGCTGAGACGTCGGCAGAATTTAAATTTAAAGCGTTAATTTCTCCGTCTGGGCTTGCTGACTTTTCGATTGCGCCTCAATAAAGCCTCTTCCTCTTCAAAACTTAATCAATGTTAAAATACAAATTGCTTCAGAATGCTTCGCCAAAAAACAAATGTGTCGAAAATATTTTACATATTACAAAATCAAAAACGTTAGCCTTTGCGCTCTGTGAAAGAAAGCGGTAAGCATGCAAAAAAAATGGCTCTCTTTCATTTTAAACATAAACACACCTATAGGTGTTTTGAAATTCACGGCACAAAATTGTCAGGCTCGCTGTTCTCGTTCCCGAGTTCGTTCTATCAGAAACCGTAAAAGTTTCGATTTCCAACAAATGACTCAAAAATTGGTTTTAAACCAGCCAACTTACGGCGGAGAAGAGACCACTTCATATAAAGAAAATCATTTTTCCAATACCCATCCTCGTGTTTTTTCAAACGAAATCGCCAATCACATGCAAAAGTGACATTGCTTCAGTTTGGCCATAAGCTTAATAAGAATTATGAAATAGTACAAACTTTGCATTGATGTAAGAAGATTGAGTTTGAATATCGCTAAACTCAAATGGTGAGAAGAAAATTCCTATAAATACTTAGAACCGTATGAATTATCGAAGGTAGTATTAGCAGTTCCTTGTACATAAGTGTCGAGCGACTATTTTCTGGTGTCAAATTGATAATGAATCCATTAAGAAACAAAATAAGACGCAAAAACTTTAGACGCAATTATGTTACTAAGATCAAATCATGTAATTTTCTTTAAAATTTAAATGTATATGGGAATTTCTACCAAAAGGTCCACCAAGACCAAAAAATTAAAAGTGCTTAAAAACACTGTTTTATCAAATTTTCAAGGGGAAACCATAAAACGGAACTAATGTAAGCCAATCTTGCATTTAATCATCACCCACTTCGAAATATTCGGTTTCACGACTGCGCTAGCGCGAATTTTCTAATTTGAACATAAATAATGCACATATTTTGGATAAAAGTGCCTATAGATTGCACTTACTTTTGCTATCTAAAATCTTTCGGAGGGTACAAAGGTGTTGAAAGTAAAAGATCGTTACTTCATGTAAGCTAAATATGTCCCATCTGGCAACACCATTTGTTCTCTCTCTCGCAGCAAGAGTTCAGTTCTCTCTTAGGTTTTAAGTTCTTATGTATCCTCCGCCTTATTCAGTTCTCTGTCACCCTTTCACCATACAACATTGCGCTATTAAATATTATATAACCAACAAAAGGGTTATAAAAGAATGCATAAGAAACGATGAGAAACTTTGTGATTGCAATCAATCGTAAGTTTTTGCTTCGCACTATACAGAAACCACATAAATAAAATGATGGAAAAAAGTGTCGCGTTCACAATGTCACGTATCGAATCATATTTTATTTTGAAATAAAAAAAATAAAGAAAATTTTTCGATCAAATAATTTCTAGTATACAGATAAACTATTCAACATTTTAAAATTAGTCCGTTTTGGCAGATCTCGCTGAGTTTTGCTTTTACATTGATGGCCAAAAACACTACTTCCATTTTTGTCGCGTGCGAATCGCTTTTTGATTGGCTTTATCTTGGAACCAGCACTAGGTGTGCTCTACTTTTTTCTCACTAAATAAAGTGCTTCGAAAGTGCTTTAAGTTAAAGTAACAAAAGAAAAATCATTATTTTAGTTTGACTTTTATTCCACTTTAAGTCATGGAAACACCCATATTTAACCGGTTTGAAACCGTTAACCAAAACGACTATTTTGTAACCGAATCGCAACCGGACAGATATAAAAGCAGATATCCGTAACCGAAACAAATTGTTTTTAACAACCGTTACCGCAACCTAAACCGATATTTCTTTCGGTTTTAATCCCTGGTTGTGAATATTTAACATGCAAAATGTCCATTGATTTAGCTAATAACAGTTGATGATCCCTAATACGATATTTCAAGTGCTATCACCAGCAGACGTACCTAGAATGAGGATTTGGTTAAGTTCTAAAGGTAAACTAAAAGCTCTAAAAGATAAACTCTTTAATATATATTTCTGATTTAAATCTCTTAAAACCAAGGAATCAAACCGAATCATATTTCGGTTCCGGTTCCAGTTCTGGTACGTACCGAAACTTGTGTTTCGATAAAAGGTTCTGTTTTGGTTCTAATAATATTTCGGTATTCGGTTCCGTACCGGTACCTGCTTTCTTATTTCGGTATACCGGTACGTACCGGTATGAACCGGTAAAATATGAAGAAAGAGCGGTTATTGGTTATGCATTCATTCTATTTCTTAGCAAAGACTTAATAAAAGCTATACGCTAACTTGTCCTTCTCAAAGGCCACACAATTGTGGAAACTTTGTAGTTTTCTTTATATGGATATTTCTTTATGTCTCTCTGCTTGTCTTTTTAATTACAGCTTCTGTCTTCGTCCGTCTTCTACTATCTACTGCGTTATACTCTCGGTTTCGTTATCGTCCATTCTCTATACAGTGTGACCATCATTCGATTTTTTACCAATACCTTAACACTTAAATATCGATATCGATTCCAAAGACTTCAGTTTGGAAATCGTTTTAAGCTCAGAAAAATTGATCACGATTGATGCCATTTATCAGTTTTGTGAAAATACTGAACTATTTGTAGTGTCCTGCTTCAAAAGTATTTGTGCTGCTTTCATCATTACGTTTTAAGTTGAACAGAAATGGATAACCCAAGTACTTTTCAGTTTCGAGGTTAGCATTAGCATGACATTATAATGTGGGCCTAAAAAAAGGGATGCAATATTTTTCAAGAGACTGGTCTCGTGTTTTCCTATTTTACAATATAAAAGTTTTGAAAGACCAGGCTCCTTTTTGTTGGAAATTGCTTAAAAGTTCCCCAAAACTAAGTGTCTATTCGTTGCACTCAGAACCGAAACTGTACCGGTACAATGTTTAGGTTCTTTTCGGTCTTTTAGGTTCCAAAAATATCGGTAGTCGTATACCGGTACACAATCAATTTCAAATATCGGTTCCAGTTCCGGTTCTGGTTCTGAGTTTTAATCGGTTCTTTTCGGTATACGGTTCCGGTTATGGTTCTGGTTTGATTGCCTGCTTAAAACAGTGGATGTTGGCACATTGAACAGATTCACTAAATTCAGAGCTACCGAATTTGCTCAAATTTTTATAATCCAAGACTCAAAAGTCTTTTTAAAAAGTACCTTTTTTTAACCTTTACCTTTAACTAGGTACTTGAAATTCCGAAAAATTTTTTCCTTATCGAAAAGGCGGACTTTCAGCCCAATCATGACTGAAAGACTTTAATACGCAGAGCAATTGATGTTCCTGTATGATTTTTTGAGAACAATTGCAGTCAGCAGAACGGTTCCGCTGATTCCCGAGAATCTTTGGATCATTTTCTCGTGCCTCAATCTCACGGTATGTCACATGACGGTTTTGCATTATCAGTTCACACACCACATCGATGTTTTCTGGCACAACAACCGATTTTGGACGACCTTCACGGAATTCGTCGCTAAGCGAACTACGACCAGCGATATACAGTGGTTTATGATGGTGCTTTATCGCCATGCAAAGAATTAATTTCATCGACACACTTTTGTTGAGATAATCCTCGTCGAAAGTTTTGAAAAATAATCCAACGAAAAACTTCTTTTAAAATTTCCATTTTAAAGCCAAATTTCTGATTTTTCAACTCACTGTAAACAACAAAAATAGCGCTCGTACATGAATACGTTGTGAGACCGTTTATGATTAGATACAGGGTACAGAGTATGTAGTAGTCGGGCTTGACCGACTTTCTATCTTGTTTTTTTAAATATTTTGAAAAGTTTCTTTAACCTTTAAAAAGGTACTAAGAAAGTGAAATGCATTTTAGCTTCTTCCCATCACTTTGTATAACCGTTTATTTTTCTGTACTTCCAGCCCGATCCAAAGGCCAAGCCCCAACTGCACGAGCTGCCCGAGGAGTGCGTCCGTGAGATTATCCTTTGTATAGCCGATCATCGTGATTTAGAATCGGCTGCCGAGGCCTGGGATACCATGGCCAAGCTGGTCTCTGAGCAGCGCATTTGGCGCGAACTCACACGTTTCCATTTCAATCAACGACAAATTACAACAATTTTGGAACTGGATAAGTTCAAGCAAATGGGCGAGATTAAAGACTGGAAGAAAATCTACCATCAGTTGCGTCGCACCTATGGCGTCAACGATGACTATCAATTTGCTGAGGTCTTGGCATTATGCCGTTCCTGTTGTTGTCTCTTCTGGCCCTCAGATGGACATCCTTGTATTGTGGATCAGAGTCCGGATTATAAACAACGTGTGGTTGAGGCAGGTGGTCAATTGGCATTGGCTCAACCAGTGCCACCTGCACAGTTTTTAAAGTATTTCTCATTGTAAAAGGGGGGTTGGGTGGA
The DNA here is from genome assembly GCA_037044535.1 of Lordiphosa magnipectinata. Taxonomy (NCBI): domain Eukaryota; kingdom Metazoa; phylum Arthropoda; class Insecta; order Diptera; family Drosophilidae; genus Lordiphosa; species Lordiphosa magnipectinata. Next base: position 132,060 of record JBAMBO010001662.1, on the reverse strand, counting down.
AGGAAAGGAAGGCGACAGACCAAGGGAGAGAGAGAGACAGAGATACAATGATATTTTTAAAGGATTGTGGAGGTAATTTGTTGTGCAGGCGTATAAAAAGTTTATAAATTGCGTGTTAAAGTTTTAACATTGAACAGAAAGCCAAGTGATAAAGTTTTAAAATGCAAACCTATAATTTTATGTTAATTGTTTACATTTTTTTTTTTAGTTTTTGTTTATTTTGTTGATGAAATGAAGTCGAAGAGGTGGTGCGTTTAGCAGAGCAGCTGGTTGGGTGTTTAAAAAGAGACTGGGCGATTGTTTTGTGATTACTTACGGACAGTAAAAAGTAGTTAATATAGAAATGAGCTGAAAAAATGATCATTGATGGTTCTGCTAAAAGCATCTTAGCAGTCAACAGACGTCAAAGGGCTTGTCTTGAAGCGCTGACTGCGACTAACTCTCTGACACTTAGTAAGGCATGCAGTGCATCCCTGTTTAAAGAGCGTACTCTCTCTCACGCTCTCAGCATTAGCTCTGCAAGCAGAAAAACATACGTGCCGCCGACTATTGAGTTTAATTCCTTGCAGCTCCCAGTTCAGTGTGTAGTTAATTTCTATATTTTATTTGATTTTTACAAAGACTTTTCCGTGACCCAAGTAACAACTGTAGTTTAATCACTGATCAATTGTCTCTGCTAAGCGCGATAAGTGATTCTAATTATGTATAAAACTTTGTGTACTTCCTTTTCTTACTAAATTAAGAAAATCTTCCCCCATTTTCATAGACTATAAAATACAGAATGCTGTCCTATTTTGATTAATCAAACTGAAGAACTTGAGAAGTTAATGTTTTAAGCAGAAAATGAAAATAAAAATTGTTTAAATTTAAAGCTATATTTGGCCAAATGCAAAAAATGAAAATTGAAAACTGCCACAAAACGAACTTTGAGCAAAATTGAATGAGACCTATTTTAAAACTATATTTGTTTAATTTAAGCTAATAGGAATTTGGATTGATCTATTATTATATATATTAGAAATTAAGTGTAGTTTCTTTTTATCAGCTGCTTTTGGTGCTACAAAGTTTTCTTATGCTAAGTTCAACACAAAACTTTACTTTACCTGCCCGAAATACAAAACATAAACAAAAATCATGTGATGTTGCAGGAAGCAAAGCTAGAAACGAATACACCTACCTAAATCGTCGAAAACCATATTGCATAGATCGAACAGAAGCTTAATCTGTACATGTGTAATTTAATATAGTAAATATATATATATATATCCAGTCAGGACGGCTAACTCTAAGATCCACTATGGATAATGTGTCTCTCATTTAAAGCTTGAACTATCTATAGTAAAACTGTTAAACTGTATAAATATGTATGTACCAGTAGACCACTCGAAAAACCAAACCAAAACCATGTTAATATCTGGCCAAGTGAAATATATTTTTTGGATCAACCATACCCAGCTCTAATTCTAAATATGTACGTATGTACTATATATACATATGTGTATGTGTGTGTAAGTACGAAACTTTTAGCAATTTGCTTACCTTATGTTTCCAATCATTTCGACTGAAGCCCAAAAGAAGATTCATTTGTAGATGCACTTTATGTCTTTGCCAGAATAAAACCTAAAATATCTATCGATCTTTAAATTGTTTCTCTGTTTTGAAATACGTTTAATTTATATAAAGACAACATCCATGAGTTGGGTCAAAAGAGGGTGGATCAATGATAACACAGGTTGGTGTACTGTACATCTGGAATCTGTTGCAGCAACAGTATGAACAGGTACTAATAATGATACCCTGTGCTGTGTGCGAACCCTGGAACCCCACAGTGGGTTGCACTATTCTAAATCGGCCCCATATGATAAGTCACTGCTCAACATCTGATAAGTTCTTCCTCTTATTAGAGCTTCGAGTGCAAGCTAAAGTTAAGGGCCACCCATTGCCAGGACTAGACCGATATAACCATGCTCAATGACAAGGTCCATATGCCAACTTTTGAGAGCGCCTACTAACAGGCGGCTAGTGAATATTTTGCAGCCGTGGAACAGAAACGGCCCGATATTTAAATCACAACCCCTTACCAGTCTCTGCCGCCGCTACCAATTCCCGCCAGTCGCCAGCTGGTTCCAGTTGTTCAGACCAAGCTTGGCAATGTCTTTCTGCACCTGGTCTTTCTATCTCAGTTTCTGTCCTCCCCTCGTGCCTTTTCTCCCAATGTCTTTCCTCTTGAAATTCTACACCATTCTTGCAGAAGCTTGTTCATCCATACGGGTAACATGTCCTATCCAGCGCAGCCGCTGTTGTTTTATGCGCTTGGCTAGGCTGGTGTCGCCATAAAGCTCATACAGTTCGCAGTTCTTTCGGATGCGAAATTTATCGCCAACTTTTAAAGGTCCATAAATTTTCCGAAGAATCTTTCGCTCCATGTACATTTCCATGCTTCTGCGCCGTATTGCAGGACTGTGATGATAAGCGACTTGTATAGCGCTATTTTCGTTTTTCGAGAGAGGGCTCTACTCTTGAACTCCCTACTATGCCCAAAGTAGCATCGGTTTGCCAGAGTAAATCTTCTTTGGATTTCCAGGCTGATGTTGTTGTCGCTGGTTTTCACCGTCCCGAGGTAGACAAACTCCCTTACAAACTCAAAGCTGTATTCTATAAATGTAACAGCTTGTCCACGACGCGTTTCTAGACGACCACCTTTTTTATTGCACTCAGGTTCTCACAAAAATGTATGTAGCATGCCAAATTTTTGTTGTTTCCTTATTTCTACCAAGTTTTAAACCAATCGGACATCATTTAGATAAACTAGTGTGATTGTAAGGAAGGTGAAATTTCTTATATTTTCAAAATCTTTGTTGATTTATCTAAATCTATTTCATCCCTTTCAAAGTAAGGGCCTTCCGCTGCAATACGCAGAGCCTTCAGAGCCTTCTGCGATTTTGCTTTTATCATCCCAATCGAGTCGAAACGATTTCCCTAACTTGAGTTTTCTGAATAGTTAGAAGTTACACGGAGCCAAATCAGTTGAATAAGCACGTTGCTGAACGATATGGGTCGAGTTTTTGGTGAAATGATCACGAATTACTGTTTCTGTTTTACCATGAAATTCAGCTTTTTTGGCACCAATCGAGATTTCACTTTTCTAAGACGCAAATTATCACTCCAACTGGTTTTCACTGATCCTTCGGATATCCCAACAAGGTCAGTAAGGTCTACGATTGTCAATCGATGAATTTGGAGCAACCTTTTTTGATTTTGTTGACGTGTAGCTCATCAGTTCATGTTGACGGTCGTCCTGCCGTGCCTCGTCTACCACACATAAACTCTTGTTTTCGATAGAACTTGCTCACCGAAGGCCTTCTGCAACATTTTCAACACAAAATTTAATGCAACTTCTTTGTTCAATAAAATTAGACATAGTAAAAGTCGCAGAATTCATTTTTAGCTGTTTACAAAAGGACGCGTAATAAATATTTTGACGTGTAATTTTGCACAGCTGTCACTAACAGTCATACCAGTCATACAATTTCAAGAAAAATATAAAAATGAAGATATTTGATATGCAGCATGCATATGGCGACGATTACACGTAGCGGACAAAAAGAGAGCGCTTCTTCCCTTGCGAAATTGATTCGCATACCTCTCGAACATCACGTCGCATACGTTAAAATGACGATGTGAGCCGTGTGAGAACGGCCTAAAGCTAAGTTCACACAGGCAATTAATTTTAAAAATTTTTGGGAATTTTTGATGAATGATTGCAAATTTTGCAGGAACTGAAACATTAACTATCAGGCCTGTTTTCGTTTCCGAACTCGATTGATAGGAATTGGTAAGAGTTGTGATGTCTAAGCAACGATTATAGAATTCGGATGAATCTTTTTGCCATTAGGAGCGTCGAATAACGATTAATGGGGTTTTAAAGTTAAAAGCCTAAAAACACAGTCCGTTTTTGGAAGCGATTAGATTTGATAACTTCGATTCCGCAAGATTTGATCGAAATCGGAAACGGGAACAGAACTGTATGGTTCCATTCACTAATAATTTGGCCGAGAAGTTCACCAAATTGGCGAATTTAGCAAAATTTTTGTCATAATTTTCTAACAATGTTTGAACGATAGGAAACAGACAGAATAATAAAATATAAGTTCAGTTTTGAAATGAACATGAGACCAGTGTTGGGTACAACCTAAAAATTAAAACTAGGGATGTCAGTATCGCATCGATACATCGATAAGCTTACTTCCGATACGGCATCGATATGTTAAATAATAATGACAACCCTACCATCAGCTGAGGGGCCAGACAATCATTTCACACGCGGTGCCTGCGCTCGGTTAATAACAATTTATTTAGTTAACAACATTTACACAGAAGCTCTAAATTCAAAAATAATACAAATCTAAATCAAAGGTAAGACTTCAAACAACAAAAGCGAGAAAAAAACAGCACACAATGAAACTGGTCAGGTGTGCGCCCCCACACTACACTCTGCTGCAAACTATAAAAATATATATAAACAATTGGCAAGGGAATTAAAACTAAAACAAAACAATTGAAGGTCATAATTGTGAGATTTATGTAAAAGTACTTGGTTAAAAGCAAAGTGTTGTAGAGTTCATCCCCCAAAAATCCCATCAGACTTGTCCTTGTTGCACACTGTTCGCCTGCCTACGTGACTCAGAAGACTTTATCAATGGCGCACAAGCAGCAGCAGCAGCAGCAACAACAACAAAGAGAGAAGTTCACTGACCAAAATTTTTAGTGCAACGACAAACCCTGAGGCGAAGAGTTCAAATATTTACTAATTAAAGCAGGCCGAATTTGAAAGTTAAATAATTGTTAATCATTGACTAAAGAGAACCACTTGAATTCAGCCAGAACCTTGGCAATTGGCTAATTTCGAAAGTTGCAGCTGAATCGTGAACTGAAGGTGAGAGGTCTGAGTCATTCTGTGGTGTTTTGCTAATTAAGCATTTACGATTTGCTTGTTGTTTTCCGGTTTGTGTATTTAAAACAAAAAAAGAGGCTGGGCGGGGGCCCGTCCTTTTTGGGATTTACCTGCCAGCAGTCACGTAGGCCGCCCAAGCGATATTTAAATTTGTTTTGTGTGTTTTTATAATTTCCTCCAGGTGGTGTCATGTTGGACCTGATCCAACACTCTGGCGAGCTGCACAACAGCAACAATAACAATAACAACAACAACAACCATACCAGCAGCGATGTGGTGGTCATCCGAGCAAAACCCAAAAAGGTGTTCAAGCCCAAGGCTCGCATTAATCGCATACCACAGGAATTATTGGATGATCCTTTGCTCCAACGGGCCATAGATCGTCTGCCCTCGAATTATAATTTCGAGTTGCATAAGACCATTTGGCGTATACGTGAGATGAAGGCCAAACGTGTGGCTTTGCAGCTTCCCGAGGGATTACTCATGTACTCCATGGTCATTAGTGATATTATTGAACGCTTCACGTCAGCGGATACTGTGATTATGGGTGATGTCACATATGGTGCCTGTTGTGTGGATGATTATACAGCCAAGGCCTTGGGTGCCGAACTGTTGGTGCATTATGGTCACAGCTGTCTGATACCCGTAGATCAGACCTGTGGCATTAAGGTTCTGTACATATTTGTGGACATTAAGATTGATCCCTTGCATTTTCTGGACTCGGTTAAGCTGAACTTTAAGCCGGAGATGGGTCAAATGGCCTTGGTGAGCACCATACAGTTTGTGACCACTTTACAGGCGGCTGCCACGGAGCTAAAGGCAGCTGGATTTGATGTTATAGTGCCACAGGCCAAACCTCTGAGTCCCGGCGAGATATTGGGCTGCACTTCGCCCCAGCTGCCGGAGACAACTCAAATAATTATCTATCTGGGTGATGGTCGTTTTCATCTTGAATCAGCCATGATAGCCAATCCCTTGCTTAAGGTAAGCAGCTAAAATACTCAAATTTTCTTTGCCTAACTTATTTTCGGACTTTATTCCAGGCCTTTAAATACGATCCCTATGAGAAAAAGTTCACGGTGGAGCAGTACGATCACATGGCCATGCAGGAGTTGCGTCTGTCCGCTGTTCAGCGTGCCAAAAAGGCTCGACGTATTGGCATTATACTGGGCACTTTGGGACGACAGGGCAGTGCGCGTGTTCATCGTTTTCTGGAGAAGCGATTGCATGCCAAAGGCATTGAGACCACCACTATTTTGCTCTCTGAAATCTTTCCCCAAAAACTGGACCTTTTCTGCGACATTGATGCCTTTGTGCAGATTGCCTGCCCACGTCTCTCCATCGATTGGGGTTCAGCCTTTACGCAACCTTTACTGAATCCCTATGAGTTGTCTGTGGTATTGGGTGATGTTGAATGGACGCCGCACAATTCTTCGCCCCGTACCAATGCGTATCCCATGGATTTCTATGCCAGCGGCAGTCTGGGCCCTTGGACGCCCAACTTTAAGCCACCGGCTTTGGGTGAATGTGAGAACAAACCATCGGCCGACTGTTGCGGACGTTGCACGCGTGCCGAGCTCGAAAAAGATGACTCTGGCAGGGCGGCCGCTTTGGCCGATATATTGGACTTTAAAAAGGGATAATCGCAGCAGAGTTTTTTCCTGGTATTGCTTACTAATTTAGTTAGTACAAATTTTGGTTTCTAAGTTATGTCTTATGTCATGGGCGGGCAACTATTTTGTGTTCATCAAAGACAACTTCTCAATGTTTGCAATGTCTTTCGTTAGTTTAAATGTTTAATTTAGATTTATTTAAAACAGCGTGGCAATTGTTATACAAAACAGCAAATCGTAAGCTATTTTTAAAGAAAAAAACATTAATAAAAGTGTTGCAAGGTAAAAAAGAGCTACTTATTGTTTGCTAAGTGGATGCTGGGTTCTACTTTAGAAGATTAGATAAGATTTTTTTCAGATGCGAGCCGAGAGAAGCAGCTCTTAGATAGATTCCGAAAGATTATATGAATGCCGATGAAAGCTTTTTTCATACTTGAACATGAACTGATGTATTGAAAGTGAAGGCGCAAGGTATACAATAAGAGTGACGACAGTCCAGTTTCGAGATAGATAGCGTAGTTAGGTGTGCTAAAAGGCAGGGCAAAGATTTTTTTGGTCGACAGTCAGGCTGCCATTAAAGCTCTGTCATCAAACGCCACAAAAAGTAACCTAGTCCGCAGCACGGTGACAGCCTTGAACCAAATCCAACAACTCTCCATCACTTTCGTCTGGGTATCTGGCCATGCCGGCATACCATGCCACGACACAAGAGGTAACGGATATACAAAGACCCCTGCAGGACATCATGACAGAAGTACATCGGAATTAAAGAACTTGGGCGGAACGACAATATCTCGCACCAGGCTGTTACATCTCCCGATCACACTGGCCCAGATACTCACCTAAAAGAACTTCCCAACTCCAACACCTTAGCAAAAACAGGAGTATAACTATGATCGGAGTCATAACTGGGGGTAAATGTTTAGTATAGGTCCAACATGGCCAAAAATTTTGAAAAAAATGTCCTGAATTGAAGAATTTACGTGCAGAAACCAGTTGAGGGTCACCCGCGGTTCTCTTGCAATTGAATTTCAAAGTTTACCTTTTTGCACATACAAAATATGTGTAATCTCATGTGCTTTTCGAATTATGTGTTTAAAATAAAATAAATTTCGTGCAAATTTGTCAAAGTCTGCTGAATATGGCTGAGAAATTGGCGTTTGTACGGGGTGCAAGTATTCTTGCTCAAGTTTTTTGAGTATGAGCTCGGATGCGTTAATGGTGTTCTTATGTCAACACAATGTCATCCGTAAAGAAAAATTGTGCGAAAAAAGGACCACTACTTTGGATATCTGGCGAAATTCCAGTTTCACAGTCTATAAAAAGCACCCAGATCGTATACATGCGATTTTGTTAGCTATTGGAAACCTTTAAGAAGAAAATATTATAAATGAAAATGTCCATTTTGAAGAGGTAATAAATAGATGCACCACATACGAAGAAGAAAAATTCCCCGACTTTTTTTTAATTTTCTACTGCTGCGCAAAATCGCGGAATTTTTCTTCGTATGTGGTGCATCTAGAACATCTATATGACAAACTACACAGGAAGAGGTAGAAGAGAAAGCGGTGGAAGAGGAGGAAGGGTTGGATGAGGAGGACGCGGTAGAAGGGTTTTAAGCGTATCCTTTGTGCGCAGTGTGTAAGGTAAAATTATATTTGTTCTTACATGGCAACAGCATTCATTTTGCAGTGACCATCTGACTTTGTTGAGCACATGTGGGCTAGGCCTTCTCGGGAAACCACATAAAGAAAAACGCGCCTTTAACTATACCTCAAATTGGTGGTGTGGAAAATAGTTCAGAGAAGTTTCATCTATTGTCGAGCGCCATTTTCACAGTCGGAAGCGAATAAAAAGAGGGTTAATATCCAACTTGTTGAAAATTTGCACGAAATTTATTTTAAATCAAACACATAATTCGAAAAGCACATGCGATTACACATATTTTGTATGTGCAAATAGAAATTCAATTGCGAGTACCGCGGGTGACCGCCAACTGTTTTCTGCACGTAAATTTTTCATAATTCGCGGTTCATCGAGAACATTTTTTTCAAAATTTTATTCCATGTTGGACCTATATTAAACATTTACCACCTAACCTAACCTATATGTTGCACTTATCATTCTTTGCTGCATTGCTGGGGTCTCTGCCATGATTACCATGTCGTCAGAGTAACTGAGGATCTTACATTTTTGGTCTCCTAGCTTGACTCTACCTTTCAGGTCATATGCTAAGTCCTCGACAAAAAAAAGCGAATAGGAGAGCGCTAAGGCATCCCTGTTTCACTCCTCGATTGGTCTCAAAATCCTCCGACAGGCACTCCCCAATCCATACTGTTGTTAGGTTAACTGTATACAGGCTTTGAATTATTTTAAGCATTTTTTTGCTTATTCCCATGTTGCTGAGTTTTAGAAACAGGCTTCTCCTATCTATCGTATCGAAGGCAGCCTTTAACTCCATAAAGAAGAGATACATTTTCTTTCCTCTAGAGTCTAGACAAATAGTCTCTTGCTGAGGATGTGAGCACAAAAATGCTGTCCACGGTTGAATACCCTTCTGTGTCGGTGAACGATTGACGATTAACAAAATTATTTGTGAACTATTCTTATTTTTAGTTAATAAAAATCCTTATCGCCAATCATATTCATAAAGTACTTATATTAATCGACACTTTTTCAGACGACACTGCGTTTATACGTGGACTTACGTTTATTCGTGATATGGTGTTTGGAAAGTGGGCATCCAGATGGAACATCAGGGTGAACTCGACAAAGTCAAGCTCTGTCACTTTCACCAATAGTCACCCCGATTTGTTTTTGTAAAAGGATTATTCTTTTAATTTGAGTTAAAGAGTTATTTTTATAATACTATCCTATCTATGTAAGAAAAGAGAGTGCAAAAACGGTTTAACCAACACTTTAACTTATTTTGCTCTTCCATTTCCACAAATTTAAAACAATATTAAAAGCTGTTTTTCTTTTGGTTCTTAGTAAATTTAATTTTATTGCAAACAATATCACGTATATTTCGAACATACCTTAAAAAAATGTATAAATTTTACTAAATAATTGGCTAATTTGTTTGTTTTTTTTTTTGGGTTTTTTTCTTTGTTATGTTTTTTGTTTTTGTATGTACAATTGAACTAAATAATTGATCTAGTATTAACATTTAAACAAAATATGTACAATTGAACTTAAAAATTTGAACTAGAATGTACAATAATTTTTACAAATTGACTAACATTTGCTGACACCACAAGCGGCAGAGGCAGCTCCAGACATCCATCGAAGAGTAAATAATAGCCAGTGGATGGCTTAACTTTCTCGACGTGGCCCAAAAACGTCATCAGGAGCCAAGGTCCAACAACTTGTTAACAGTTAGAGCGCATCGCTGGTAGTGCAGGTCGAATCTAGGTGGCGCTGGCTCTTTTATACGCTAGCAGGTAGATCAATATATTCCATATGACGGACACATTTGTTTTCGGCGCATTTTCCTAATGACTTTGACCTTGTCGCATTTGCAGCAAAACAATTTCCGTGGTAAAGATAAGCCTAGGTCTCAAATTCCGCAAAATGTGCAGAGCAATTAAGAAGCTACCTGAGTTTAGGTAGAGTTGCCAAATGAAAATTTGTAAGTCTTTTAAGGTTCATGATTAGTTTTTCCCAGGAAAAGAGAGACGTTGTCTCCATTTTTCAAATACAATCTTTAATATTTGGTAAAGTTCTTGAATTCTGATTTCTACTACACTTCTATACTAATCTATACTGATTTAACTCTTTATTGAAAGGAGTTTTAAGTTAAAAAATAAGTATAGTACAGGTTAAAACTAATCCATAAAGCCCATTTACATCCATATCGGACTGTAATTGTCAAAGTTAACGGCAGATAATGATAATATTCCAAGAATTAGTATTCAAAATTTTACGTTGGATGACACGCCCGTTTACGGCTAAATAATTGTACCTAGCTTTCCTATTTTTGGAAAATTTTGATTATTGAAGTATAGTACAGGTTAAAACTAATCCATAAAGCCCATTTACATCCATATCGGACTATATTTGTCAAAGTTAACGGCAGAGTATGATAATATTCCAAGAATTAGTATTCAAAATTTTATGTTGGACCGATAAATGATGCTATAACTTAGCATCCACATATAGGAAGTAATGACTTAAATCTATGGATTCTCTGAAGCAGGATTTGAGTATTGAATTGAGTTATTTTTAATTATTTTTTAAAGTTTTTCTTGAAAATACGTTTAAATACTCTTAACACTTATACTTAAGGTAAAATTTAATGAGTTTTGACTTTAAAAGTCAAAAAAAATTGAAAGGAGAATCCAAAAAATAAAATTAAGAAGACTGTTGGAGACCGAAACGAGCATAAATGAATTGAAAAAACGGATTTAACCAGAGATATAAAGCTCTTGGAAATAAGAACCGATTCGGTTCAGAGGTTTACACATTTTTTGAACCTCCGGTTGGGTTTATTAAATGGTTCTTTTAGCTAATTGAACCACGGTTTCGGCTTAGTTCAGATTAAGATTATTATATATTTTACGAGTCCCCGTTTCCGTTTTCGAATTTCCGAATATTATGATTTTTCTAAAGTGAATTTGCTTTGCGAAATGGAATTCATAGAAAACATTTGGAAAGCTTTAAATATATGAAGTCGGATATTCGGTCTGCGTCCAAATGAATTTCACTCAAACAAAGAATTATTCTATTGAATTGTCTGCCACTTGGGCATTTACGGCTCGTACTGTGCCTTACAAACTCTTCATATCGTTCAGTAAAATAATGTCCTGGGAAAAGTTTTATTAAGGTGAAGAAGCGCGACAGAATATAGCAAATATCGTCCTGTAGAGGGAATGGAATATTCATACAAATCAATTAGCAACTTCTAGATTTGTTGAGAAGTCGGTGTGCAATTGCAGGAGCCGATTTGGTCACACTGTTGTTGGCAGCTCAGTAGTGTTGGGTAAATGTTGTCCTTTTACTGAACATGTTCACTTGTTCTTTTTTTCTAAGTGAGTCAACTCACTCAAATTGCTCTCTTGTTCAGTTGTTCTTGTTCACCTGTTCTAGGTATATGGCGGAAGGTTCTGTGAGCGCATCAATTTTTGTTTTGTTTTTGTTTTGCCGACGGCATTTCTAAGGGGTTGGTTTCGGTTGCACTGACCGCGTTGTTGTTTTTGTTGTTTCAGCATTGCTTTTTTGTTGTACGCACATACGAAATTGGTTTGTATATGCGTCTTTTACTCTCGCGCGCTTAGTTCAAAATGTTTGCGCCATACTTGTTATAGACACTACATATAGTATATACCGCAACTCATACAACCTTTTTTTTTTATTTTGTTTTTTGGGATCCAATGTTAGCTAGCCCTAGAACAATCGTTTTTTGCGTCACATGCGTCATCTATAATATCTATAAATCTTTGGTACAGCCCACAGAAAAACACTTAAAGCAAGAAAGAGCAAGCTCACAAAGCGAGACACACAAAACAACTCACACAGCAAGAGAGACTGAGCAGCTCAAAGAACACAGAACAACACTTAAAGCAACACAGAGCAAGCTCACAAAGCGAGACAGACATAACAGCTCTCTGAGCAAAAGAGACCGAACAGCTCTTTGAACAACTCAAGAACAAATCAGAGCAAGAACAATTCAGAACAAGATGGATTGAACAAGATAGACTGAACAAGACTCGCTGAACAGAAAATTAATAATTGAAGATGAACATGTTAACTTGTTCAGTTTAAACTTTAAAGACCAACTCAATTTTGTTCACTCACTCATGAACCAACCAACACTACAGCTCAGCTGTATTCGTGTGACATGTTACTGTCAAACATGTTCAGTTTGGTCTATAATTTAACCATGAATCGACTTTCAAACGAACCACGCTTGCAGATTATTGAATTTAATTATCAAAATTCATGCTCGGTTAAGAAAGTGCATCGTGCACTTCTTCTTGGGCGACCTTCTGAGGAGGCTATTCGGAATCTTGCGACTAAATTTCGCACCAAATTTACATTATTGGACATTAAACCACAAACACGCATACGTAGAGTGCCGACAGACGAAAATATCGCAGCTGTATCCGCCAGTGTTGCTAATGACCGTGGATTATCGATTCGGCGTCGTTCGCAGCAATTGGGCCTCTGTTACTCCACTGCGTGGAGAATTTTGTGGTTGGTGTAGATTGTGGGCCGGAGGCATCATTGGACCGTACTTTTTTTTAAAGATGACGAAGGCAGGAACGTTACTGTGAATGGAGAGCGCTACCGTGCGATGATTACAAACTTTTTTTTTGCCCAAAATGGAAGAGCTGAACTTGGCTGACATGTGATTTCAACAAGACGGTGCCACAATCCACATAGTACTCGAAACCATGGATCAATTGAGGGGCGAGTTCGGTGAACAGTTTATTCCACGTTTGGGGCCGGTCAATTGGCTGCCTAGATCGTATGATAGAACGCCTTTCGACTATTTTTTGGTGGGGCGTTTTGGTCAGTTCGCAAATCTTAGGTGAAGAATGGTTCATGGTTTTATATTCGGATTCCGCCGGCGCATTCTGAATAGAAAGGAACTTTCTGTTCGATTTTAAGAAAAGCTTGTATTGTAATACTTAAGTACGGACTTGAATGAATCCGTCAAGACGATTTACATTACCCTGGGTTAACAATTGGCACAGCTATAATCAAACCGAAATCAAAAATGTGTTTTTGTCATTTTTTGTGGTTTTACTTTATACTTTACTTTAACAAAATGCATGCTTGTATTCAAATCAACATTAATTATTATTTTCAAGTGACCTGTACTTAAATCTAATCAGTCAAATGTGTCCATTTACTTAGATTCTCTGGCTTGCCGTGTAAAAAGCATGACAGTCTTTTTCCTGGCGTTTGATTTGGTAACCTGCAATTAACAAAAACGTTAAAGAATTGTTCTTCCATCTTATAAAGCATAAATTGCGTACCTTTCCAGTCTTCATTATCTGCTTTAGCTGCTCCACAGCCTCTTCTCGCTGGAGTTGAGTGTTTTGTAAGTTGGTTTTGAGATTGGCAATTTCATCGACTAACTGCTGGCGTTCATCTTTGAGAAAGAATACCTCTCGCTTCAGGTTGCTCCTAGTAAAGAAATTGTATATTAATATGGGCAATAATCTGTGTTGCTCAAAGCTTACACTTCAATTTCCAAATGCTTCACATAGCTATCACCTGCCGAGTCAATGATTTCGACATGATCTTCAGCATTTGTTGGAGGATTGAGCGCATCTAGAATTTGTACTTCCATTTGCACTAGCGGTTCATTGGCTGCCTCTAGCTCCTCCACATTACTGGCATAGTCATAAACCTCAATTTCTATAAGTTCATCAGCTACTGCCGGCAGGTCCCTCTGGTTCTGAGTACAATGTATTGTTTCTTCAATTGGATGATTTTCTTCCTTTTGTTTTCTCTTGCCGCGATCTTTTTTATGGTAAGGTTTCTCTAGCGCTAGCGTTTGTGGCCCCTTGATGGTGGGACAGGAACCCGGTTTCAGTTTGGTAGGATTTTTACGTGTAAAACCCAACTCGTATTGCATATTCCGCTCAAAATCTTCGGGTGTGAAATGCTCATTGCATATACAGGCTGCAAGAGGAATGTTTTCAGTTAACAAAATATTAATGTTTGAAAAGTTTATGTTTATTTACCTGTTGACGTGTTGATGGCCTCGCGCTCACAGAAATCAAACCATTTCTTTAGTTGCTTTTCATCTTTGGGAAAATGGAAATATCGCCACTTGTTGCGATTACCGTTTCGATTGTTATTGCCACAATTAGTTACGGCACAACGCATTTTAAATTGAAATTGAAGTTTAAACAAAATAAAAACACAAAATTTCTTTTTTTTTTGCATAAACAGCTGATCTTGTACTAGAGCTGGCATGCTATAGGTCTGCCTGCTTTCGTGTCACGAAATGTGACACTGACTTGTCTCTTACCCAACACTGGCCAATCAGCTGTTGCTGAAGTTATTTCCAGCATTTGGTTTTCTTATTAGATTTATTTATTGTTTACGATGTTAAAAAGTAGCAATCTTAATAGGTAACTAATATTTTGTATTTGTATTTATTTAATATAGTTCACAAATTGGCTGCCAGCATAACAGAAAGTGTGAAACCTAGTACAAACTCCGTCCAAATTATGAAAATATTTTAAGGTAGTGCTCCGACTTACATCTAGTGGGGCGGAGGCAAAGATTTACAATTGCTGGAAAAATATTAGATACATTGACAAACATGGAACCCTGAGAAATTAACAAGTGGCTTAAATCATTATATACCATGCTTATTACACAAAAAGGGACATTTGAGAAAATAGGCCTGCAAGTCTATCCACATACGATGGCTGGTGACATTGTTGTTCCCAGTTTGAGGCTTTTGCACCAACTCAATGAATTCGTCCCTGATTATAGAAGTAAGTTCGAGAAGGTTAGTTGCTGCAGACCGGGACCGGCACTTCATAAGTCCGTGCTGTGATGGAGACATAAGAGAGCAAGACTGACCACCCATAAAATTTCGGAATATCAGATCTATTTCCTTTATTATGAATTGGAAAAATAAAGAATTCCTTCCGGATATCAGAAAAATTGAAACTTCCTAAATCTTCCTTCAGACGAAAAGGAAGTTTTTACAATTTTCAGATTTTCATAAACTATTGTCAATAAACGATTTGCATACATTTCAACAGCGTTATCCACGAACTGGGTGACAGTACGAGCGATCCTGCCACCAACAACTCGCAAAAACTCTCGCAAGTTGAGTCTGATGACAATGACTGCTCTTCCCAGGATAAGGTAACCGACTGTAGTCTACAATTGTCGGCTGGATTACTACAAATAGCCGAACCGCCCTTGGACCGTGTACGGGGTCAGCTCAAGGAATTGATGTAAGTCATTGAATGAGGGGACCCTTTTTTAACAGTTGATAAAAACCATTTTTCACGTGGAACCCCCAGAGGGAAGCAAAATAAAATTTACATTGACTTGTCCAAGGAGAAATACAAACTGGATTGCAGTGAGGTGGCCAAGCTGAACGACATGGTGAGTGTATCTTATGTAAGATGGATATGGAGATGTGGAATTTTGTAAGGTGTGTACTCTATGGTAACTGTGAGACTTTGGTTTAACGAGTTCAACATGGTCTCGAGTTTGCTTTTGATGAGAAGAGGTGGTCGCCGAGAAAATCTTCTAAAAAATGCACGATACTTTCTGATAGGTGAACCAAAGCCCTCTAAGTGTTTAACTAATTGGAGGCTCAAAACTTTTACCAGGTCTTCAGAATGATTTAGAAACATACGCCTATGAATCGGTCACTCAAACCGAACCAGATAAATTATGACCTGACAAAGCTAAACCCGAATTGGATCTAGAGGTTTTGATAAAACTAATACCACTTCCTCCCACCATTGGACTGAAGCAAAAAGCAACACTGCGGAAATGGCCAGCAGAAGGAGTATGTAGAAGCTAAATATTAAATCTAAGGGACTCTGAAAAGTAAACGAAAGAGTTTTAGAGTATCATTTCAACAGGAATTACAATTCCTGGAGAAAACCCATGATAAAAATAACGCTGGGCATCAAGGTACAGTCTATAGAATGGGGTGGTGACTACTATAGAACACAAAACTGTTTTGGAAAACAGTCCAGATTTTCCGTAATTAGAGCTAAAATTGGTTTAAAATGTCTGTTTTGGCGATTTTTAGGAGCAATGTGTGGGAAACCCACCTAAATTATCGATCCTTTTTTGAAATAATTTCTTAGCTTCAAAAATAGGCATGTCGGAATATCTATATCGTTGTACGGACATACCTAATTGCTATTCCAAAATGTTCTAATTAATATCTGTTGATTTGTGTTGTTTATATAGAACTATACTCAACCATAGACCTTGAGCCAGCCAGAGGTAAACTTTGACTAAAATCAAAACAGGTCACTAAATCCCCTATACATGTATCGAATAACTTTTGACGATATTTTTGTGAATACTTTTTTTGGTTTCGGCCTCAGAAAGGGAGGTGTCTGCGGGCATTATCTTGGGTATTAGTAATATCAGTAACATAAGTAATATCCAAGAAAATGCCATCAGGGAACCTTCCTTTTTGTCCCGAAACTAACAAAAATATCCACCAAAAATGTATTCAAAAAATATTCGATATCTATATTCAAAAAAACGTATCCCAAACAATTGTACGATTTTTATAAGCCCTTTTAAGTACACGTTTTCGAAATGACATAACTTTCTACTGCCCAAAGGTATGTAATGCAGTATCAGTACAGAGGGTTATCCAATCGTATTGAATTCTTTAGAAAATGTTTAACAACTTCCATTGCATACTTATTGGGCAGTGAAAAATGTTGTCATTTCTAACACATATATTAAAAATGGTATATCTTCGCAAAAAAAAAAACGAACAAATTTCAGGGATAGTTTATTTTAAAGTTTATAAATAGTACATTAGGATAATATCAAAGAGAATCAAAACAAAGGCATAGGGCTCCACAAAACCCGTCTAAAAAGTTAAAAAAACGCATTTAAAGCAACTTTATGGACAATTTCCCAAAACAGATTGCTGTTTAGCACACAAAAATCATCTTTAGAAAAGGTAACAAAAAGGGAAAACTGAAACTAAGATTAAAAAAAAGAGGTGCTGCAAGACATTACCAAACTTGGTGTAAAGAATTGGATCCAGTTCGCGCAAATCAGAAATAAAGGGTAATTTTTATGCTACGCGTTATTCGTAACATGTGGTAGCTCCAGAAATGCTCAGTAAGGTTTGACATTTGACCTTGAATAGACTAACAGCGCTTGCAAACCATTAAATTTTATTCACAAAATTCGATCTGTGTGAGAGAGACGAAGCTCATTTTTGCCTCCATAAGAAGGTCAACAAACAGAATTGCGGAGTTTGGTCTGAAGAGCAGCAAGAGACAGTTCAAGAGCTGCCAATGCACACTTAAAAATGCACTGTTTGATGCGTTTTGTAGGCCGGTGGCATCATTGGACCGTACTTTTTCAAAAATAATGGAAGTGGCAACGCTACATTTAATGGAGTAAAGTACCGTGCAATGATTAACGACTTTTCTTTGCCCAAATTGGAAGAATTGGACTTGGTTGACAAGTGGTTTCAATAAGAAGGTGCCATGCGCCAATTGAGAGGCGATTTTGGTGAGCAATTAATCTCACGTTTTGGACCAGTCCATTGGCCGCCAAGATCATGTGATTTGACCCCACTGGACTATTTTTTATGGGGCTACATAAAGTCTCTCGTGTACACGGACAAGCCTGCCACAATTATAGGCCTGGAAGACAACATTACCGCTGCCATTGGTACTTGTTGAAATGCTGGAAAAAGTATGCCAAAATTCGAGCTTATGGATGGACCACCTGAAATAATATTTAAAAAGTAAATGGCAGGCATTTATGTATCGCTCCAAATTAATATTTCATTCACTATTGCAAATTTTCTGTTTTTTTTTTTATCAAATTGGAATTAATACCAGCGACCGATATCGTTAATGACAGGCCAAAAAAAAAGGAGAGGACCTATTAATAGACAACAGACACTTATTTTTAAGGTCTTAAGGGCATTGAAAACTAAAGTTAAGTTGACAGTCGAGGTACCTCTCGTTTTTGTACCTTGAGTGTGAGAGGATAGAAAATTCTGCGCCATCAAGTAAAGAAAATAGTACATAATACATACAAATAGTACATATAGTGCATAATACATATGCATTTCCAAACTGACGTGACGTTACGTTTGTACGATAAAATGTGGAAGTGGGTTTTGACTTGTTTGAGAAAATTGCAAAACTCTGCGAATTGGGCAAAGCTTTTTGTATACAAATTTTTTTGGTAGGATTTGAAATAATACGTTTATTTTCCAGGTAACCTTATTCAAAAATTTGTACCCAATTTTTTTTTATTTGCATAAATATCTGACGTGACGTTACCTCATTTTATTTATGTTGTTTTTGTTACAATATAAAGCAAAAACTTACAGTTAATTGCAATCACACAGTTTCTTATGGTGTCTTATGTAATATTTTTTATCAATCTAAAGGCATTTTTATGACTACAAAACGTATCCAAATGAGAAAAATTGCGCTTGCGCGACTTTGCATTCCGAAATGCTATGAATATATTTAAGATTGGCTCATATTAGTTCATTTTGATTGTTTCCTCATGAAAATATGATAATAAATGTGTTTTTAAGCGCTTTTAACTTTTTGGTCCCCGTGGACTTTTCTGTGGAAATGCCTATATTCTAAAAATGATCATGTTTTTTTTTTGGGTATTGGGTCAATTTTCGTAATTTATTGATTCGTCAGTCACGGTAAGCTTATTAATTTATATCAGAAATTACAACAAAATTTCTGGCCATTAATACCATTCAAAATTGATTTGAAAATTCGTCAATTCTGAGTATTTCAACCTTTTAAGAACTGCACAATTCTTTTGATAAAAAAAAAACACCCCTCTGAAACAGTTGGCAAAATATTTGCCTTAGAAATCCTAGCTATCTTTAGTTCTTATCAGCTGACAAATCTAATCATTGCTACAAAGTAACTTGTTAACTAATTAAGTTGTTTTACCATCCCATTTTTATGTAGATGAACGATGTCAAACGCTACAAAGAGAAACTGACGAGAATCAAAAAAGAAATGCAGAATATTTACCAGCGCACAAAAGACTTGAAGGTAAAGATATCAAAAAAAAAACAAAAGTCTTTATTAAGGCATAAAACACTTAAAAAGTACAAGTAATCAGCTACATTTTCATGCATACAACACAAGGAGAGTAAAACTTAAATTGAAACCTTTTTTTATTATCGTATTTTGTGGGTGTTGATTACAGAAACGCGCAGCGAATGTGGCCACATGCAAACAGCGCGATTACCAGCGCAAGTTGGAGAAGCAACAGCACGAGGAGTCGCTCATTGGTAGCCAGACGCAGTAGAGGTGTGAGAAACTAAGCTAAGCTAAGTTTATATAAAAAACATTACATTTAACAACAATATTTGTATACAATTAAGTAAATACTTTTTGGAGATTTAAAATAATAAAAGCAACCCATTTACTTATGCTAATTAACATTTACGAAACTAAACATTAATATATTTAAAATAGAGTGGAAACGACAAAAGTTTAACATTCTCACAGCACATGCATTTCGAGTTTATATTAATTTACAACAAATCTTGATGTGTTCGGCATGCTCAAATGAGTGGCGACTACAGAAATTAAAGCACATTTATACTAAACTAAAAACTAGTTCAACATGCAGCATCGAGTGGAAAGATGTCCTGGTAGCTGCCTGTTTTGGTTGATTGTTTGGTTGACTTGTTCCAATTTTTTGTTCATTATCAGCCTTTAGCTAACACTACTATATTCCTGTTCATTCAGCATGTGCATAGCATCTGTCGGTGCAAAATATTTGACAGTGCCTAAAAAATATTTGATATGAAGGAAGGAATATTCATTAGTCATTTGAAAATAATAATTTGTTTGATTATAAAAAAAAGGAAAAATAAATGTATTTTTATGGTTTTGTAAAGTTTTATTTATAAATGTTATGTTATTTTGTGTAGACTCTAGATCTTAAAGAAGTTATATAAAAATAATTTATATATTTTATTAAATATCTTTCGTCACAACAATTTTAGGATTTAAGTACGCTTATGCTACTAAATCTAGACTAACGAGAGCGTAAGTTAAAGTCGGCTCTAACCGACTTCGATATACCCGTTACTCATGGAAACAAATGTTTATTAGCCTTCCTGTATGCCTGAGGTGGGTCAGCCGAAAAGTATGCAACATTTTTTAACTCGGCTATTTATTATCCGCCAGATATTAATAGACATTTGTCAATTACTAAATCCAACATAAATGACTCCAAATTCATCACGATAAACAGATCAGACAACAAAACTTTTGAAAACGTCGGTCAAGCCCGACTATTACATACTCTGCACCCTTAATGTCGCAGCTCGAATTTGGTCACGAGTCAAACGGCCAGTTAACACACAACGCAGTGCGCTCTCTAAGTCTATCTCTCTCTCTCTCTCTCTCTCTCTCTCTCTCACTAAGATTGCTGCTGAACGCAATGCTTAGGTTATGGGTGGGGTGGGTGGTGGGCGTTAACTGACCGTTTTTTGCTCATAGCTTGAGTATCGTTCATCCAATCTTTATCATTCCTTCAGCAAATCGATAAATAATTTTGAGTACTAGATATCTCTAGAAAGTACGAACCATCTATCATCAAAACTGTAGGAGATATGACGTTTTTTCCAAATTGCGGGGGCGTGAGGGGGCGTGGCAAAAATTGAAAATAAACTTGATCTGCGTGCAGACAATAGGAGTCTACATTTAAAATTTGGTTGCTCTAGCTCTTCTTGTCTCTGAGATCTAGGTGTTCATACAGACAGACGGACGGACGGACAGACGGACAGACGGACAGACGGACATGGCTATATCGAATCGGCTGTTGATGCTGATCAAGAATATATATACTTTATATGGTCGGAAATGATTCCTTCTGGCTGTTACATACATTTGCACGACTTTAGTATACCCTTTTACTCTACGAGTAACGGGTATAAAAACTCGCTAGTAGGATTTCTAGACTATCAACTTGCTCTATGAATGAAATAAGAAATATAGAAAGTCACAATCAGCACTTTTTGTGTGGCTCTCCAGCGTGAACTGCCCTCCACTGGGAGTTGTATTCATGTGGAAAATTAGTTTGATTTGGAGAATGCAAAAGTTGATAACCTGAGATGTTGCATTTTTCGTGCCGGAAAAATTTAGTAATGCGATATTTTTGTGAGTTTTATAAGAATGGCATCATACCAAAAAGTGTTAAATCATTAACCTGATGTACATATCTGAAGATTCCCTAACTAGGCTTGTCAATATTTCTTAAAAAATATAAAAATTTGCAAAATATTGTTTTACTATTTCGAGTTCAAAAATATCGATTTATTGATACTAAGATCAAGACTGCAAACTGCTTTAAATTTTCAGAAGGTTCGAATTGGGGTCCTAGCTAGCTCACTAGTTCACTCTTGGTGAATTTGAGTGAATCGAAGAGACTACCTTTTTTTTGCGTTTAATTTATTGAGATTTTTAATACATCAATTCATAGTCGAATAGACCATTCTTTGGACCTTTTCCACGACTTTTAAAAGAGCGTGGTGTTTAAAATTGAAAGGTTATCTCTTCCTTTAAAGTTCGTTAATTTGCAATGTGAGTTGCGTTAATCACTTGACGTTCGCTTCATTATTCTTCTCGAATTTCACTTTGGATGGACCCATTTGGATTCCGTTTCATCCTGTTTATTTCCTTCGTTTTCCATGCACGCAAATTGCTTCCGCAGTCCTGCAGGAAATCATGGCTGTCTATTGGCGCCTACGAAAACTTAACCTTTAGCAGTTAATCTCAATTCTAAACGTATCCAATTGGAACACGCTGTACCAATTTATAAAAGAAGATTCTGCTTGTAGGCAGCGCATTATGGCAAAAAATTTCTCTGATCTCGGATCTCTGTAAGCATCACCTCATACCCAGTTTTTCAAATAAAGCCTCGGTTCGCGTTTTATGGGTACTTTTGTACTTGCAATACACAACGACAACAATTTTATTTAAGATTTTATGGGCTCAAGATAAAAATTTGGAAAATTCAGCAAATGTGGACTGGGTCATTGGGAACGCAATACAAAAAATTCACTTCAATCGGGCAATTGGTTAGGGTACCTCCAGAAGGAGTTAAACCTTCATTCTTGAATATCTTTAAAAGCGCACGGTAGATTTTTATAGAAATCGTTTTCTATGATGTTATAATGGGCTATGGCATATCCCTAAAAGATGGTACTCGACAGCCAAAAAATCGCTATATGGAGTACCAATTTTATATTCACCCACGAACCACTTCATATGGCCTATAAATCAGACGTAAATATAGACCGAACTGGGTTTTCAGATTCACCAATGAAATTTTGTTTCGCGGACTATAGGCAATTTTGTATCAGCAATTGCCTCTGAGCAACATTGACCATTTGGGTATCACAGGCTTCCCCAAAATTCTGCAATTAATCTTATGAGGAAAGTTCGTCATTGCAACCAAGAAAAAGTAAAATTTCAATTAAAATTGTCCTTGGTGGAAAAACTGCGGTACTAAGATGCCCTTAACTGAAGTATTTAAATGATACGATCTATGTCCTGCTGGTAATGAAGCACATTACTCATACAAATGATTCCATAATTTTGGTAAAGCTGGTTGTACCCTAAATGGTCAATGTTGTTCTAAGGCAGTTGCTAGTACAAAAATGCCTTTAAACCGCGAACCAAGGCTTCGTTGGAAAAACTGAAAACGCAGTTCTGTCTATTTTTAGGTCTGGTTTGTGGCCTATATGAATTAGTTTTTGGGTGAATCTAGAAGTGGGACTCCATTCGAGTACAATTTTTTAGGGTCATGCAATAATCCATTATAACATCATAAAAAACGATTTAAATAAAAATCTACCGTGCGCTTTTAAAGATATTCAAGAATTAAGGATTAACTCTTTCTGGAGGTATCCTAACCAATTGTACGATTGAAGTGAGTTTTTTGTATTGCGTTCCCAATGACCCTGTCTACATTTGCTGAATTTTCCAGATTTTTATTTTAAGCTCTTAAAATCTAAGATAAAATTGTTGTCGTTGTGTGTTGCAAGTACAAGAGTACCCATAAAACGCGAACCGAGGCTTTATTCGTAAAACTGGGTATGAGGTGATGCTTACAGAGGTCTTTTTTATCATAATTTTAGGGTCTTATGCCGGGTTTTTAAAAAAAAGTTGGATTTTGTCGAACTGCTGTGTTACACAGTGCCACAAAATTCAACTTTTTTTAATGCCTGGGCACGGGACCAATAAATTATGAAACTAGAGGCATCAGGGAGCCACTCCTCATACCCAGTTTTTCTTGATCACGTCATGTTCGCGTTTAATGGGCACATTTATACTAGCAACACACAGCTACAACATCTGTTGCTGATTAAAAAAAGGTGAGAGCTAAAATTTTGGAAAATTCACCAAAGATGAAGCGAGTCTTCACAATTGTTATACTAAATTCCCGCCTCCAATGGTCAAGCTGGTAGTACCCCGTCCATAGAGGTCTAACTTAGAAAATAGAATCAATGGAAAACCACTCGATAGAATTTTGTAAGATTTTAAATATATTGAGATGCTGACCAATAAAATATGTCCTTAAGAGATGGTAGCATGCATCGATAGTGGGTACCACATTTGACATCACCCATTATCGAGTCCATATAGGCCATAAACTAGAGATAAAAATAGACTGAGCTGCGTTTTTAAATACACCATCGAAGCCTAAGTTCGCGGGCTATGAGTATCTTTGAACAAGCAATTGCCTTAGAGCAACATTGACCATTTGGGTATCAGGAGCTTCTCCAAAATTATGAAATTAATCCTTTGATTAAAATAGTTTCATAATTTATTGGTCCCGTTCCCAGGCAATTTTGAGTGTTCCACTGTGTTATAAGTTTAGAAGATTCGATCGAGGCCTCCCAAATATATGAACCAGTTGTATGGCTTCAAGCAATCGATTTCAATTCGACAAACTTTTTGATCATGTCAAATGTTAAGTCATCTAATTTATCGACTCGAAGTTTGGAAAAGAACCTACAGATGTCTGAGGAATAAAACCAGGAAATATAATTATAAAATTAAAATCTTAAAACTTAAAGTCTTTAAGATTCCGTAAGTTATTAAAATGCAGGTAGGTAATGAGGTCACTATTTAGATAATATAACTTTAAATTTCATTTGAGAATACAAAGTAAACATTTTTTGGTAAGCATTGTATATGCAAAGGTAATTGACTGATTGGGTTTGTACTCTTTGGGTTGGGAAATGACAACCAGTCAGTATCTATATCATATCTTTAAAGGGTATTCAGGCCTGTCAGTGGCGTAGATGGGCGGCGGTTAAGGTCCAAAATATTGCGAAATTTGAAAATTTTTCGTATGACCTAAGCTTATTATGAAGATTTGATGGATGGCAATGTAGACCGGTAAGAAGGAGGTGTAGATCAAACGATTTAAAAATCGTTGCTCGGGCACCTGCAGGAGTCACCTAGAGTCGTAGAAACTCTGGAACACCTCATCTGCAGCTGCCCAGCGATCGCTGCGACAAGATAAAAACATCTGCACTCCACAAGTTTCACCTCTCTGAAAGAGGCGGCCAAGAGGTCCCCAAAAAAATTATTCGCGTTTGCCAAAACTTAAAAGATCTTCTTGGATTTCTAACTAAAAATGGTACCCAACAAAGCACCCGGCCTGACTAAGGACCGTAAGATCAATGTGTGGGGCCAGCCAGAACGGCCTACCTAATAGATGGCAATAGTATACGGGTGAATATAGGAAGCGTAGACCGACCTCATTCTCATTTGTGTTTTGATTATAGGTATAATAAAGACGACTAAATAGACGGGTAAATAGGAGGTATAGATCAAACGGTCCATAAAGATTTGATAGATAGCAATGGTATACCTGATTGTAGATTAAACGGCATAAAAAATTGCGAAATTTGCAAAGTTTTATGAATTTCTGGAGTCTTTAAGATTTGATAGATGGCAGTTGTAGACGCGTAAATGGTTGAAGCGAACTGTCGAAAAAGTCGCGAATTTTTTTTTGGTTTTTGTATTAGCTAGACTATTATGTAGAGGGGTAACTTAACGTGTCAACATCAAACGGTCCAAAAAATCAGGAAATATCCTAAATATTAGTTCGAACTATCACGAAGATTTAATAATTGGCTATTCAAGCAGGGTCAATCGGTATAAAAAAATTTCAAAATTTCGTCTGTTCTCGTTTTCGAATTCTTTTAATCGGAATTGGTAAAATCTCTGCATATCAAGAAACGATTGAAATATTAGTTTAAAACATTTGAGGAGAGCAAAATTCAGTAATTCTAGATGGTTTTTCAAAAACAGGAACAAGTGGAAACGGCCCTAAGAGACTTCTTTGTGAATCGTATGATTGTACTCAGGGGACGGTTTTACATACGGAAGGGGGGATAGGAACTATTTTAAAAATCTGTAACTATATATATATATATACTTTCATTTCGTATTTGGTCAAACAATATTTCTTTATATCAATGCGATATTGACAACCCTATTCCCAATAAGAGTTGGGTCTTATAAATACAAATCTTATATAATATATTGTAGTTCTTATAAAAGGGTCTTTACACTCGAATCCCTACTACTTAATTGGATAAAATGTGAAAACAGGAATATATGTTGGTACCTCAATGAGTCTTTTACAAGGTGTCGTAATACTACGATAGTTTTTAATAATTGTTTTTCTTTTTGTTATTATGAACTTTGGTACTGCTTTGGTACTATAGATTAAATTTCACAAATTTCAAATCTGATTTGCAAAAATGTTAGCAATGTTAATTGAATGTGGAATTAACAAATTGTTATGGTAGACAAAATATCGATGGGCACTATCAGTGATTTCATTTATTTATTTACAAAATAGTTTTGTTGTAGGAATTAGAAAATAAGGAAAGCCTCAAGGGGCAATATCAAAATCCAGGCCTCAACTAAGTGACAAATTCGTGGTTCTTCTGTATAACTTACAGATCATTTCTAGGTAAAATCGAATCTCTAAACTTTATACTTGAGCAATTGTAAATTGGAATTGGATCCCTGGCATTTTCTTCAGCTCAAATCGACATCACTGAACCCATCGGCTCCATTTAAGTTAATATCTTTGGACTTGTCTGCCGCTGCTGTAGTAGTTGTACTACCCTTACCATTTTCAGCTTCATTGCCCTTGCGTTGAAGAAACATTTGAACCGACACATGGATAAGGAAGATAACAAAGGCGGCAATACCGAAAATCTCAAAAGTGGTACGAGCACCGACAGCCTCAAAGAGTAGGCCTCCAATGAGACTGCCCATGGATACGCCCACACCCTCAAAGATGGCGCCCACAAGGCTCTGTGAAAAGAAAGAAAAAACAGCTGATTAGTTTTGGGCTTCAGCTCACAGAAATCACACAAGTCTCACCTGCATGGTGGCCTCTGTGCCGGGTGGTGCCACAATGCTAGCATAGGAGGCCATGGTGGCATAGAAAAGACCAAAGGTTACACCATTCAACAGCTCTATGGGCAATATATACCAGGGATTTTGTAGCATGGAATACAAAATGAAACGCACGCCAAAGCCAAACAGCACCAGGCTCATGGCATTCACATGACCAATGCGCTTCAGTATCCAGCCGGATAGGAAGAAAAATGGCAATTCGCCACCAAAACATTGTATGCCCATGACCAGACCCTCCAGGGTCTTAATCGAGCTATCACAACCCTCATAAAGTTTATCCAGTTGCTCCAGATAAATGAATAGAAAGTTCCAAATCAGAGCGGTGCCAAATCCAATGGCCACACACCAGAGAAAGAAGATCACACATCGCAGCGAGAGAAACATTTGACCCACATCCTTCAAAATGTTGGACGACAGATGAGTTTGCGTGTGCTGAAGGAAGGATGAGTCCATATAAGTTGTTCAGCTTATTCAACCCAACAAACTCACCTTCAGTTTGCTGGAGGCAAACACATCAAATCCCAATATAATCAATGTCATCCAGAAGACAATCGTATAGTTCTTGTTCACTTCACCCACCGACATCTGATCCACTAGAACGCCCGCCAGCACGGCCATCAGTCCCCAACCTAGCGAACCGCATAGGCGCTGCTTGCCATACAAATGATGACGATCTCCCAGTATGCCAAAGCATATGGCATCCCCTATGCTGACCACCACGGCCATACCGATCCAGCTGATTATCAACATACCAAAAAAGAACCAAAACTGAGGCAGACCCATGGCACTGTGGGTATTTATCACTGCACTTTCAGCCAGCTGATCCTTCACGTACTCGTCGTGGCAATTCATTTGGCATTTGGCCTCAAAATACTTTTTCTCCTTGGGGCAATACATGGTCACATTTTGTCCTCCCACTGTGCCGTGATCACGGGGTACAATGAAATGCAAACACTTCATATTGTCCTCCAGTTCGACTATGTCCTTCATGCTTATGATGGTGTCAAAATCCATCTGCGTATTTGTACGATTCGCTGCACAGTTTTCGGTTTGATTCTTTAACCAATCCTCACATACAATGTCCCACATATAGGGTTCGGCCTCGCATTGCATGTGGCAGGCAAGCGATTGGCTACCATAATGATTCTCGAGATCCTTTTTCACACACTCTCCATACTCGGAACAGTATCGTACATTAACCGCACCCGCATGGCAATGGAATAGCACCTGGGGCAGGGGTTTCTCGATGGCCGGTACAAACATGATCATAAAGAAGGCCACAGCGGTGAGTACCTGACCGCCCAAAAAGAGCGAGCGATGTCGATGAAATCTGTAAAATGCAATTGGTATCAGGAAAGGAATGTTCGTTGTATGAATTCATATTTTTCTCATTAATCATAAATAGATTTAGATTTAAGATCAGGTAAACTGAAGTTCAGATTCTGGTTTAGTACTGATCCTAACGTGATTATGAGCAGTGTGTAACCTTAGATATGTACAACAAATTGAACGAACTTTGGAAAAGGTGTGGGGTATAACAAAAAGTCTTGTGAAGTTCAGTTTTGAACTAAACTTTTGAGCTGTACTCTGTCTCAGATTTAAGTTCGTATTATTCAAAAAGTTCAATAGTTTAGTAGTTCATTCTACAAGCCGCACATTCGTTGCTATTTGACGCAAAGAGATAGCAGACGCGTATGGCCTTCACGCATGGCTTATGAGCAACGTAAAGCAACTTCTTCTCTTTCTTTCAGAGCGAAGGTTTTGTAATTGGCGTGTGCGGACCTGCAACAACAACTTCATATGTGTCTCTCTTCTCTCTCTCCTATGTCTTTGGCACATAACGCAAACAACAATGTTGCATATGCGTCGTCAGTGGCCGAACGTTTTTCGCTATTCACGCCGACACACCCAGTGTGTCACATACACCATATGTTGGTATGATATACACAGATGTATGGAAATCTTTATGATTTATATGCTTTTTCAGACTGATATTCGGAATAGGAAAGCGCGTCGTAGACATCATGACATTAACAATCTTCCTCCACAATTGGAAGATGCTTTCACATGTGCATTGACAGTAGTTCATCATTATTTTGCAATAATAACTGCGGTCCAATGAAATTACGTTGGACACATTAATAGAAATTCATTTTCGTTAAGTTGTAAGTGGTTTACCACCGCATAAACTATCTTTAAAAGTCAACTGAATAGTTTTACTCATACGTGAAATCTGAATACAAAGTATGCATTAGTTAATGGAACAAGAATGCAAGTAAAATGTCTTAATACCAACTCTATTGATTGTGAAGTTTTAGTCGGAGTTTCATGTGGTAAGCGCATTATAATTCAGAAAACATTTCATTTTCCCCAAGGACTCAATTCCCAATAATACCAGCATTTGCAATGACCATCAATAAGACCCAGGGACAAACATTCGAAAATATTGTGTGTCACACACACACACAAACAAAAATCGGGTTTCTCTTTCTATTTCTTGAGGTTGTTGGTGTTTGTTGTTACGGCCACGCGGCCGTAAGCTCATTGTGGGTACCCCTAATTCAAGAGATTATTGTTGCTCGATCTTCGCTTAATGTTTCAGTCGTTAAATGATCCAACCCAGCCAGCCATATGCGGAGCGCTCCGAAGCAGGAGTGAAAAGGGACTCCCAAAGCAGCACCTCGAAGGATCGTTTTCGGAGCGCTCCGAAGCAGGAGTGAAAATGGAGTCCAAAAGAGCACCGCATGGTATCGTTGAGGGAGCACTAAATCCCGTTATGTCAATTTATTATTTTGTTGATGTTTCTTTTGTTCAATAATAACGAAAAATAAAAAAAAAATAGAATATTTATTAATAATAAATAAAATTAGGAGCATTTTGAGAAACCGTAGGGACTCGTCTCCGGACCATAATCGGATCACCGAAACCAATCCCGAAACACTCCGTCTACTTTATCTTGGGATGATTTAAGGAGTCCTTTTCAAAAAACCCTAGGCTAATAGAAGAGTCCGCACGGAGCCTTTGCGGGTTATCTGAGTGAGCATTCTGGGACGCCGAAATCTCTCATTTGAGGAATCCTTTAGGCACACTTTTTTCATATATATTGAAAAGGCCCTTTTCTCCGGCGGATATGCTACTTTGGGACACTCCCTAGGAGGCTCAGCGCACCGTACAGTGAGTCTTAAAGTAGCACCTTGCAGACTCCACTGGTTGGCTGGGAATTTTTCAATAATTCAGTCTTTCAATAGTTCTTCGTTCAATAGACCAGCGATGCCCAGCCGTATGCTCTTTGGGTACGTTTTGTTCTTATAATTGCACCTAACATAGGAAATCAATGGCCGTGTTCAGCAGAACAACTTGCTCCCTGATCAAGTATAAATTTGTAATTATCTTAATACTAAACTCGAGAGATGCGGCATCATAATAGCCAATTTGAGATATCATGATACAGGAGCATGTATCAAAGAAGGAGAAGAACTATTCGATACAACATTTTTTTCTGATACCTGCTCAGGGATCAATTATTCTGCTGAACACGCCCAATGATAGTATACATGCAGGGCGTGAGGTATACAAAACGACACACATGCAAACGATTTCGTGTGTATGCGTCTCGTAGAACAAAAACCGGTTTTGTTCTCTTCTTTGATTGGTGTTTTTGCGCGCGCAAGCAAACTGACCAACAACAATTTCATGTGATTTTGTTGTTGCCTTACCCAATTTCAATGTGATTTTCATATTGGTATTGGTGCTTTTCATTCTGAGTATTGGTGAGTGCTCTGACGTATGCTTTTTTAATACTTCAGTCGTTCAATAGTTCTGTCTTTCAATAATTCAGTTATTCAACGGTTCAGTCTTTCAATATTATAGCAGTTTAATAGTTCAGTCCTCAAATAGTTGCTGGCTTCCACTAGATGGGACGCTTCAGGTGCAGTGTCAAGTGCATCTTGATACTTGCTTTTTGAGTTATGAACAAGAATATGTTACTTAACGCTATGTGAGTTCTGTAGTTTGAGTCGATGAAACAGTAAACTAATGATATTGAACTAATTCAGAAGAACTCCTAAAGTAAATTTTCAAGTGGAAGTAGACTGCTCAACTCTACATGTAAGCTTGTTGCACTGGATACACACTGCTTTTTTTTTACCGATTGTTAACCAATCGTTACGTTCGACCTAAGGTGTGTTAGATACACACTTCAAAGATCACCGGTCCATGCCATATGCATGGTAGGAATCTTAATACTATTCTAACCTTCCAACGATGGACATTTTTGTTTTTGGATAGAGGCATTGGATTATAAAGAGACATTGGAATGAAAAATACGCGAGCCGAACCAGAACCGGAAGCGGAACCAATAAAAATATTTCGATTTTTACAGAACCGGTTTTCGAGAACACATATTTTTAGAACCGAATCACAACGATACGCACTGGTATACCCGTTTGTGTGGGTCTTCGCCACAGTTGAACGCCGAATCCGAATGGCAAAGTTTGAAAAGCTTTTTTATGGCAACTGGCGCCAATAGCTGATAAAGGTGATCGTTTGTGCAAAAGTTTTTAAAGATGGTTTAGATCAGTGGTGTCCAAAATGCCAAAAACCTATCCCATGTGATGGGAGCTCATAATTCTGCCGGCATCGTGGCCGACACACGTATAGAGAGAGAAAATACGTGTGTTCTATAAATAGCACGCTCGGCGGCTTGATCTCTTATGATACGTGTGTTCGGCTATTTGTTCTTTCACGAGGCATTTGGTCGTTTGCTTGTTGTTCATGTTGAAATGTCACACAAACAATCAAACGTTTAATTCGTGTTTCGCACACAAGCGCAATGCTTGATTGTGTGGGTTTGGACACCACTGTTTTAGATTGTCATAAAGACGGGTAAGTATTCGGGTAAATGGAAGATGTACACTAGTGTTGTGAAAACATAGATAGCACTATCGATACTATCGATGTTTGTGTATTTGGCCAATCATCGATTGTAGTGACCCGCTATCAATGTATGGTAGCAGAAAATTGCGCATTTCTAGAAACTTCATATTGTAACAAGGTAAGAGTAAAATTTTAGTTGATTGAACTTGAATATATTTGATTTCATGTTAATTTAGATTGTTGGTGTTGGCAGAAGTTCGGGAGAAGGACAATGGACAAGTTTTTGAATAAAAACTTTTCGATAGTACTATCGATACTAGTGAAATACTATCGATGTTCAAACTATCGATGGTGCCCACACTATCGATGTTCAAACTTTCGATGGTGCCCACAATCGATGTGTTCACAACACTAATGTACACCGAACGGTCCAAAAGCTTTGGACCAAAACATCTCGAAATTTGCCAAATTCTTAAATGAGTTTAGATTGTCTTAAAGACAAGTCCAAAAAATAGCAAACATTTAAAACTTTTATAATGAGGTTTGATTAAAATGAAGACGGGTAAATAGCCGTATGGTAAAGATTGAAAGTTCTGAAAAATTTCAATAATTACTCAATTTTTGTATGAGTTTAGTTTATCTTGAACACGAGTGAATAGATACATAGATGGTTAAAATCGAAAACTTCACAACATCGCGAAAACTGCAAAATTTTTAAATTGATTTTAGATTAATCATAAAGATTTGATAGACGGCAATTGTAAAGTAAGCTTCACTTTGTTGCTTCGGTTTGTGTTTAAAATAACTAAGCGGAATCGATTTGCGAAATAAACTAGAACCTTATAACCGTGCATCGTGACATAAGGGAACCGTAACCAGAACCGAAATACGATTTAGTTTGATTCCCCGCCAATAACTATTCTGGGCTTTAAATAAATAAAGTACACAAACTTTCTCTACATGAGCTTCTTAAATTCCTTCATGCGCTGAAAAGGTTTCGCAATTTTCTTTCCATTTTAATTTTTAAGTATATTAAAATAAGGCACGAACGAAAGTATCGATTTTTTAACTCCATTTCTATACCGTTTAATCCAGCCACATATCATCATCATAGCTGGACATTTTTATAGGGTACTTAACTATGCATTTATCTTACCGATCTGCCATGTAGCCAAACAAAGGCTTTGCCAGCATGCCAATAATGGGTAAAATCATATACATGGTACCCACAACGACTGAGGAGTATCCCAACTGTTGAGCCAGTGTGGGCATAAAAGGCACAACGG
Source organism: Lordiphosa magnipectinata (assembly GCA_037044535.1). NCBI lineage: Eukaryota > Metazoa > Arthropoda > Insecta > Diptera > Drosophilidae > Lordiphosa > Lordiphosa magnipectinata. The sequence continues at coordinate 99,170 of JBAMBO010001662.1, read as the reverse complement.
GTGCGGTACCTGAAATGATATGATAGATATGTACATATTTAGTCAAACAATATTGAACATGCGCCCACAGATTTACCGACATGAAGATAACCCAGCAGAGACAAAGGGAATTCTAATCCAAACTATTGAATGATGATTTAGCAGTAAATCATGAAAATATGTACACCAAAATGGGTGTTTATGACTGATAAGTGAAATGAGGCACCGCATGTAATTAACCTCAAAGTCGAAGTCCAAGCACAGCAAGTAGAGTGGGATGGAGTGAAGCGAATTGTATGTAGTCTTAATTAATTGAAAAACGTAAAGACATAACTTTTAATTGCTGAAAGTGGTTTAGTTTTGTGGAAAGGGGTTGGGCTCCAATGACACTGTCGTCTACTGACATGCCTTTAAAAGACATTTGACACAAGTTTCGCTTTTATTTTTTTAAGTAATTGTTGACAAATGGAAACCATCCAGGGACGGATTTTTGTAAAAAGCCAAACCAAAAAATGAAACTTTATAAATATTCTTGTTAATTCATTTAATCATCAACCACAATAACAACAGAACAACTTGCTCCCTGATCAAGTGATGCGGCATCATAGTAGCCAATTTGAGGTATCATAAGGATACAGGAGCATGTATCAAAGAAATATTACGCTAGTTTAAAGTGATGCTGCTCCCTCCATTTACTTATAATTTAAGATTCATGTTCAAATGCCATCCGTAAGTCACATTTTCTAAGCTCCGTTCCTCCCCCCCTTTTCTTTAAAAAAGTTAAATTAAAGTGTACCACCTCAGACTTTTTCGCTATTATCAGTTGCAATTTATCGTAATTTCAGCTATCGTAATCTCTGTCTAAGCTTTTAAGATTCAACACATTTGTGAATTATCAAACAAATATTGAATAAGTACAGCTTATCACGAACACAATTATTGCTAAGTATATTTGACAATTTAATTGTTAAAACAATTACGCTAAATGGTCTCACTTATCTGTACTCTTCTACCTTTTTCATTTTTGATTTTTTAAATCTTGATTTTCTTCAAGCGAAAAAAATTTGAAAAATTCGTTTCCAAAGAGGTAAAAATGTCCGAAAAAATTTAGCATAGCTTAATTTTTTTGTAAATCCGGAATATGCGAAATAATTGCTCATCTATTTTTCCGATATTAGAAAATTCGAGCATAAGGAAAACGAAATTTGAAGTGCGAATAATTTTTTTTCTTCATTCCATTTACTTCAAACCCGAGTTGTAAGCCAAGTATGTAAACATTTTTAGAAAATCCTGTGGTGAGCGGCGGGCTCAAGGATAATAGTTGGTTTTAAACCTGTCTACATGAACAAATAAACAGATAATTAATTCTAATAATTCTAAACTTTGTGAAAATATACTCCCACTCAAGGACGATCCTCATTTTAAACCTTCTTAGAGAATGGCCCGCGATGGGATTTCTAATTGATCTGAAATAAACTTGGTTCTCCACGTGACGGGATGAATTTTCAATTCTGAAATTTCCATGGTCATTGAGAAGTTCATTGGTGCAGAAGGCAATTAAGGAGAGTACAGAATGCCATTTAATATGTAGAATGGGATCCAATAAGGCCAACAAAATTAATCTTCTAACATTTTCCACAAGTTTTTTTTCTTTCAAACCAGGGCTTAATAACGGAACCGGAAACGTTAACCGAAATAAACCGATTCAAATCACGTACCGGAACCGGAACCGATAGAAATATATTTTTGAGAACCGAAAACCGTTTACCGTTATTAATGGAACCGATAGAACAGTTTCGGTTTTTTTCGCCACAGCGCATCGTTGTTTTGGTCACGCTTTGGAGATCAACCTACAGGATGCTAAAATATTTGCTGGCGGAAGACATCTTCAACATTTGCTCCAGATTTTCTTCTGCACCAAAATGTGTGGGACTCAGTTCGCGAAATTGTACGCAAACTAGAACCAGCGGAGGTTGCCACAACTAACTTCAAGCCTTCAAGCAAAAATAAGCTACTGGATTCCATTAAGACTTTCTCGCAGTTAACCGTGAAAACATTCTTAACTGGTGGTCAAAATCCTCCCATAATTGTATGAGATTTCAAAAGTCATGCTTTCTGTTTCAGTTACAAAGGTTAGAGTGAAACGCCTATTCTCTGGCGTAATTTATAATGAATCGCTAAGAAGTTGTATGGACTCAACCACATTGAATGCAATTATGTTACTGCGAGCAAATCACAAGAATATATAGTGGACGTATAAAATTCGAAGTTAAATTTAAAAACAAATAATATTTAATATAATATATATGAGCATATAATGTAATCATAAGTTCTTATTTGTTAGCTACGTAAAACAAATACGAAATATGAAATAGTCTATATAATTTTACTTTAAATGTGAAACCATTCATTTTGTGTTTAATTTTGATACGTTTTATTATACAGGAATAAAATGATTTAGATTTATCTCAGAATTTAATTTTTTCAATATATACCGAAATAAAAATCCGGCTACAGTATCGAAACCGAAACCCAAAATTAATTGAAAACCGAAATAGAACCTTTAATCGGCATTCAGCCCTGTTTCAAACTCATAAATTGTAATGAATGCGAATTCTATACTGATCGGAAGAACGGAAACGGAAAAAAATTGGTACAGAAATAATTTGGAACAAAATAAGTATCACTGATTTATGGACATTTCTACAGCTTCGAACGTGACAAAATTACGAGTTTTTTAACCTTCATTGAAAAGAAAAACGAAGAAAAATTAATAAACAAATTTCCGCATATTGGTTTTTGGATAGCACTTTATTTAATGTAAAAGCTGGGAGTATACAGTAAGACCCCAAGATACAGGCAGACAAAAAGACATACGCAACGTGACAGAATTGGGAAATGCGTTTTTTCTGCTTTCACAAAAAAGTAAAAGATTGCTGAATACGTTTGAGTCTTTTAATGCAACTAATTTTATTATGATCTGCAATGATGTAACTATATAATTAATGTTGGACTTTCTTTAATGACGTACTTCTGATGTTTTTCATAAATTTATATCAGCCAACATGGCTCAATTACAATTCCAAAAAAGTTTTGTGATTCAGAGTCCAACCGGTTTTAAATCATAAAATTTTTGCGGTTAATGAAATTGAGAAGTTTCTGCATTATAAGGTAAAATTTACAGCTAATTTTTTTTAGAGATATGCAGTTTCTAGCACCAGGTTCGGGTTCAGAGTGATACATTTTTCTGGAATTAATAAATTTTTTCCATTTGATCTCTTGTACTGAGAATATCGGGCTTGTCCCAGAAATCTCTAGAGATTTTCATATATACATTAGCATTTCAAATTAAAGCTGTTTGACTGTTTATGTGAAGAGGCACTAATATCCCCGACTACTAGATCAGATGACGAAAGTTAAGCGATTTGAAACCGCCTGCTCAAAACTAAGTAGAATTAATCCCAGGTGAACATTTCTCACGAACATCATTTGCTTGAAAAGGAGTAAAAATGAAAATATGGCAGCGAAAATTAACACAATCATGACCTTGATGGCGATACAAATTAGCTTAAAGCATTATTTCATCATTTTGGGGGCAATCAAAAAATTGCAGCCACAATTCGTTGCTCATTTGGCCACGTGTTCACTCTACAAATATTTTTGACAAATGATGTTCGTGCATTTGTTCCCATCCATTGACGAACATGTTCGCACGAACATAGAAACGTTTCTATTCTCTGCGAACAAAAAGTCCAATACAAAAGTCTGTCACGAACACCCCCACTAACGACGAACATTTCGACGAGCACAACAAATTCGTCGAACAAGTTCGTGTGTGGATGCCCTGCTTAACATATCATCAAGTATACGGTCTTACTCTTGTCACTTTACAAATAAAGTAGTTCTTTAGTTCGAAGTGCAAAATCTCTAGAGATTTCCAGGACAACCCTGTATATGAGTTTTGACATTTTGACAAAACGCTATCTTGACACTTTAAAATGAGGATTTCACTTGAAATGTTAAAACTAGATCGATTTGGCTACTGTCTCTTGCATACTAGTTCTAAGAACGATACAGAATCAGAATAAAATAAGAACAACATTTTATCATCTATAGAAATACCACTTTTTTTTTTGCAAAAAAAGTGAAAAATGTGTATCTTTTTCCTGTGTGAAAACACTTTCTTGTCAGACTGTAGCTATGTTTCAGATAAACTAACAATTTATTCTGTTATATGTTATTTTATATGACAGATATGCAGGAGATGTGAAATTGGCCTAAGATTGTTCATTTATCTGACAGATAGCAGCTATCTAGATTCTAGATGTTAAATCGGCCCTAAATTTTAAGTTTATCTAACACATAGCAGCTATCTAGGAGATGAGAAATCGGCCCCAAAATGTGATAAGAAAATCATACTGGGTTATTAGGTGACACAAGGTTACGGGCGAGATAAACAAGAGTGATTCTATGCCTTTCGTTAAACGGTTCTAGTAAAATTCCCTTGAATTTCACACCTGCTAAGAAGATTGTATTAAGTTGGCTAAATCTCTTGTAAGTCTCGATTAAGTTTTGGCACTACTTTTTAACAGAAAATTCGGGATGATATTTAATTTAAAAGTTAGCTTCGGCATCAAATTTAAGTTCGGCATAGGGACAAACTTGAAGCAGATTTTGTGATAAGAAAGCTGACTTCAATTTTTGTTAAGAGTAACTAGTTTATTAATAAAGAAAATAGTTGTATGTAGACAACAACAAAATGCCAACCCTCGTACTGGAGAAATAAAGCACGTGCTTGTGATAGTTGCAAGGCCGGCAGCTGTTTGTTCCGGCCCTTGGTTTGCCCCCTTAACGCTGATGTAAGCGATTCGATTCAAATAGGTAAGATTAATGACTTTAACTTAATTGTGGACTACATTGTGCCATTTCCATTGCTACTTACCAGCATTAAAGAGAAAGTAATGCGCCTTCATTGGCAACAGCTCCTTATCGATATTGACCTTCATGTTGGCGGCTTTTTGTGTAATTATGGTATTCTGGAAGTGCTATCTGCGCAATTAAGATCAGCACAATTCTGATTCTGATTCAAATTTGTTGATTCATTCACAAAAACTGCTTATCAAAGCATAAATTATCAGAATAGTAGCATACAAGTGCACCCTTATGCTTATGCTTGTATGTATGTATGTGTGTGCAAACGCGATCACGTTTCTTTATTTCCAATAGGATTAGAGGGTATCAGCATTTCATGATTCACTTTAATCACAGCCTGTTGCTTTTGTTTACAATTATTATTTGTATTATTTTGGATAATTCACTACGCATTTTAATACTTTTGAGCAGCAGCACACACACACGTCCGCCACGAACTGTTTCAGCCACTCAACTAACGGGGAGAAACGGCGACTGATTGCACTAACTTTTATTCGTGTGTGATTGTGGACACTTGTGGCTGTTGCTCTTATCTGTGGCCCACTAATTTATGTAAACTAGATACGCCCACAACTGATAATTGCATTGACCAAAGCGCCGGTTAGCTTTGCATATGCAAAAGCAAAATATAAAAATATAATGGACGGAAAACAGCTGTTTGCCTAGGGATGGGCGGCACATGCGTGCAATATATTGCACGACTTGCAATGTATCGCACGACTTGGTAGTTTTTCAATAAGCTTTTGATATTAATTTTAATTAACGAAAAACACAAACTAATAAAACGGGAAAAGTTCGGAGACCCTACCGGAAACTGAACACATATTTAAAATTTTTGAAACATAAAAACCCTGCTCTAGTTTTGGAACAGAAAGTAAGTTTTATCTCAAATTTTGTTTCAATAAAATTTCATACAGCCTTTTTCTTAATTCCAATTTCGCAACATTTTGTTATTTAGAGACCAAGCCGCGAAATTGGCATTAAGAACAAGCCCAATTTATTTTGTTTTGGAATCTATGTGAACGATTTTTGAAAACCATTTTCATATATAGTCAGCTTGGTGTTTTGTACAATTCTTCTCTGGTACTAAAAATCAAGAAACTTAAGTTTTAACAATGACACTATAAGCATAATTAGTTCTAATTGCGTCCAAGACAAGTGCAGACTATTTTCATTGAGTTCAATCGTAGATGTGACTATAGTGCTGCTGATAGACGTGGATATAGTTTTCCCTCTCTTGCGGCGTCATTTGAGCAATCAGTTTGTCATCCAACTGATCCAAAGGATGTGGACGTCCAGCGACCAAAACGGTGGGCACATCATCATCCTCTTCGGCTGAATCGGAATTAATGTAGTGGTCGTCCTCGAAATCGACATCGGCTGTGAATAAAACCATTTAAAAGTTAATACATTTTACGAATAGACACACACTAAATTGAAACTTACGTATCTTGACATTATCTATATCCTTCTCATCATCGCTGGAATCACTGGAATTGGCATTCGATGAGCCCACACGCAGGCCCTTCATATGCGTCTCTTTTTGACCCGGCTGCTTTTCGTGCTGCAACAGCACGGACATAATATCCTCATTCTCCTTTTTATTGCGCTGATTTCCGCCCGCTCCTGAAGTGCTGGATGTTTGAGCATCCGCTTCGCTGGCATCCGCATCGGTTATCACAGTGCTTTCGGTCATCCAGATGGGTCGGGATTTGCGTTCCACCACTGCATCTGAGGTATCATCGCCGCCAATGGTCACATCCACTCGTGTCTCCTCCACGGCAAAGCCTTGATTGCGCGTAGCCTCGCCAGACCATTGCAAGCCATCGGGACGCATGGCATTCGGTTTGGTGATACCACGTATGGTGTCTATATCCACAGGCTCAGGTTCGAGTACTTCAGGCGCCAGCTTAATGCCCTCCACCTCGCGTAAAAGATCATACAACGGCTGCAGCTGCTCATTGAAATGGGCAAGCATAAGGCGTGAATCCTTTTTGGGCATTGCCGCACTATCCTCCTCCACAGAGCTACCGCAAAAGGTGCATCTGAACTCACAGGTGGCCATGTCAAAGAGCTGATCCGCCTCCAGATCTGTAAATGTTTTCGAGCACGTGGAGCACTTGAAACTGGCCCGACTGGTCGCATCTCGCTCCTCTGTCTCCATGCGTTTACGCATCAAATCCAATTTGTATTTGACCACATTGACGAATGTTTTATAGTTAATGAAATAATAGTTAACCTTCTGCGCCTTGCCATCCGGACCCGTTTCCATTTTCAGCCTAATTTGGATGAACTTGTCCGTGCGCAGTGTGGTTATTCTCGCCCTCAACTGCTTTTTCTCGAAGCGCAGAAGTTCACCAATGTCATCCTCCTTCATGCAGGGATTCCTCACCAGCATATCAATGATCAGGGCATCCTCAAGTGAGTAAAAGCCACGCACCACGAGGCGGGCCAATTGCTTCAAACTGCTGGGCACTTCGGTGACATAGCGCACCTCTGTTTTGGTGGTGTTGCTATTATTGTTTGATCCAATCGTTGTCGCGGCAGCATTTGATGAGGACGCCGCCGATGTGGACGACATGGTAGCTAGGGAGGAGATAAGTACAAATTGAATTGCAATTTTGGTGGGGAAAGCCACAAATAGGAACTCACTGAAGTTGGCGCGGGTGTGGGGGTATAAGCTCAGCTTTATAGGTGCTATAGATGCCTCATCTGCTTGCAATTTACAATTCTATTGCACTTTTAATGCCGCCAGTGCAAGCCAGCAATTAAGCAGCGCTGCCAGATAGAGATGTGCTGTTCCATGAGGGAACTAGTTCGACTACTTCCGATAGCGCGTGATTGGTGTAAATGTAATGTATCGATGGTCACAATATCCAACGAGAGAGAGGCATTGGGCGATCGGATTTGAAATCAAAATTTGAGTTCGGGAAGTGGAAGGTATAGCATGTACTTTTTGAGATTAAGATGCGTCTTGTGTTTATTAAACTTAGCAAGCGAACATCTGCGGCCATTTCTGCCAGACATACAATATGACTGTGTTTGGAGGAATGAAATTTCACGAAAATAGTCAGTACATAATTTTGTTTGCATTAAATAAGTCCATATATTAGCATGAAAAACACACACGTTGTTTTCTCAGCTATTTGTAAGGCTTAAAGTTAGTCGTAGAAATCGAACATGAAATAGAAAAACGAAGTCAGCGCCGAACGCTTGATAAACTTTGGCCAAACGAGAGGGAGAAAAACGAAAAAAATGATGAAGTCAGTGCGATTTCGGCTTTTGCGGGAAAAACAGATTTTGACAGTGAATAAGTGAATAATAATAATTTTATAATTATAAATGCGCAATATATTGTTGGTGGATATCGAATTTAATTACATCTAGGCAATAGCATTTATGTTATATTATTATCAGTAATTTATGAAAAATTTTTCATAGATTTGATTACTTAAACAGTTCAATTGTTTAAAAACTACAAACGACCCATTTAAAGGCCAAATCGGAAACTATCATCCAAGGGCGTAGCCAGCTTTCCAAAATGGTAGGGGCAGCATTGCCTGAAAGTTTCTACAACGCAAAGAAAATTTCGGTTAAGGTTCCGAAATTTTAGGTTCGAGGTTTTTGGGCTTTGGTTTTGGTTCGAACCTTGGTTCGTTGCTCGTTTTACCCCATATATATAAAATTACAATACAATAGGTATACACTAGAGAGCTGCAAGAGAGATTCCCGGCATCGTATGATTACAGCTAAAAAATAATTATTTATTATTATTTATTATACGAGGTTTGATCAAAAAGTATCGCGAATTTTGTGATTTTTCAAAAAGTATTTATTTATTCATTAATATTCATTTTATCCCTTTCAAAATAATCCACCTCGGATTCGATGGCGCCTTTAAAGTCGAAGCGTCGTCTTTTCATGAACCTCTTTGGTATTGGGAACAAAGTGACAGGGGGCCAGTCGGGGAAATACAGTGGCTGCGGCCTTATAAGAGTACCGTTTTTGTCGGAAAATTCGCGCACAAGCAACGATGTGTGACCAGGGAGTTATTATGGTTCAAAAGCCAATTTTTATTTTTCCACAATTCCGTGCGTTTCTAACATATACACTGCCCGACAACCGATTAGCACACCCTATGGTCCGAGTCTTAGGAGCTTAATATCAGGAAAACGAATGAAGCTTTTAAAATGAATTTTTTTTGCCATTAAAAGAATATAAAATTATACACAAGAATAAATGATAGATAGTTTATTAACTTTATTAATAACATTTTAAATGAATTTAAGCAAACTTAACATAAAAAATTAACTTTTATTTTTACGACATTTGATTAGCACAGTCGCTTGAAAACTTTAAATAACAAAAGAAAATGGATTCAAATTTCATTCAAATTATTTTTTAACATTAATTTCAATATTTTCGATTATATTTGTAAAATAATTAATGTGTTGAGCCTCCACGGTTAAGTATGACTTCGTACATCCGCTTGGGTAAGGAGTCATATAATTTTTTAATATAATTGAGTGAAATAGCCTCCCAGGACTCTTTTATTCCTTCAATGAGTTCAGCTTCAGTTGAATATTGCCTGCCTGACTCGTACACCTTGCCTGCTAACCATCCCCAAACATTTTCTATAATGTTCAGATCGGGCGAGTATGGCGGCCAAGTTAGCAATTCCACGTTTTGACCCACAATCCAGGACTTTACGATCCTGGATGTGTGGATAGGTGCGTTATCCTGCTGGAACTTCCATTCCAAGAATCCAAAAATATCCTTGATTGCAGGGAAAGCCGTTTTCAGTACACCATTGTACGCAATGGCATTCATACGGCTGGTTAGAAATTGCAGTTCTATGGTGCCATAGTAAGTAATAGATCCCCACACCATGACACCATCGGCACGGCTGTGCAATCGATCTAAAGTATGCTCTTCCTTTCTGAGATCATGAAAGTAGTAGGCATATCCATCAGGACCCTCCAAATTGAACTTTTTTTCGTCTGAAAAGACTACACGCTCCCACTCTTTGGTCCAGGACATATTCGATCGACAGAAATCGAGCAGTTGCATCTTTCGAAGTTGGTTTAGTGGTGGTTTTTTTTTTAGTTTCAGACGCTTTATATGTTCAGCATTCGATATTACTCTTTGTACAGTCCGAACGCATGCTTTAACACCAGTTTTTTCTTTTATTTTGGCGGCTGAGTCGTGAGAATTAGATGCGTGCCTTAATATAATTCGCTTGTCAGCTGCTGTTATTACTGATGAGGGCCGACCTTTCATGTTTTTCCCATAGGTATCCTCATTGCTTAAATATGAGGTAATAACTTTACGGCTGCGTTTAATATTTTTTGATATTTGAAGAATCGAGTGACCGCACTCCCTGTAAGCCTTTATTTTGGCTTTTTCAGACTCATTCAACGATTTTGCTTTTCCCATTATTATTTTTTAAATTGATAATTGGTCACAATAAACAAATAATAATTTTAATCAGCCAAAGACGACAACTTACACGCAAAAATTGACACTAAAGCAAAAATGTGCTAATCGACTGTCGCAAAAAATATGCATACATTTTTGTCGCACTTCAAAGAAAATAGCAAAACAAAATAACGGTACACTTTCAGAACTCACAGTTATTCTCAGAATGAGTAAAAATGATGAAGAATAAAAGAAAAAAATAATGCGCATTAAAACTTATTCAGAGTTCTGAGTTATTTGCCTCTAAACTGATAGGCTAGAGAGTGTGCTAATCGGTTGTCGGGCAGTGTATTAATATTATAACCGTTTTTCACAATACAATTGAACACGACACGAACACGATTTTCAAACAAACTGATTGTATAAAACGATTGAGAAAGTCAAAACTCCGATAGCAATGCCTGTATGACTGAATAAAATATTGAAAAATAAATCAGACTCTCATTTGTAATCGTACTCCGCGAGTGGTAAGATGTTATTTATTTTTCTTACTCGTTCAGCTCTCGAGTAATCATACTCATTTATAATCCTACTCGGCGAGTAGTAACATGTTACTTTTTTGCTTACTGGTGCAGCTCTCTAGTATACACCTGACTCATAAATCGATTATAATTGACGTGAGATTGGCGCTCGTGTGCTGGATATGGACTTCCTTCATTGCTACTGTCAGTCCGCCCTCTAAAAAAATTTTGACATTTATGCCAATTATCGAGCACTTTAGATGACTGACACCATTGGCTGGGATGGATATCAATCTGAAATAATACAGAAAATATTATGATATATTTATTGTCATTCAAATAAATCACGAGTACATTGCTCGCTTAAAAATACATATACTATGTATATACAAGTGTATATATGCCGCAAATGGACGGCCATGTCTGCATTCATACATGCTTCATACATACTAGCTAAATATTTAGCTAACCATGTTTGTGTACATGAATGTAGATATGTACAGACATATTTTTTCCAAACTTTGCGATTTTGCAAAACATTGATTATGCTTTCTCGTATGCACTCTAATCAGTCTTTCACTCACAAAATTTAGCATCGATTGGTGTTTATTCGTCACACTTGGAACTTTTTTTCATGATTTGATCAAAAATGCCTTTATGTCTTCTTTTGAAGTTGCCGCATTATATTTGCTGCATGTCAGCGGGTCATATTTAGTGTGCATTCGTGACATTCTGATGTATCATGTATGTAAATTTCGTAAATATTAAATTTGTTGTCATTGCTTCAAAAAGTTGCTTCTCTGTCAAAACTTCTCAAACACTTTTTTTTTGTTCTGACTTGTGTGTTTTCTGTCTCTTTTTGTTTCGATTCTTCTTTGCGCAAAATTTTTGGCGCGTGGCTAGTGTTGCCAATTTAGCTATTTTACCGACTGTTAAAAATGCTAAAACTTAAAAGAGATACATTTAAAATAGCTAAACAGAATCGCAGGCTCTGGAAAAACTGAATAGTTTCCGGCTTTCGAGCTATATCTGGTGGGAAAAATAGCTAAATTGGCAACACTAGCCACGCGCCAAAAATTGGGCGCAAAGAAGAAAATTCGTTCCCGTCCCGATCCCGACGAACAATTTTCAATTCAATCCTGTCCCGCTCGATCCTGCACTTTTTTTCGGGTCCCCCGCCCAACTCTAATCTAAAGTTCTGAGTTCGTAGTTAGAAAAGCGGAAACCGAAGGCTGGTAAACGGTTACAACAAAAATCCCTGAAAAACTATGCGAAAAACTCAGATTGTTCATGGCTTCTCACGTGAGAAGTTGGCGTGAAATCTGTACTTCTGGCATGCATTCAAGTCCAAGTCCTGGGTAGAGCTGACTCCTGTGAGCGTGTGGTACTTTAGCCAGAGATGAAGTTCAGTCACACTTGGCTTGAGATGGTGTGTCGCTTCGAGATCCAGCTGTTAGCACCGCCAAAAATTTACGACCCCTACATTTTAATTGGCATATTGCGAAGCATTCGAAATGAACTACCAAATCGAGACGGGATGGAACAAAAAATTTGAGCTGGGAGTCGGGACGGAATAGGTTGGAAAGCTATAATTGGGTTGGGATGGGAATGAATTGAATATTTGGGAAAACAATGGCCGTGTTCATCAGAACAACTTGCTCCCTGCTCAAGTATAAATTTGCAATTATCTTAATACTGAACTCGAGAGATGCGACATCATAATAGCCAATTTGAGGTATCATGATACAGGAGCATGTATCAAAGAAATAGTACGCTACTTTAAAGTGATACTGCTCCCTCCAACAGCAGAAACTATTCGATTTTCGATGTTTTTCTGATACCTGCTCAGGGATTAATTATTCTGCTGAACACGCCTAATGGTACCACATAGAAGTTTTGTAAGCCGAATTTCAGTTCAATAGCGTAAAAACCAACAAAGTTGGTGCAAATCGACCAGATCTGCTATATGGCAGCTATATGAAATGTTGGTCCAAATCGAACCACGTTCGATAAGTCGCTTAAGAAGCTTAAAATATGTCCATTTCAATTAATCAGCGTAAAAAGTAACAAAGTTGGTGCAAATCGGCCAGATTGGCTCTATGGCTGCTATATAAAATAGTGGTCCACATCAAACCAAATTTTGTTATTCGTATAAGGAGCTTAAAATACAAGTACAGACTAACCTTCAGTTGTTTAGTAGCTTAATGAACAACCAAGTTGTTGAAAATCGGCCAGATCGATTATATGGCTTTAAATCAGAGATGGGCATGCACACATATCGACACACTTTTCACACGCATACAAGCACAATTTGCGTGCGCCCCATTCGTGTTCTATAAATAGCTTTCAATGCTTATAGCGTACGTGTGATTTTGTGCAGTCGGCCGCGGCAGAGCTCCTATGCACACGAGGCAGCGCGCTCCCTCGTGTGCATAGGAACTTCGCGACGCGCCCATCTCTGCTTTAAATTGAATGAATCTTAGCAAGTGATCAAAATATGGGTACAAAGCAAATTTGGGGTAAATATTTTAACAACTAGAGTTTATCCCAAAAAAAAAACAAGAAAAACCACTGTGCATCTGAGTATTTGGATGCATATGAGTCGGAGGAAATAATTTAACGAAGTTATGTCATTATATACATTGCATTTTATAAAAGGTTGGGACTGTTTTGGGCAAGTTCTCACAAAAATCGGTTTGAAAAAGGTTTCGGTAAAGGTTTGAAAATATGTAAAATTGTGTAAATTACCCATTAATAATGTAATCCATCTATTAGCACACCCCAAGTAAGCTTTCCGATATTTACATTCATTTTCATTTTTAAATCAATTAAATTTAATGAATTTATTTATAATGCAACCAAATGCTGTCAGGTTGCTCCGTTACATTCGTATTTTGTAAACAAACAATGCGAACATCTGATTCTCTCTTATGTGGGCGTCACAATGTCTGCTACGTCCAAATAATATAAAGACGACGCCGAGGACAAAAATATATTTTAGCTGCCAAATAAACACAAAAGCTGTCTCTGTCTACAAATGCTCCTTCACCCTGACCCCGGTCCCAGTTCAATCCTTCGGGTCTGCTTGGCACTTTTGTGTGGGCGAGCGCGCAGCTCTGGTGGATTACACCAGAATGCACTCGAACGAAAGACGAAGTTGGCATTACAAAATAAAATAAAAAATAAAAATTGACGACCGTAGACAGCGGAGCATGAAATATTAAGTACTCGCCTGGATAAACAAAGAAGGCGGCAAGAAAAAAAGACTTGTTGGAATTATTTTTATTTATGTAAATTTTACATATGTACAACACTTAAATACGTATGTGTTGAAGAGTATGTGAAACTGACTTAGGTGCAATCAAAATAATTGAAAACGAAAGGGACAGAAAACTAGGAGAACGGATAGAAAGAATTCGCTTCTGTATAGACTTATACACTTTTAGTTGAGCACGGTTGTAAGATTTCATTTGCACTGACTGGCTCACTGACTCTCATTCCTTAATTTCTATTCTTAACTATGGCAGTATTTGTAAGATAGCTGCGTGTGTATAAATGATCTGCGTTGGTCACAAGGGTGGATTTTCACACAATACATGTCAATTGCTTTCCACCGGATGAAGTCTTCAAGTGGTGTCTCGGCTGGGCTGATCCTTATCACTGCAGCTATTAGTTTTTAATGCTATTACACAAGGTGGCATGTTTATGACATAGGCGACATAGTCTAAATATTTAAATATGAGATTTTCACTACGTGTGGCCTGAGTTGAATATCATGTTCAAGTTCGAACAGCTTCAATGCAATGAAGAATGTCAATTTAGAAGTTATCGTTGTGAAATATGGCAGCCGAATTGGATGGTTTAACTTTAGGGGGAGGTTTCTATATTCTAAGGTGTCAGTAGCTTCCATACATGTGTGAACGAATGCCAGAGGCAGTGCCAGTTGACATTAAGACTCAATTTCAAACGCCTCTTGACTCTTTAGATACTTTACTCAAAATTATAGTCGGCATAGGAAAACACGGCGGTTAGAGCGAGACGGACATAGTCAAAAGAGAACTGAGAGTGCGAAAATAACAGCGTACCGCTGATTAGTTTCTAAGTGAAAAATTGACAACGCAGCAAGCTATTTCTCTATGTCTCATTGCTCTATGCTTTTGCCATGTTCTCATAAATTTGTTTAAATTCCCATGTATTCTACTCAGTTTGAACAGACTGGCAGATGTCTGATATACAACAAGAAAGAAAGTCAGTCAAGCCCGACTATAACATACTCTGCACCCTTAATGTCGCAGCTCGCATTTGGTCACGAGTCAAACGGCCAGTTAACACACAACGCACAACGCAGTGCGCTCTCTAAGTCTCTCTCTCTCTCTCTCTCTCTTTCTCTCACTAAGATTGCTTCTGCTGAACGCAATGCCTAGGTTATGGGTAGGGTGGGTGGGGGGTGTTTTCTGGCCGTTTTTTGCCCATAACTTGAGTATCGTTCATCCGATCTTTATCATTCCTTCAGCAAATCGATAAATAATTTTGAGTACTAGATATCTCTAGAAAGTACGAACCATCTATCATCAAAACTGTAGGAGATATGACGTTTTTTCCAAATTGCGGGGGCGCGAGGGGGCGTGGTAAAAATTGAAAATAAACTTGATCTGCCTGCAATTATAAGAAATATATGTCCCATACATGTCAAACCTCTATCTCTTACCATCTCTGGGATCTCTTCGTTCATACGGACGGACAGACGGACAGACGGACATGGCTATATCGACTCGGCTGTTGATGCTGATCAAGAATATATTATATATACTTTATAGGGTCGGAAACGATTCCTTCTCCCTGTTACATACTTTTGCACAAACTTAATATACTCTATGTACCTTCGGTACAGAGTATAAACATGAATTTCGGCTTCTTTATCGTTTCAGCAATGCGTACTCGATCGGCACAGTCATTCTCTCTTAATCCATCCATAAAACGACCAGTGACTTTGACATTTTTTCTGACGAGCCCAGAATAGACATCCGGCTTCCCGGAAAATTTGGTAGTTAGAAACAATTTTTCCGAAAAAAAATCACACACTGGGTAATAATGGTTAATAAAACTAGAAATATCCATCATCGTATTCAAAGAAAATGAGGCCACTACTCATCCACTTCTAATCCACACGATACAGCCGCCGAGATGCAAATGCGCTTCATCTGAAAAATTAATTTTTCGATTTTTTAAAATTCGTACTGATTCGGATGTTTCACTGAGTTTATATTTCAAAGCGGAAGGTATGGCAAATGAGCAGTTAAAATATTTATTTATTAGATTTTAAAAACCAGCTGATGTCCTACCCTGACTGTTGACTTCAAAAATAGTTCAAACGCGATCCGCGTTCGTAAATCGCTTTCGCCTGGTGCTTGGCTTTTCGACCAGCATCATAAGATACTTGCAGGTTACAGTTCGTCGTGCACTTGTCTCCAAACAGTATATCCAGAGATACCCTAGCTATACACTCTAGATATACTAAAGAGAGACCATATTTTTGTTGGTCTATTTATTAAAATTGAGTGCTAGGTCATAAGGCGCTATTGAAGACTCTTCAATAGACTTGACCCACCGACTGCAATTCAGCAGCAACCTTCTTATGCTGCTGGTAAGGAATTTCAAGGCAACGGTTAGTGCAAAAACCCACACCACCAATAGCTCCTAAGCTGTCTGAAAAATTTGTCATTTTGCACGAAGCCTTTTGGTACAAATACGCTGCACATTTGTCGGAACCGGCCGGATCGGATGAGTATAGCATATAGCTGCCATAGGAACCATCGGTCGAAAAAGTAGTTTTAGTGAGAAAAACTTTTTTGTCTTCAACGCAAACGTGCCCAAACCTCGTATTTATAAGTTTTATATGCTTTTACATAAATCCCCCAAGTTTTATGAAAATCGGCCAACTATATAGTCTACATATCTGCCATACAAAAGATATGTCTGAAAAAAAGTCTTAGTAGGAAAAACCTTTTTTTTTTTTCAATGATATCGCTCCCAAACTTGTTACTGATTAATATTATATGCTACCACACAGTAGCACTGCCAAGTATGATCCAAATCGGATGACTCTAGACCGTAGCTGCCATAGGAACTATCGGTCAAAAAAGTAGTTCTAGTGAGAAAAACTTTTTTGTTTTCAATGGTAGCGTCTTTATACCTTCCAATTACGAATATTATTAGTTTCCACACCACTTTTGGGGAGTTTCGTCAAAATCGGATGAATATATCGTATAGCTGCCATATAACAAACTGGCTAGCAAATGGTCAAAGTTGTGGCGCCATCTATTGCTGAGTTTGGGAAAAATCTCAGATAAGATTGTTCGACGAAAACGAATTCAAACCTTAATTCATATAAATTATACAAGCTGCAAGGGTATATAAACTTCGGTCGAGCCGAAGTTAGCTTTCCTCTATTTTCTTTATACCCTTGGTACAGAGTATAAAAATCGCGAAATTTGCAAAAATTCTTATATGAGTTTAGATTGACATGAAGATGCGTAAATAGACGGTTAAAAATTAAGTGTTGATTCTACGGACCAAAAATTCGCAAAATTGTAGAGTTTAGATTATAGCGAAAATTTGATGGTTGGCTATTGAAGACGGGTAAATAGGAGGTGTTGGGTGTGGCGCGCCAGTAGTGCGTGTGGCTGCTGGTGCGGGAGATGTAGGTTCAATGACGCCTCGGACCATCAAATAAAAAGTTTTTTTCTTTCTTTAGAAAAATAGCTTTTACACATCCGGTCACCTTCACCAGCTATTGGCGCCAGCTGTGAAGTAACTAGCCATGAAAAAGCAATATTCTTAAACTTTGCCGTTCGGATTCAGCGTTAATTTTTTATTTTTTTTATAGCCAGTGCGGCAATCTATGCCCCTACTCACAGCTGGGAGTGGTCAGAGATTTTCCCGGAGATAATTATAGAGGGACGTTTTTAGAGTAAAGAGAGAGAGTTCTGTTGAGAGCAGGTGATTGAGATCATTGTAATTCTTACATAAAACCCGAAAACGATTATGCTGGGCATAATCAGTTGTGCATCTAGACAAGATAAAAGGTAAATATTTTCTAGTTGGCCTAGAAGGAACGGAAAAGTTAAGGCGACCTAAAAGATCAGAAGAGTCTACATCACCGATAATTAGCTAATGAAGAAAAGAAACACCTAAGACTGTTCTACGGTTAGCTAACGAAGTAAGGTCAATAATCAAAAGTCTGCTGGAGTACGTTGGTAAACGAAGGTTAGGGTCCCAATTTAAGCCACGTAGGGCAAAAAGCAAGAATTGCCATTGAACTGATTCAATTCGATCGATATACTTTTTATATTGCGGACACCAGATGGACGAGCAGTATTCAAGTACAGGACGGACTAGAGCAGTGTACAGAAGCTTTGTGGTGTATGGATCATTAAATTCGTTCGACCATCATTTAATGAATCCAAGTACTTCTTTTGCCCTATCAGTAATAGAGGAGATATGAGGATTAAAACTCAATTTTGGGTCAAAAAGAACTCCAAGATCAACGACTGTAGATATTCGTTCCAAGAGTTCATTGCCTCGTATAGGTAGCCAGCGAAGGTTTGCAACGATGGAAAGTCATAAACATGCACTTGGAGCAATTAAGGTGTAATTGATTAATCAAGCACCAGGACTGCAAGGAGTTTAAATCATCTTGCAGTCTGATGAACTGAAGGTCCCTTTCTCTTGTGCAAAAAATTTTAAACGCACTCGCCAAGAGATTGAGAGAAGCTTGTCCAGGCCCTCGTTGGTGTTGAGCCAATTTTACATTTTTACAAATAGGAGGTGTCGGTCAATCGGTTTAAATATTATTAATTTTGCAAAATTTCTTATATGAGTTTGGATTGACATGAAGACGGGTCAGTGGGAAGTGTTGATCAAAAAATCATGAAATTTTATAATGTGCTTAGATTATCATGCAGACGGGTAAATATACGTATGGTGAAGATCAAAAGGTCCAAAAACTGTGAACTTAGCTAGATGAAGATTTGATAGATGGCAATTGTCAAATAAGCTTCACTTCTTCGTTTTGCGTTTAAAATTCTTAAGGCAGCAACTCATGCCGGGTACCAGCTAGTATCACATACATTGAAAAATTGCCTCTACACTTGTCATATGTCTCTAAAGAGATGCTCTAATAGCAAATCAAATATCTCTAAATATTTAGAAAATTTGTCCTTTTTTTTACGAAATAGAACTGGTTCTATTTGATGAGAGATTATCTTTAGAGAAGTTTAAAGAAAAGGAAGAATAAATTCAAATGACATCGTCCATTAAGTCATCCAATAAATCCAAGTATTGGTTTCGTTATTTTGTGTGCTGAAAAAGCTCACTTGTGATTATCAAAGTCATGTTGAAAGATTATTCTCATTAATTGGTTGGGTTTACCTTACTTTAGGCAAACAAATAGTTTCTGTTTATTCAGACTTTTCCTATTCCTACATACTTTTTTATGACCAGCTTTGAGTCAGACTGAATCAGTTCAAAGCTAGACAGTTTACTATTTCCAGAATGGTTCCCAACAAGATTGTACTGGTTCCAAAAATGGTTCAGAGGCTTGTCTCTGAAATTATTTAAACCAGGCATGCCCAAAAGCAGCATACGACAGAGCACTCACCAATACTCACAAAGAAAAGCACCAATCCCAATAATGAAATTGTTGTTGGACAGTATGCTTTTTGTTCTACGCGACGCACACACACGAAATCGTTTGCATGTGTGTCGTATACGTTGATTGATTTCCTATCTTCGGTGCAATTACAAAAACAAAACATACTCAAAGAGCATACGGCTGGGCATCGCTGATTTAAACTATGAACTGGCAATTTGTTGAGTTGGTTGATAATATAGAGTAATATATTTTTTCGTATCCTGTTTGAACCGGTTTAAAAAATGGTTCAGAGCAATGTTTTAGTAGAACTAAACTTAAAATAAGATATTTACCCGAATCAAAATTTACCAGTTTAAGTGCGAAAAGCAAAACAATTTTAGATTTTTGTGAAAGAAACATATTAACACAATTCTTAGGACGTGTACTAGGACGGATATGTATCCGTATATCCTTTAGGTATGATTAGTCGGAGCGAGCAGTTAAAAAGCTTTGCCTTATCGTTTGATTATTCTGTAAATGACTGTCTTAACTCTTTTCTTTGATACCAAAATGGAAGCTCGAAAGCTTTTATTTTGGCGGTTAGCCCCTGTTTTCTTAAGATACCAGCAAAAGCTACAAATGTTCTCTTGCCAATGTTCAATTTAATCCAAAACAAGTTAGAGAAAACCTTTACTATACCGAACCATTTCTTTTCTTCTTTTCGGTTCGGTTCAGTATTTTTGGGGTTCTGAACCGGTTTTTCATATTTAAAGAAACTAGTCCCCCTCTTGTTACCATGTCCCTGACAAAAGCTTTCTAGCCAGAGCATGCTACACGGACAACTGCGCAGGCTCGCTCTCGTTGGTTGGTTCTTTGCGTAAAAGTCTTTGGCTTTTGCCTTTGCCACTTTCGCTGGTCGCATCCGCCTGCAGTTTGAATTCGTAAGTCGTGCGCGTTAACGCTCGAATTTTCTCATTTTCTCGGGTATGCGAGCAAAAGCGTGCAAATAGTTTTGTGTGTGTTTTTCTGTGATTGTTTTTGCACTTTCTGCGACATTCAAAAAATTTTGTTCGTTTTGGCGTCGGCGTGAAGTGATTTTGGATTTGTGTTTGGGAAAAGCAATAAAAAAAAAACGCGGAGCCGACACGTTTGTAAAAATTGATTTTTATTGCCTGAGACAAAACAAGAAAACACAACAACCTAAAGCAAAAAAACAAAAACATATAACAAATATCTGTTTATATAAATCAATTTAAATTTTTGTATATTTCCACATCAAAAGGTGCGTGAAGAAAGAAAAAGCAAAGGAACTTATTTAAATTATAGAACAAAATTTAGCCAAATGCAATAATTTTTTTGTTACACGTGATTTGGTTTGGCTGTTTTCTCCTCTCTGTTGTTGGGTGGTTGGGTCGCGGCGCGCCACCCTCTTACGAGTCGCGAGCCGGTTGCTCGCTAACCGCCCCCCAGAGGGTGGTGGCTTTTTACTCGCTTGTGATGTCATTCCAGCCACATCCATGCACATACATATCTCATCATAATAAAGGATTTTAGACATACTGGCGCAGAGCCTAGCGGTTTGTGTCTTTGATCTGTAAGGGACTTTCATCTTAACCTTATCCCTTGGCATATATGTATATACTATCTACATGTGCACTTATATGCCTACTTTTAGACAAATCAGGTCAAAGTTGCATAGTTTGACCCAGATACAAGCACTGACGTATAGCCCAGCTGTGCTATGTGTTGCATGGTAAATATATCTAACCGCAGGGAAGGAACAGGATTCGATTATTGAATGCAAACAGCGGCTTCGTTATTGAATAAGGCTAAGGCTATTAAGTCAAATGATTGCTCTGAGAGATGTGAATTACAAAGTTAATTGGTCAAATGTCTGCCGGGAATGTTCTATATACCAAAAACAAACAATTCTTTTTTAATAACTTAAGAGCAAAACTGAAATTGAATTAATCAAATTTAGTCCCGTACCTAAACCACAGTGCATTTCGACTTATGCTAGCTTCGTATCGTGCCAAATGTCTAAAATGAATTTGGAAACCCGAAAGCCGGCTAACAAATTTTGAAAAGTTTTTGCCCTTAAGGAAAAGCCGTAAAGTGATGAATATGAGTTTAAAATTTGAGATCGATATCTTAACAATTTTCGGAGATATTCAACATTTATTATTGTAGCGCGGGAGGCGCCGTGGCAAAAATTTGAAAAAAACCTTGGTCTGCGTGCAGACAATGGGAGTATACATTTCAAATTTGGTTGCTCTAGCTTTTCTAGTCTCTGAGACATCTTTCCTTCTGCCTGTTGCATACATTTTCACGACCTTGGTATACCCTTTTTACTCTACGAGTAACTGGTATAAATAATGCGTCGAAGTTTTTTCGTAATATTCAGACTAGTCTCTACGCTGGGTCAGTGCTCAGACAAAATAAAATTTTCGCTATCACTTACCTATCGGAATGCTCATGGCGGCTCTAGCTTGCCAGGCAGAAACAGCTGATTTAATTCCGATGAGGCATGAGCAGAAAAAATTGTTTGTAAAGCTTAGTACGCAGAAAAAAACTAAGCCGTTCGCTAGCGGAATTGACAGCTAATTCCCATGGGCGGGGCCAAAACACCACCCTTCAACACCAAAATACCACCAGATGTGAAACGGTCACACTGCGCTGATTTGCTTGCATGAAAAATCGGCCACTCAACTTTTTTTTTTGCTCGAAAAAATTTTTTTCGTATTCTTTGTTGTAAAATAGTATATACGTGTTTTCAGCATTTTGCCGAAATATGCTTAATTCGCGGTAAAAAAAGATTTGAAAAGTTAGCTATTTAAAAAAATTAATTATTTTCAATTGCTTGCTATCCAAAGCCATTAGTAAAAAATTATTTAAAAAATCTGTAAATTTTCATCCGATCCCAAACTTTCAAACTACTTACACTTAAAAATTGTTTAGGTTTTTTTTGGTTACCAAATCGCGGAAATGCGTAGACAAAAAAAATTGTTGTCGGGCGTGGCGTACCAGTCGTATGTGTGGCGGCTGGTGCGGGAGGTTGTGGGTTCGATCCCGCCTCGGACCATCTAATAGAAAAAAGTTTTTTCTTTCTTTAGAAAAAAGCTTTTACACACCCGATTACCTTCATCAGCTACTGGCGCCAGCTGTGAAGTAATTAGCCATGAAAAAGCAAATTCTCTAGCTATTGCCGTTCGGATTCGGCGTTAAACTGTAGGTCCCTTTCTCTTGTGCGAAAAATTATAAGCACACACGCCAAGAGATTGAGAAGAGGCTTGGCCCTGGCCCTCCTGAAGGTGCTGTTTGAGCCAATTTTACTTTTTTTACCAAAGGTACAGAGTATATTAAGTTTGTGCTAAAGTATGTAACAGGGAGAAGGAATCATTTCCGACCCTATAAAGTATATAGATTCTTGATCAGCATCAACAGCAGAGTCGATATAGCCATGTCCGTCTGTCAGTCTGTCCGTCCTTCCGTCTGTCCGTCCGTCCGTCTGTCCGTCTTTATGAACGCACAGATCTCAGAGATGGTAAGAGGTAGAGGTTTGATATGTATGGGGCATATATTTCTTATACTTGCTGGCAGATGAAGTTTATTTTCAATATTTGCCACGCCCCCCCCCGCCTCTGCAATTTGGAAAAAACGTCATATCTCCAACGCCGATATATAGAGATATCTAGTAATACAAATTTTTTTATCGATTTGCTGAAGCAATGATAAAGATCGGATGAACGATACACAAGTTATGCGCAAAAAACGGCCAGCTAACACCCTGCTCCCAGAGTTATGGACTTTTTCTCATTTATTTAAATACATTTTCACTGCGAAAGGACGTTCTTCATTTTTTTTTCTCAAAATTTGGTTATGTGTCCAGGAACTTACTGCATTAAGCTGTTAATGGGAAATCGAATAGTTCCAGAGTTGTGCACTTTTTTCTCATTTATTTAAATACATTTTCAGTGACAGTATCAGATTTAATATGTTTTAAGTTAGTTAGAAGTTAGTATTTTTGTGGTTGAATAGAGTGAAGTGTATGCGTCCCTTGTATAGTTATGCACTTGGAAAACCGTGATTTTAAAAATTCAGCCGTATTATAGTGACTTGTGGCTAAAGAGACTAATCATAGGTAATTTGAAAGATGTATACAAGGCATTTAAGCAACTAGCTCTGACAGTCTAAATTGGTTTGTCAAAATTTTGTTCCTTTCGACCACTTCAGAAGACCACACAGAATTTTTAAAATCACGATTTTCGAAATTCAAAATTATACAAAGGACACTAACTTTCCACTCTATTCAAAAACAAAAAAACTATTTTCTTAAAATTGGGACATACTCACATTCCGAAAAATCTA
Organism: Lordiphosa magnipectinata; assembly: GCA_037044535.1. Taxonomy (NCBI): domain Eukaryota; kingdom Metazoa; phylum Arthropoda; class Insecta; order Diptera; family Drosophilidae; genus Lordiphosa; species Lordiphosa magnipectinata. The sequence goes on along the minus strand of JBAMBO010001662.1, from coordinate 75,320 downwards.
ATATTTTTAGTTTTTTACAGCTTAATAGAGTAAATTCCTGGACACAATATCAAATTTTCAGAAAAATATGACGAAAAAAAAATCGTCCCTTTCGCGGCAATTAATTTTTTTTTACTCATTTTCGCGATTTATTAACCGAAAAAACTTAAACAATTTTTAAGTGTAAGTAGTTTGAAAGTTTGGGATCGGATGCAAATATATATATATTTTTAAAATATTTTTTTACTAATGGCTTTGGATAGCAAGCAATTGAAAATAATTAAATTTTTTAAATAGCTAAATTTTCAAATCATTTTTTCCCGCGAATTAAGCATATTTCGGCAAAATGCTGAAAAACGTATATACTATTTAAATTATTTTATTATATTAAATTATTTGGAGCAAAAAAAAAGTTGAGTGGCCGATTTTTCATGGAATTACCCTTAAATATTCAGGGATATTCGGAGGATATACGAATTGCAGAAGTCATCGGCAATGCAAAAACTAATCGTTGTTTTTATAAATATTCGTAATTACAAACTATTTTTTCTGCTTATGAGCACCGGAATTGAATCAGCTGTTTCAGTCTGTTAAGTAAGCGTCTGTACCTGTCAAGTTAGCGGTTTCATGAGCTTTCCGTGCTCAGGAACGGAAATTTAGGTTTGTCTGAATTCGACCTAGCGTACAGTGCTGACATTGCAGTGTGACCGTTTTACATCACATATTTTGTCGTTGAACAGTCACACTGGACTCTACGCTGACCCCCATCGGAACAAGCTGACAATTCCGCTTTAGGAAAATTTGGTTTATCTGAGTGCTAAGCTTAATATTAGCAAACGCTAAACTATTTTTAAAATTAACAAGGGAGAAAGTCGGTCAAGCCCGACTATAACATACACTGTCCCCCCAAAGTTGGTATATATCTAGATACCTAGATAAGTTTAAGAAATACATGTCCCATACATGTCAAACCTCTATCTCTATCTCTGAGATCTGTTTGTTCATACGGACAATAAGACAGACGGATATGGCTGTATGGACTCTGCTGTTCTTGATGATTAAGAAAATATATACTTTATAGGGTAGGAAATGATTCCTTCTCCTTGTTACATACTTTTGTACTAACTTAATATACTCTGTGTATCTTTGCTAAAGAGTATAAAAACAGTCGGTCACTATGAAAATTTCAATACAAATTCTTTAAACAGATTGGCTCTTAACAATCTTACTTTTTCGTTTGGCAATCACTGCATTCAACAGGTAAAATCGGCAATTGAAAATGATAAATCGGAAATCATTTCCGATTCCGCATAATTTTATACAAGTTTAGTTGAGTTGGGTTTCGAGTTTAGGAATAAAAAAAACATGTTCCCTTAGATTTTGATGCCAAACGACTTGTGGAAAGGCTTAAAGGTGGTAAATAAAAGCAATCTAAATCAGTGGTGTCTAAATGGCCAAAAGCCTATCCCGTGGGATAGCACTTTATAATTCTGCCGGCGTCGCAGCCGGCACACACTCGGCGCTCGGCGGCTTGTTCTCTTGCTTCAAGAGAGGCCAAAAAGTGAGAGTGTATTGGTGTGCGAAAATAAAGAGCCGTGAATTTGCTTCGATCTGTCCGCATCAAAGGCTAGCCAGCGACTGAAAGGCTTTTTGCTCTCTTCTCCTCAGCTTCGGCATGCGTTCGGCTTGTGTGTGTGTAAATACCATCGCTGTTCAAGAGGCATTTTTTCGTGGCATTTGTTTGTTGAGACGTCTGCTTCGTGTTTCGCTGTTAGGCACACAAGCGCAATGTTTGATTGTGTGAGTTTGGACACCACTGACTTAAATCAATTCCAAGATACCCACCTTTTTACTTCGTGAAAAAAATTAAATGTTTCCGCTGTAATCTCATAAAAATTGATTTAAGGCCAAAATTCAGGCTTATTTTCATCCAGAGATATGAGATTTAGAATGTTAGTGCTTAGCCGGCTCGAGATCGAGAAGGAAAACTTAATTCTTTTGGCTAATTTCCAATATATTTCGAATGCGCATCAATAAAATAGATTTATTCAAGTTTTTTATTTAATTAAAGTTTACATCTGGCTGTCTTAAGGTCTGTGGTTAAGTATAATTCTATATAGAAATATTCCAACTATTCAAAAATGTTGTAATTAATATCTGTTGATTTGTGTTGTGGATTATACTCAACCATAGACCTTGAGTCAGCAAGATGTAAACTTTGACTAAAAGCAAATCAGGTCACTAAACCTCATAGATGCATTTAAATTTTCCACAGATTGACTCTAGCTCAATATAAAAATAAATCTAATTTGTCCAGCTGTGTGGTGCTTGATCACCAATTCTTTAATTGTTAATTCCTAATCTTAATCTCTTAATCTTCACACTCGAAGTCCATTTTTTATTGAAAACTGACTTATCAGGTGCTAGCGACTTGCACAGCGCTACCATCTGATCCCTTTTTCCTCTGTTAGTTTACACAACACATCGATGGTATTGGACCACTTAACGAAAACCATTTCCATATCCTCCATTATCCTCAGTCCTTTGCATCCCCTTTGTTTTGTTTGCCTTTTTCTGTTTTATCCTTTAAGGTGTTCCATTTTCTACAACAGCTGACTAAAACAATAAACGAAAATGCCGCACAGACACAGACAACACTGAACTTGAGAGCAAAAAGCTTGGCCAAAGGAAAATCCACAATGGGAAATACAACAAAATATATTGACACAAGTCTTAGGGCTGTCTATCCGGGCTGAGTTTACTATGAGCGCAAATGGGCATGAACACAACACAGGACGAAAATCGATATTGCCAGCGAGTCCGGGCGCACAGGGCACAGGCACGGGCACGAGCCCAAGTGGAGCAGCAGAGCAGCAGCGATTTAAAGCGTGCGGTAGTTACCGTTGGTACAAGGGGTGGGCACAGGGCAAAATCCAATAAGCACGCGAACCCAACAAACTCTCGAACCAACTCCAAAAATAGACACCACACACACACACACACAGACAGAACCAGGCGGCGGAAAATATGCACAAAGCGGAGCGCATAAAAAATGAAATACACGCACACCATTTAAAAAAAAAAAGCCCAACTCATCTGAACTGCTGGTGGTGGTAGAAGCAGCCATGCGCCTCAAAGTATGCAACATGATTTGCTGTTCGTACGCAGTGAAAGCAAAGTTGCACGTCCCAGCTGCTGGGGGTCCAGGCGAATGCACTTACTGCCATATTAATCAAATTACTTTGATGTAATTGCACTTTGTTGAAAAGCAAAAATGTTGTTGCATACTTTTGCGGGCGGCCAGCGTATAAGCTTTGCAAAATTTAAAAGCTAATGGAGAGAAAATGGAAACTAAAACGAACTAAATTTCATTTGAAGAAAATAAAAATTGACATCATTTGCCAGGGGGCTAAACCAAAAGCATCTGCTATTTTAAATCGACCCATTTGTCTGATTCCATTTTATGCTGAAATTTTGTTTTTTTAAAGTCTTTTCCTCGCATCTGGAGCGGAGAAGAACTTTTTTCCATTTGCTTTTCACATAAAGAGACAACTGCGATTCCAGCAGAGGATACATTTACAAAAGCTGTGGGTTTTCGCATTTTTGTCTGTTTCTTCCTCACTCTGTCATATGTAAGCTTAAATATGCAAAGTCTTTTGCGCTTTTCGTTCCGCTTACTCTTGTGCAGAATATGCAAGCAAGCTCACTCATTTGTGACCTTAGTTGTGTTACGCTAGGCCCTGGGGACCGAACATACTCGCCAATTCACACCGTACGCTTACCGAGGTCATGCATCACTGTGTGTTAGAGAGAGACACAGTCACATTTTCGAGCTCTCTTCTTGGGGGACCCTGCTTAAGAAGGAGTGGTGGTGATTCTAGATGATTTTTCTGTGCTAACACCACATCTGTTTCGGGAATCGTTTCATTTCAGGATTTTTGATTGAATTGAGCATAAAGTTGATTAAAAAATCTTATTTTAACCATTTTTAGGAATGTTTTGTGGAGAGTCTGTATTGACAATGGTATATCTTCGCTTAAAAAATCGTTAAACAGTCAGAGATAATTTTTTTGGAAGCTAAGAAATAGTCCTATTCCATGATTAATATGAAGGTATCCCACTGAACAAACCTGACAATGGGCAATATAATAACGAGATTATGGTCTCGAAAACGAGACGAAACGGTGTCAAAAGTCAACAGAGACGACAAAATCTCAACTCAAGAATGTATTCTTAATTTAAATTTAAGTTCAACAATCTTGGATAAAGATCGTTTATACTCGACTTTGAGCTGAAACAATCTCATCTTTTAATATGATAAAAAAAAGCAAAAATAAAGCATTAAATCATTTCAGCATTATTTATTTTTAGTTTGGGTTGTGAGTGTTTAAAGTTATTGAATGTTTTTCTGTTGGTTTGGATTTAGGTCCCCTCCCAGCAAATATTTCTTAGAAGATAAGAATGCGATTCTTCCAGCAATCGCATTCTCATCTGCCTTCGGGAAGAAGTGTGCCGCTGAGTGCTGCGACACTTCTGGGAGGAAAGAAGGCGTTTCTTTTGGGAGGTAGGAAAACGTTTCTTCTCAGGGATATGAAAGCGTTTCATTCTGGGGATAAGAAAACGATACTTCCCTTCGAAGCGATACGAAAAAGTGCCTTCTAAGGGATAAAACAGCTTTTCTTCTTGAAGATAAGAAAAAGTATCTTCTGAAGATAAAAAATCGTTTCTTTCTGAAGATATGAAAGAGTCTCTCTTATGTGGGAGGATAAGAATTTTTAATTTTTATTATTCCAAAAAACAACAAATTAAACAAACTTTACTTACTCTGCGGGGATTCCAACTAGCTTAACTAAACCACGACGCCCTAGACAGCTGCACTACGCCGTTCGTCTAAGGCAGGGAATCTAATATGTTACTTGTATTGGAAACATATACCAAATTTGCATGCTTGTAATTCTCAAGAACGAATTCCATACTCAGTCAATTTAAATAGAGCAATTGAATTTTGCGACGAATCGCCAATGCCCTGATTGGATGATGAAAATGCGAGACGCCTTTCAAAAGAATATATCGCTAATTTATCCCTTGTATGTTAAAAATGCGATACCACATGTATTTTGTTGGTATAATCGCCAAACTATCACCAAACTATCCCCTTAAATTATCGCCAAACTTTGTTTTTGTCGACAGAGATAAGAAACATGACAAAATGTTACTTCTTCTTCTTAATTGGCCCGATGTTGCATCACAACCGCTTGACGGTCTTGGCCTCTGCACGACAAAATGTTTGCAGGGCTAATATTCTTCTTTCTGAGAAACTTATAAATATTTGTATTTTTTTAACTTTACCCTCTCCCCATCTGGGTTTCGAACTCAGCGACTGAACACCTGGCATGGCAACTTGACTCGCTGCACCATCGACCGCACGCTTGACGATGCCGTCAATCACAGTAAAAGCTGTCATCATGCAAAAAGCTCGATGGTGCAAATACTTATACCGACGCCTTAGAATTGTAATTTTTGTATACCCTTGCAGCGGTTATATTAAAATTGTCCTGATGTTTGTAACGCATAGAAGGAAGCTTCTCCGACCACATAAAGTATACATATTCTTGATCAGCATATCGAGCTAAGTTGATTTAGCCATGTCCGTCTGTTTCTATGCTATCTCCTCCGTCTTCTCTTAGTACAAATACGCAAATACGCTGCACATTTGTCGGAACCGGCCGGATCGGGCGACTACAGCGTATAGGTGTCATCAGAACCATCGGTCGAAAAACTGGTTTTAGTGAGAAAAAGACACCAAATGGTGTCTTGGAATCGGTATGAAGATAATTCTAAAGTATTGGCATCATTCAATAAATACGCTTATCGAAAATGATATTTTAATTTTGTTGTATGATTTCAACAAGATATGAAATGAAACTCCAAGTTATTTACCTTCATCAATCATATTAAGAAATGTTTGGTTCTGAACTGGCTTGCAGCCTTGTTTTGAACAACCATTGAAATATACGAAAATTGATTTTCAAATCAACAGGCCTGCAAATTAGATGCCAACTAAAATACACCGAAAATCGTAGCGAAAATATTTTAATGAATCAATAAGTTATAAGGTTCAAAAGAAAATGTATTTTTGCCTTGTTCGAACCTCCGAAACTTTAAGTCCTATGCGGACATCCGACGTACTTAATTTAGCTAACTTCGTCATATGTTTTGTCACCGTGGAACGTAAGAGTAGTGTGACCAGAAGTAAGAAGAATTTACGCCGGAAATTTAAGTTTATGGTACTTTTAGTTTAACTGGCGATGGGCACATTGCTCGATCAGATGGGTTTTGTTTTATGCCAAGATGATTTTTGTAAAAGAAGTGGCCAATTCTCCCCAAGTCTTGTTCACAAAATTTAAGTCCGAATGCTTGAGGTGGGAAAGATCCCAAATGACATTCCGCTCTTTTACAAACAACGCTTTCGTTTTTGCATTTCTGTCATGGCTTTTATATTACTTTTTATACACTTGAAAAGTGTATTATAATTTTGCCCAGGAGTTTGCAACGCATAGAAGGAAGCATCTCCGACCACATAAAGTATATATATTCTTGATCAGCATGACGAGCTGAGTCGATTGAGCTTTGTCCGTCCCTAAGTTTTGAAGCTATTGAGCTGAAATTTTGCACAGAGCCTTCCTTTTACTGCACGCTGCTAATATGTCGGATCCGACCGGATCGGATGACTACTTCTTGTAGCTGCCATACAAATGCTCGGTCGGTAAATGGGTTTTAGCGAGAAAAACTTTTTTGTTCTCAATATTAGCGCTCTTAAACTCGGTCATTGTTTATATTATATGTTTTTAAGCTAGTCTGCAAAGTTTGGTCGAAATCGCTATCCGTTGAAGCGAACTTTTTCAAGTGTATTAAAACTTCGGCAAACGAAGTTAGCTTTGCTTTCTCGTTTTTAAATCACTTTAACTAAAAGCACTCCATCTGATCGATGCAGGTAGAAGCAGAGTGACTTAACATGGTAAATTCTCAATGCTACGTCAGCTGCTCAAAGCACAATGAGGCCCACAGCCAATATACATAGTCTCCACAAATGTGCTGTTAAGCGTAACATTGACTGTTAAGCGGTGTTCCGCTTAGCTCCGTACTTGCAAAAAGTTCAAGTGTCGAAATCGTAACTTCTGCTTCTTCTTCCCTCAATTTTTGTATGAAACTTCCCGTCACTCTGGATGTCCGTAGAGGTCTTTAAGTGGTTACATCCTGTTGTCCAATTCATCCCAGGTGGTAATAGGCTTTGCGCACTTCGACTTATTTGCATCTTCTTAGTTCAAGTTGATGGCAATAAAATCAGGATTAAGAGAACTAAGGCAGTACAAAAGTTGCTTATGTTTATCATCTAAAGCATAGTCTGACTCGATTTCACCAAAGACTTTTCCGCATAGACGAAAAATTATACTAAAACTATGCCAAAAATGGTTGTATAAACAATTGTGCTCCTAGGGTATAGGCTGTGTGAACTTATAGCTTTAAGACTTAGAACCAACTCTTATTTCTAGAAGCAATTAAGTAAAGATTCTGCGTTCCTTTCGAACTAAACTCTTGTCATTAGTCATCTATTTGATATTTAAATATTCATAATATTGGCCTTTGCCAATATTTAACTTATCCTTTTTTCAACTTAGCTGCCCCCGCAGCTCCTCCTCTTCAAAAGGGACAATTTAATTGACGTAAAAAAACGCGCCTGGGCTCAGCTCAAGGTGAGCCTCGTTGCAGCCGCTTATCGTTGTTGGTCCGCTTCGCTGCGTCCACTTGGAATCAACTTGAGCGGCTAAATCTTTTGCATTTGTCGTTCTCTTTCCGGCTTGGACGTGAGCACAAACAAAAGCAGAAATAGATGTGCCCCCCTAGAGAGTGGGCTTGAAGCAGTGAAGCTTTTGTCTGTCAATTCCTGCGCTGTCGAAACACGATGGAAAATTTTTATGAATGAAAAAGTAAAAATCTTAAAAAGCTTTGTAGGGAGGGCATACCAATAGTCGGATTACAACTTTCATTGTTGTAGATTTGATTTTGCCAGAAATGCAAATACAAAATTTTATGCACAAGTTAAATACAAAAAGTTGACATTATACAAGCAGCTTCTTCATGTCCTTTTTCTTTTGTCTTTACCCACAGAAAGTTACAAAATTCTCCTTGACTTTGGAACTGAAAGGCGGAATTATGTAAAATGAGTCCAATTGTGTTGAGGATTGTGTAGGGTTGAATGCAAAATTAACTACAGGTTTTTTCCAGAACTAAAAGAATAAGTGGAGAACTTTCATATACTTAGCTTAGGTCATCGTTCAGAATTTCGTGAAGCATCTCCATTGCCTGACACAGATGGCTGTAGTTGCATTTTAACAACTCTGTTCATCATGTGACATGCCACCAATAGAAAAACTTCTTAAATTTATGGCCCATATACATTAGCGTGTCCAAATCGCTGTTGCATGTCATAACCAACGCCATCCTCATGGTACACACTTACTTTTACCTACATTTCCCTAGCTCCTTAGCCATTTGCGATTTGTTGTGGCCGCATAAACTACGACGATTAAGCAAACAATGTATATTTACAACAGTAAAAAAGCTAAAACTAAGTCAAGGCAATGTGTGGCACGAAGTGCATTGCCTTTTGTATTGCCAAATGCAGCCAGGAAGTTGTAAATCCTTCAAGCATGGAAAATAAGCAACGAGTTCTGAAGGTTAACAGTTTGTATGTTGCAATCCAAAAGGAAACAGTTCAGATTAACGTAGATTTGATAAGCATTTACTTTAACTATTGTACAGAGTGATAAACCCTTCTTAAGTCACTTTAGTCACTGAAATTTTAGAATGGTAATAATTAGCTTTTATCACTGGAAGGATGGAATTCGGAAGGTACATGAAGGTCCACAAAGAGTGTAAGCCAATATGAAACTTTAATTTCAAAGCTGTGTCTTTTAAACCAAGGTTCTTATCTTAAGTTCAATGTTTAAAGAACAAAATTGCATTTCAATTTAGTGATTAGCAGAAGAAGACTTGTTAAAAAACACGGTCTAAATTAAGTTGCCAAATTTACAAAAGGGGACAGAAAATTTAGAAATAAAACAAATAATAAAAAAAAAAATTAAAAAAAATTGTTAAAAAACTATACACTCAGAGAAACAATAGAGAATTTCACTCTTGAATCAAGAGCATTCGCTCCCAAAAGTACGGTAAAAGTGAAAATTCTTGATCCAAGAGCGAAATTCTTGATCCAAGAGCGAAATTCTTGATCGAAGAGTGAATTAATTGATTCAAGGGTTTTAGCACTTGATCCAAGTACGAATAATTCTCAAAATAAAAAATTTAAAAAGAATATTTGGGGTGGGGGTGTGAGAGACACGACGGACCCGACCCGACCGACGGACCCCCCCCCCCCACTCCACTCACCATTATCAACCAACCACCACCACCCAAACTTTGTTTTAAACTGTGATTGATTTTGAGATAGCCACATAGATATTTTTTGTTTTCTTACTTTTCTAAGTCTTGAACTCCGTACCTCGAAAGACTGAAACACACAAAGGCGACGGACAGCTTAGCCCACTCGACTATCATCCATGAGCTAAGCGAGGCGACGAAAACACATTTATAAATAAACGCAGTTGACTTTCGTACGCTTCGGACAACGACAAACTGCGCATGCGCTTTCTCTCTCTCTCTGCGAAAGCGAGTCCAACGCTATTCTCTCAACGACAAACTGCGCATGCGCTCTCTCTCTCTCTGCGAGAGCGAGTCCAACGCTATTCTCTCAAAGTTAAGTTTCCCTCACTCCCCTTGCCTATGAAAAACCAAATTGAGAACGTTTAGAACAAATTTATCTTGATTCCAAGAGCAAAATTCTTAAAAATTCATTTTTTTTTTTTAATATTTAGTTTGTTTCAAAATTTTCTGTCACCTTGTGTAAATTTGGCAACGTAATTTAGATTGTGTAGATATTCTCTTAACTTATCTGTTTATGTAAGTTTGATTGCAGGTGTGTCTGATGTGTCTGAATATGTGCGAGTTGTTTTGTGATGATACAAAATATGTTTGGTGTCAAGTTTATTGAATGGGAGATAGTTGCTAAGTTAGTATATTTGACTGTTGGGAAGTTCCCTAGGGAAATGTTTTTTGAGGCGTCGTCTTATTCAACTTTCTGATTTCTTTCGTCTGCGCAGGAGTCTTCTGGCTAGTGTGTTGGGGTGACTTCTTAGTCTCTCCACGTAATCAGCTGCCTGTTAATTGATTACGTCACCAATCTTGGGCACACTGAGGTGCTCCCGATAGTCTACGCAGACACCTTGACTGAAGGACACAGAGCTTTCTCAGATGGGATTTCGCAGCGATTCCATATACTTGGATCAGATATCTCCAGCAGGTGCTATGATAGCTTTGTATATATGCACCTTATTTCGGAGTGACAGCTTGTTTCTGCTAGACAGAAGCCATCCCACTTTCTTTACTCTGCCATACAATGCCGAATTAAGGCGCTTGTCCAGATAAGTAGTAGTTATGTCCAGGTAAGTGACATAATAGCTGATTGTTGAAGAATACGCCTGGACACTCATCATGACGAAGTGTATAAGTTACACTGACACATTTAGCTAGGTTAAGCTCAATGTTCCATCGTTTCGCCCATCTGCTGAATCGATACAAATACTGTTGAACGACATCAGTGGCATCATAGATACACGAGTCTCTCTCCATAATAGCAGTATCGTCAGTAAATGTAGCAACGAGTAAGTCTTGGGGGTCTTCAATGGGTATTGTTCTTCCGGTAGGCATATCACAAGTGTAGAGAGAGTAGCGGGTTGGTCCATGGATCATTACGATCTGAGCCTTTTTCCACGCCTTCGGAAAGTGACCCAGTCGCAGTGCCGCGTTGATAATTAGGACCAGAAAGAGCACCGCTTTTACTGGGAAGGCTTTGATGACCCTATTGTCAAGTCCATCCTCGCCTGGTGCCTTTTTATTGTTAAGGACCTTGATCTGCCCCTGAACCTCCTCCAATGTGATTGGTGGGACTGGGGGCGTTAGCTGCCCTGGGTTGTCAAGAACCTGATCTACCAGCCTCCTACAGCTGACCGAAGTCGTTTCGAGGGGCCACTAATTTGTTTTTTTTGTACTCAAATTATTCGTTCTACAGTTGTCTCCTCATGCCAGCGCTGCTTATATCGCTAGGGAATTTCAATGACAGCAAAAACCAACATTAAGAGATATTTCCAAGTTGCCAGTAGACTTTGTATGTTTTGGGTACACAATGTTGAAAACATGTTAATGGTAATCAGGACTGCAAACCGGTTTGAATCCGGAAAAGTTGAAAAAATTTCTGAACGATTGATACTGTTGATGGATTTTTGCTACTAGCCCGCCTTTGGGATTCCCAAGCGGTCATAGCAGTTCTGGCATGAGGTAGCCTCTGCCAGCTCATTGAAGTTGGGCAAAGATCGCTGATGATTGAATTGTGGAAATTCATGAAATAGCTATACGATCAAACCAGCCTCCTTTGTGGTGTTGTGCGTGTCTTGTTTTAGAAATGTTGTGAACAAAATCATAATTTATTGACCTAGAGACTGCCAAAAAGTTCTATGATTGATTTATTGTCATTTGGTCTACTAATTACAGAGAAATTCGCTTTCGAATATTGAAAATTCTTGATCCAATTACAATATTCTCTTTTCAAGCAAAATTTTGTTACTTTTATCTTGCAGGTTCTTCGGCTCGAAGACGTCGTTGATATTATCGAAGTATGCCCAGTGCATTGGTGTGAGCGAGACGCGTACAGTGTTCAGTCGCTACGACGCCTGCCAAACGCAAGGGAGGCAAAGTGAATTTGTTTCAGCATACCATGTCATCGATTTCGGCGCAGGGTGTGGTCGAGCGTGCCTCCGCCGAACTGTCGAAACGTATCAATGGATTGGGACTGCGCTCGAAGCATCATCATGGCGGTAGCACTAACAGTGATGGCGCATCCACAAACTCCACGTCCAGTAGTAACGCCACCACGTCCAGCGGCAAGACTTCGGTAATGGAACGGGTGACTAATGCTCTCTGTGGTGGCGGCAACAGCTCCAGTTCCAGCTCCTCCTCCTCTGCCTCAGCTACAGCTGCTGCAGCCGCAGCCGCTGCCGCTGCCACGGCACCACCTACGCCGGATAAGCCGTCGCGTGGTAGCCAGAGTCCAGGTAGTGTAGGCTCCGGGTTGATCTCCATACCCAGTGCACAACAACAACAACAACAACAGCAGCAGCAGCAGCAACAGGTGCCACCCGTCAGTCCCATACTCATGCAGCAACAACAACAACAACAGCAGCAGCATCATCAGCTGCAGGCTCAAATGGCCGGCTCGACTTTGATCAACTCCAATCATCTGCTGGCCATATCCGCGGGTGCTCCAGCCCCACCCGCCGGCTTACCTCTGGGTGCTCCACCCACGCCCACTGTCAAATCGATTGCCAAGCAAATGAACATAACAATTCCAGTCGGTGTGGGCGGTTCCCCCACCTTCAGCACCATGGGTATGGTGGCCGCACAGAAAGCCGCCAGCGGTACTCCACTGCAGTTGCGCAAACAGCTACCCAATCCCCATCTGCATCATCCCTACAGTAATGTGGTTGGTGGTGTCGGTGGTGCACCGGTCCAGTCCGCCCTTATTCTACACAAGCACCCGCCTCTCATACACAGCATCGATGTCCTAATGCTCGACGATCGCTTCCTGAACCGATTTTTCCAGTATTTCTCACCGTACGAGCGACGTGTGCTCGCCCAGGTGTGCATCAAGTGGCGTGATATACTGTACCGTAGTCCACGCTATTGGTCCGGGCTGCTGCCCACGCTGCAATGCCGCGAACTGCGCCTTATGCCGGGCTGTGACCGCGGCAAGTTGTACAATTCGCTGATACGTCGCGGTTTTCATGCTTTGGGCCTGGTGGGAGCCTCTGATGAGGATGCGCTGGATGTGGTGCACTCATTTCCTTTGGCATCGAAGCACATACATTCGCTCAGTTTGCGTTGCTCATCGATAAGCGATCGCGGTCTGGAAACACTTTTGGATCATTTGCAGGTGAGTCGGAACTTTGGGTGAAAACCGCTTTAAGTCCAAAAATAGAACGAAACCACCCCAACTAGTGTGTCATATTCTGGCTTTGTGTAGAACGAGCCTCAACCCATATGCATCTGAACCAATTACCACCATTTCTGCTGTAGTAATTAGTGCGAGTTAATCTACCGCATAACTGATGGGGTATTACCCCCTTCAGCTCAAAATTAAAATGTCAACACACTCATAAATGATGCACCATGACCAAACGTTGCAATTTGCACAAAATATTTATTTAACTAAAACTAAATATAATTTATGTCACAGCTTTGAAGTGAAATTTGTGAAATTGATCGCATCAATTCATTATGAAGGCAAACAGTGCCAAAATTATTGCACGCTTCTTCTCCATACATACAATACATTCATGGGAGGCGGGGCAGAATGGGTAGGGGGACTGCCACTTGGTGGCTTGATGACACACTTTCCCTGTGACACGTTTCATTTGGCTTGGCGTGCCGCACAAAAATGCTCAAAATAACATCAAAATAGTTTTTTTTTCTTTAGACAGGCGCAGCAGCATTTTGTGTGAATTTATTTTTGTTTTCGCCGTGTGACTGACCACTGTCAACTTGTCTTTAACCACACCAAACACACACGCCCACGGTCAGGGGCTGTACACATATTCCTAAGGCAAACTGTCTTGACTGTTAAGTAAAATGAAAGTCATTTATATGAAACAGCTGAGACGGGTTCAAGTTAAGAGGGCGTTTGGGCACAGCACTGCAGCTCTGGAGATTCAACATATTGGCCATGTGCATTTGAAATGAATGACATACCATTATTTCAGTATACGACCATCTAATCTAGTATACGACCTAATTGAGGTTTGGCAATTGGAAGAACTCTTGCCAGATGTTTGTGTTCCATAAGAAGGCAAAATGTAGTTAAGTTTAGTTGAGATAGAGTGTAAGAAAAGATAAGCCTAAAAAACAAAGGAAGGAAATGGCTGAAATGAGAAAAATGAAAAGAAACTTTTTAAATTCAATATGAAACGTTATCTTCGTAAGAATTTAAAGCTGCTACTAACGTCTCCAGACACCTCTTCGCTTTTCTGGAATAATACCTTTAGTTTAGTCGAATTTTTACACTAAGCTGTTTTCGCGATTTCGGAGTGCGCACTCAAACTGCATTCAGTCTCTTCTTCAGATCCTGATCAGCAAGACGTAGTGAGTCCGTTAAGTCAAGTCCCTCTTGTTCTTAGCCCCAATTTTGTGTATCTTTGTGTATCTGGTTTTATTCATGTGTGATTTATACCCTTGCAAAGAGGGTACTATAATATTGCCCAGAAGTTTTGCAACGCATAGAAATATTCATTTCCGACCCCATAAACTATATATTATATATATTTTTGATCAGGGCGACGAGCTGAGTCGATTGAGCTTTGTCCGTCCGTCTGTCTGTTTCTACGCAAACTAGTCTCTCAGTTTTACAGCTATCGAGCTGAAATTTTGCAGAGAGTCTTTTTTTAACTGCACGCTGCTAATATGTCGGAACCGACCGGATCTGATGACTATATCTTATAGCTGTCAAACGAACCATCGGACGAAAAATTGGTGTTTATGAGAAAAACATTTTTGGTTTCAATGTTAGCGTCCCCAAACTGGGCCATTACTAATATTATATGCTTTCAAACAGATTTATAAATTTTGGTTAAAATCGGATGACTATATCTTATAGCTGTAGTAGGAACCATCGGTCGGAAAATTGGTCTTTATGAGAAAAACTTTTTTGTTTTCAATGTTAGCGTCCCCGAATTCGGCCATTGCCAATATTATATGCATTGAAACAGATTTACATATTTTGGTCAAAATCGGATGACTATATCTTATAGCTGTCATACGAACCATCCGACGAAAAATTGGTCTTTATGAGAAAAACATTTTTGGTTTCAATGTTAGCGTCCCCAAACTCGGCCATTAATAATATAATATGCTTTCAAACAGATTTAGAAATTTTGGTCAAAATCGGATTACTATATCTTATAACTGTCCTAGGAACCATCGGTCGGAAAATGGGTCTTACTGAGAAAAACCTTTTTTGTTTTCAATGTTACGGATCTGATGAATATATCTTATAGCTGCCATAGGAATCATCGGTCAAAAAATGGTCTTTATGAGAAAAACTTTCTTGGTTTCAATGTTAGCGACCCCAAACTCGGCCATTACTAATATTATATGCTTTCAAACAGATTTACAAATTTTGGTCAAAATCGGATGACTATATCTTATAGCTGCCATAGGACCGATCGGTCGGAAAATGGTTCTTAGTGAAAAAAACTTTTTTGTTTTTAAGTAAATCGTTATTAAGGTCGGTGATTCTTAATATTAAACGCTTTCAAACTAATTTGAAAAGTTGATCGACATCAAGTGACTATATCTTAGGGTTGCCAAAGGACCGATCGGTCGAAAATGGTTGTAAGTAAGAACTTTGTTTTGCATTTAATGTTAGTGTCGTTAAACTCACTGATTACTAATTCTTTATGCTTTCAAATATATTCGCAAAATTTGGTCGAAATCGGATGACTATATCTTAAGGCTGCCATAGGACCGACCTGTCGGAAAATGAGTCTTAGTGAGAAAAACTTTTTATACCCGTTACTCGTAGAGTAAAAGGGTCTACTAAAGTCGTGCAAATGTATGTAACAGGCAGAAGGAATCATTTCCGACCATATAAAGTATATATATTCTTGATCAGCATCAACAGCCGAGTCGATATAGCCATGTCCGTCTGTCCGTCTGTCCGTCCGTCTGTATGAACACCTAGATCTCAGAGACTAGAAGAGCTAGAGCAACCAAATTTGAAATGTAGACTCCTATTGTCTGCACGCAGATCAAGTTTATTTTCAATTTTTGCCACGCCCCCTCACGCCCCCGCAATTTGGAAAAAACGTCATATCTCCTACAGTTTTTATGATAGATGGTTCGTACTTTCTAGAGATATCTAGTACTTAAAATTATTTATCGATTTGCTGAAGGAATGATAAAGATCGGATGAACGATACTCAAGTTATGAGCAAAAAACGATCAGTTAACACCCACCACCCACCCCACTCATAACCTAAGCATTGCGTTCAGCAGCAATCTTAGTGAGAGAGAGAGATAGAGAGAGAGAGAGAGAGAGACGAGTTAAAAAATGTTGCATACTTTTCGGCTGACCCACCTCAGGCATACAGTAAGGCTATTAAACATTTGTTTCCATGAGTAACGGGTATATCGAAGTCGGTTAGAGCCGACTTTAACTTACGCTCTCGTTTGTTTTAAATTTGATCTTTCTTAAACTCGGCGATTGTTAATTTGATATGTTTTCAAAAAGATTCGCAAAATTTGGTCGAAATTAGATGTTTAGCTGTCGGAAAATGGGTTTTACCTACAAAAATTTTTGATTTTTATGTAAGCGTTCTTAAACTCTGACATTTCAAAAACAGCATTTGCAAGTCTATAAAAACTTCGGCATAGACAAAGTTAACTTGGCCTTCTCGTTTAGGTTAGTCTTAACAAGTTTAGCTGCGTTTGGTGGAGTAGAACTTTCAAGGCAATCAAAGGCTGGATTCCAGATGACATAAAAATTTATTTCGGCACAATGCTTCATACAAATAAGACTGCTGTGTACTAGCATTCAGATTTCAAAACATTTCAAAAGTGTTTCTATTCATAAATATTTATTTTCGTGCGTTCTGGAAATAGGCCTTAAATGTGGAATTACTAACTAAAGCGTCCAGAATAATATGTAACTAATTTTGTGTGCCTCAAAAATTGCATTTTTCCAGAGGGCTATGTGTTTGGACGTAAGGAACTGATAAACCATTTTTTTCAGCAACAAACGCTCAGAGGCCGCAGTTAAACAGCATGTACTGCAAAAAATTGACAAAAACAACATAAATGACGCCACCGAAACTTAGATTAATTAAAATTAATGGCTTTTGTTCAATATTTTGGAAAATACTGGCCAAATTGGCAGTGAATAAACAGTCACAATGCCTTCACAAATGCATAGTAATTCACGTGATGATAATTGTGAATCTACGAATAGAGTTGGTTGTCCAAAAGTGGACTATGAGAATGCCAACTCTCGATAGAAACGAAAGTTGGCGACAGAGCTTTTGAAGATGTCAGTACTGCCTCTGATAACACTGTTCTGTAGTAAAATGTATCCCAAACATCTTTAACTAATTTCTGCTTGTCTATCCATGCTGAAGATGAGTTGGCATGTCAAAGTCATATCTTAGTTTCCGTTTCTAAGATATTGGCAATATCTAGAATTATTGTAGGCCACACTAAGCATTAATTGCTGATTTTATGCAGCCTCTAGGATAGTATACATATCAAAGCAACTGAGAAGTAATGCCAATGGTGTCATTTATTCAAATTGGTAAATGTATCTTCGCTAAAAATAATCGTAAAATTCTTTGGGATAGTTTAATTTAAAGTTAAGAAATAGTCAAACTTTCAAGTTTTTGCCGGTTCTAGGTCTCGCTATGTTTTGTACACAACTTTAAAACAGGGACACACCACAAAAGAGGTTAGTTGACCGAAAAGCTGTTTCACCGGTATCTCTACCATATCATCAGCGGTCTTTACCTGGCCCACAATCAGAAAACAACACCCTCCTCATGCCTGCAATGCCATAATCGCTTGGGAACTTCAATGCGACTCAACAGCAAAAATAACGAGCCACAGCCGCGCTGTCTGTGGCCTTTGTACGTGTGTGTGTCCCCCAATGGTCTTACAATGTTAGTGAGAGAGATTTCCTCTCCATTGCTAACACAGTGACTAATAAGTCTGAGTGCAGAATTGCATTCAAACCGGAGTTTTTGTTGCTATAAACAGTAATATATAATAATATACGATTTATCAAAAAAAGTCAAAGCAAAATTATAGGGTTCCCACAAAACGAGTCTAAAAGTAAAAATATATTGGACTTTATTACCTAGGGTAATCATACTCACTTTTACTTGTACTCGGCGAGTAGTGCAGCTCTCTAATGGTCTGTAACACACATATATTTGCCACACCTTATCAAAATCGGATGACTATTTTATCATGTCGTAAAGTAAGAAATGGTAATTTGGCAATCATAAATTGTTCTAGCTTCCAAATTAGAATGCCAGGTTTCATCGAAAACTAAAAAAATGCAGCATGTAACTCCCATGGACTAAGTTTCGACTTTGCATGAATAGCTTATCAATTTACATGGTGAAATCATGTTTATATTGTACTTGCGTCTCGCTATCTTTTTGCTTTGAGCTTCTACTATTCTACTATAATATTCAAATTTTGTCCTTAATGTGGATTCCATTAAGTTTGCCTGCGAGCTAATCCAACCATTTGCCCTTCGTTAAACTAACAAGTAAAATTTTTGATACCAAAAGCAAGTGCCCTAATTGCTGCTCAGTTGCCATAGGCAATGCCAATCTAAGATAGGGTAAACCAACAGGGGGGGACCAGCAGGAGGTAAAAGTCAGTAAAGTGAATAATATTTGTGGTACTCGTTGTGTGTGTGTGTGTGTGTCACTCACTACTGATGCTGTCGGAATTAATCCAATGTGATGCATGTCAGGTTTATGAGCCTAGTTCTTTCTCTCTTTATGTGTATGTACTTGTGTGTGATGGAAGCCTCAACAAAATGTGTTTGATTGCAAATTGTTGTCGCTGGAAATGTCAACAGCAATGACACGCAAGGGACAGGGAGCCAACCGCAGTGTGTAGAGGAATTTGACCTTGGGGAAAATGACTGCAACTGAGTAGACTGCATCTGGGTGTGTGTGTGTGCACGCACACCCTTTCTTTTCTAACAAGTGCATGCAATTTGTTATTAATGTGCTATTAAATGCGACGGAAATGCGGCGATTCGTACATATTTAATGGTCATATGCGGCAGTTGCCTCAGGCATTCACATGGCGTATACATAATTTGCGCATTACTGCCTTTTGGGCCACTACGCCACTTTGCCATAGCAGTGGAAGGTGAACAGCACATTGACCCATAAAATTATGCTACGCTATAGCACCTCACGGAAATGCAGTTGCAATTTTCTCACAAATTATGGCTTTAAATTTTAAGCCATGATGAAAATTGAGTTTTATTTTACTAACTTGTATAAACGTACAAGCATTTTAGTTTGGAATTTCGTTTGCGTGGTGCCTTTTGGTATTGATTTTGGGGCTTAGCATGTGCACAAAAAAAATTCTCATGCTGGTCGCCCTCTTCTATGGATACGTGTTTTGGCCACCAGCTGGGTGGAAAAGTTTTACCAACTGTTCATACCAAATGGAATACTGACTTTTAAATGAGCCGACTCGTTATTTTACTTGAACAAATGAACTGAATTTAGATCAAACATTCTGTCGTTTCATATCTCTATCGGTACGAAGAAAGTTTTAGATAATTTAAGGTGGAAGTTTGGACGATAGTTTGTTAAATTTTAAAAACAAAGGAAGAAATGTTGGTAAAAAAATAGGATGACATCAACTTTAAAACAAGCTAACTTTGTTTTCATTTTGTACTTAAAATTTGTAGATTGTGTCGTCCCTTTTAAATTCTTAAATTAAGCAAGAATGTGAACACATGTGTTTCAAAATGATCGAAAACATGGGAACTGCGAAATATATGACGGTAATTTTAATTCAGTTCGGTTCTAAAATAAATTAAGATCATTCCTAAAAGAACTTGCAGAGTTTTATTAGCTAACTTCGGCTCTGCCGGTTTTATATGATTTTCATCCAACAATTCAATTTTCGCTTTGAAAAATGTAAGTCAAGTGATTTCCCAAACTGAGCAAGCGATGGCGCCACTACCTTGACCATGTGGCGGTTCCAGTTCATCCAGCTCCAATCACAGTTTCAGTCACAGTTCCAGCTGGTTCGCACATCACTGGCAACTCGTTACTCGATGGACTCCCGCCTTTTGTTGTCCATCTCTAACTCACACACACACACACACTTTACTCTTGGCATTCTGTTAAGCTCATTCTCCGCTGCTCGACGCCCAGCAATAAACCAACAAAATTTAAAGTGTGTTTTATATTAAACTAGCAGTTACCCAGCTTGCTTTGCTACGCCCCCTTTAGAATTTTAAAAACAAAAAGAAGAAGTGAAGCTTACTTGACAATCGCCATCTATCAAATCTTCATCTAGCAAAATCATCGCGATTTTTTGGCCTTTCGATTTTCACCAGCCGTCTTTTTAGGCTTAGGCAGGCATAAAAAACAGACTTACAGACAGACATACATTCATCTATATATAAATAGATTATTTTCCGTTTCATTTATGCACTTATAGCTGAGAATCCAAATGAAAATCACGGCTTTCAAAGTTCGACCGTTCGATCTTCACCTCTATTTACCCGTCTTCGTGATAGTCTAAACTCATATGCGAATTTCAAGACTTTTCGACCGTTTACAATTGCTTCTATAAAATCTTCATATTAATCTAGGCTCAAATGAAAAATGTTAAAATTTCGCCATTTTTTTGACAATCGGATGAACGGTATAGTTTTTGAAACTTCGCCGGTTTTTTGACCATTTCCCGTCCATTTTTTCAACTCAGAATGCTTCCCGGGCAAGCGTACAACCATGCCCCAAAGTTTCACCGCAATCGGAAATTTTGCAAATTTTTTTTGACAATTCTTCAACTTGAAAACCTTCCAGGGCAAGCATCCCACTTATCCCTAAAGTTTCATTACAATCGGATGAACGTTAAATTTTGCAAATTTCGCGTTTTCTGACAACATTTTTTAAATCTAGAAACCATGACATGCTAGCGTCCAACCATTCTCAAAAGATTCATTACAATCGGATGAACGATTCAGGCAGGCAGGGACAGATAGGCAGACAAACATACATGTGTAGGTCTGTCTGATCTGTATTTCGGGCATTGCTCGATCAGTATGGTACTTGCATGGCTAGCCTATTCTGAAACCGGTTTGCACTTCGCCTCAGGTGTCCAAATGGTTCTAATTTCGAGCTTAGTGGGCGCTGAAAATCTTACCCTGTGGTGACTTAAAATCTGTGCAAGCTCGGTAAAGAGTCGAGATGGGGACGTGAATACTTCACTGTTGAGGACTGCCGCAAAATGGGTCCATCTCCGTTTCGGTCGTCAGATATTTCCCCATCTGTGTCCCTAATTGGCCGTCACGCATTCGTCTTTTGATCAATTTTTTTTTGCTATTTCGTTGCTATTTCAGCGAGATTGTTGATGCAGTTTAAGCCACAGATAGCTGATAAGTGCCATGATTAAGCATCTTTATAACTCACCTACTCCAGAGCCCCTTGGAGTGTTCCTCTTTTTGCATAATCCATCACAGTCCATTTGGCTGGCCAGTTTGTAATATGACAGCTTTACGATATATTCATCTGATTTGGATCAAACTCGCGAAAGTTGTGTTGAAACAGATAATATTCATAACTGGAAAGCATAAAGACTCTACCAATGAAAACAAAAAAGTTTTTCTCACCAGAAATTCTTTTTCGACCGATCGTTCCTATGTCAGCTGTATGCTATAGCCTTCGATTTGGTTCAAACTTATCAGAATTATGTGGAAGCATATAATACTAATAAATACCAAGTTTGTGATCGATAGCTTGAAAACAAAAAAGTTTTTCCTACTCAGACTTTTTTTCAGTCCTATCTTTTCTATGACAGCTACACTATATAGTTGTCCGATTTTCATCAAACTTGGTGGAATTATGAAAAAGCATACTAAACTTATAAACACGAGGTTTCGAAACGTTTGCATTGAAAACAAAAAATGTTTTTCACTAAAACTAGTTTTTCGACCGATCGTTCCTAAGACCGCTATATGCTGTAGTCGTCCGATCCGGCCGGTTCCGTCAAATGTGCAGCGTATTTGTACTAAAAGACTTCGTGCAAAGTTTGGTCACGAGAGCTTTAAAACTGACGGATGAGGATAGACGGACATGGCTACATCAACTCAGCAAGACAAGAATATATATATTTTATGTAGTCGGAAATGATTCTTTCTATGCGTTACAAACATCCGGACGCTTTTAATATAACCTTTGCAAGGGTATATGCAATGGCAACTTCTCCCATTCTACCAATAGATATGGATACTGTTTTAATAGAGGGAGAAAACTTGCTCAGAAAATAAGTTGCCTTCAACTTAAAATAAGAACAAGATGTTCTCAAAATTCTTGACAACAAATGTACCGAATGTTCCTGGAACGGGAAAAGTTGTTCTCAATCGGATAATATTTGCTTTGTTCAACACCAAAACTGGGTTTTTTTCAACTCAACTTCATGTTAGCTCAACCAAGCATAGGTAGCCCTTAAGATGTGAATTTGAAAAAATGTGCAACAGCTGAATGTGCTGGAGCGTCAATCCATACTTTAAGTGCAGAAGGTATCGGGTTCAATTCCCAGTCAAACCCGAACAAATTTTTCTGTGTTTTTCCGAAAAACTTAAATGAAACGAATCAGGTGGAGTGGGTCGTTGAAGTGCTTGTTGTACAGCAATGTCTCTGATCCTACGGAATATATGGGTGGAGGAGAAGCAGCAGCAGCAGCAGCAGCAGAGCATATTCAGGCGCCTTTGCCTTCCTTCCCTTCCAATCAATCCAAAGAGGTGGTACATATGTCTCCGTTCCCCTCTCTATTCCTTCCAAATGTGATGAAGCCCCTCACACCCTGACCCTAAATCAATCAAATTTTTTACCTGTTGAGTGTGGAATGTTCTTGAAACGGAACTCAAATTATGTTCTTAAAAACGTAACAATATCGACTTGAGTCTTTCTCAAAAAATTGTTCTTGAAGTGAGAACATTCTACTACAAATGAGAAAAACCGTTCATGCACCGTTTTTGGTAAAGTTTGTGCTCATCTTGAGTCCAATGTTCTCGGATTTTAACCTCTGTGTACACACTGACTACACACTGTAGCAAATAACCGTTATTTTTTGTGTTTCTGCTACATTTTATTAAGCAATTCAATTCGAACAAGCACAAATGTAATCAAATTGTCCCAAACGATGCTAGTTTAACCTTCTTGTTTTTAATTCAATTGCAGTTTATCGCTGATGGTTTGAAAGTATAAGTAGGGCGACGTGACATTAAGTGGCGTCAATGTTAGTTCAGCTGTTCAAAGTAAAGTGAGGCCCACAGCTATTTACATAGACTCCACAAATGTGCTGTTAAGTGTAATATTAATTTTTAACTGCAAACATGCAAAGTGTTAAGTTAACAAACTTTAAATAAATTTCTTAATAAGGCTACGTCTCTTTAAAGTTTCATTCAAATAGTTGGCAATTTAAAACTTTTATCCTTTCTACAAATAATTGACTTTACTTCTCAACAATTTGGGTTTTAAGTCCTTAATTTTGTTTCACAATTGTTGTGTATTTTATTTTGATTTCTTTTACGTGTGCGGCATTTCCGTTTACATTTCTGGCTTATGTCGCTTCGTTTGCTTTTTGTTTAGTCAGCTTTGTTTTCGCTTCACGTGTGCGACCAGGAAAAGTTCTGGAGTGGCGCCAAACTAAACTTCAATGGGCAACAACAATGGCGACGACAAAATAGTACATACCTACCAGAGTTCCCGACATATTGTCTGGCAATCGAAATGGGGTCGACTTGAAGTAAAATGTTTTGCTGGCTGCTCTTGTAAAGGTCAAAGTTGAGTGAGAAGATTTTAAAGGCTGGGTGTATACTTTAATTGCAATCTATTCAATTTGTTAACACGGATTCGAAGGCCTTGATAAAACCAAGGGCCAGACACAGAGGCTGCGGATTAATGGCATGGAAAAGCGTTCATATTACTCAACTTGTTGATATACTTCAGCGCTTTTTCACTTGAAACTGATTGATTGGGTTGTATTGCCTCATTTAGGCCAGCAGATGATTAGCTGCTCTGTTGGGAATAACATCCAAATAACTTGCCCTAATTTGAATTGTTTGTTATATAAAAGTTGATTCAACTTTTCTATACACCTCGTTAAATGGCATTTTCCAAGGATAGGCAACCACTAGAAATATTTACCGGTGACAAACAAACACATAAATATATAAATATATTATATATAGGTACAATTCATGTGTGAAAGATTTGCGCCAAAGTATTTCAAAGATCATTAACGTTCGGCGAGCGGTGGGTCATAAAAAATGACAAGTTGATGAGACCATCAAAAATTTGAATATGTATTTTGTCTTAGGGTGGACTTTCGTGGTAATTTTTTGTAAAAAAAATTTTACAATTTTTATTTAATTTAATTTTATCATTACTGTTTTCTAATTTCTATTTCCAGAGTTTGTTCGAACTTGAACTGGCTGGTTGCAATGAGGTCACTGAGGCCGGTCTCTGGGCCTGTTTGACACCACGCATTGTCTCGTTGTCTCTGGCGGATTGCATCAACATTGCTGATGAGGCAGTGGGGGCAGTGGCACAGCTGTTACCCTCATTGTACGAGTTTTCGCTGCAGGCAAGTGTCGTGTAGAGAAGAAGCAACTATATTTACAATTTTAATTGAATCTTTCTGGCAACAAACAGGCTTACCATGTGACAGATGCTGCCCTTGGTTACTTCTCACCAAAACAAAGTCACAGTCTGAGCATATTACGCTTACAGTCATGTTGGGAACTAACCAACCATGGCATTGTTAATATTGGTAAGTGGAAACTTTTTTAATCAGGATGCAACAAAATTAGCCTGACTAAACAATTTTAAATTGTAACAATTGGATTAGTCTTGGCTTTTAAATTGTCAACAATTGAGTCTTTCTTTCCATTTCAGTTAGAGTTAACTAACTTTTTGTTATGTTGTCCAAATCGAGACTTTTTCTAGCAACATTGTGGCTGCTCTTTCACATAGCTGTTTTATGGGTAATCCGAAAAAATTGCACTGGACATCCTCCTGGTGTGTGTCAGTTGAAAAGGGATCTATAATGAAGAAGAGAACTATTAAAGTAAAAGAATACGTTTGTAAATTAAATTTTATCTGAAAATGTTTTCTTTACACTTCCCGGAATTTTTGGGAAGTCCGAACTGAAACCGAACTGGAGCAGAAGAATTTTTCTTCCCTAACCCGAACCTGAATCGATGCAAAAAAATTTGGAAAAGGGTTCGGTTCAAAAAATGTAAATGTCAGTAAATGTCAAATTAGCCATTTATCAATATTTGTAAGCCTTGGAATAAAAACAGCTTACAAAGAAACTAAAGTTTAAAGTTTAATAATCTCAATGTGGTCTATAAGTATCTCAACGCGGACTATCACTTAACACCACTAAAATTGACAGGCAGTGTACATTTTATTTCTTAAACTCATTGCTCCATGTCTTACTGATCTGGAGACTGCTAAAACGTCAGATGAATATGATATTATCTAGCCTCTATATATAAATAAAATGTTTAAGGGCCGATTTATCATCTTTTACTTAAAGCTATATGTCACATAAACTTACAAATAGCAAAGTAAATTGTGAGCATATCTGACACATAGCAGCTATCTGGAAGAAGCGAAATCGGACCTAAGTTAGTTTCAATTCACGTGAATGTTTTCTGAATTAGCGAAGAACAAATTCTTCCTGAACCCCTGAAATCAAAAAGTTTCACGGGTTCGAACCCCGGAGTGAGCTCCTGCCGATTTTTAGGAGGTTTGCAGCGCTGCTTTTAATATGTCTTTACTATTTGAACCCAATTGTTTTGAGATGACTCAAAATGCGATAGTTCCAGAGTTGGCAACCAGAGATACTCTTTCTTTACATTAAGCTCCGTCTGGGCACTATGCTGAATTCCGGTTTATTTCGACTGGGAGATTGTTTGGATTACGCCTTTGTCTTTGCAAAGTCAGCCGCAACACACAGTACTGAGTATAATCGAGTAATGAGTATCGAGTATCGAGTTCTGAGCATCGACTACTGAGTATAGAGTACTGAGTATCGACTACTAAGTATTGAGAACGGAGTATCGAATACTGAGTATCGAGAACTGAGTATCGAATACTGATTATTGAGAACGGAGTATCGAATACTGAGTATAGAGTACTGAGTGTCGAGTACTCAGTATCGAGAGCTGAGTATCGACTACTGACTAGCTATTATAGAGTACATCTAATGCCACTGTAGTTAAGTAGGCCTCTGGCGGGCCCTTTTTAGTACTGAAACAGGTACTTCTCTGACCAGGTGACATGCATTCCCTAGTCACACTGTCGAAAGCTTGAACAGTTAACTATTACCAGATGCAGGTCTAATAGCCTATTCACATTGGGCAACATTCCATATCCAGGTTTTGCTGTGCCGAAATTTTCTCATCCATTTTAACATCCACGGTGGATGTTCCTATCTCACACTGTTCGACTATATTTTCAAAAATTTGTCATTCACTGTGAAAAAATGGGAATTCACAGTGAGCATTTAAACAATGACTGGCAAGAAGCAATAAGCAAAATGTCGAAGCCAGCAGCAGCTGGTATGTTTGATAAATATGCATATTTGTTTTACTTTCTGTAATTTTACAATTTTTATTCCTTGGAGCCGGTGAAAATCAATCGCAAGCAGAGTGAAATGGTCTGCAATGATGCAGAACCTGCTAATCGACGTGCGGGAGGAGAATATTGAGGACTTGCGGAGGGGCAGGAAGAACTCCCATGTGTAATCGGAGATGCCCCAGTCTATGAAGGACGGCTGGATGGGCATTGCCTGGTCGGATGTTTGTACAAAGGTAGACATCCTGAACAAAAAGTACAAGAAAATATTTTGCCTCAATGATAGCCACCAGTGCGATATTTAACTGAAAATAAATTGAATTAAAAATACATTAAAATTTGGACTTAATGTTTTTATTGGCTTCTGTTGACACAATTATTTGCTATAGCAGATCTGATCTGCTCGGACTAAAATCTGCAGATGTATTGTTGCCGATGTGGTTGTTCCCGGACTTCACATGGAGCGATCTTCCAATTTTCGTTAATTTGGCTCACACGATTTTAGTAGCACTTCAACTAGGAAGCCATGCAAACATTTCCCCTTCGTCGAATTATTCGATTGGCTCATTTGAATTCAGCGCCACCATAAGTTTTTGTAACAATTGGTATTGTTGTGGCGACACAAATAAAACAATTGCCAATTCAAACATAATTTCTTACAATTTGCACACCTTTTCTTAGTTTGCAAACTGAGCACATGCATCAGCTGAATGCCAATGGACGGTGGTTGGTGGATGTTGGATGCGGCCAGTGTGAATCTGTGTTTCACATCTTTCAAAAATTCCATTCGTTCCCCAAAGATGTGCTTATAAATGCTATTTCGTACATAAATCTAATAGGGTGCGCACTAGAGGTTTGCATGAGTGAACTTAAAGTATAAGCAACAATGAGTACTCATGAATATGAATGAATTTTTTAAGTATAAAAATTCAACTGAATGTAAGCTTTTTGAAATACTCAAATCGAATGAATGTGAATGAATTAATATACAATACGAATTGATTGAATGAGTAAAAAGCCAAACTCAAAGTATACTTAGATTGATCAGTTTTAGTAAATGCAAATTGAATAACAAAATATGTCTTATGCTATATTCCCATAAAAATATTTATCCGCTTTTATACAAAGCAATCTGTAAAATTTGTTGTGTTCCCTGCGACCAGCGCGGATTAGGAAAGAGCATTTTCAGATGCAAGGAATTTAATAACCGAATAACTATTGCAACCAACTCTGACAATGTAAATAAAATAATGTTTCTTCATTTCAATATTGAATTGTAAACACAATAAAGTTTTTATACTCTGCACCAAAGGTACACAGAGTATATTAAGTTTGTGCAAAAGTATGTAACAGGGAGATGGAATCGTTTCCGACCCTTTAAAGTATAAATATTCTTGATCAGCATCAACTGCCGAGTCTGTATGAATCCACAGATTTGCTGAAGGAATGATGAAGATCGGATGAACGATACTCAAGTTATGAAAACGGTCAGTTAACACCGCCCACCCATAACCCCAACATTCCGTTCAAGAGAGGCAATCTTAGTGAGAGAGAGAGAGAGAGAGAGAGATAGAAACTTCTTTCTCTCTCTCACTAAGATAGCCTCTCTTGACTCGTGAGCAAATGCGAGGGTAGTAAGGGTACAGAGTATGTTATAGTCGGGCTTGACCGACTTTCTTGTTTCTTTTAATTTTGCTACAGAATAAATTTATTCTCGCGCTTTCGTAATTTGTTAGCCTTCCATTTTTTTCACCTGAAAAACTATGATTTATTCTCTGAATATATTCGACCCTCACTCTATATATTAAATTCAATTCAATTCGATTGAATGTTGCTAATTTGAAACTCAACCAGCATTCACATTCATTCAAATTCATTGGAGTGAGTGTCGAAACTCCTTCAATTCATAAGTTTCTAGGTTTCATAAGTTGCTTTTATTGCATTCATGCAGCCCTCTAATGCGCACATAGTGATTATAATCGATGCATATCTACTAATTTTCAAATTAGTGAGCTAGTCTTAGCATTCGAGCAGCTCACCCTTATTTGATACTTTTAACTTAACAACCCCTAAAATATTTGCTTGCTTGTCTAAAACCAACATTTGGCTGGTTTAAAAAAAACCTCTCGTACATGTTTTGCTCTAATGGCACTTAACTAATTGAAACTTTTTTGTGGACCTACCTGGGGAAACAAAGTAACCAAATTCTGTTAGTTTTTTGTTAACCTCCTTTGACGTCATTAAGAGACCGTTTGAATGTACCATCCCTTGTCAGTTTGAAATTGACATGGCATCAGCGCAAAAAAAAACCTACATTACACAATGGCCTTCACATCGACTGCATCTGAGTGAGGTGAAGTCTTCATGAATATAAGTCGATGACGAGCAAATTGAATAAACATTCATCGTGACGAGCTCCAATTGAGGCAGGCATCTCAGAAATCAATTGTTGTACTAGGGTCAAAAGCGAATCGGATGAAAAAAAAAACAAATAAAAATAATAAATAAACTTATGAACAACATTTCCATTGAGAAATAAAATAGCTTTGAGCTACTCGAAAAATTACATTAGTTGTTAACCAAAGAAACTAATTGGTTCACTTTCCATACATGTTAGGTAAATGCTACAAAAATATATATAAAAGAATTGATGAATGTAAATGGGTGATTTATTTATACCTTTTTAGTTTAATTTTAAATAAGACACTTAAAATATAATTGTATGTCGAAATCTTTATTATGACACAAAAGAACCATCTCTGACACTTACATTTCAAAAGTTGGCAGCGACTAAGCTGTATGTGGTTAATTCGAAGGTCAAATTTTCGAATACTCTTTCCAGAATTTCTATCGGCTATTGTTGGCTGAGAATCAAAACTTTGCGCTCATCTTTACTAAACAAGGCAAAAAAACGGTCGTAAAAGTGTAAAGTGTTTAAAGTATTGACTAAAAATACTGAGTATCGTGCTAATCGTATATGAATATGTAGAAATGTAGATACGAGTTTTAAGGCTGAGGGGATAGGATTGACGCCCTGTTTTTTTGATTTTCTGCTTCGAGTCCCAGTAAAAAAAAACCCAAAATTTTAGCCGAGGTCAGAAGAGATGTTAAATCAAAGGCTCTTCTTAGTAGGAAGATCCTTACACAAACGCTTATGAAACTACAAAAAATAATATGTCTGCTCCAGGGTTTGAGCACCCGACTTTCCGTTTATGAGTTGTGCATATATTAAGGCTTGAATCTCAGATAATAGCTAAATACACAGCCTGTCAGAAGTAACTGGTTTACGATAACAATCACTAGGGTAAATCGCAAGGGGTCGCTCACTAGCTCATGTGTGGTAAATTTAGCAATTACGTTTTTACGAGGGCTGGTGAATACGCTAAATGTAAATTCTAAAAAAAGTTACCTACGATATAATTTGAGGAGAACCTTTTTAGAGCGACTGGGGAACTAAAACTAGACAAATTTGGTCTTTGCAACAGATTGTTTTGTCTACGTCTTTGTTTTTGCAAAGTCAGACGCATTTGCCGTTGCAGTGCACACAAACACACTGAGTATCGAGTTCTGAGAATCTAGTACCGAGTATCGGGTACTGAATATCGAGTACTGAGTATCGAGTTCTGAGAATTAAGTACTGAGCATAGAAGACTGAGTATAGAGTACTGAGTATCGAGTACCGAGAATTAAGTACTGAGCATAGAAGACTGAGTATCGTGAACTGAGTATCGTGAGTTGAGTATCGATTACTGAGTATCGATTACTGACTATCGAGTACTGAGTATCTAGCACTGAGTATCGAGTACTCAGTATCGAGTACTGAGTATCGAGCACTGTGTATAGAGGACTGAGTACTGATTAGAGAGGACTGAGTATCGAATACTGAGTGTCGAGACCTGAGTATAGAATACTGAGTATCGAGTACCGATTAACTATTATATAGACTACCGAGTATCATAGAGTAGGTAGAATTGAGAATCAAGTATATAGAATCGAGTATCGAGAATCAATACACACGTAATGCAAGCATTGAAATTTAAAAACAGATTTCTCTGCGTAAAGAGCTTTGCTCGTATCGGAAGTGACAAGACGGACACTCTTTTTTTCAAACAGTTGGAGTTCCGGCTTGGACTTGGGTTCAGAAGTTCTTAAAATTAGAAGGCTCGGTCCATGGTCAAATTTTATGCTCCAGTCCGAGGGATCCAAAAGTCCGGACTTGTATATTTTCACTGTTGTAATAAGGTTGATGTTTACATCCGATGTTTTACATCCATAAAATAAAATCAAATTAGTCCAAAATTTAATATAAACTCTTATATACAGGCCTGTTCCCGTTTTCGATTTCGTTCAACTCACGCGGAATCGGAATTGTTGAATGTACTCGCTTCCAAATACCAACTGTCTTTTAACTTCAAAATTCCATTTACCTTGTCTCGACCCTCTTGATGGTAAAAAGATTCGCCCGAATTCTCGAATCGTTTCTTAGAAATCGCAACTCTTAGCAATTCCGATCAATCAAATTCGGGAACAGGCCTGATAATGTTTCAGAATTCTGGGAACCCTGCAACGTCGGAATATATAGCAAATTTAAATTAAGGAGATGTTTGTTTTTATAACAAAAGTCAACAGAGTAGTCAACGTCAACATGCAAAAACGGAGCAGTTTGAACAGCAGACTTCGCTATCGACTTTAGTTTTGCCATTGCCTATGCAGACGAGTCAATAACTGTTTGGGGATTCCAAAGCATAAAGGACAAAAATGATCAGATCAAGATTAATCTTTATTATTGAATACAAAATAAAACTTACACACACTTCAAGTCCAACTGTTCAAGAAGTCTCAGCTTCTCTTGACATCGACTTTTCAACTTAAAGCTAGAGTAACGTTACGCCCTGGCTTCGCATTTCCTTATTAGCCGAAAATCAATTTCATTGCATACTTATGGGGTGCCCCTCCCCCAGCACAAACTCATTTAATATGTAATCAACAACATATGCAAACACTAACCCAGGCAACTTTCATAGAACTCTGTAGAAGAAGGAAGCACGAGTTGGTCGTAACTTTGCCTAGGCGCATAAGTTGCTTTGACCTTTACCCTGGCGTCGACTTGACGCTCACCTGGGTCCTGGAGCTTCTGTCGTGCTATTCCTTTTTTTGTTGCCACTTGAACTTTGCCAGCAATTTCATGGCATTTCTTTCTCTGCTGTTTTATTTTTTTGTTCCTCTGGTGGTTATTAGAAATTACAAAATGGCTGCTGCAGCTCCATAGATTTCCCCTTGAACAAAGCGCCGCCGACTTTCAAGTGCCGTAAAAAAAACGCTGCATGTGGTGGGCTGTAGGTATTGGAGTTAAATGGAAATGGATGGCGTTACCATGCATTCCCATTCCCTTACACATAAGGAAAGCGACTAGTTAGCCCGTTTCAGCTTATAGCGGCCCCACCAAACTGATTTATTGGCGGTTGGCTGGTTCAATGCGGTGATTGCAAATGTACTGTAGTACATATATGAAGTACATACATGAATTTATTGATGGGAGGGTAAATTTCTAGAGGTTGGTGCTCCTAGGTCTAATATCTTACACTGTGCTTGGATATTGAAATTATTTGGTTGAAAAAGAATTGTAAGAAGAAGCTTTACTAACTCCTTCAAAATCAATAGAAAAACGAAAATGGTTTTATTTTTTTTAATATTTTTCCGAAATTGGATCGAAACCGTGACCTGATGACGGTTTCGATTCTTGGCGGAAACTGTTATATGTAATGTGTTTATCCAAATAGCTCTATAATGAATCAAATAGAATTTGGCTGTTTGGTAAATTTAGAAAACCTGTTCTAAGGTGTTTCTTACTAAATTAAAAAAAAAACTTTTCTAAATATTATGGATAGTTTTTCCTAAATATAATGCATAATTTCCTAAACAGAATATTAGAAAATGATTTGTATAATTGAGAATGTTTTTCTAAAAATAATGGTTATTTTCGAACAATCTACCCTTTTTTTGAGAAATTAAGACCAAAAGTATATTTCGATCTAGTCTTACGTCTAATGATTATAGAAAAGTCCACACTATTCATCAGAAAAATACCTCTTTTTCTTGTTTTTAGAAACGATTTTTCTAATCCTTTGTGTGACGTTACCGCATCTTTTTCGAAACTCAAGAAAACTTTTTTTGCTTAAGACCTATACCCAGATGAGAGTAAAATCTAGTTTGTCACGATACTTCATGTAAATAGAAACAATTTTGAACAGCTTTGAAATGTGATTGCTGTTGAACAGCAGTCTTACTTATATGAAATACAATGCCGAACTAAATTTTTATCTCATCTGAGTGTAGGGCTTTATATCAATAATTATATTGAAAAAAAATAGAGGAAAGCTAACTTCGGCTCGACCGAAGATTAAATAAAATTATATGAATTAAGGTTTAAATGATTTTCGGCGAACATTCTTAGCTGAGTTATTTCACAATCTCAGCAATAAGATGGCGCTTCAACTTTGACCATTTGTTTGCCAGTTTGTTATATGGCAGCTATACGATATATTCATCTGATTTCGACCAAACTCCCCAAGAGTTAAGTGGAAACTAATAATATTCACAAATGCAAGGTATAAAGACCATAGAGAACAAAAAAGTATTTCACACTAGAACTACTTTTCAACCGATAGTTCCTATGGCAACTATAGTCATTCGATTTGGAACATACTAGGCAAAATTGTGTGGTAGCATATATTATTGATCAGTAACAAGTTTGAGAGCGAAAGCATTGAAAACAAAAAAGTTTTTTCTACTAAGACTTTTTTTCAGACATATCTTTTGTATGTCAGTTATACTATATAGTTGGCAGATTTTCAAAAAACTTTGTGGAATTGTGTAAAAGCATAGAAAACTTATAAATACAAGGTTTGGGGACGTTTGATTTGAAGACAAAAAAGTTTTTCTCACTAGAACTACTTGGCAGCTATATCCTATAGTCATCCGATTTGAATCAAACTTGACAGAATTGTGTGGTAGCATATAACACTGATCAGTAACAAGTTTGAGAGTGATAGCATTGAAAACAAAAAAGTTTTTTCTACTAAAACTTTTTTAAAGAACTATATTTTGTATGGCAGCTATACTATATACTTGACCGATTTTCATCAAACTTGATGGAATTATGTAAAAGCATATAAAACTTATAAATACGAGGTTTGGGCACGTTTGCGTTGAAGACAAAAAAGTTTTTCTAACTAAAACTACTTTTCGACCGATAGTTCCTATGGCAGCTATATGATATAGACATCCGATCCAGCCGGTTCCGACTAATGTGCAGCGTATTTGTACCAAAAGACTCCGTGCAAAGTTTGGTTAAGATAGCTTTAAAACTGACGGAGGAGATAGCATAGAAACAGACGGACAGACGGACATAATCAATGGATCTACATCAAATCATGATGTTGGTATTCGCCCCGAACGAACTGAGTACTTCTGAGAAATTTTACATAAGCTACTCAATGTTAACATAAAGTACTTAATATTTGATCGATATGTCGATAATTCCACAAATAACATCACCATAATATTTGACATATGAATAATGAAAAAATCTTCTTCGTGGTCCCAGTACGAAAGGGGGATTTTCATTGACCTATGGAAAGATTACACAAATGGTCACAGAAGATATGCCATCAGTTTGTGAAATCGCTCAGCTAGAGTTGTTCAAAGCAGCAGTGGGCATGAAATTTGAGTTTGGAAGCAGTCCAACAACAACAACAACAGAAAAACAACCCTTATCAGCGAGTCTCGGTCGCGAACACTGCACTTGCGGTTCGAATGGATTTTATTGTTTTAACGCAGTTTGAAGCGAGATAATTGAACTTGTTGAGTCGTTTGCTTGTGCGTGCTGGCATCTCGAAGCAAGGCAATTTCTTATGCATCTGAGTGACGCCAGTTGCCGAAAAATAGCTCTCAGAGCAATGGGGCACGCATTTGTTCCCATTGCTGGTTGAAAGCAATAAATAAACTAAACCTTTATTTATTTCATTTATACGTGCTGCAAGGCACATATAAACTTTAGGGATGCCGAAGCTAGCTTTCTTCTATTTTTTTTTTACATGTGAGGCTATATCGAATGTTTTGCCAATGTTTTGCTAGAATGACGTACAATTCGTCATAATAGTTGTTCTTCAGCTCGCGCCAGTGCTGGCGCATAACTTTATTTTGATTTTGAAACATTGGGACCATTCAGCAGATAATTTCGATTTACGATTTGTGACTTATGATTACCGATTTTACCTGCTGAATACAGTAATTGCCGATTGCAATTGGCAAATTTGACAATCATGATTGAGATGAAATTTTGATTTATTATTCGTAAATATTATATGTCTCAGGGGTTTATTTGATAAAAATTACTAAAGCCATAGACTATCTTAAAGCCTGCTATCAATGCCATTCAGGAGAGACTCATCAGCAGTGTTAGGAAGTACCTAGGTACAAATACCTATAGGTACATACCTAGATACACATTTTGTTTACCTTTTACCTTACCTCGGTATTTTTAAATTCCTGCAACTTTTACCTTACCTGTGTCCAAATTTTCATTTAACTTGTCAAAAAGTAAAGTATAAGGTACTTTAATATGAATGAGAATTTAATTTTAAATGATAGTCTGAGTGGGAAACTAATCTAATTGATTCATTCTATCAATTTGATTGTTGATGTGACTATTAAAAGAACATAATCTTGAGCTAATTACTGTGTTGATCCTTAAGACGTTTTAAGTCAAGGAAATACAGAAAGCTGTCGCACAACTAGCATGGAAATGCGATTGCTATTCAGAGTTGATTATAAATGACAGAAGTTTATTTAACACGCAACAAACCAAATTATATTCTAGAACCCTATCCCCAGTTGACTTTGCTATCTGCTTAAATAATTAGGTCGCTAATTTTACTATTTAAGAAGTTTTAAAAACTTGTCCATATCGCATCACTTCCTAGGTACATATCTAGGCCAAGACCAAGCTCAAATACGTAGACCAAGATTAAATATGTAGATAAAGCCATTTGTTAAGTTGACGCGAATGTGGAACTTAATGATTAATGTTAATTTTAAAAAATATATATTGTAAATTATGTCGAAAATTCAAATAATAGGAATAAATAGTCGTAAAGAAAAAAAAAAAACTATATTTTTCTGACTTAAAACTTAACAAAAAGGTTATGTCCCTGTAGAAATTTTGGGAGTCTCGGAACACAGATTTGTTGTACTGATTCCTGAAAATCTTTTGTTCTTTTTCCGTACACTTTTGTTGCAATTTCGATGAAATCTCAAAGTTTTGGTTGGATAGTTCACGTCATTCAGTTCACAACATTTTCGAGTAGGTGGTGTTGAATAAACCATGCTTTAAAAGGCATTTAAAAATTACCTTTTTTGTACCTTTACCTTAACCTACTGGAAATTTCGTATACCTTATACCTTACCTAGGTATATTTTTTGACATTTACCTTGTACTAAGGTACAAGAAAACTGAGTACCTTTCCAATCACTGCTCATCAGCATCAGCAATCGTAAATCAGTAATTGCTAATCGGATTTGTCTGCTGAATGGGCCAATGCGAAAGCCTTAGGTGTGAGCATTGTGGGTAATCGTTACGCGAGGCTTTATGTGTGTGAGCGTTGCGCATAGGCGTTCCGAAAATGACTGCATAAGCTCTATGCGTGAGCCTAAGCGTGTTGAGTGAGCAAAATTCGTGAGCCAGAAGCGTTATGCGTTGCGATTATGCGAGGCTCGAATGCCTTGTTGAAGTCTCTGTTAGGTTGGCAGCGTCTGTTGAAACGTAAACTGAAAAGTGATAAAATTCTTGATAATTACCAAACCACTTGCAGCAACTGTCTGCCAAATTGAAACCCACCATTGACAGCGCATCACCTCAAAACTGTGTACTCCCACAATACACCCACGCACAATCTAAAATACAAGTTCAAAGTTGAAAAAGAGAAAACCACAGGCCACTTGGAACATAATTGCGGGTTGATGTAATACGATTTGAGAGGCTGCCAGATGCAAAAAGTGAAATCATCAGCAGAACGCAAAGGTTGAAAAAGAGAAGAAGGAAAAAACTGACAGTTGTATGGCATTGCACACACACACACCCACACACACATATGGAGAAAATAAGTGCAAGCGATGACGTAAGAAGCAGCAGCTGAAGCACGAACGCATAAAAGTAGGCAACACGAATGGCTGAAACGCACTGAATTCACTTTGCACAACAACAACAACAACAATAAGCATGATATACTCTAATGATGCTGTACACAGCTGGGCTGCTTAGGCCATAAACATCAACGTCATCAACCACAAGCGGAGCCAGTAGCACCAGCCCACGCACACAAGTTGACGTAGTTAAGTCATTTCACAAGGAATCGAAAGTGAAGTCCAGGAAGAACTGCTGTCACTTTCAATTATGGACAAGGGTAGAAAAGGAACTCGGATACGAAATTTAATTTGCCATGGAAATATATTATTTGTTTTGAAAACTGTTTCAAATTTATTGTAAAACACTTCCACTAATTAATTATGCGCGTGTGTGTATTTAATTTTAATCGATTTATATATAAACCGACGCCCCATTGTGGATTTTGTGATAAGTGAGATTCGGCAGGGAATTAATTAAAAAATGTCTGGTTAGCGGTCAGCAGTTTGGTAAACATTTAAATTAAAACGCATAATAAATAAATTCCAGCCCTTATTAATATTATTTTTTGTTTTTAAGCAAACAATTTATGATTAAGCGGCCATTTATATAAACAATTCAGGGAGAGAAAAAAAT
This sequence comes from Lordiphosa magnipectinata, assembly GCA_037044535.1. NCBI lineage: Eukaryota > Metazoa > Arthropoda > Insecta > Diptera > Drosophilidae > Lordiphosa > Lordiphosa magnipectinata. The sequence continues at coordinate 37,952 of JBAMBO010001662.1, read as the reverse complement.
ATGCTGTCATTAAATATGGCACAACCGTGCAAACACACACACACACACACACACAAAACAGCCTTTTCCCTCTCCCAGTGTGTACACAGGGCGGATGTGTAATATACTTTTATACTTTGCCTGGTGCCTTATTGACATTTTGTGCCTTTTTAATGTTCATTCATCAAGTTGGTTACACACCACTCACTCAACTCATACATAATATACGCACATGCCTGCATATGTACAATGTACATACAACAATTTGATTGCGCTGAAGCTTATTATGCAATAAGAAAATAAGGACAGGAAATGGAATAACATAGCTATTAATATTATAATAATGTTTAATCAAAAATATTGAAAGCCAAATTGGTGCCTGCTTCTAAGATTACTACACAGTCATTTCAAAGGAATCTAAATTATGCACAAACACCTTTTTTTTCGGATTGATTTGTTATTTGTTTTTTAACATATGTATAGGTGCATAATCCCCTTTCTGATCGATACACTTGCCACAGCTCTATTGCACATTTTGTTAATGCTCCGAAAAAACTGTTATTAAAGGAGCCTTTTAATTGGATATTGCTGGGAATTCTTTCTCTCTTGAGTGCTTATTTTTATAGCTATTACAAGAGAAATAACAACCCATCATCTACCAAAGTTTAGACCTGCTCGAACATGGCTTTATCAACAGGCGAGAAGATTCAATCCTGTGAGCTTGACATCTGATCATCTGTCTGTAAGAGTAAGTAGTAAAGCCCTGCAAGAGTGGAGTCATAGTGCCCTTTGCTTCCACTTTTGAAAACAAAAGGATTAAGTATATCAATCTCACGCAATTTTTTCATGCTCGAGCAGGGTTCTCCAAGAAGAGAGAGCGAAAATGTGACAGTGTCTCTCTCTAACACACAGTGTTGCATGACTTCGGCAATCATTTGGTGTGAATTGGAGAGTATGTTCGGCGCCCAGGGGCTATGCCTGGGGAACTCTGTGCTAGAGTCTAGCACAGATCTTCTATCTGATCAATTTAAGCTAGAAACCACACAAAGTGCAAAGTGGCAACGAAGCCATTAAGTGTGTGAAGTGCTGCCCATCGCAGTTGCGATCGATGTTACTCATTATAATTGTAAGTTTTCCTTATAACTCAATTATCGTTCATCCGATCTTCAGTATTCCTTTGGCGGATCGATATATAATACTGAACAACAAATTTGAGATATCCGGGCTAAAATCAATCCCAAACGATGTCAGAGGTCGGTCAGGACCGGATTTTCTCAAACTAAGTACGAGAAGGATTGATTTGAGTACGGATTTTTCAATCCCGAATTCTTGTCTTGATTCCCACTTTAGCACACACGCACTTGATTTCATCTTATTATTCGAGCTCGACTTGATCCCTCAGTCGAATCCAATCAAGAAGGTCCGATATTGACTTAAGCTTGATATTCGTACTTGATTTGATCTCGAAGTCGGCTTAGTGCAAGAATACCCGAGATTAAATTTAGCTCGATACTCGAACTACATTAAATCCGAAAACGGATTGCATCAAAAATGACTGAGATTCACTTTAGCTCGATGCTAAAACTCATTTTGACCCCAAAAAAAAGCATCTCACTAAAACTCCATGCTACTTTTTTAACGACCTTTTAGATTATCAAACCAGCAAGTTCTATTCACAATCTAAATTAAGTTGCCAAATTTACATAAGGTGACAGAAAATTAAAAAAAAAAACAAAAAAAAGTTCTATCCGTCTCGAGGTCATTAGTTTGCATACAACTGTAAAAATAGGACACAAACAACATTATATTATAGGCCTTTGACTAGTCCGTATGGGCATAGCCTCCAAACTGTTAACTATTGAAGACTCTTTAATAGATTTGACCCATCAAATGCAATTCAGCAGCTACCTGCTCATGCTGGAAATGCTATAACTGGTAGGGAACTACAAGGCAACGGTCAGTGCTGCTAAGCTGTCACAAAACTTTGTGTATGTGTGTGTGTACATTTAGCCTGAGAGAATTTTTTAAACTTGCTCTCGGATTATTTTCGCTCTTTCGCTTTGACAGTGACCTTCCGTACTTACTTCAATCTCGAGTCAGGATCATTTGATTTTCAAGTAGGATCCGTACTTGAAATGTGCATTTTCGGATTGATCCAAGCCTTTTAGGATTGTTCCAATCCTTTCGTGTTGGATTCAAGTAGAGTCAAAAATTTAAAATAAATTTGATCTGCCTGCAAGTCTAAGAAGTATATGTTCCATACTGTATCTCTTAACATCGCTAACATTTCTTCGTTCATACGGACAGACAGACATGGCTATATCGACTCGGCTGTTGATGCTTTACAGGGTCGGACATGATTCCTTCTGGCTTTTACATACTTTTGCACCAACAGTATATACTCTATATACTTTTGGTACATAGTATAAACACAACCGCCTTCTGCTTCAATATTTTCTGTCTTTGATTTGTGCATATCTGAGTTAAAATTATTGTCAATTATCCTTTTTTCCTAATTGATAAGACATCTCTAAATAATGGTTGCCTTTCGATCATAGCGTAGAAAGGGTTATATGGTAACAACGGGCCTTCAATTTCTTAAGTGAACGAATGGGATTCTGCACTCAACCAACTCGCCCTAAAAAGTGCAATTTTCGCCCTCGCCAAAGAAGACTCGCCTTATTTTTAAGAAAATTTTCTAAAAAATAGAAATAGAAATTTTTCTAAAAAAAAAGGGGAGGTTTATTTTCTTCAATTTACTGGCAAAATACCCTAAATTTGCTACAAATATTTTCTAAAATCAAAGGCGAAAAAAGGCCCTAAAATTAAAAAAAATTAAAAAGTTTTTTCTAAAAAATTCATTTTTAGGGCAACTTTTCTAAAATGCAGAAAAATTTTTCTTAAATATAGAAATATTTTCTAAATTTTAAGGCGATTACGATTCTAGGGCAATTTTCTGAAATATAGAAAAATAATTTTCTGAGTGTAACCTCAACTAATTTAAACTATTTACGAGCTCCAACTGATTCGCGAGGTGGCGAATCTACATATAAGGTTCATCCTCAATATTTCACTCCTCGGCAATTGTTTGTTCACTGATTTCGAAAGCCTAAGCAATCATACACTATCGATTATCTTCTGTCCATTCTGGTTTTGACACTTTAAAGTGTGCAGTTTAGTTGTATAAGAGATGAGTTGTATCGAGTACTTAAAAGTGTATTTGCTTTACCTTGTCAATTTCTCTATCTCTCCGTCACTAAATTTATAATCAAAATTGATTTGGTCAAAACTGAAAAGTGACATTTAAAGTGTCAAATAGTTTCTGACATTAAAATATAAGTTTTTGGTTACCAATTTGCCATGAATACTTGAGCAACATAAGTCCTCTGGAAAAAAACAAGCAGAGTTAATGGTCTAAGTTTAATGGTTTTACAGGATATGACCCATGGAAGTAGTTCTGCTTAACCTACTCTAAGCTTGTTCCAAAAAATAATTAAATAAAGTTTAATTTAATGTAAAAGTTTATTACACTTATACTTCGCACTTTGCTCTCTTCAGTTCGACTGAAAGTTTGCAAAAGTTACATTTCCATGCCGTTGCATTCTGCACTGCACTTTAATTAGCATTTTCAACAAAACTAAAGCAAATCACGTTAAGTTCATGGTCATTAGCAAGCACAAAGGCACTGACAATTGATTGACAAGTTGGCCAAGTGCTCATCGCGGGGGAGGAGGGCCTGTGAGGTGCTACGCATGACACTCCCCCCCAAAGAGCTTTCTATTAAAATAAAGTTAATTAAAAACTGCTTAACAAAGAGCGTACGACAGGCAAACAGCCAAACAAGACGACAACCGCAGATGACAAGAACAACAAGAACAACAGCAACCATCGAGCACCTTGAAAAATGCAAATGTAATTAAATAAACACAACGTCCCCTACCTAGGCGGTGCTCGGATTAGAAAAGTGAAGGAAAAACGGAAATTGGTCGAGAAAGAAAATTGCAAGGAACTGAACTAGCTGACAATCTGCTGCCAGCTGCATGTTGAGAGATTTATCAAAGCGGGGCGGACAACAACAGCACTGAGAATGAGTTTGCTCAGCGCTGAAGAAGACGAATTTGCTTCTCCTACGCTCAAGAATTTCTACTGTAACAAATTGCAGCAAAATAAGAAAAATGAAAGGGAAATTCAACAAAGATAATGAAATTGTAGCAAATAAATATGTACATAGAGATGCATAAATATTTATATTCATTTTACACAGACAAGCAAATACAAGTGTTAGATGAAGATGTGTCACTCGCACAGTGGCATTTGCTTGAAATGTAATTAAACAAATTGGTTTAGTTTGATTGATAAATAGATAAAACACACACATAAAGTCAAATCAAAATAGTTTATTAAATCAGTGTGAAATTCTTTGAATTTGCTCTAGAGAGCTTAGGTTATTTGGCAAGTCACAAAATGTACATTAAATAAAAAGTTTAAAATAAATTGACAAAATATAAATACGAGTTTGTCATTAATTTACCAATTTGTATTTATTTCTTTAATTGCTTTTATTTCATTTTTGTGTTAGGTCAAATTTCATTAGATCCAGTTAAACTTCAGGTTAGTTAAACTATGAACAAATTGGTTGCTCAAGTTTTCAATGGTTTTCAATGTCAGGACAAATACAATGTTAAATAAAATGACAAGTTAGTTCTATAATTGGCTTTCGCAACAACGGTGTGGTAAAGCAACAATGTCTAGCAGACAGCGACACAGGTGCAGTGTGTGCGATCGAAACTCGCTTGGCAACAATAGAGTTGTTTGTCCTGTTGTTGTAGTTAGACTACTCCCAAACTCAAATTTCGTGCTCACCGCTGCACACAGAGCTGGATGGTCAAGTTTTTGGCATAAAGTCGACAGATGTAGCCACGGAGTTGGATTGGAGAGTGTGATAACTATAGCCAAACTAACATGTGGGAAAAGTTTCAACGGACAACGCCTACCCTCGCCGCCCATATAATCCCACATGGCGTATGCGTAATTTTATTTATAAGTTTAAAGTTATTTATCCGATAGGCGCTGGAAAATAATGTCTTAGAGCTTATTTCGTAATTTTAGAAGACTTTTTTCCAATTTGTGTTCTGGTTTCAGAACTGCCGTTAGCCTTAAATTTAAATTATACAATTCACATGTTTGAAAAAAACTAGAGGTACCGGAACGCCCTTCCTTTAGAGTTACACCACCTAACTTCCCCGCGAAAACACTCCAAGATTGCCCATTTAGGATTGCCACAAGCTCTTCCAATGATCTGCCCAATGAGCGGATCTTCAGTTGAACATTTTTCCCTAACCCTAATGGCAAATGTCAACTTTGTGTAAACAAAACTATTAAGTTTGATTTAAAATCTACTGGAAAGTTACACAAGCATTTGAAGGTGAGAAGCTACACAATACTTAATACATATGTGCACAAAAATTTGAATACTTACAAACATACATACATATTTGTGTACATATGATCGAATTTTTTTGCACGAATTTGTCGATACATACAAATTTATGTGCATAACTTTGTTTGTATTTCAGTCTATAGCAGCAGTTACTTGCGAATTTGTATAGGCAAAACCATGTTGTTAATATATCATATATTTCAATTTCTTTACGCTAGAGGGTCCACCCCAATAGTTTTTCTTCCTAGGAATCAATAAAAGTACCAAAGTATCTTAAGTTTCCAATAACTCAACTAAGGAATCAGCAGGAGATATATTCAAGCATCCTAGTATCTTGAATTCCAACCAATACCAATTTCATTATAACAAATGTAGCTAAATTATTTTATTACAGCTAAATGAAGAGAGATGTTAACGTTCTGCCATGTTAAAAAGAAAAGTTTCAGGGACCTGTTTGTGGACGTCCGGTAAAAATTTCCTGTTCAAAAACTATACGCTCTATGCTAGATAAGAGAAAGGCGGACAATAAGAAAAAAGTCGCCAATATTTTTGAAAATACTCATTTTGTCTGTACGACTGCCGATATGTGGAGTTGCAATAACAAAAATTACTTTGGTGTAACCGGCCACATCGTCATTCTCTCGTGCTCTCACACACGAGGTAATTTCTACTGTATTAGCTGAAGTTCATAGCAAATACGGACTTAGTAAAGTAAAGTAAAATTGGCTCAAACAGCACACCTCCAGGAGGGCCAGGGGGCCAAAGCTTCTCTCAATCTCTTCGCGCGTGTGCTTATAATTTTTCGCACAAGAGAAAGGGGGACCTACAGCTTAACGCCGAATCCGAACGGCGATAGTTAGAAAATTTTTTGCTTTTTCATGGCTAGTTGTTACTTCACAGCTGGCGCCAGTAGCTGGTGAAGGTGGCCGGGTGTGTAAAAGCTTTTTCTCAAGAAAGAAAAAACTTTTTTCTATTATATGGTCCGAGGCGGGATCGAACCCACAACCTCCCGCACCAGCAGCCACACATACTACTGGTACGCCACACACCGGCACAGTTTACGAGATATGGAATCGTTAATACTACTCTAAAACTGAAAAGTTCAAAGTACAATAAAAAGAAAATGGCCGCTAATCAGATCAAAACCAGACGTAGTTTTTATACTACCATCACACCCTTTCACAATTTTTGGGTCTCGACTCTATCAACTTTTTTGAGTTCAAACAAGTGTCACAGTGTAATCAACAATATTGTTATCATGTGGTGTATGACCTGTCGTTTCCTATCAAATCCAGGCATTAATTGGTTTCTAGATGAAGAAATATTCTTTAATTATTAAGATTTCATGCATTCCAGATGCATTTTGTGTAACAATATTAAAAAATAAAAATAAAACAAAAAAATTTTTAATAGTGAATGAAATATTTATTTGAAGCGAGATATCTATGCCTGATATTTACTTTTTAAAGACTATTTCATGAAAATGTTGCCCGCGGCTACGCCTGAGGTGGTCCATCCTTAAGCTCCAGTTTGGGCCTACTTTTTCCTGCATTTCGGCCGGTATCTCATCAATGGCAGCTGTAATGTTGTCTTCCTGGGCTGCAATTGTGGCTGGCTTGTACCTGTTAACGAGAGACTTTACGTAGCCCCACAAAAAATAGTCTAGTGGGGTCAAATCGGATGATATTGGCGGCCAATGGACTGTTCCAAATCAAGAAATTTATTGCTCACCAAACTCGCTTCACAATTGGTCCATGGTCTCGCGTGCCGAGGGGCACCGTCTTGTTAAAACCACATGCCAATCAAGTACAATTATTCCGTTTTTATTCCAAAAAAAGTGGGTAATCATTGCACGGTATTTTGCTCCATTAGCTTTAACGTTGCGATTTTCATAATTTTTGGAAAAGTACGGTCTAATGATGCCGCCGGCCCACAAACCGCACCAAATAGTGCATTTTTCAGAGTGCATTGGCAGGCTGCTCTTCAGCCAAAAATGAGCTTTGTCGCTGAAGACACTTTTCCGATAAAAAAGTGAATCTTCATTCAACTTTTCTGAGGCCCATTAAGCAAAAACAAACTACGTTGTGGAAGGTCACCCGGATTCAGTTCTTACACCAGCTGTATTTTTTATGGTTTCATACCGAGGTCCTTACGCAAAATCTTCCAGGTGGTCGTATAACACAAACCCGACGGCGACAAATTTACATATCCGATTTTCATCACGTCACTGGCCGAGACAGCAGCAATATTTTCCTCTGTACGCACTTTCCGCACAGGGGCCAGTGGATTAATATCCAATAAAGTGAAACTGGTGCGAAATTTAATCACAATAACTTGAATAGCCTGTCCGGTGGGTCGAATATGACGACCATAAAATGGACAAGCACAAATTATGATAATAAAATTCAATGATTTGCAAGCGCTTTTCGTTTGTTAGACTATTCATGGTGAAATGTCAAACCTTACTGAGAATTTTTGGCGTTGCCACATGTTACGAATCACGCGAGAAGTGTCAAAAATGTACACCAAATAGCATAAAATTCACCCTTTAAGGCCTATTCTCAAATGAGATGAAAATGAAAGAGAAATGATAAAAAAAAATTAGATTCCGCTATCCAACTACCACTGTGCTCAGGTTTTGCCTGGTTTATCATTGTGTGGTGGCCCCATCATCATCATCATCAGCAGCATCAGCGGCAGAATGGCTCGTTGTTTTTGGGAACCTCAGGCGGCTGAGTGCACTTGTGGTCAAATTGATGGACATTTCGTTTTGGCGGCGACATAAATGACAAATGCAATTGCTCAGGCGCGAAACGAACCGCAACCACTTCATTAGCCCGCCCCAAACAGCATGAGAATGGGGATGATCATGATGAAGAACTTTGTGCTTGCTTTGCTCGCGCGATTCGCTTGCTAAATGAATTCGAGCATTTTTGTTGACAGTGTTAATTAATGTACGATTAACTTGCCTGCGTTGTGTGTGCCAAAGTTCGCGAATTTTTTTTTTTATACTTTTCGCACGTGCGAAATCATAAATCACGCATACGCCTAGTTGAACGACCTCGAGGCGACTCGCTGCCAATTAGCCCCGCGGCAAGTGAAGGCGTTGTCAATGCATGTCAATCTGTCAGTTGGGTTTCCGTTTCCGTTTCGCGTGCCAAATGATGTGTCACCTGGCAATCAAAAAAAATTCCAAACACCAATAAAAAATACAAGTCCATTGACATTTGGCGCCCGGCCAGCTAATGAGCCGCTGGTTTTCTTTGAGTTGAAAGTTTCTCCAATTGAATTAGTAGATGTGAAATGCAATTAGCTAAATGGCTGCTCGATGTGATGACTCTGCGTCGGTGAGTTGTTATTAAAAGTTTGTACCGCGTTTAGGTTAAAGTTCAACGCTTGACAGCACGAAGACGGCGGCGGCAACTGTGAAAAGGTTTTTCAAAAGTTCTGACAATGGCTTAAACTTAAACTTTTGGCACTTACATAGTTTACCTTGACATGACAAGGTTAGACTTAAAGTTTCGGGAAATGCCAAAACCAGACTTGTGTGTCATTTTGCTAGACAAATGAATAATGAGTGGGATATCATTTGGCTTGAATACATTCAGAAACAAATGAATCAAAGTCAAAAGTTTTACAAATTGAATCAATGAAATTTTCAAATAGTTACAAGTAGAGTATTAATTTCATCTTTCGTCTGACAGACACTTTTTCCGAGTGAACTTGTAAGTACATCATTTGCATATACATACATTTTTTACGACATGAGTTTTAAAAATTTAAGGACACAGCTCAACTGTCGCTTAAGGGTTCCCCTGTGCCTGGCACTTGCTTAGGCTGCTCAATGTCTCCCCGAAGTCTAAAATTGTCTGTCCCGTCCACTATTTGATTGGCAGTTCTGTTGCCTGCTTCCATTCTCAACTACTGCAAACGTGTCTTCTCTTTAGACGTTGTTAACCCAGTTTCATGTCCTTCTCTTATTCTTTTGTAGCATTTCCAGTGAAAACTTTAATGATGTTTATTATGTCCAACCCATTTGGTTGTGCCACTTTCATTTCAAAAGATTTGCTTTAGCTAATTGCGTTTTTCTATGAAACGCCACAATTGTGGGCGTTTTTGCTCCAGTTAGTCAGAATTATAAATATTTCAATTAGCGAGTGTGTGTGTCCTTAAATCATAGGTAGCTTTTTGTGGCACCCACAGTACCCAGTCTAGTACAGTATTTTTGCCAAATCAACTGTTTCATATTGATTTTTCAAATAAATTGCCAACAGAAATCAACAAAATTAAATTTGATTGAAGCTGCCAAACTAGCAAAGATTTTTCTTTATTGGTATATGCAATAGTGGGCAAACGATTTTATGTCATTAAACCAATTTAGATAAATGATATATCAATCAAAAGCGACCGAAATTTGCGCTAGCACTATCACAACCATATATATGATTGTATTTGAATAGGCTTTTTGCTGATTTCATGGGTCTTTGGGTTAGGTTGTGATGAAGCATCTTCACTAAGGTCAAAAAAGAAGCATTGTGTTATCATATAACCCCTAAATTTGTACTTATAGACAGTAAAGGGTGTTTTTTTTTTCACTTTTTTGTCAGCAACTTGCAATGTACTGGAAAAGTTTAATGTTCGTATGGTACAATGTATGTTTGGATCGGTGTTAGATTTGTGTTAGATGTTAGATGTAGTTAGATACGTCGTCTTGAAAGTTGCCAAGGGAAGATTCTCAAAAGTATTTTTCTGGCTCTGACACCAATTTATACTTCTTCTGCGAAGTAGTTGCCTTGCTAGCCGATTTGGGTGTCCTCTGAGTCTCTCAATGTAGTCCGCAGATTGTTTGACAATAACGTCGCCTGTCATTGGGACATTTAGTTCCTGTTCCAGCCTTCTCGTGCACATGTACCAGGGCGCTCCCGATAGTCTTGGATCTTGTGTAGATGCGTGTAGCTGCAATACCAAATACTTAGTATAAATGTAACTTGTTCATTAATGACAATTTGTTTCTGCTTTTTAGCAGCCATCCCAAATGAGCAGCTCTTCTATACAACGACCTTGTGAGCTGGTTTATATGCAAGCCAAAATTCAGGCGCCTGTCAAGGTACACTCCCAAGTACCTGAGTCTTTGATGATGGGCTAGAAGTTGATCTTCCATAAAAACTCCGGTGCAGTCGTCTCTCCTTAACGTGTAGCTGACATTAGTACACTTCGCATGATTGATACCAAAATTCCAGCGCCTTGCTGGCGCAAAATCGGTACATGTACAGCTGTAGAATGTCCGTGGCGCTGTGTCTAACGGGGATGTCTGGCCAAAATAGCTGTGTCATCAGCAAAGGTGGCAAGGAAAAGGTCCTTTGGGTCATTCCTGGAAATGGTATCTCCAGTGGGCATGTCCATGATTGAAAGTGTGTAAAGCGTGGGGCCGAGGACGCTCCCCTGTGGAACAGCTTCATCAAGGACGACAGAAAACATCCTGTCAGTAAGAAAGCTGCGCACCAGATCAAGGAGCTGTGGTGGGAGAAGACTTTCTATCTTGCACAGCAATCCTTCTTGCTTCACGTCGTCAAATATCGCCAAAACGCACTCCTGGGCATGCTACCCTTCAAGGCTAAAGTTAGTTACCCTTTTTTGGAGCTACAATTCTGTTCAGCAAGCACCTCTCAAAGATTTTCGACACCGACGAATGCAAGCTGATTGGCCGGTACGATTCAACATCTGAAGGACTCATCCGAGCCTTGTGGATCACAGATCTGGGCCTTATTCCAGGCCCTCGGGATGTATCCCAGTCTCAACACTGAGTAGAATATTAATACTAGAAAAAGTATGGCTTTGTCAGGGAGTGCCTTCAGCGTCTTGTCGTCCATCCCATCTTCTCCAGAAGCCTTTTTGGGCTTAAGTAAAGAGTGGTTCTTCCCTTTTAAACCACTTAGAAAGTAGCACATACTTGAGTAGCAAAGCAATCTCTATTTCAGAGACTGCTGAAATGTCAGGTAGAAATGGCTGATCTGGGGTTGCGAATCGTCTCCTACTGAGCGCTGGACAGTGGCAGAGAAGATGCTGAACGCTTTCTTCTTCATCAACACAGCAGCAGCTTTTACAATAGTCATTGTGGTTAATACCAAGTCTGCCAATAAGACAGTGTCCTGTGAGAATTCCTAAGAGTAGGAAGGCATTTTGCCTGCTTAGACGCAAAAGCGTTAAAGTTCTTTTAAATTTAAAAGTTTGCCAAGTAAGCCTAGAGATTTCACAGTTGTGAATTGATCTCTATCGATTCTTGGCCTTTTTGTACTTAGGTAGTTTCACTTATTTTTAGTTTACATGTCGCAATTGTGCTTTACATTATTAAAAGTCATAATCCAGAAAGTGCTTTACAAGTGAGTTTTATCAATTTTTAGTGTTCATACCTAAATTAATCACTGCAAGGCCTTGCAAGGTTCAGGCCAATGCCTTCTTGCAATTTAACCAAGAACCAGTTGTTATTAGGTACCTTAATAAACAACGCAAATATGAAAGTTAACTGATCTTTCGGCATTTCAATTTCAATTCCTCTCAAATAATAAAGAGCATATGAACGATACTTAAGTTATGACGAAAACAAAGTTCGCTGCAGCAGCGCTACTTTCAGCTGTCGGGCTTGACCGACTTTCTTACTTGTTTTTTTTTTTCTTTAAATTGTTAAGAACAAAACTTAATTGAAATTTTAAGTGCAAAACGGTATAAATTCTATTCCGGTCGATCTGGAACTCTGCAAGTCGTTTTTTCCCAAGTGTATGTACTTTATTTACAAAATAAGATTATAAATTATTTCATTGAAATCTACACTGAGAGAAAAATAAAAAAATTTTCTACTTGAATCAAGAATTTTCAGTTTCAAAACTTTAATAAGCCAGGAATATTTTGAATTAAATACGAAATTTTCTATTCAAGAGCGTTTTTAAAAATCCCGAAATTCTTGAATTCAAGAACGTTTTGGGTATGTTAAGCAGTATTCGGGAATTTTGAAGGAACTTTTAGAGCTCAACATAAGCATGATCTAGACTAAATTAAGTACTTTATGTTCTCAGTTTAAAAACGAATAACGCTTGGATGTAGAACTTTGATACTAAAATATCAAGCAAACATATAGGTACTTCATTAAAGCTAAAATAATTCCTCTTTGATTCCAATATGTTCTCCAACCAATTCCTATTGCACATAATTCCATACTGTTCCTGCTCTTAAATTAGTCCCGTTATATGCTATTTATTTATTCTTCAATCTAACTTAAGTTGTTCTTGAATCAGGAATTTTGTACTTAAATCTGGAATTTCCTGGCTTATTAAAGTTTTCAAACGAAAAACTTATACGTGCATAAAGCTTGATGCTTATTTCACTTTTTAATTTTTCAACTAAAATCGAAATGATCTGGAAGTACTTCTAAATACAATCTCGCTTGGCACTTAGTCTCTCATTCTGCCTTTGCAAAACGTCCCTTTATTTTCAAATAATTCGAATGAAGGAAACAAAAACTAAGTTCAAGCAAAATTTTACGCATTCTATAAAATATCTTGTCTTATTCAGGGCCGATTTCTTATCTTCTACATAGAGTTATCTGTCACATAAAGTAACAGATAACAGAGGAAATTGAAAGTTTATCTGATAGAAGAGAAATCGACTTTTAAAGCATTAAATATTGAGGAAAAACACGTAAAGCGGGCGATAAAAATATGTCTGGCCTGAGTTTAATTGAGTTGTTTACACCCACTGATGAATTTTCAGACATGCAGGACCCACTGGCAGTTATTAAAATGACACGCACTTAATTCTGATGTCAATTAATTAATGTGCTCAACGACATTCCTCATGTGCAAGCGAGCAGTTATGTAAATTTGAATCAAAATGTATTAATCTTTAAGCGTAAAATGTTAATGATTTTAATATGAATGGATTTACTTTTACATGACATTTGGAATAAATGACTCGAGTTTTGCCAGAGAAAATCAATAAAACATATTGGTTTTTTTCTGTTATTGTTGAATCCTAATGGCCCTGTCAATGGCAAAAGTTGATAACTGTTGAGGTAGTCGCCCATCCATTCCACTGACTATGACTCAAATCTGTTAAGTAAAATCTGCTGTGACAGGCGACAAGAGCCGAATGCCAAACTAGGCACACACAAATGTCCTTAGTTAGTTGTTATGGGGAAATGTAAATGTATCTCATAGATACACAACAGTTACAAGTTGTTTGCCTAACATGTTTATATTCCTGTCTCGCCTCCTTCTGGTTGGCCATGGTCGCGGGTTTCGGCACTATTTTGACATAATGTTTTGCCATGCGCAAATTCCCATTTACATATCAAGTAGGTGTAGATGTTCGATTTTTCTTTTTCACGGTAATTTTGATTCTCCTATCCATAGGTTGCTCGCTGATGCGGGGCAGTAATTTTTCGGAATTGCAATCGATTAATTCTTTGAATTCAAATTTTGTTTATCCAAACTTGCAATGAATATCAATTCGGTGATTTGATGAAAACAATTTGAATATTTTATGGAAAAAATAGAAATTGCGCTTAAAGCTACAGCTTGGCACTATAGGGTCGTGTACAGATTTTAATTTTCCCTTAAAGAATTTTTATGTTTTCATAAAATATTTGCAGACTTTTTTTTCTCGTCAATTCCTTTGATGCCTCCAACCACATTTTGAACTGCACACAGATTTGTTGACCTTAGCCTAGCGTTCAGGGAAAGTAAGCTAGCTTAAAGGATATTAAAAATATATATGTATGTATATGCAAATGTTCAGGTCTTCTGCCTGTCTTTAGTGTTTCACTTGTCTCTTAATTAACGTACAAAGTTTGAGGCCAAACAATGAGAGCGTAAATTAGCTAAAGTAGCACGCTAAGTGGAAAGGGGACTCGCGGGAGTTGGAAAATGTAAGTCGCGTCTTGGGCAAATAATGTTCGAAACGTGCAGGCCTCATTAGGCATGATGAGCCAAATGCGTAGCATGGGAAGAAGTGCAAAAGGAGCAGATTAAACGGCCGCAAAATGTGATAGGATTACGCAATGGCCGATAAGGTCGGCAGACAAAGGGGAGAAAGGACCAACTGGTGCCAGCCCAGCCGTCGAAATTCAAATTGTTACAAAACATGCAGGCCAAGGAATAATATATGTAGGATTTTAGTTAAATTTATTAGATTTACGCATACATTTAAGGGTGGAGTGAAAAGTATTTTACTTGGGCCATAATCAAGATTTTTGTGGTATTGTATAAAACTAAGGAAATATCGAATTAAGCGATTTTTGCTTTAAAATCAAATACTAGAAATATTCGAATTTTAGGCAGGGCTTAGTCGGAGGGGTCGGATACTCCGGGATTTGCAGGAAGTCTGAGCCGAACCTGAACCGGAGCAGACAAAGTTTTTCCTTCCGAACCTGAACCTGAGCAAACAAAAAGTGGAAAAGGGTTCGGTCCAGAAATAACTTTCCAATTGCTTTTTTTTTCTAGCTGCTATAAATGTTAGTTTTGACATTTTCCAATATACGTAAATGCAAACATACAACCAATATACACTTGAATGCTTGCACATAATAAGAAAGTGCTTAAAAAACGTTATCTCATTTTCAATTCAATTCCAATTCTTCCATCTGTATTTTTTTGGATCCATGAAACAGAATATTTTGTTATTTAAAAGCAGAAACATATATTCTGTCGCGCTTGCGCTGCGGTCGACTGGCAGAAGCGAACACGTGCTGCTGCTGCGACTTACGTGACTGAACGAAAGCAGCAGCAAAATCCGAATCAAGAATCATGAAGCAACAGCTGCTGCTGCTGTTCGCTTTTTCTCAATAATCGTTTTTTTTCCTGCTGCTTCTACTGCGGCTTCTGTTTTTCTCAAAATCTTAAGCAATATTGCAGTTGCTAAAACACTGATTAGATTGAGCTCAAATTGTATGCCAATTTAAATCTTTATGAGATTATTCGAAAATGAATGTTAAATTTTCAGAATTAAAACAAGTAAGAAAGGCGGTTAAGCCTGACTGTAATATACTCTGTACCTGCATTAGCAGCAGCTGCGCTGCGGCAGCGAACTTTCGTTAAGTCATAACTTGAGTATCGTTCATCCGATCTTTATCATTTCTTCGGCAAAACGATCGATAACTAAATCTTTGGCAATAAGCAATAACAGCACAACTCGGACTATGTAAAAATTGAAATGTGAATACCAATGGCTTCCTCGGTATCAATTCTATATTGTGTCATAATTTCAAACCACATAAGTCTGAAGAAATGTAAAATAACAACTTGATCAATTTAAAACAAGTAAGGAAATCTGTCAAACCCGACTTTAACATAGTCTGTACCACCCAAAGTTTGTATATATCTGATCAATTTGTTAGAAGCCACACAAAGTGGCAAAACAGCCCTAAAGTGTGCATTAGTGCTGCCCATCGCCGTTGCGGCCGGTGCTACCCATCATAATTGTTTGTATTCCTTATAACTCGACTATCGCTTATCCAATCTTTATCATTCTTTCGGCAAATCGATAAACAATCTTTAGAAGTTACGAAACATCTATCTACAAAACTGTGGGAGATATGACGTTTTTTTCGAATTTCGGGGACGGGAATGGGCGTGGCAAAAATTGAAAATAAACTTGATCTGTCTGGAAGTAAAAGAAGTATTTGTCCCATACATGTCAATATATGTCCCATACATATTGAATAGCTGTACAACACACTTCGACGACTTGTTTCATTAAGGTATTTCAGAAAAACAGAAAACAATTTTTTCGGGCTTGACTGGGAATTGAACACGATAGCCTTCTGCACTTAACTAAAAAGGATTGGAATGGTGAGCTTGCACATTGAGCTATTGCACATTTTATTAGCTTCACATATAGAGGGCTACTTATATTTTTTTGTGGGGTAAAAAACAATAGAGAGATCAAAAAGAGAGCCAACACTCGCTCTCTCTCTCTTTGCCGGAAACCGGTTTTGGTTTTGATATAAAGCAAATATTATCCGATTGAGTACAACTTTGCTTATTTCAAGAACATTTGGAAAATTTTTTTGCAAAAATGTTAACATCTTGTTCTTATTTTGTGTTAAGGGCAACTTATTTTCTGAATAGATTTTTTCCTTCTGTGTGGGCTTTAACCAAGAACATTCTGCAGCTATTTTATGTACTTTTATTTTAAAAATGAGGAATGTCTTGAGAATTTATAAGACTTTAAGGAAGATAATTTTGTTTTTATTTAAAGAATGGTTCGGGTTGGGCTTAAAAATATTACAACCTAAAAAAAAACAGTTTACAACGGTTCGAAATGTACTTTATATACTCCCCAAACAGTCTAAACATATGTATTTCGGTATTTAATTATGCATTTTGTACCTAAATAAAGTATTCTCGTACTTAACGTACTATTGACATCGTTTGTACTTGATTCAAGTACAAAGTTCGTGATTTTTTCCAAGTGCACCAGCATGATGAAGCGCACACACACGTAAACTCGCCCTATCTACACAATTTAGACAAAACATTATACATACACACATGCAACTCAAGTATTAGAAATGTCGCCAAAATGAAATTCACAATATTTTGCTTTGCCATTTGCCACATCACCGAACACGATCGCTCGCTTAATCTCACTTTGGAAGCTGCTTTTCGTTGCGTTTGGCTGCAATTTCAGAATTTGTGATCGCAAAAACGAGTAAGAACCATGCGACTTAGAAAGTGGGACAAACTACCCGTTAGTGTCGGTCACAAAATGAAATTGCAACACAGGATAAAATCCAAAACTGAATCAACTGAACTGCACACTGCACTCGAATTGCGAACTGAATCATCCACGAGATGGTTGCGCGTCGATGGAACGCTGATAATGAAATGAATCTCAGCTGCGATTACAGGCGTGATAAATATGCGATCTGAGCGATCTGAGAGGCTTCTAATGCTATGGCAATGATTAAGTTTTTTTTTTTTTTTTGTAATTCAATCGATGTGTGTCTCTCTCCCTCTCTCTTCTTCTGCGGCGGCATTTAATCACAATTTTCCAATACGCAATGTATAACAAGTATAATGCAATTGTAACTGTATCTGTATCTGTTCATTTGCATAGTGTTCAGCATTTATTTATATGTATGTACGAGCATTCCCCTTGCATAGAGGCGCCTTTGTTATTGGACTGATTTTGCGGTTTTTAGCTTTGAGGGCGTCGCGACGCGTCGTTGTGGCCCCCTTTGTGCTTACAACATTATTGTAGCAGCTTCCATTGATAGATACAATTACAGTTAGCTAGCTGTTTGCTCCTGCGGTTTAAGTTGCCCTGATATTATTTAGGGCTCCCTATTCCTTCCCTCGCCGCTGGTGGTCGTCGTCAACGCTACGGTTATTTTGTCATTGTTGTGGCTTCAGGCCATTTATCGCTCCACTACATTTCTTTGATTCGTAAGAAGAAGAACAGAAATGTCATATTTAAATATGCTTATAGCTCTAAAACACAAATCAAGAAAGTCACAAATAGAGTGAGCTGCATCCTAGTGATGATCTTTAAGCACACTGAGAAAAAAATCAATCTAAAATCAAGATTATAATCTTGAAACGAGACGAAACGGTGTCAGAATTCGACAGAGACAAGATAATCTTAAGCCAAGATTATATTCCCAATTTAAATCTTAATCCAACAATATTGAATTAAGATCGCTTATACTCGACTTTAAGATAAAACAATCTCATTTTTTAGTATGAAAAAAAGGACAAAAATAAATTAAGCCTTTTTTTATTTTTAGGTGATGGGTGGTAAAGGGTGGTGGTGTGATTGGTTTGGTTTAGTTAATTGTTTTAGTTATTAACATTTTCTTCTTTCTGAAAAACTTATATACAGGGGTGTCCTAGAAATCTCTAGAGATTTTCGTATAAACGATTGCACTTCGAACTGAACTTGGACTACTTTATTTGTGAAGTGAAAAGAATAAGACCGGCTACTAGATCATATGGAAGGAAAACCGTACGCATTAAATCTCCTCGGCTTTGAGTAGAAACTCTCAACTTTCGTCATCTTATCTAGTAGCCCGGCATATTTGTGCCCCTTTACATATAAAGTCAAACAGCAATAATATGAAATGCTACCTCTAGAGATTTCTGGGACACACCCGATAAATTGTAAATTATTAGTCCGCCGATACTGGGACTTGAGCTCAGTACCTTTTGCGCACTGAAACACTGACACCACCGCTTTACCATTGAGCGTCAACTGTTAGGCCCAACCAGTTGCAGTATAAGAGCAGAGATTTTCGCAGCCTGAGTTCTTATTCTGCAACTGGCTGCTCTTAACAATTGACCCACTACGACAAAATCGACTAATCGGTCGTGCCAATGTGTTATTGAACCAAGAGGTAGTGGTTCGAGACTCAGGAGGGGCGACTTAGTTTTTGTTTTTTTATTAAAATAAATCTATATATATCAAACAAATTTTCAACTGAAGCTGTACAGAAAACTGTAGGATGGTTGATAAGTTGCGAGATGATAAATCTTGTTTTTAAGATTTCTAAGCCCATTTCAAGGTTTTTCAATCTTGTTTTTATAAGACTGTAAGGTTCTTGAAAACGAGATTTTCAATCCAGATTTTAGATTGATTTTTTTCTCAGTGCAGAGATTAAAACCGTAACGAATAACGGTTGGGGCTTCGGTTACTGTTTTGGCAGAAATATACTTGTTTAGTCTTAGTCCCATTTCGATTCAGAACTTGTATGATAACAATTTAAAATGGGGATGGGTGGCCGTTTGATGCGAAAACCTCTCCTCAGTTGCCAAAGTTCTCAAAACAAACATATTGTTTATGTATTTATGGCTTCAACCCAAATACAATGACCTTTATAAAAGGGGCTTTTTTAATACGAGTATATCACATTCTTACTAATCAATGACTGATCCATGTGAGTCAAGCCAACAATTTTAAGGGAAATCAAATTACCTTCGATATCGTTTTGAATGTCCTTTGCAAGAAGGCCTGATTGGCGAATGACATCAGCTCGAACATTTTGAGGGCTTGATATCATTTTCGCAAACCATGCCTTTGATAATTGGTCTGCCATCCACTGTGCACATCAAGGGCGTAGGCAGCTTTCTAAAAAGGTGGGGGCAGCAGTGGCTGTACGATTCTTAAATATTTATATAATTTTATTTTTTAGCATTAAATAGTTAAATAAAGATGCAGCCGATGTGAAATGAGAAACAATCTTCAAAATAATAGTGGAAAAATTAAGTTATAAGTGAAATCGGGACTTTTCCTAAGCTAAATCTATGATTTATGGGGGGCAGCTGCCCCTCCCTAAAAATGTTTCATTCCTTCCTTCCATCCACTGTCAAGATCACAGCGCAACTTGTCAAGTTAACGGCGGCAAGCTGAAAAGCTGTCAAGATTACGGTGTGCCAGAAACATTTTCTTTTCACAAATACATGTATACTTACATGACCATGTTTAAGGTTTCATTTTCTATTCACATTCAGGGGAAGAGGGTAACTTGAAAAAAGCGATCGAGCTAACAACAACCATTTGTGTGAATACTTACGTTTTCATACAAACAAATTGATTGTGTAATGACAAAATATATGGAAAGATGAGAAAGGTAAAGATTTTAGTTAGCTGCGTTGTAGAGGAAAACCGAAATAGAGGAAAAACCGAAATACACCCATATATTTTTGTTTCTGTTTCGGTACTGTTAACCGGTTATGTTAATAAAGGTTATAGGGTTACGGTCGTTTTTGCCCTGTGAGCTGGAACGGAGTCTTGTTGAAAGGTTCACGGCTTGTTTGCCAATAATGATTTACAAACTTTTCCGAAAGTCGGATTGATACACTTTCGCCGAAGTTATGACAGCTTTTTCCCAAAAATTTAGCTTGGCGACTCCCAGCCAAACCATCACATAAGCCGGATGGTGACCTCTCCGAACTATCGGAATGATTTCGTACGCTTGTTTTGATGACACTGCATACACTCTATCGTTCTGTTTGTTGAACTCGTTTCTCGTCAGTAAACAGACTTCGTCTGTGGGCATTGTTCGCGCACTGGCGACGAAATGCTTTCGATTTTGTCTTGCGTTTTTGTTTCAATGCTGTTGTGAGCAAGTGTCCCCTGTGTCTCTTGTGTCTGAGTCCCAAGTGACGTTTTCTGATGCGCGACATGCTGTCCTTGCTGATATTCATCTCACGAGATATAATTTTCTGCTTGCGCAGTGGATTTCACGGCTTCGATGGCTTGTGAGGTTCGCACAGTGGGCGGACGGCCGGATTTTCGGGTGATTTCCAGTGGGCGCAACATCCGAAAGATTTCACCTTTTTTCGTAGCCGCATTTATGCAAGCCAATTACGACAACACGATTTTCGAGCTGGCCCCTTTCCATGATTGCAAACAACATCAAGTTAGAGTGGATGCGCTCAATGTTTCTCGAGAACGAGTGTGTTCAATACCTGTACCAAAACAATTGCGACTACTAGATATATATTTAAAATAGTTAAAAGGTTCAAGTACAAAATATTTGATTTCTCTTTGTGTACATAACTCAATGTTGAAGCCAACACTTAAAATAAGTGGCAGTTGGACAGAGCCCCAGTACGAACGTACGTGAGCTTAAAGAAGCCGCACCAAACACCTTCAAATTCCAACTTGAACAAAATTCGAAGACTCTAAATGCAAATTTAATGTATAGGTAGGTGAAATGTGCCAACAATGCCAGGACAAGAATTCATCGTCATTCAAGCACACACAACGAAGTGGTAATTAGATTTGCTGAAATGATGAAGAATGACTTGGAGATTTATTCAATTTCCAACTTTCGTTTGATTCCGTTTCCAGACTAATGCATTTATTCATCATATTATCTTATTACCTCGTTGGCTTTGCTCTACTCTGGGTCAGAAATTCTTATGAATTAGAATACCAATTTAATGTCAAAACTCATTTGACTCAGTCAAAAGTCACCGTTAAGGACCAGGACCCCGCTGACTGAGGCTAATGAGTAAGGCAACGGGTTGCGTCGCCACTGTCGTCTGAGGGATAAGGCAGCAGTGCACACGGCTACAATTACCGTACGTAAGCGGCTTAAGCGAGCCAGACTCACACGCCTAATGGATTGGCTGGGGGAGGCACGTGCGGCCCGAGCGGCTGCAAAAACAAAGATAAAAAGGCGCTAAAGAAAACAAACTTGAAGAAAAATAAAGCGAGCTCTATCTCCAATAAAAGAAGAAGTCCAAAAAATGCAGGGTCGGGTAAGCGGATTTCTATGTGCACATAGTATGTATATGGGCTAACTGTGTCCCACTTTGGTTACAAAAGTGCATCTCCCTTGTTTGGCTTCTGACCAAAAAAACCACAAGGCACACAAAAACGATTTGAATTACAAAATACACATACACATTCTCGCTCTACAACGGGCTTATAGAAACAAACATTTAGCTCACCGAATGATGAATAACTAACTAAAGGCGGGGCCAAAAATGTGGGCGGTGGCTGTTGGGGGTGAAACATTTGAAAGATGTATAAACTAGCTAGCTATTTCTGTGATGAAGCTTTTATGCTTGACAGAATGACCGACTTCTGTTGGTCGCCATAGAAATTGGAACTAATTAGGAATGGTATTTTGTGATGTTTGCTATTCGGGAAGAGGGGCAAAGAGTGTTAACCAGACGAGAAAACAGCTTAGGGAAGGGACACTCACTCAGTCTGAACAGATGACATACACAACAAAATCTGGTAACCTACCATTTTCCGACCGATCGGTCCTATGAGAGTTTTAGAATAGACTAGCGGCGTCTAAAAGCATTTAGTATTGATAAGTTATTGCTTTAAGAACGCTGACACTAAAAAGAAAAAGCATTTTTTAATTTAAAATCATTTTCCAACTGATTTTTTCTACGGCAGCTGGAAGATATAGTCTTACGATATTGACCCAATTTTGCAGATCTGCTTAAAATTAATGAATATTCAAATTTTCTGATCTTAAGAACGCTATTATTGTAAGCACTTTGACACATTTTTCGACCTCTCGGTCCTATGACAGCCATGGGTTATATTCATCTGACCTCACAGCAGTTTACTAGAGAGGATTGACTATAGAAATCGTGCAAACTTTATTGACTAAGTCTACAACAGCTCCAGCAGAATGAGCTCCTGAAACTCTCTTTGGGGCTTAATAATTATTTCAACGACAAATACAGCCTCTCACTTATTTCCTTCGTTTTCCGTGCACGCTGCGAATTGTCTCTTCACTCAACCACAGATCATACAGGAAATACACTGAACATATGTTCCCTGTGCAATCTCAACAGCATTGAAGACACGATGCATTTCATCGCAATCTGTCCAATCCTGCAGGAAGTCAGGGCTGCCCCTTGTGGCCTTGGAAAACTAAACCTTCAGCAGTTGATCTTAATCCGAAACGGACTCAACTGGAACACGCTGTACCAAATTTAAAAAGAGATTTTTGATTTTCCGAAATCGGGGAAATTGTTTATCATACTTTGCTTACAAATCGATATATCGATATTTCTACCCAAAATGACAAATATCATTATCGCATATTTTTCCGAGGCGATATATCGGAAATCGAGTATTTTTCGGTAATATTTTTGTTTTAGCGTTCGGTCACACTGTTGCGAATAACTGTTTCTTGTGCTCTGGACATGTAAAGCAAAATGTTTAAAAGTTATTCTATTAAAGTTGATGCACAGAAATCGCAGTGCAAACTGTGCAATAAAGTTTTAGAGCCCAGTGGCAACACAACAAACACTATGGCGCACTTAAAAGCAAAGCATAGTTTAAATGATATTGACTTCTGGGAATTTGTGAGAATTTTAATTTACCGTTATTTACCATGGATCGGGACCCCATTAAGTTCTGAATGGAAGAGAAAGACGCATTGCCAGTGCGTTCTGACTTGGCATTGTCATATCTTATTACACCGGGAAGCTCCGTGCTATTGGAACGCTTGGCTTCGGTTATAAAAAGTGTGGTTTTTGACACCAGAAGCCGAATGACCGATGAGCACATAACTCAACAGGTCTTCCTTAAATCTCTGTCTAACGATTATTGGTCAAATCAGAAGTTTTTACGTTTCGTAGATTTAACTGAATAAGTTTTTTATGCCTTGTAGTTCGAATGCTCTATATTGAAAGATGATGAATTTGAAAAGTAAACACTTCTTTCGGTTCATAAATTTAAATTCATGAATAAGTTTGCAGAACTTCTGATTTTATAAATGAAATAAAAAATAAATATCTTTTGTTAATTTAATAAATTTATATTTTTGAAGCGCACTCAGAATGTAGTTCATATTACGCGTCAAATTGCTCCTCAATTACCTAAATAGACCTGTTCATTGTTAAGATACGCGTTTTTATTGAAAAATATCGAAAATATCGGTTAAATCAATATTTTTTGCACCAATATATTTATCGTAAAAATATCGATATAGATATTTTTGAAATATCCGACAACCCTAGCTTCAAGTCAATTGGATGAAAAAAATAAATTTTTCCCAATACAAACTTTTGCAGTGAATTTTCCGAAACCCCGTCTTTGCACTAGACTTACCATCTAGGTGGATTTTCTAGCTATCTACCTTATCCACATTGATTTCGCATACGGTCACACTGAAAAATATTTAAAAACTGCTACAGGATATTTTGCAGGATTTAAAACTTAAACTATGGTTCCATACGCATATAATTTGATCAAATATGGCCGGAAAGTTTTGCCAATTCGGCCAATATACACAAATTTTTAGCAAATTCGGCTAAATTGGCCAGATTGGGGAACTTCTCGATCATATTTTACCAAATTATTACGGAATGGAACCATAGTTGATGTTTTAAGTCTTGCAAAATCAGCATTCATGGCAAATTAGCCAAATTTTCATCAAAATATCCTAAAAAATTGTCAAGTTATTTCACTGTGTAAACTTAGCTTTAGTTTTATCATAGTAACAAGTCTTTCCGAAAGAAAAAACTTCTCCTCCTATGTGAAATGCTCGCTTTTTTTTTTAAATTAGCGCGCAATAAACAGCCGAGTGCAGAGGTGCTGCCAACCTACTATTAGTGCCTTCCCAGCCCTGCCGGTGTGACCGTGGCGCAAATGCCCAAATTTATAATCAACCTACAAGACACAACCAATTGCACAAAAACCACCTAGTTGCAAAATCTAAATGTATTTCGATTTGAGCAAAAACAGGAACATGAGAAAACTTTCACAAATGGAAACTACTGTCCAAATTTCATACTTCTATATTTTATCGTTCAGGCTGTGAGTAGATTGCCAATGAATCAATCAGTCAGTCAGTCGGTGAGGACACACTCATTTATATAAAGAGATAATAGCTGAGTTTCAAAAGGCCAGCGTGGAATCCGAAATAATTTTTATCTCTAAAGTTTTTTTGTTGACCATTCGGTCTTATGGCAGCAGTAATATATCGTCATATAGTCACAGAAGAGTCTCTGCAAAATTTTAGCATGGTGAGAGCGATTACCGATTGGAATACTGCAATCATTGTTTTTGATATTTTCAGTGTGACTTTTATCAGGGACCGTATTTAATAATTACGACTTTAAAAAAATTGAAGCCCAAAAAAGCCTCCAAGAAGAATGGGAAAAAACACATATATGTTATTTTTTGGCGGTAAATTCGAAAACAGGATAAACTTTTATTTTCAATTTTTATTTTAAAAATTGAAAAGTAATTATTATTTTCAATTTATATAATACAAATCAAAAATATTATATTTCAATTTTTTTATAAAAATTAAACCATAAGTTTTATTTTCAATTTTTATTTTAAAAAACGTAATTTGCGGTTTTGCAGAAAAGATTTTTGTTAATTTTATAAACAATTTCAAAAATCGGCAAAAACCAAAAAATGGAAAAAAGGGGGGAAAAATCCCAAACTTTAATTTTTATATAAAAATTGATTTTTTTAAACTCATAATTATTAAATACGGTCCCTGGTTTTGCCTCAAGTTTCACTGCTGCCTTTCCGTTATCCTTAATGGACTCGTACTGTTTCGAGAATCTACTGGATTTTGCTCTGGCTGAACATAGAGCATATTATAAAAATAGAACAAGAGATAAAGAAGAAAAGGAAGAGCAAGCGCCGAAGGAGAAATGTGTTGACTCGACCGATGCCACGCACTAAGTGAGAGATAATTCGTTTGGGCTCTGGTTTTATAGGCAGCTGGGTGCAGTCGCTAGCGACGTCGATGACCGCGCGGTCGATAACAATGCAGTCGATATAACCTGTCGTCAGCTGTTGGCGATTTATAGGCGCGCGTTGGATTGTGCGCGCGTGTTTTGAATTTTTTATTTAATTGGGGCTGTTGCATTTCTCGCCCGCTTGGGCTGTGGTTTGGAAGTATAAGGAATAAACGGGCTAAATCAAATAAAATCAAAGAGTTTATAAAATTGAAAATGGAAGTCACTATAGGAAATTAAGAGGTCAATGCCAATGCTATGGTCTCTTTCATGGAAACAATTTGTGTAGTGCTGGAGTTAGAATGAGTGCTCTTTATATTGGGCTGCGGGAGCATAATTTGACCACTGAGACTTACTGGTATAGCGACAACCCAAAATGCATCTTGAGATTAGAATTAGCTGGGCCGCACATTAAACCAGATGTAATAGTTGTAGCCACAGCCAGCTCTATGGACTGCAGGTGGATTATACACGCCTACCTTATTAGAGGAAGAACAAGTATGTAACTACGCATTTAAAGGTGGCTGCAACAGTAACTGCGGGAGCAACGAAAGCTACCACAGTAAGCCGGAGGAGCCAATACTATAATGGGCTGTGGAGACTGCAAAGGCTTAGGGCTGTTTGGCCGCTTTAGGGCCGTTCCGTGGGCTGTCAAAATCAATTTTGAGATTCAATTTAGAAAACCGAAACTGGTCTGCATCAGCTTCAGCTTCTTCATCTTGGCCCCAAAAACGAAGGTCAAAGACACGCCTCCGGCTAACTAATGAATGTACTATGCCCACTTAGATAAAGAAGACCAAAATACAAAACTGCGAGGTGGACAAACAAGTGGAGCTGATCAAAGTGTGCGAGTGGCAACCATTTTTATGAAATCTGGCCAACAAAAAGCATTTCAATTCCGAAAGCTGCATCACTTGTGGCGGAGAATCTTTTTCGGTATGCTTCTCCCGTTGATATGGCTGGTGTGCCATTTGCCCAATGTATGCACACCACCGGAGACTAAACCTGCTCAGCCCACGGAACGGCCCTAAAGCGGCCAAACAGCCCTAAGCCTTTGCAGTCTCCACAGCCCATTATAGTATTGGCTCCTCCGGCTTACTGTGGTAGCTTTCGTTGCTCCCGCAGTTACCGTTGCAGCCACCTTTAAATCCGTAGTTACATACTTGTTCTTCCTCTAATAAGGCAGGCGTGTATAATCCGCCTCCAGTCAATAGAGCTGGCTGTGGCTACAACTATTACCTTTGGTTTAATGTGCGGCCCAGCTAATTCTAATCTCACGATGCATTTTGGGTTTTCGCTATATCAGTAAGTCTCAGTGGTCAAATTCTGCTCCCGCAGCCCAAAATAAAGAGCACTCATTCTAACTCCAGCACTACACAAATTGTTTCCATGAAAGCGACCATAGCATTGGCATTGACCTCTTAATTTCCTATAGTGACTTCCATTTTCAATTTTATAAACTCTTTGATTTTATTTGATTTAGCCCGTTTATTCCTTATACTTACAAACCACAGCCCAAGCGGGCGAGAAATGCAACAGCCCCAATTAAATAAAAAATTCAAAA
Source organism: Lordiphosa magnipectinata (assembly GCA_037044535.1). Taxonomy (NCBI): domain Eukaryota; kingdom Metazoa; phylum Arthropoda; class Insecta; order Diptera; family Drosophilidae; genus Lordiphosa; species Lordiphosa magnipectinata. The sequence continues at coordinate 10,738 of JBAMBO010001662.1, read as the reverse complement.
CACGCGCGCACAATCCAACGCGCGCCTATCAATCGCCAACAGCTGACGACAGGTTATATCGACTGCATTGTTATCGACCGCGCGGTCATCGACGTCGCTAGCGACTGCACCCAGCTGCCTATAAAACCAGAGCCCAAACGAATTATGTCTCACTTAGTGCGTGGCATCGGTCGAGTCAACACCTTTCTCCTTCGGCGCTTGCTTTCCTTTTCTTCTTTATCTCTTTTTCTATTTTTATAATATTCTCTATGTTCAGCCAGAGCAAAATCCAGTAGATTCTCGAAACAGTACGAGTCCATTAAGGATAACGGAAAGGCAGCAGTGAAACTTGAGGCAAAACCAGGGACCGTATTTAATAATTAAGAGTTTCAAAAAATCAATTTTTATATAAAAATTAAAGTTTTATTTACAATTTTTACTTTTAAAATTTGAGATTTTTTTCCCACTTTTTTCCATTTGTTCGTTTTTGCCGATTTTTGAAATTGTTTATAAAATTAACAAAAAACTTTTCTGCAAAACCGCAAATTACGTTTTGGTGGGCATGTCGAGATTTAATTTCGGATATTTTTTCAATTAAATCAAAAATGGCTAGTTTTAAAACCGTTCGGTTTGTAAAAGAATGACCCGTATGTACATGCATTTGTACATATTATATTATATATCAACTGAAAGGTATTATTGCGTAGATCATATATATAGGTCGATATATGATCAGGCTCCGTCGGTTCAAAAGATATTTGAATTCAATTTATATTATAATTTTTATTTTTCAATTTTTAAAATAAAAATTGAAAATAAAACTTATGGTTTAATTTTTATATAAAAATGGAAATATAATAATTATTTTTTATTTTTATTTAAATTAATTTTAATAATTAAAAAACAATTTTTTTTTTTAAAATTAACAAATAATTTTTATTTCTTAATTTTTTTAACAAACAATTATAATCGTTACGGTCCCTGCTTGCTATGTACCAGAAAATCGAATGCGACCAAATCAGTTTGATATAACGGATTGCAATCGTTAATAAACGAACCAAAGCCTGAATGAGAATATCCAAGCTGCGCAATGGGTCACCTTTATTATTAACGAGTACACCATTATCAATTTCATTCAGCAGAGATATCTCAGCATTCGCAAGTCGTAGATCGGTAATCGGTAAACGAAATATCTTCTTTATTCGGTTCAACGATTCTAGAACCGAAGCTCAGAACTTGAAAGATTTTCAGCCTCGATGGCAACATAATTTAAAGTTCCTCTAATCTTCATTATTTTTAAAAACTGAAAAAACTGTATACTACCAACCGCAAATATCGGAATATTTTCAGAATAGTTTTTTAGATCGAATTGTTGTGGTTGCTTTTTCATAAGTCTTCTGTCGCTGTCTTACTTAGTCGATCTTGATTAATCAAAGTGGTAGTAGATATCTTTCGCTTCCTCTCAGACAAACTTTTTTAATTATTTGTAGCTTTACGCAAGCTTTTACCACTTTAACTGAATTTATTGATTTTAGAGGATTCAATCAATGAAGTTAAATAAAGTTGGTTCACAACGTTACAAATTCTGCTCAATTTCTCACTTTGTTGGAATAGTAAAAGTTGAGTGGCTCTGGTCTATGGGTCGCAATGCCGTATCCTTTGCGCTGCTAAAATAAATTTAATTTGCCTTAGAATCACACGCCTCATGAACTCGGCACAAAATTGCCTGAAGATGCAGCGCCATGCGCGTTTGCACTGCAAAGCATCAACCTACTTCTGTTCCGGACAGGCAGCTTAACTACAAAGACCTCATTTCGTGTGCTAGGGGCAAAGTGGAGCAGCTGCAGCAGCCGTTTGCAGTGGCTTAAGAGACGTGCCTTAAAAGTTTCCAACTTAAAGTAAACTTTTTCCCCTATTCCCTCTCTCACTGTGTCTCTATTTCAATTGCAGTGCACTCCTTGCCGCATCTGACGGTGCTCAGCCTGTCGGGCTGCAGCAAACTCACTGACGATGGTGTCGAGCTGATTGCCGAGAATCTACAGAAGCTACGCGCCCTGGACCTGTCCTGGTGTCCCCGCATAACGGACGCCTCGCTCGAGTATATCGCCTGTGATCTGAACCAACTGGAGGAATTGACGTTGGATAGGTGAGTTTTTACCCTGCACGCAATTATTCATGAGTGAAATTCAATTTCCGTCGCCACACACCTACTCGTACCTGCATTCTACTTATGTACATATCGCTACGGCAGCCATTAGTCTTCATATTTTCCTAGAAGGAAACTACTGCGGCCAGACGCAAGGTTGCTTCCACTCTGCTTCTCTACGGGTAATCTGATTGCACTCAGTCTAGAGTGGTGGGGTGGAGAATTGTAAAGTGGGTGGGCGGAATGAATCACAGCAAAAGTGTTTCGGCACAGATTAACCAAATGTGCATACATATATGAATATCCTCTTAAATGTTAAGCTGACAGAGCTATTATTGATTCGAAGAAATATAAAGGTCAAACAATTGCGTTGTTGGGCTAATGAAAGTTTGCTCGAATTCAGAATTCTTATATTATTTATGCCCACTCAAGTCCCAAATTCTTGGTCTGAAGATGTTTTGAAATGTTGTTCTATATAATTTAGCACATTTTAAGTGCAAAGCGGTAATCTTTCTCCCATGTACTATCGGTTATCTTCGTATAAATAGGTGGTTTTGGTTTTGACGACCAAGTCTTGATTGTTTTACACGTTGGGGATCAACTTACTTAATGTTTAAACATTTACTGTAGCTTAAAGATTTTTGCTGTGAAAGTTCCACGGATATTAAAGGGATTTTTGTCTCTTTGTGGTGAATGGATCATTCAATTCCTTCGATTAGCGTTTAATTAATCCAAGTTCACCATTCGTCCGTTTAACAATAGAGAAGATATAAGGATTGAAACTCAATTTAGGGTCAATTAGAATACCAAGATCAACGACTGTAGATATATGTACGTTCAAAGGGTTCATTGCCATATAGGTGAAAGTACGATGAAAGTACGAAGACATGCACTCGGAGCAATTTAGGTGTAAATGATTAACCAAGCACCAGGACTGCAGGGAGTTTTAATCATCTTGCAATCTAAAGGAATGCATCGGGTCATTGAAAGATAAAATAAGTTATACGTCGTCGGCATACATAAGTATCCGAGAATAAGATAGTATTGTGGGCAGATCATTAATAAAAAGAGTAAAAAACAAAGAACCAAGGTTAGCTAGGCTACCTTGCTGTACATCAGAAGTTACAGAGACAGACTTTGAAGTATTCGTACGAACCAGGCTTTTTGAGTTCTTTTCTTTAAAATAGGACGAAATTCAAAGCAGACAGAGGAAGGAAATCCTAACCGATCAAGCTTAAAGAGGAGAAGATCTTGGTTTACAGAGTCAAAAGCTTTACTGAGGTCGATGAAAATGACATCAGTTTGCTTTTTAGAGCTAAGCTCTTTTACGGACGTCCGACTGGGTGACTAAAACTTGAAAATTTTTGTCTTTGCGACAGATTCTTTTGGGTATGCCTTTGTCTTTGCATTTTGTATTTGCAAAAACAGCCGCTTTTACCATGGCCGTAGCAGCAGGTTGGTTGTGTGTGGAGTGGAATGGTGTGAGGGGGAAGTGGGTGGAAAGTGGTGGGGTAGTGACTTAAAAGTGACTTAAAAGTGGCTTGACAGTGACTTGACAGTGACTTGAAAGTTATTTGACAGTGACTTGACAGTGATTTAACAGTGACTTGACAGTGACTTGACAGTGACTTGACAGCGACTTGACAGCGACTTAACAGGGATTAATAACAAATTTTGTTGAAAATTAGTTATATTTTTTGCTATTTCAAGATTGAGTTTATCCAAACGAATCCAAAAAGTGTCTTTTTGCCTGTAATTACATTTACAAACGGATTTATCGTCGTAAAGAGCTTCGCTCATACCGGGCGTCCCAAGACACACACTCTTTTTTCTTTGGGAACCCATCATTAACCAATAAAGTCAATTCAAGCAAGTTGGTCGTATCTAACCGATTTACAATAAAGCTGCAAGGCTGATTTTAGTGATTTTAGTGATTTAAAATATAAAAACTAGGGATCTTTTAGAAATTGAGGGAGCACATATCGAGTTAGAAGAAGAAATGTTATAAGGATAAGAAGTGTTAGTAAAATGGATGGAGGAATAAGTTGATTGAATAAAGTCTGCGAATAGGTCAACAGCCTTTTAGTCACCCAGAAAAAAAGAAGAAGGTAATGATGAAGATCTACGCTTCGGGTTCACAGAGCTTTAGAATAATTTCTCTGCAAATTGAATTTCGCATCAAGCAAGATATTTCTTATAGCACTCAGAATTGAAAAGTGTAAAGTTCAATTTTGCAATTGAGTATTTAGAAAAGTCAGTCTTAAGGGATCTGTTGATTTTTCTGTGAATGCATACAATTTTTGTATTACAAAGTCCATCTTACCTGATTTTTTCCGAACATATAGCAGAACATATTTTACCGGTCCCAAGTTTCGCACAAAAAGCATGGGTTCTATGCTTTTTATACCATTGTAGAGGGTATATTAATATTGCCCAGATGTTTGTAACGCATAGATGGAAGCATCTGCGACCACTCAAACTATATACTTTCTTGATCAGCATGACGAGCCGAGTTGATATCCGTCCGTCTGTTTCTATTCTATCTCCTCCGTCAGTTTTAAAGCTATCTTAACCAAACTTTGCACAAAGTCTTTTGGTACAAATACGTTGCACATTTGTCGGAATCGGCCGGATCGGATGACTATAGCATATAGCTGCCATAGAAACTATCGATCGAAAAAGTAGTTTTAGTTAGAAAAACTTTTTTGTATTCAACGCAAGCCCAAACCTCGTATTTCTAAGTTTTCTATGCTTTTACAAAATTCCAAAAAGTTTAATGAAAATCGGCCAACTATATAGTATAGCTGCCATACAAAAAAAATATCTGAAAAAAAGTCTTCGTAGGAAAATCTTTTTTGTTTTCGAAGCTAACGCCCCCAAACTTGTTACTGATCAATATTAAATGCTACCACATAATTCTGCCAAGTTTGATCCAAATCAGATGACTATAGCATATAGCTGCCATAGGAACTATAGGTAGAAAAAGAAGTTCTAGTGAGAAAAACGTTTTTGTTTTCAATGGTAGCGTCTTTATGCCTTGTAGTGAATTTGATCAATTTCCACACAATTTTGGTCAAAATCGGATGAATATAACAAACTGTCAAGCAAATGTTTAAAGATGTGGCACCATCAACCATCAAGCTGCAAGGGTATATAAACTTCGGTCGAGCCGAAGTTAACTTTCTTCTATATTTTTGTAATAATTTTAAAGATGTGGCATTAATGTGTTTGTGTAGAGTATTGTTTACTACCACATCTAACAAAAGTGTCCCATACTCGGACCAATGGCCAGTCGTCATAAACGCTCAACTCCGCCACGAAGCAAATGGCCAACGGGTGATTTGGCATAAGTAAAGCGCTTATGCCAGGAAGTGACGCTATTAATAGTCTCTAAAATCCCTACTTAAGCTGCCTAGATTTGCGCGAAACGTCGACAATGACAACGCCGTATCTAAGCTTCGTAGTAGCTCACTAAGTCCAGATTTGTATAAATTTTTTTAAAATAATTCTTCTTCTCCCTTTGCCTTACAGATGCGTGCATATAACCGACATTGGTGTGGGCTACATTTCCACAATGCTCTCGCTGACCGCCCTCTTCCTGCGCTGGTGCTCCCAGGTGCGTGACTTTGGACTGCAGCATCTTTGCTCCATGCGCAACCTGCAGGTTCTATCGCTGGCCGGTTGTCCGCTGTTAACCTCATCGGGTCTCTCCAGTCTCATCCAGTTGCGTCATCTGCAGGAGCTAGAGCTCACCAATTGCCCCGGTGCTTCGCATGAGTTGTTTGACTATTTGAAGGAGCATTTGCCGCGCTGCTTGATAATCGAATAATCGATCGAATCGCCCAGATTACTTTACTTTAAACCTACTGGAAACTGATTTTGATTTAGACTCAGTTGTACAACTATTTATCTTAATTGTATGCTAATTTCTCTAAAACAAACTTAGTTCCTTGAGGGCTATGAACTCCTTTTAGAATTTTTATGATTTCTGCTGTGATTTAAACAAAAACCAAAAGAGAAGAAACCAAGAAACGGATCTAAGTTAAGTTGTAACATGAAAGACCCCCAAACAAAAAATGAGATTTATTTACATGCAATACAAAATACTTCTAATCTATATATACATACATACCTATATATACACACACATACATTATATATACATAAATACCTTATTTATATTATGGTAGTTTTAAACAAACGTTTTAATTATTCTCGCTGTAATTAAACACATGAAACAAATATGAATGTAAATTACAAACCAACCATTGCGCCCAAAAGACACAAACAAAAACGAAAGTCGAAATCAAAAGTAGATAAATTATTGTTCTAAAACCACAACAAATATTTAAGGCAGAAGTTTGCCAAACAGCTTTAAAAACTTTACTCAACCTTGCAATACCTAAAACAAAGCCCGACCACTGGAATACAAATTGGATGACAATTGTACCATATGCTGTAATTAAATCTAAACTTATCGAACTATGACAAGAGACAAGTACTATTCTAAGGCGAAGAAGCAAAATTCTAACTTATCCGCAAAACTATTTGACTTTGTTCACCCCTCACCCTTAGCATTAAAGTACTAGGTAGACAGAGCTCTGTTCTACAAAATTGCAAACTATATTTGTTTTCAAATCTCAAATGCGAAAAAGCCTTTCATCATGAACAAACCTAAACAACCCGACACCACAAACGAAAACACAAAAAACAAAAACAAACTCTAAAAGTACATGGCAAAAAAATAAAAATTAAATGCAAAAATGTAAATGGTTTTATTTGGATTTAATGGAAGATTAGGCAGTTCGTTGATAAGACTCTTAGAAGTGAAGTGTTTGTAAAGGCTTTTGAAAAAACTTTAAACTTATGCACTGTGAAACGAGGCAGCATCAGCTCAGCAGCATGTGTACAAGTTATTTCAATCAGAAAACTCAGTGGTACATTTCGATTTTAGAAATTCGCCTTATTTTTTTTAAATGCCCTGGTACAAAAAAGTTTTTAAGAATCGAATCGGGTGTAAGGGCTTATGTGATTTTCGGGTTGTACGTATAGGTGGGAGAGAAAGAAAGTTAGAGTTAAGGTGTGAATATGAAAGGGGTGTAGTATAGAGAGTGGGATTTATGTAGTGGATAGTGGGAATGTCGAATCTTCTGTGTCCAGCCGCAGAAAGGTAGCGCACTTGATGGAGTGCGTCCGCAGGTCTTGTGGTGTGAGGTTTGTGGGAGCGTTAGGACAGTTAAACAGGTGGCGAGTAACGTGATGGCTTCCTTTGCAGTCAGGGCACTCATCTACTACCTCTGGGTTTATCCTAGCTAGGTTGCTATTTAGGAAGCATGAGTACCCTGATCTCAGTTGGGCAAGTCGTGCGTGTGGTCCGTGGCAGCCGTTTTTCTGACGCGCTGATAGGTGGTGGACGGCCACCGAGCACTATGTTGCTCTTGAGTCCGTTGATTGCTGTGTTAACTGTTTGCCTGTGGATTTCTTCCTTCACGTTTTAGACATCAGTGTCTGACAGGGTGTTGGCATTGTTTGTCAGCTGTCTGATCGCTGGCATGAGGATGCGTACATCTTGACTTGGAGGAAGGGAAACCGTGAGCGAAAAGTGGTTGGCATGGTCTGCAATGAGCTTTGACTCCCAGCATTTGGATTTCTTCATGGAGGTGGTCCTCATGTGTCATTGAATGGCTAGCCAGTGACTGTTCTGAGAGCTGCATTTTGGGCCCTTTGCAGGAGACCGCTTGACGGTCTCGGCCTCTGCTATAAATGCCCTCCAGTCGCTTCTGCATCGTGCGAGCTGGCACCAGTTGTTCAAACCAATTTTGGATATGCCTTTCCGCACCTGAACCTCCCATCTAAGTGGTGAGCGTCCCCTCTTGCATTTTTCTCCAACGTCAGCCGGCTTCGATTTGTTCGCCTTTTTTACTGGAGCTTCTTTATCCATATGGGTGACATGTCCTATCCAGCGCAGCCGCTGTTGCTTTATGCGCTTGACCAAACTGATGTCCCCATAAAGCTCTTACAGTTCGTGATTCATTCGAATGCGGAATCCATCGCCAACTTTTAAAGGTCCATACATCCTACGAAGAAATTTTCGCTCGAACACGCCAGCCGCCTGCTCATCCGCTTCTGTCAATCTCCATGTTTTGCGCGATATTGCAGGACTGAGTTGATGAGCGACTTGTGTAGCGCTATTTTTGTTCTTCGAGAGCATGCTCTGCTCTTGAACTCACTACTGAGCCCGTAGTAGCATCGGTTTGCATGATGTGATGTTGTTGTCGCTGGGTATCATCGTTCCGAGGTAGAAAAAATCCTCTACAACCTTAATGTTGTACTCTCCCATTGTAACAGATTGTCCAAGACCCATAGACCTCTTGTCCGTGGATACTAGGTACTTCGTATTATTCTCGTTTACCGCTAAGCCCATCAGTTTAGACTGCTTCTCAATCTCTGAATACACCCTGCAGTGTTGCGAAATCAGCTTATTTCTCGTCATTTCTAGCTTTTTTTAAACCGTATGGCGGGAAAAATTTAGAAACTGCCGGAAAAGGGATTTCTGGCTTCATAAAAAAATTTTTTTTTTTAGCTTTATTTTTATTTTTGCTTTTCTTTCCGCTTTTTTTTAACTTTATTTTTATTTTCGAGTCAATTGCAAAACTTATAAGCATATTGATAGTTTGTCAACTGTGTGAGTCATTTATCACCCTAATTGCCACTTCTAACGTTCAGGAAACAGTTATCTTAAAGTGCTAGCCAAGTCGTAAAGTCCGTCTGCAGAACCCGGAGTTTAAGGCTTGGCTCAGCAAGAATGAACTTGATACCTCTTCAGTTTACTGCAGTTATTGCAAGTGCACAATATGACAATGTAATCTTCACTAAACTTCAACTTAAAAAAAATGGATTACTTCATCAGATACTAATATTAATTTAATACCAGTAGACGAAATTTGTTTTAAAAGATTTATGCTTCATATGGATAGCGAATTGGAGAAACCTATTCGACACTGCTGCACAAATTTCTAAGTTACACTTATAAAGCAACTGAAGCTCAGGCACTGATCGACTTTTTGGATTTTCACAAATTTCATTGTATTGTGAAGTAACGAGCAGTAACGAGAAATAAAGTAAAAATCTCATACAAAAATTTTGACAGGAGAGCAGACGTACCTGACAATCTTAGCATTCTTCAACAAATTGACATACATATGTTTGGTTGACATTCTACGACCAAAAAAACAAAGCACTATTACCATTTTGGAAGTATTTAACAACGATTAAACTAAAGATTTGGAGTAAAGTAATCGCTTCCAAAGCTCTGAAGGTAAGCAAAAATTTTTTGAGTTAGCCATGTTTGCGATTCAGATGTGGTTCTTGTCATGGTCCAACGCTGAAGATGAGCGTGTCTTTAGTAAGGATAATTTTACATTAAATCAAAACTCAGAAATCTTAAGGAGGTGAGCACTCTTAACTCAATATGTGTAGTTACAGATACGGGTTACGTCGACATGTGAAATGCTGCGTCGATTATAAGGTCCTTCCTAGTAACCTAAAGCTATTCGGCAAAACTGAGGCCTACGACAAGGTTGAGGACGAGGAACTTCATCACTCTGATGTTGTTTTAAATATATAATTGCATAAATTATGAGAAAAGTCATGCGCTTTTTATACACTTGAAAAGTGTATTATAATTTTGTCCAGGAGTTTGCAACGCATAGAAGGAATCATCTCCGACCACATAAAGTATATATATTCTTGGTCAGCATGACGAGCTGAGTCTATTGAGCTTTGTCCGTCTGTCTGTTTCTACGCGAACTAGTCCGTCAGTTTTGAAGCTATCGAGCTGAAATTTTGCACATAGCCTTCCTTTTACTGCACGCTGCTAATATGTCGGAACTACCGACCGAATCGGATGACTGCTTCTTGCAGCTGCCATAGAAATGTTCGGTCGGAAAATAGGTTTTAGTGAGAAAAACTTGTTTGTTTTGAATATTAGCGCTCTTAAACTCGGTTATTGTTAAGATTATGTTTTTAAGCTGATCTGCAAAGATTGGTCGACATCGCTAACCGTTGAAGCGAACTTTTTCAAGTGTATTAAAACTTCGGCAAACGAAGTTAGCTTTGCTTTTTCGTTTTCCAGATGTTTTGTCGAAGAAAACTGCTTTCTTTCCTCTCCGTTCCGCCGAACACGGATTTTTTTTCTCGGCAAAAGTTGGCAACATTGACGCCCTGCTATCATGGGCGTATGCGAGTAGCATTAGATCTTTATAAAGAAATGTACCCGATTTGTTGGCATTTGGACACTGGAGCAGTATATACTTGATTAGCAGATCAAATTAGTCACACATTAGGGTATCACCCTGCCTAAAACCTCTTTGGGTATCAAATAGTTCGGAAAGGTTTTTTCCTATTTTGACGGAGCTTTGAGTGCTTCTCCACGTCATCATGCAAAGTCGAACGTACTTTGCTGGTATACCAAAGGTAGACAGGGCTTCAAAGAACCTTGACCTTATCGGTGTGTCAAAGGCTGATTTCTAATCAACAAAAATATCTTTAATTTTTGGAACAGAGAAAGAGTGGTGTCTCCAAGTATACTTTTTGCTGTGCGAGTGAGATTTT